>CM065590.1:122775227-123975227 GCA_033119425.1 Bufotes viridis
GCATATCTGAGAGTCAAGTCTGAGGTCAGGGCAGGCTGAGTTTGTGTGCATCTGAAAATCTAATGCAGGGTCTGGGCAGGAGGTGTAGTGCCCTTTTAAAATCTGGACATTTGGGGACATTTGCCTATTTCACTGATGCAAAGTTATAAACTTCCTTTCTACACTTGAAAGGGTTAATGTGCACTGTAATACTGTGTAACTGTATTTTATATGTGTGTTGTGATATATATCCTGTTCATTTGCACTGTATTTTCAAGGCTCCATAGAAGGGTTAATGAATACTGAGAAACTTTTGGGACTTTTGAATGAGAAGCTGGTAATTTCCCACTGCTGCCATAGGGTTTAAAGAAGAGCATATTTGGGAGGGAAAAGACCAGACTTGTTTACCACCAAACCCAGACAGACTTATCATTTAAATGCCTGGTTTTAGCTATGTTGTTATATCTGGAAACTTGTTTTTGTCTGGAAAAACTGCTATGTCATTACCATTAAGTATCATTGAAGCTCTAATGTATGGCTATGCCAGACGGGAGTGGTAACTTTGTAATTGTTTGTGCTGAGTTTCTCCACTCCACCCCTCCCACTAGAAGATTCTAGTTCAGCAAGAAATTGTATATAAGAAGAGCAGTCTGAGCCCCAAGTATTCTGCAGTAAGGGACCAGTACTTGGAGTGGGAGACTCATGCCAGTCTGCATGAGTGCTTAGAAGAAGATGCTAAGATGGTGATGCTGAACCACAGACCATGGGTCACCAGCCCTAAGACCAAAGAGCCACCCAGGCTACCGAGCTACAGACCGTGGACCTAAAGCCTTTGGCCAGGGTACCAGACTTCTGAGAAAGAGAGGGACAGCTAGCTCACGCTTTTCCTCAGCATCAAGCCCTTCTCCTCTCAGCGAGGAGATTGGAGAAGCCCTATGCCTTGCTTGTATTGTTTTGCACCTGAATTCCTCCAGTAAAGAAGCATACTTTTTAACAGCAGACTCTGACTCTCTGGACTTATTTCCCATTGGGGTGCCCCACACCTTACCATCCCTTCTAGAGAGCAGCAGCACGTGGTGACCGCTCAACAGTCTCTGGCACTCAGCGTGGCATTGGGGGGACCCCAAATCCGGCCACTGCAGAGACAGAGAATCAGAGTTTGTAAACAGGCAGAAATTCGGTACACAAAAAGAAAAGCGCACGTTTACAGGTATACTAGACAACTAGAAACCTTTTTTCTTGGGCATAGGGGAGGAACAAAGAGCCATAAAAAATAGGAGGGTTGATCGGAACTTAAGTTGGCTTGTGTCTCCAGCAGGTATGATGTAGTGAAAAAAAAATTCCAACTTGGAACTTCAATGGCTTAATAACATATTTTATAGGCTCTGGGAAAGACATCCCATTGATAGATGCTATCAGGTTAGCCAAGCCATAGTCCAGAAAGGCCATCACTAGGGATGAGCGAAGCAAGCTTTAGGTCCTAGATCTGAAGTCGCTTCGCTCAAAACTTTGTTTTAATGCTGCACGCAGATTTGTCTCCAAACATCATTCAAATGTATTGGCTCTGACGAGGCAAATTCTTTATCACCAAATTCTTTGCGGGACTTAACTTTGATTCAACTTGAAAACCATTTTAAATCTTGGATACCTGTTTTAAAATGGTTTTCCAGTTTAATATTCAAATACCGAAGTTTTTCACAGAAGTTTTGTGATACTTTGGTGATTACTAATTTTTACCTCACCAGAGCCCATACATTTTAATGCTGAATGGAGACGGATTTCCGTAAAGCGATAAAATGAAATTTTGAGCGACTTAAGATCTATGATTCGAAGCTCACTTTGCTCATCCCTAGCCATCACAGTAAACTACATCTCACCGCACATCAGCAACACAGGAAGAGATAATTTTGGAGAGAATTTGTCTTCACCCATAGTCGTCTCTAGTGACGAGCAGCAGGGGCAATATTCGAATTTGCGATATTTCGCAACTATTTGGCCGAATATACGCCATATATTCGAAAATTCGCAAATTCGTAATCTCCAGACATTATTTTCTTGTTTGCGAAAATTCGCATAAAAAATTTAGCATAAATTAGCATAAAAATTCGCATAAACTGGCATTTAAAAGATACCTTTTAAATACCAGCTTATGCAAATTGTTATGCTAATTTATGCGAATTTTCGCAAACAAGAAAATAATGACATTATTTTCTTGCTTGCGGAAATTTGCATATAACAAATTCGCATAAAACGAATATTCGCAATTGCGAATATATTTTGCGATATTCTAAATATTCGCGAATTCTCGAAGTGCTGATATTCGTGATTAAAATTCGTGATCAACACTAGTCGTCTCTCCGATCGACCCTAGGCACTGGAGACCTGCCTTTAGAGGACAGGTTCTGACATAGTGACCCTCAGCTCTACAGTATATGCACAAGTCACTGGATTATCTGTGTTATTGCTCCTCCTCAGACACCTTGACACTGTCTACCTTCAAAGGCTCTCGTGCAGGAGTCGAAAATGGAGGGTCCATTAACCTCTGGAAATTCCACAAATTAACTCTTGAAAAAGCATAACCCTTCCAGGTGACCTGATCAAGTTGATTGAGAGATTGGCAACTGTATATTTAACATATCTCCATGTGGAGCTTCAGCTCAAATTCTCTTATGTTTATTCTCCTACCTGGTCCCTCGCCCCCGTACACACACATTTTCTTCTGACCCATTACCGAAAGTTAGCCCTCTCATTTTGCTTCAAACAGGCATGCTCATTTATATCAACATTTGTATGGTATCTGTAAGGCCAGTGATTGGTTGAGGTGGTCAAGTTGGTATCCTGACAGACGTCTTTTCTTTAGCCTTTAACTTATATACAAGGGCCTGGATTCTATGCAGGAGAACCACCAGGCATCTAGAAAACATGAATCTGGCTCCAGTGGATGAATTAAAACGCTTACACGTTTCGACCGGGTATGATCTTAATTATGCTATGATATGCTATGATTAAGACCATACTGGGTCGAAACTCATAAACAATTTTACTGGAGTGTTTTTCATGTGTGTACAGGCACTAACAAAGTATTGAAGAGTTTCAATTTATCCACTGGAGACAGATTTTCCTCTGTTTGCGTCAGTTCAATGTGTGGTAAATGTATCAAACGTCACTCGATGTTTGATAAATTTAACACATCTTTAAACATTTTTTTTTCCTTATGTTTCTAGCCATGGCAGCGTGCATCTGCACATTGGGATGTGCTGACAGACCCCCTTTTTATTTTTTCTTTGCAGTTTGTACTGGAGGTGTGGCTGACCCCATTTAGTCTTGCACCCCTGACCAGCCTGTCTGCCCCATAGGCTGATTTTAATTAGTGTAAGTATGAAGCTGTAGCCTGCTCTCCCTGCACTCACTGGAAACCTTTTGGCACCAGGAGAGGTATAGAGTGGGCTCAGCATGCATGTTGGTACCTGCATTCCCTGAATTTAATGGAGGCCATTTTGGCACCAAAAATGATAAAAAGCAGAATGAACCCAGCATGTGTGTGGAACCTGCACTCCCTGAATTTTATGGTGGCCGTTATGGCACATTACAGGTAGGATTTAGTGCTAGGTTCCCGTCTTACAGAGATCGCCTTGACGTTTGGCAGACAGCTCCAAAGAATTTTGTACAAAATGTATTTGCCAAGAATCTCAAATTTTAGAAAATAAGAGTAGCATTACCACTAGAGTTGAGCGAACACCTGGATGTTCGGGTTCGAGAAGTTCGGCCGAACTTCATGAAAATGTTCGGGTTAGAGATCCGAACTCGACCCGAACTTGACCCCGAACCCGAAGTCAATGGGGACCCGAACTTTTGGGCACTAAAAAGGCTGTAAAATAGCCCAGGAAAGGGCTAGAGGGCTGCAAAAGGCAGCAAAATGTAGGCAAATCCCCTGCAAACAAATGTGGATAGGGAAATGACTTAAATTAAAATAAAATAAAGAAAAATTAACCAATATCAATTGGAAACTTGGAGGAGGTGGAATAGGAGGTTGGGGTGGTGTCTGGTGGGAATGCTATGGGAGTTGAAGTTCTCATCACAGCCTAAAAGGATTCATGTCTGCCTGCAGTGCCACAGGCCTCATTCACAGACTCAGGGCCATGGCAACCATACATGGGAGTTGAAGTTGTCATCACAGCCAAGAAGGAATCATGTCTGCCTGCAGGGCCACAGGCCTTATTAAAACATTCAGGCCCACTGGACCCACAAAGAGGAGAGTTAAAATCACGCCAAGACAGTATTGATTTCCAACAGCAATGCCAAAGGCCTCATTCACAGATTCAGAACCATGGCACCCACAAAGAGGAGAGTTACAATCATGTCAAATCTGTATTGATTTCACCCAGCAGTGCCACAGGCCTCATTTATTAATTTAGGAGGACCATGACAAGAAGAGAGCGGTCCCGTAACAGCAACATAGGCCTTAGGTCAACCTGCAATGGAACAGGCTATTATCATTTATGTAGGCCCCTGACACCCAGACAGAGAAGAGGTCATTTGACTGTAAAAATAGTTTAATGTCTCCCACAAAGACAGCTAGCAATAACGAAATATAGGCCCCTGACATCCACACAATGGGGCGGTCATTTGACAGTAAAAAAGGTTAATGTCTCCCACCAATACAGCAGGCGATGAAACTAAATATAGGCCCCTGACAACCAGGCAATGTAGAGGTGATTTTACAGTATAAAGAGTTTAATATCTCCCACCAATGCAGCAAGCGATGAAACGAAATATAGGCCCCTGACAACCAGACAATGTAGAGGTCATGTGACAGTATAAAGACAAAAATGTCACCTAACAAAGCAACAAATGATTAAACGACATATAGGCCCCTGACACCCACACAATGGGGTAGTCATTCAACAGTAAAAAGAGTTAAATGTTTCCCACCAAGACAGCAAGCAAGTAAATGAAATTTAGGCCCCTGACATCCACACAATGGGGCGGTCATTTGACAGTAAAAAAGAGTTTAATATCTCCCACCAAGACAACAAATGATTAAACGACATATAGGCCCCTGACACCCACACAATGGGGCAGTTATTTGACAGTAAAAAGAGTTAAAATTCTCCCACCAAGACAGCAGCCAATTAAACGAAATATAGGCCCCTGACACCCAGACAGAGTAGAGGTCATTCGACATCAAAAAGAGGATAATGTCACCCACCAAAGCAACAGGCGATTATCTGAAATGTAGACCCCTGGCACGCAGACAGAGGAGAAAGGTCCCATAGCAGCAAAAGAGGCATCATGTTACCCACCATTCGAACAGGCCACTTTCAGTAATTTAAAGCCCCAGCACCCAGACAGAGGAGAGAGCTCCCATAGCATCAAAACAGACATCATTTTACCCACCAATGGAACAGGCCACTTTTAGTTATTTTGGCCCCAGCACCCAGACAGAGGAGAGAGGTCCCATAGCAGCAAAACAGACATCATGTTACCCACCAATGGAACAGGCCGCTTTCAGTTATTTAGGCCCCTGACACACAGACAGGTCATTTGAAAGCAAAAAGAGGTTAATGTCACGCACCAAAGCAGCAGGCGATTAGCTGAAATGTAGGCCCCTGGCACCCAGACAGAGGAGAGGTTCATTCAACTTGGTGTTGCCCCCAAAAATAATGATAAAATAAAAAAAAGAGGATTCAATAAAAAAGTGCCCTGGAGTACAAGAATGTATCGTTGAGGGCGAGGCAATTATAAATGTCTATTCTGCACAAGGGATGGACAGGTCCTGTGGGATCCATGCCTGTTTAATTTTCATAAACGTCAGCTTGTCCAAGTTGGCTGTGGATAGGTGGCTGCGTTTGTCTGTAATGACGCCCACTGCTGTGCTAAATACACGTTCAGACAATACACTGGACGCAGGGCAGGCCAGAACCTCCAAGGCATAAAAGGCTAGCTCTGGCCATGTAGACAATTTGGAGACCCAGAAGTTGAATGGGGCCGAACCATCAGCCAGTACATGGAGGCGTGTGCACATGTACTGTTCCACCATGTTGTTGAAATGCTGCCTCCTGCTATCACATTCCCTATCAGCTAGTGGTGCAGTTAGCTGTGGCGCTGTGACAAAACTTTTCCACATCTCAGCCATGCTAGCCCTGCCTTCAGAGGAGCTGGCCGTGACACAGCTGCCTTGGTGACCTCTTGCTCCTCCTCTGCCTTCGCATTGTGCTTCCACTTGTCCCCCCTGTGTGAGTTGGGAATGCTCTCAGGAGCGCGTTTGCCAGCGTGTGTTTGTACTCGCGCATTTTCCTATCACGCTTCAGTGCGGGAATTAAGGTGGGCACGTTGTCTTTGTACCGGGGATCCAGCAGGGTGGCCACCCAGTAGTCAGCACACGTTAAAATGTGGGCAACTCTGCTGTCGTTGCGCAGGCACTGCAGCATATAGTCGCTCATGTGTGCCAGGCTGCCCAGAGATAAGGACAAGCTGTCCTCTGTGGGAGGCGTATCGTTATCGTCCTCCGTTTCCCCCCAGTCACGCACCAGTGATGGGCTTGAGCTGCGTTGGGTGCCACCCCGCTGTGAACACGCTTCATCCTCATCCTTCTCCACCTCCTCATCCTCGTCCTCCTCGTCCTCCAGTAGTGGGCCCTGGCTGGCCACATTTGTACCTGGCCTCTGCTTTTGTAAAAAACATCCCTCTGAGCCACTTCTAACAGACTTGCCTAAAAATGCTAAAAATGACCCCTCATCCTCCTCCTGGGCCACCTCCTCTTCCATCATCGCCCTAAGTATTTTCTCAAGGAGACATAGAAGTGGTATTGTAACGCTGATAACGGCGTCATCGCCACTGGCCCTGTTGATGGAGTACTCGAAACAGCGCAACAGGGCACACAGATCTCGCATGGAGGCCCAGTCATGAGGTGGTGAAGTGATGCTGTTCCGCAGTGCGACTCACCCGTGTGTGCTGCAGCTGAAACTCCACTATGGCCTGCTGCTGCTCACACAGTCTCTCCAGCATGTGCAAGGTGGAGTTCCACCTGGTGGACACGTCGCATATGAGGTGGTGAGCGGGAAGGCCGAAGTTACGCCTATAGCGCAGATAGGCGAGCAGCGGCAGGATGAGAAGGCTGAAAGCATGCACAGACGGCCCGCACTTTATGCAACAGCTCTGACATGTCGAGGCAGTTGTGAATGAATTTCTGCACCACCAAATTCAGCACATGCGCCAGGCAAGGAATGTGCGTCAAACCAGCTAGTCCCAGAGCTTTAACGAGATTTTGCCCATTATCGCACACCATCAGACCGGGCTTGAGGCTCACCGTCAGCAACCACTCGTTGGTCTGTTGTTGTATACCCTGCCACAACTCCTGCGTGGTGTGGGGCCTGTCCCACAAACACATGAGTTTCAGAACGGCCTGCTGATGGTTACCCTGGGCTGTGCTGAAGTTGGTGGTGAAGGTCTGTGGCTGACCGTATGAGCTGGTGGAAGAAGAGGAGGAGGAAGCCGAGTAGGAAAAGGAGGCAAACATGCGCCAAACAGCTTTCTGTCTGGGGCCCAGGCGCCAGTACATTTACCCAGTGTGCAGTTAGGGAGATATAGCATCCCTGACCGTGCTTACTGGTCCAAGTATCTGTGGTTAGGTGGATCTTGCCACAGATGGTGTTGCACAGTGCACACTTGATTTTATCCGATACTTGGTTGTGCAGGGAAGGCACAGCTCTCTTGGAGAAGTAGTGATGGCTGGGAAATACGTACTGTGGGACAGCCACTGCCATCAGCTGTTTGAAGCTGTCTGTGTCCACCAGCCTGAATGACAGCATTTCAAAGGCCAGTAGTTTAGAAATGCTGGCATTCAGGCCCAGGGCTCGAGGGTGGCTAGGTGGGAATTTTCACTTTCTCTCCAAGATGGAGAGCTTAACGCTGCCATGTGACATGGAGGAGATGCTTGGTGACGGAGGTTGTGGTGTTGGTGGCACATTCTCATTTTGCTGAGCCGCAGGTGCCAACGTTCCTCCAGAGGCGGAGGAAGAGGCATAGGCAGCAGCAAAAGATGGTGCAGGAGGGGCCTCAGCCCTTTCTTGGTTTTGAAGGTGCTTACTCCACTGCAGCCTGTGTCTCGCATGTAGATGCCTGGTCATGCAGGTTGTGCTAAGGTTCAGAACGTTAATGCCTCGCTTCAGGCTCTGCTGGCATAGCGTGCAAACCACTCGGGTCTTGTTGTCAGCACATTGTGTGAAGAATTGCCATGCCAGGGAACTCCATGAAGCTGCCTTTGGTATGCTCGGTCCATGGTGGCGTTGGCAAGTAGCAGGCAAACTTTCTTGGCAAAGTATGCTGCTCCCTCTTTTGCTACGCTGTTTGCTCGGTCTCACCACTGCCTCTTCCTCTGAACTATGAAAGTCAGTGGCACGACCTTCATTCCATGTGGAGTCTAGGACCTCATCATCCCCTGCATCGTCTTCCACACAGTCTTCCTCCCTGACCTCCTGTTCGGTCTGCACACTGCATCATCAGAGACGTGCTGACTCTGCTGAGGTGGTATTCCCATGTCCTCATCAAGAAACATAAGTGGTTGTGCGTCAGTGCATTTTATGTCCTCCACAACTGGGGAAGGGCTAGGTGGATGCCTTTGGGAAACCCTGCCGGCAGATTCTTCAGCATAAGAGACTGCTGCACAACTTGAGGCTCAAACAGTTTCCCTGATATGCATAGGGGTGAGGTGACAGACTGATGGGCTTGGTTTTCAGGCACCACCTGTGCACTTTCTGCAGAAGACTGGGTGGGAGATAATGTGAACCTGCTGGATCCACTGTCGGCCGCCCAATCGACTAGCGCCTGTACTTGCTCAGGCTTTCCCATCCTTAGAACGGCATTAGGCCCCACCAAATATCGCTGTAGATTCTGGCGGCTACTGGGACCTGAGGTAGTTGGTTCACTAGAACGTGTAGCTGTGGCAGAACGGCCATGTCCTCTCCCAGCACCAGAGGGTCCACTAACACCACCAAGACAATGTCCGCGTCCCTTATTAGATTTTTTCCTCATTGTTAGCGTTCACCACAATGAGGAAAAACTTATTTGGCCCAATGTATAGAGTTCAAATTAAGGCCTTTATTTACAGGCACCTAACACTATCTAGCTATCTATTTATGTACAGTATTATACTAAAACAGGCACAGCAGAAACCACAGATTTAGGGGAATATCAATTTTAGTCACAGAAAAAAGATGCACCACATGGATAAGCACCTGACAACACTGGCTAATCCCTCACTCTGGTGTTAAAAGCTGAGAGATTCGCCAATATTTCCAATCAGGAACATATCGGAGCCCCTTTAGGCACCACTTCACGGTTTCTCAGCATGACATGGGGTCCTACCACTAGACTACCTATGGTGTGTGAACAAGGTCTGAACAGGTATTAAGCAGCCTACAGCCCCCTGGTGCATCTTTTTTCTGTGATTTATGTGTTTATATATTTTCATCCGCACATGTTTTATTTTGTGTAGGATGTTTGTGTGGTGCTTGTGGTTCGCGCCGGTATCCTCCATTGTATGCAATTTTTGCTGGGGATAGCCGTTCGCTGCGAACCACATGCGGAGGAACTGCCCCCCCCAGTTAGAAACACGCCACAGTGTTTGGGGTTTGGAGCAGTCCCACCCATTTAGGCCACGTTTATTTTTGTGATTCTTGTTTTATATGTATTGAATGTGCCATTGCATATGGCTGGTAAACATTCTGTTGCACCTGGAAGCCGGTGTCACATGGTCTGTTGTAGGTGTAGCTTGCGGCCTCATTTGTTCCCCATTGCATTGTTGGTCCTGCAATGCAGGTGAGTGGGAGGGGGCTGTAGGCTGCTTAATACCTGTTCAGACCTTGTTCACACACCATAGGTAGTCTAGTGGTAGGACCCCATGTCATGCTGAGAAACCGTGAAGTGGTGCCTAAAGGGGCTCCGATATGTTCCTGATTGGAAATATTGGCGAATCTCTCAGCTTTTAACACCAGAGTGAGGGATTAGCCAGTGTTGTCAGGTGCTTATCCATGTGGTGCATCTTTTTTCTGTGAGTTATGTGTTTATATATTTTCATCCGCACATGTTTTATTTTGTGTAGGATGTTTGTGTGGTGCTTGTGGTTCGCGCCGGTATCCTCCATTGTATGCAATTTTTGCTGGGGATAGCCGTTCGCTGCGAACCACATGCGGAGGAACTGCCCCCCCCAGTTAGAAACACGCCACAGTGTTTGGGGTTTGGAGCAGTCCCACCCATTTAGGCCACGTTTATTTTTGTGAATATCAATTTTAGGCCTAGTATTTAGGCCCTGGCTGAAAGGTATCCTTTTACAGACAGATTTAGACTTGGAGATGCACAATGGGGGGGACCAATATAGAGGATTATGCTTTCAGCACTTGTATTTAGATCTTGAGTGTAATACACCCTTTTACGGACAGAAATAAACTTGGAGATGCACAGTAGCGTGTGCAAATATAGAGGATTTATTTTTCAGGCCTTGTATTTAGACGTTTACACGCTGAATGTAATATACCCTATTGCGGACAGAATTACACTTGGAGAGGAACAGCGGAAAGCACAGATGATTAGGATTTCTGTTTCGGGTATTTTATTAAATCACAGAAAAAAATCTATCCTTTGAAGTACATTATCACACTTGGCCAGCCACAGAATGAACACCAGATTTAGGGGATTGGTAATTTGGCAATTGAATTTCACCCCAGAAAAAAAATCTATCCTTTGACGGACAGCATTAAACTTAGCCAGCCACAGCTGGAACACCAGATTTAGGGGATTGGTATTTTGGCAATTGAATTTCACCCCACATAAAAATCTATCCTTTGATGGACAGTGTTACACTTAGCCAGCCACAGCTGAAACACCAGATTTAGGGGATTGTTATTTTGGCAATTGAATTTCACCCCAGAAAAAAATCTATCCTTTGACGTACAAAATAAACTTAGCCAGCCACAGCTAGAACACCAGATTTAGGGGATTGGTATTTTGGCAACTGAATTTCACCCCACAAAAAAATCTATCCTTTGACGGACAGTATTACACTTAGCCAGCCACAGCTGAAACACCAGATTTAGGAGATTGTTATTTTGGCAATTGAATTTCACCCCAGAAAAAAATCTATCCTTTGACATACAAAATAAACTTAGCCAGACACAGCTAGAACACCAGATTTAGGGGATTGGTATTTTGGCAACTGAATTTACCCCAGAAATAAAATCTATCCTTTTACGCACAGTATTACACTTGGCCAGCAACAGCTGGAACATCAGATTTAGGGGATTGGTATTTTGGCAATTGAATTTCACCCCACAAAAAAATCTATCCTTTGACGGACAGTATTAAACTTAGCCAGCCACAGCTGGAACACCAGATTTAGGGGATTGGTATTTTGGCAATTGAATTTCACCCCACAAAAAAATCTATCCTTTCACGGACAGTATTACACTTGGCCAGCCACAGCTGGAACCCCAGATTTAGGGAATTGTTATTGTGGCACTTGAATTTCTCCCCATAAAAAAAAATCTATATTTTGACATATAGTATTAAACTTAGCCAGCAACAGCTGGAACACCAGATTTAGTGGATTGTTATTTTGGCAATTGAATTTCACACAAGAAAAAAATGTATCCTTTGATGTACAGTATTAAACTTAGCCAACCACAACTGGAACACCAGATTTAGGGGATTGGTATTTTGGCAAATGAATGTCACCCCAGAACAAAATCTTTACTTTGCCGGATACTATTATACTTCACCAGCCACAGCTGGAACACCAGATTTAGGGGATTGGTAGTTTGGCAATTGAATTTCACCCCACCAAAAAATCTATCCTTTTACGCACAGTATTACACTTGGCCAGCCACAGCTGGAACACCAGATTTAGGGGATTGGTATTTTGGCAATTGAATTTCACCCCACAAAAAAATCTATCCTTTGACGGACAGTATTACACTTGGCCAGCCACAGCTGGAACACCAGATTTAGGGGATTGGTATTTTGGCAATTGAATTTCACCCCACAAAAAAATCTATCCTTTCACGGACAGTATTACACTTGGCCAGCCACAGCTGGAACCCCAGATTTAGGGAATTGTTATTGTGGCACTTGAATTTCTCCCCATAAAAAAAATCTATACTTTGACATATAGTATTAAACGTAGCCAGCAACAGCTGGAACACCAGATTTAGTGGATTGTTATTTTGGCAATTGAATTTAACCCCATAAATTAAATCTATCCTTTTACGCACAGAATTACATTTGATTAGCAACAGCTAAAACCACTGATTTAGGGGATTGGTATTTTGGCAATTAAATTTCACCTCAGAAAAAAATCTATCCTTTGACGGACAGTATTACACTTGGCCAGCCACAGCTGGAACACCAGATTTAGGGGATTGGAATTTTGGCAATTGAATTTCACCCCACAAAAAAATCTATCCTTTCACGGACAGTATTACACTTGGCCAGCCACAGCTGGAACCCCAGATTTAGGGAATTGTTATTGTGGCACTTGAATTTCTCCCCATAAAAAAAAATCTATATTTTGACATATAGTATTAAACTTAGCCAGCAACAGCTGGAACACCAGATTTAGTGGATTGTTATTTTGGCAATTGAATTTCACACAAGAAAAACATTTATCCTTTGAGGTACAGTATTAAACTTAGCCAGCCACAACTGGAACACCAGATTTAGGGGATTGGTATTTTGGCAAATGAATGTCACCCCAGAACAAAATCTTTACTTTGCCGGACACTATTATACTTCACCAGCCACAGCTGGAACACCAGATTTAGGGGATTGGTATTTTGCAATTGAATTGCACCCCAGAAATAAAATCTATCCTTTTACGCACAGTATTACACTTGACCAGCAACAGCTAAAAACATTGATTTAGGGGATTGGTATTTTGGCAATTGAATTTCACCCCAGAAAAAAAATCTATCCTTTGACGGACAGTATTAAACTTAGCCAGCCACAGCTGGAACACCAGATTTAGGGGGTTGGTATTTTGGCAATTGAATTTCACCCCAGAAATAAAATCTATCCTTTTACTCGCAGTATTATACTTGACCAGCAACAGCTAAAACCACTGATTTAGGGGATTGGTGTTTTGGCAATTGAATTTCACCCCACAAAAAAATCTAGCCTTTGAAGGAGAGTATTACACTTGGCCAGCCACAGCTGGAACACCAGATTTAGGGGACTGGTATTTTGGCAATTGAATTTAACCCCATAAATTAAATCTATCCTTTTACGCATAGTATTACATTTGATTAGCAACAGCTAAAACCACTGATTTAGGGGATTGGTATTTTGGCAATTAAATTTCACCCCAGAAAAAAATCTATTCTTTGACGGACAGTATTACACTTGGTCAGCCACAGCTTGAACACCAGATTTAGGGGATTGGTATTTTGGCAATTGAATTTCACCCCACAAAAAAATCTATCCTTTCACGGACAGTATTACACTTGGCCAGCCACAGCTTGAACCCCAGATTTAGGGAATTGCTATTGTGGCACTTGAATTTCTCCCCCCCCCCCCAAAAAAAAAATCTATACTTTGACATATAGTATTAAACTTAGCCAGCAACAGCTGGAACACCAGATTTAGTGGATTGTTATTTTGGCAATTGAATTTCACACAAGAAAATTTTTTATCCTTTGATGTACAGTATTAAATTTAGCCAGCCACAACTGGAACACCAGATTTAGGGGATTGATATTTTGGCAATTGAATTTAACCCCACAAAAAAAATATATCCTTTGATGGACAGTATTACACTTGGCCAGCCACAGCTGGAACCCCAGATTTAGAGGATTGGTATTTTGGCAATTGAATTTCACCCCAGAAAAAAATCTATCCTTTGACGGACAGTATTACACTTGGCCAGCCACAGCTGGAACCCCAGATTTAGGGGATTATTATTTGGGCAATTGAATTTCACCCCAGAAAAAAAATCTATCCTTTGATGGACAGTATTAAACTTAGCCAGAAACAGCTGGAACACCAGATTTAGGGGATTGGCATTTTGGCAATTGAATTTCACCCCTCAAAAAATATAGCAATTAATATGCTGCGTTTCAATGTTTGACAATAAGCACAACCCCTGATTTAGGATATTGCAAAAAAAAAGCCTACTATTGAACCCAAAAATGTATGTTGAACTTGGTGGCAGCTCAAAACATGTGCTGGTGCACCAATAGATCACACAATGGTCGCCAATCACCCCAGAAAAAAGTGACAGAAAAATGCTCTGGGCAGCCGAAAAACCAGTGAGCAATGAACTAACAGAAGTTGATTGATTCACAGCTGTAGATCGATCAGTTCATTAAGTGGTTTTGCTGAGTCTTCTCTGCCTAATCTCGCCCTCACAGCAGCTGCATCCTATCCCTATACTAATCAGAGCAGAGTGACATGCCGGTGCTATGTGACTCCAGTTTAAATAAGAGGCTGGGTCACATGCTGCACTTGGCCAATCACAGCCATGGCATTAGTAGGCATGGCTGTGATGGCTTCTTAGGGCAAGAAGTAAAACTCTAGCTGATTGGCTGCTGCGCAGCCCTTCAGAAAGCGGGAAGAAATCGCCGAACAAGGACCCGAACCCGAACTTTTTTTAAAATGTTCGGGTCCGGGTCCGTGTCCCGAACTCCCCAAAATTCGGTATGAACCCGAACTATAAAGTTCTGTTTCGCTCAACTCTAATTAGCACCAAAATACTTTCTATTACTATGGCATTTTTGTACTTTATTTGGTTTGCAGAGTGCTGTTGCATTGCACTTTCTTCCTTGTGTTTCTAGCCATGGCAGCTTGCATCTGCGCATTGGGATGTGCTGACTGACCCCCTTTTTCTTTACATATTTAAACATAGCACTTGTCTAGACATTTTGCTCCAGTTTTTGTATGTCATGCCTCTGAAAGAGTAAGAACGTGCCTTTTTGCTACTTTTTAAAAGGTTGTAGTTGGTAAATCTGGGGTGCAACTAACACAGCTAACTGCAACTACTTTACCAACCACCTTTTAAAAGTGCAGAGAGTGGCATAAAATGCAAATAGTTGCAAAATGTTTCCCAAAAATGGCATGTGCCAACAATTGTGACCATTTTTATGTCAATATTAAGATAAAAGCAATGATGTTTTTTTTATAAAACATACAATGAGCACTAGCTTCTGTTTCCATCAGGCACTGAATGTCTTTTCCAGCCATGTTCAGCATCCTTACGAAGACACTAGTAAAGTTTACAGAGGTGTCTATGGGCTTAGCAGTCTGAGACCCAGCAGGGGATGAATTAGGAAACCAACTAGGCTGACATATTTGAGCTCCTGAATGGTAAAAAAAACGCATACCAGAAACAAGCTCATATAGTCAGCACATAAATAACAGAAATAAAAAGAACGAGGAGGAGGTGGAGAAAAAGGAAATGTTGAGAGGCACAGGGGAGGGATACAGATGAAAGACAATAGGGGAGGAGGGAGTGATAGAGGAAGGGTGCCATTCTCACTTCACATGTTGCCTTTCTATGCTCATAGCTACGCCAGCATCATCTGCATATATACACACAACAAAAGGCCCCTGCAGGTTCCAGAGTTTTCTAATTCTTAGCGGTCATCCAGAAGTAAGTGGCTGTTTTATTCCCTCTAAATAACCTGCTTCACAAGGGATGCATTCAAGTGCATACAATGCTCTCTGCACGGGATTTCAGATCATTACCTGTGTCATAACTGATAACTGTCTAATGGCATTTCAACATGTCATCCAACTTGTTAGGAAATCATATGTCAAAGAACCTCTTACAACTGCGTCACTGGAGTATCCCATAAAAATAAAATAATTTGAATAAAGATTTTCCCTAATGATTCCATTTCCAATGCCTTTTTACATTAACTGTGGAAAAACTGCAGCAAAGACAGAATTTCAACTGACTTCCAGTGGAAAGGCATATATTACTCTGCAGACTGCTGTGGGAGGGATTGCTGTGAATTTGACTGGCCTGAATAGCAAATGCATCTGGCTTTACTGGAGGCACATAAATGTGCTGTTCTTGGAAGACAGATAGAGATATAACTCCTTGAGGCGGGGTGGCATGCCTTTGTTGCTACAAGCTGAAAGGCTTTAGTCTTGACTACGTAGAGATCAGAAGTTTGTCAACCATGGTTAGCAGTCTAAGCCAGACAATGCATGTACTAGGACATAGAGTACAGTGACTATAAGGAGGTGGCTCCATGTGGTTAGCTGGGAGGAGCAGGGTGTTTTCATGTCATGATAAAAGGGATATAATACTGCAGGGCTATCATTACTGGATCCTGGGTCAGCTTCAGATTTTCACTGTCTGGTTCATTGGAATATATTACAAGTCGGACACTAGTAAAAAGGTTAGCTTTATTCTAAGGCATTGCTGGTATGAAAAGTTGGATTTAGAATCAAAGTGATATTCTTTGATTGCTTGTATCCTAATGCATTAATGTGTATATGTTACATACAGGTGTAGCCAAGCTAAACTTGACTCCGATAACACATGGCACAGTGTTAACTTGGTTATCTTGTGACAAAATCAATTTGAATCTATTGAAAAGTTAGTTATTTTTTTCTTGCCAATCTCTTAATCTTGCCATTCTTCACTTAAAAAACATAATGGCAGGCTGTGCAACAGGCTTAACTTTACACCAGCATTCCTGTTGGCGTAGATTTAAGCAGGGGCGTACATAGAACTCACCGGGCCCCAAAGCAGGAATCTGACGGGAGGGAGGCAGTGGCGGCGGTGTGGGCATCAAGAGCAATGCAGGTGCCAGGGAATGAGGTAAGTAAGGTGCCCGGGCATTTTGGGGGGAAGTATAGGGGTTGGATAACCCCTTTAACTCCTTGTTGCCGATGCTGAGTGTGCAAATAGCCAACAATCATATCCCATATTCCAACCACATATTAACTTTTTATTAAGTTTGTCTGTGTGTCCTCTTGCTGTGGCACACTACTGTGTTTATTCTAGCAGGGTTCTGTGTAGTGATGAGCGGCAGGGGCAATATTCAAATTTGCGATATTTCACAAATATTCGTTAATATTCATTAGAATATTCGTCATATATTTGACATATATTGAAATTATTCTATTGATTGCAAAAAAATTGGCAATGTAATATCCGCGTAATGCGAATATTATAAAGCACGAATATATGGCTCTATAGAATATAGAGCTACATATTTTTTTTTTAGAATATTCATAATTTTTTTCCCATTTAATGTGAACAGTCATTGCCCCAAAAGCAAATTAAGCAGGGCAACTTCAGAACATCCTTTATGTGTACCAGTGCATTTTATCATTCACCAGTTTTGGTCTTTGTATATATATATATAATTTTTTTTTTGGTTGCTTATGAAATTTAGACCCCTCTAATGCTAATTCCACCATAGTTCTATAATTCGAGGCAGTGCAGAGAAGCATTTCTTTTCAGGAGTGTGCAGGCAATTCTGATGTATTTGAATGCTCCTACATATCCTTATAGCTATCTCAGAGGCACATGACAGTCTCTTTCAGGACAAAAAGGAAGAAATGACTGTTCTTGTAGGGGCATTTTTGTACACAATAACTGGAGTACTGGTAGTGCTATGTATCCTTACCTATCCAAACTTCATCCCTATGACAACAAAAATTGTAATGCCCTGACTAAGTACTTTTGATTTCTGAGATACTAGTACATAGTGGCGCATAGTGAAAGTAAAATAGCTCTTTCCGCTCCTGTCTTTTCTGGGCTATCGAAAATATTCCCCTATTATAAAGACATTTGATTGATGTGACATACAGTATACTGTTGGGTTAATTTGAAATAACCATTATACAGTCATATACCGTAATAGGAATATTGGAGTAGGGGTAGTGCTATCTGGCCTTGCTCAACCAAAATAAGGGTTATTTACTTTAGAAAAAAGACTACTGAGGGGAGATCTAATAACTATGTATAAATATATCAGAGGTCAGTACAGAGATCTCTCCCATCATCTATTTATCCCCAGGACTGTGACTGTGATGAGGGGACATCCTCTGCGTCTGGAGGAAAGAAGGTTTGTACACAAACATAGAAGAGGATACTTTATGGTAAGAACAGGGAAACTATGGAACTCTCTGCCTGAGGAGGTGGTGATGGTGAGTACAACAAAGGGGGGCCTGGATGTATTTCTGGAGTATAATAATATTACAGGCTATAGTTACTAGAGATTAGCGTTTAAAATATATTATGTGGGGCCCAGTCATTTCTAGTCATGCCACTGCCATGTAGTCTATACTGGCTAGACAATCACAGAAGAGCGCCATTTGACTCATCAAATGCAGCAGAATGTAATTAGCACTGTAATTGATTCTACTAGTATCTGCCAAATTGCCACACTAGGTGTTACAAATTGAATCCCACAGAAAGAGACTCCTGATTTAGATCAGGATTAGTGATGAGCAGCAGGGGCAATATTCAAATTTGCGATATTTCGCAAATATTTGGTAGAATATTCATCATATATTTGTGAACAAGTTCGCTATTATTTTCAAGATTGCGAAAATCGGCAATGTAATATTCGCGTAATGCACGCGCAATACAGGCGTGGGTCACTATAGCTATATTTTTCTAACTGCTTGAAGTTTAATTAGACTGGAGAAAATAGTTGGCACGGCAGAACATTACAATAGCTTTATATGCAGATAGAGTGCTCCAATATATTCGCGATTGTGAAAATCGGCAATAATGATGCAATTATTTTGTCACAATAGTGCAAATTAACATTTTGACAGGTTTGACTACATATTAGTGATTGGTGCACTAAGTATTGTTGTGAACTTGTGACATCACAGCACTATGTATGTATGTATGTATGTAGCATGTCTGTATGGACAGCAGAACCTAACTACACTATATCACAATCTAACCTACACTGACTATCTCCCACTAACTATCTGTAATATATATATATATATATATATATATATATATATATATATATATACTAACTATCTAATGTAATGTGACAAATAGAAACGAGAGAGCACAGCAATAACACTGCTTTCTCTCTCAGAACTGTAATAAACTGTAGAAAATGGCTGCTGGGGAGGTTCTTATATATTAAAGGGGTAGGCAACTTTCCTATTGGTTGCCAAGGATGTTGCTAAGCTCCGACAAAGACATTGCAGCCTTCTCATTGGGCCACAAGCAAAAAGGGAGGTTACTTATGAAAAAAAAAAAAAGTTTAATATTCGAAAATACGATTTTATATATTACTATATTCTAAATATTTGCGAATTCTCGATAGTTGCGATATTCGTGATTAAAATTTGCAATTCGAATATTCACGCCCAACACTAATCAGGATATTGGTTTCTGTCATATTAATACAAGTTCGGACTACCCTTCGCTAATTTATATGCTCTGCTTAACCATTGATATATTTGTATTTGTACAATAACATGTTGTTTGCATATAACCTTTCTTATTACCCATATGTTTGAGTTGGCTCATCATGCAAACTTTCAGAAAAAGACAGAAACCTGGTATTTAGTATGTTGTCAATCACAAACTCCAAGTTAAAATGTTGCCATTGTTAAACACCCTTGTACAATGCCTCAGAGGAGGACAGACTAATTGAGAGTGATTATGGACTAAACAAATATTGGAATTAGGGAGTACAGTTTTCTTTGTTCTTATTCAGCTTCTATACTATAAACTTTATTATGCTCCATTGCTTTTTGACTAGGAATGTGTCATTTAATAGTTAATACCATACCATTTCTTAAAATAATATACATGCTCTCTATAATTGACTATTATGCTTTTGAGATAAATAGCATGCCTGCCTACACACTGTATTATGCTTTAACACTGCCCTTTATTCTTTCCTGGAAAATGTTAATAACATCTCATAATACCATAAAATGGAACATAATTATCTTGTTTGTTCTTTACTTTTCAAGTTGGTCTCCACTTTGGGTCACATTTGCAGCACCTAAAAAGCATTGCTATTTTACATAGTAAGATAGTTTGTAAGGCTGAAGCGAGACATAAGTCCATCTAGTCCAGCCTATTATCCTGAAACGTTCATCTAGAGCAGTGGTGGCGAAAAAAAGGTACAGGTGCCAGAGGCGGCACCCTCGAAAAAGTCTATGGTGTATCAATATGCCTTAGACTTTTCCTGCCATTCATCAGTGCAGTGCACACTATGAACAGCACAGGCAGCACATTGAATATAGATAGGCTATTATAGCTAAATGATAAAGTACATGGACGATTTACAGTACTAGATTGGACTGTAGTAGTCAGGTTAAATTGCTGTGTTGGCACTTTCTGATAAATAAGTGGGTTTTGGGTTGCAGTTTGGGTACTTGGTCTCTAAATGGTTCGCCATCACTGATCTAGAGTAACTTAAAAAAAAAATATCAAAAGTTAAGAAAAACTATTTCCTCTCATCACATGTAAATTCTTTTTCCAGTAATCTAGTAATTATAACTAGGGATGAGCAGCAGGGGCAATATTCAAATTTGTGATATTTCGCGAATATTTGGTAGAATATTCGTCAGATATTGGTGAATTTGCGGTTATTTTCTTGATTGCGAAAATCGGCAATGTCATATGCGCGTAATGCACGTGCAATACAGGCTTAGGTCACTATATCTACATTTTTCAAGCTGCTAGAAGTTTCCTGAGACTGAAGAAAATGGTTGGCACGGCAGAACATTACAATAGCTTTATATACAGATAGAGTGCTCCAATATATTCGTGATTGTGCAAATCGGCAATTAATTATGCGCATATTTTTGCGCAATACGTGCAACTTCACATTTTAGCAGGTCTGACTACATATTACTGATTGGTGCACTAAGTATTGTTGTGAACTTGTGACATCACCGCACTATGTATGTATGTATGTATGTATGTAGCATACATACATACAGTACATACAGCACTATGTATGTAGCAGGTATGTATGGACAGAAGAACCTATCACACTACCTAACACCCTACACAGCTACACTATATCACAATGTAACCTACACTGACTATCTCCCACTATCTGTATTATATATATAACTAACTAACTAACTAACTATCTAATGTAATGTGACACAGGAAAGCCCAGAGCACAGCAATGACACTGCTGTGTCTCTCAGAACTGCAATAAACTGTAGAAAATGGCTGCTGGGGAGGTTCCTTATATACTAAAGGGGTAGGCAACTTTCCTATTGGTTGCCAGTGATGTTGCTATGCTAAGACAAAGACATTGCAGCCTTCTCATTGGCCCACAAGCAAAAAGGGAGGTTACTGATGTAAAAAAAATGTAGAATATTCGAAAATACTAATATATATCACTATATTCTAAATATTCGTGAACCTGTTGCGATATTCACGATAAAAATTTTCGATTCGAATATTCGCGCCCAACATTAATTATAACATGTAATATTCTTACTCTAAAAAAATGCATCCAGGCCCCTCTTGTTTTAGTAAGTTCACCATCACAACCTCCTCTGGCCAACAGTTCCATGTTCTCACTGCTCTTACAATAAGGCCTCATGCTCACAACCGTTGTTTGTTTCAGCGTCCGTTCTGTTTTTTTTTTCACGGATAGGATGCTTCCCCATTCATTTCAATGGGTCCGTCAAAAAATGCGGATGGTCAACCGTTTTTTTGTTCTACATCCATGGTCCGTGTTTAAATTCTGTCAAAAAAATAGAGCATGTCCTATTTTTTTCACGTTTCCGGACAAGGATAGGCATTATTACAATGGATCTGCCATAAAAACGGATCCGTAAGAAAAAACGGTCTGTCATCCTTTCTTTTTGGCGGACGCAAAATTTGCGGACGGAACGTACGTGGAAACAAACAACGGTCGTGTGCATGAGGCCTAAAGAATCATTTTATCCTTTTCTGCAGAGAATGTTTCCTTGTTATTATGACAGGGCTTGTTCACACGACTGTATGGTTTTGCGATCCGTTTTTCACGGATCCATTGTTCCTTTTTTTGGATCCATTGTGTTTCCATTTCTGTTCCGTTTTTCCGCAAAAACATGAACTTTGTAATCATTGCAAACACCAAAACATGTGCAAAATGGGCTGGGCATAGCATTTCTACAGCATGGATCCGCAAAAAACGGATAACATACGGACATGTGTTCCGTATGCATTCTGTTTTTTTATACGGACCCATTGACTTTAATGGAGCCACTAAACGTAACTTATGGAATGGAGAAAACGGAAATATGGAAACAGAATGCATATGGAGTACATTCTGTTTTTTTTGTGGACCCATTAAAATGAATGGTTCCATATATGGACAGTATACAGAATGCAAAAAACCGCCTGTATACGGAAAGCAAAAAACGTTCGTGTGAACGAACCCTTAAGTATAAACAGATCATTGGAAAGATCTCTGCTAGAGATGATAAAATTTCAATTTGGGAACAAATTGATTTTATACAAATCAAAAAGAGACCCATACATAATAATTTTCTTAGTGAGACATGCAAGCCAGTTCTCCTCCCAAATGACAAAAAATGAAATTGCCAGTATCGTGCTTCTCTGAATAAGACATGTAAGTCAGTACTCCTTCCAAAAGGACAAAAAGAAAAAAAAAAAAAGCTTAGAATCTCAACAGAAAATTACTCATGTTAGCTGAATGGCCTTTGTCAAGGTCTTTTTGGTGCTCATTAAGGGGACTACCTAGTATGCGTTAGGTGTATTGTAGTCCAGCCAATGCTGCTCTGTGTTTCTGGGAAAAATATATGTAATTCGACATATCTTACTTCTACTGGCATCAGATAAGCTAAGTGTTATTTTCTTTTTGAAAGAAAGGCTATTTTGAATAATTCTAATATCTTTCCCAGAAACCTAAGGGTATGCAAATTAGCTTTCTTTTCTGGAAAAAGCACTGATTGAGGAATCAAGGCTACCCCAGGGGAAAATCTTATTATTAAAAACTACTGATTAAACAGTTCAAGACTACCACCAGGGAAAATTTTTATTATGAAATAGCACTCATCGAGCAGGTTAAAGCTATCCCCAGGGAAAACTCCTATTATGATAATACGATTTTCCCCTGGGGGTAGGCTCAAACTGTTCAACAGTGCATTTTCATAAAGGAAAGCTAGTTTGCATGCCTTTTGGTGTCTTGGAAATATATTAAAATTAGCTCTTCTTCCAAAAAGAAAATAACACTAAGCGTATCTGATGCCAGTCGAAGTAAAATATAATAATTTACATATAGAAATGAAGAGCAGCGTTGGCTGGACTACACTATACTTATAATGAGAAGAAAACCCACAAGACACCCACACTCCGCTAACTAGGGCAGTTTTCTGTTAAACACTCAGGGGCACATTTATTAAGACTGACGTTTTAGACAAGGTCTTAATAAACTCCTAAACTGGAGATGGATCCGCCGGAGTTATGAAGAGGAACTGGCCTTAATAAAGCCCTAAGCTGGCAGTGGTTTCATCTAAGAGGCACCAGTCTCTTCATAAATTCAGCAGATCCTCCGCAGTTCTAAATGTAAGACAGATTCTTTGCTGTCTTACATCTAGACCTTTTTCTACCCTAAAACAGGTATGGAAAATGATAAATCAGATAGGCTTGCCGGCCTGTTCTTTTCTCCGCCAACGCCACAATTTTAGAACTGGCGTGAGGGGGGAGAACAATCTGTTGCGCCACAATCTGCACCTGAAATACGCCTAATTTAGCCGTATATCACATTGATTCATAACACACTCCAAAATAAAGTTAGACTGTATACGTTCAAGTTATAATCATAAATTCTCAGCCTGAGAGAACGTTAAAGGAAACAAAATAATAATTTTTTATTAAGCACAATTGTTTAAAAAGGGGGTATTTACACCCTCAGGATACTATGTATGTATAGAGGGACTAAGATAAACACCATCTACATGCATAGTAACCTGTTTAGAATGCTGTGGTGCACTATCATTGGATATTTTTTAACATTTTGGGATTTCCCAATAGATTGCCTTCTCTTCACACTAGCCTATCACTTGTTAAAATGTAACTTGTATTAAAGGGGTTATCTGAGATATATTAAGTTAATCCAAACTTCTTTATCGATATATATAAAACATTTTTGTAATTGACTTACTTTAAAAATAATGCACCGTTTACATTCTGCACAATGTTGTCATTTGTGCACTGACGTCACCCTGCTTGATTCTCCGTCTTCATTCAGCACGGCTGAAACACAATACACTAGCACATTGGAACAGACTCCTACTACTGGGTTAGCCTACTAGATTTTAACAGGGACCTTGTTATTCAGTATTATTAATAATTATTTAAAGGGGTTATCCGAGATATATTAAGAATAATGCACCGTTTACATTCTGCAGAATGTTGACATGACGTCACCCTGCTTGATTCTCCGTCTTCATTCAGCACGGCTCTGGTAAGGATCGCTCATGCGCGATCCTTACCAGAACCGTGCTAATAGAGCAGAGACCAAGAAGGGGCGGGCTTCCAAAGCCTGAACGCTGTGGAATCTGTCAGCACGGCTCTGGTAAGGATCGCGCATGCGCGATCCTTACCAGAGCCGTGCTGAATGAAGACGGAGAATCAAGCAGGATGACGTCAGTGCACAAATGACAACATTGTGCAGAATGTAAACGGTGCATTATTTTTAAAGTAAGTCAATTACAAAAATGTTTTATATATATCGATAAAGAAGTTTGAATTTACTTAATATATCTCGGATAACCCTTTTAAATAATTATTAATAATACTGAATAACAAGGTCCCTGTTAACATCTAGTAGGCTAACCCAGTAGTAGGAGTCTGTTCCAATGTGCTAGTGTATTGTGTTTATAATGGTTATTTCCTATGGCTGCACACCAGCAGACTTTGCCTTTATTATCTAGGCACAATTAAACCAAGCAGCTTCAGTAAGTTGAAAACATTTATGTGCTCCGTCTGCATTCGATCTCCACAGCAAACAAGACAGGACAGAAGAGCCTCTGCTTTAGAGTCCAAGACCAGTTTCTTAGGATCAGGAGTTTGATCAGAATTGTGCGTAACATTCTTGCTCACTGTGCAAAGCCATAACAAAAGGATTCCGTAGGCATACACATAAGAGGAAGCTGAAGCTACATGTTGCTTATGGTGGTACATGTTTCTCACTTTGAATGAAGCTGGGAAGGTTCAGCCTGAACTTTCGGCTGGGAGACAGGGCCATAGGCCACAGGCAGCTAGGTCGGTAGTCTGGTGTTCCTTCTATCTTTCAGGTGGAGTAGGCAACCCTGGGATGAGTGGCTCCAGCTCTGGCTAAGGTCGTTCTCGGAAGCGGAGCACACAGTCTGCCGACTCTTGCAGACAGCACACTTTTCCTATTGCAGCTGGGTCATCTGGCCATACCTCTGGTGCTGACAACGGGATCAGAGGTTTTTTGAGGCAGATTAACGCTACAGCAAATGGACCCTGAAGGGACTCCATGGTGGTCTATTCTACGGTGTCGCCCTTATATAGGCTGTGGCGGGCCTGAGGAAGGTAACAGAGCTTCGCAGAGCGCCTGTTAACATACAGCTCCTGCCCGGTCTTGTAATCTTGGATGAAGCCAGACCCCTCTCAACTGAGAACCACACCACGCTCCCGTTCCGCCTCTCAAAAATTTTGTCCCTGGGTTGGGGTTAATCCCATAGCATGACTGCCCAGTCCTCAATAGCTTTCCGATATCGCCACATATTTCCCTAAAATAGCAGCTACATTGTGGACTGCTCTGAAACACATCCTCCATTTCCTCATTCTCATCCTCAACACACACACTGACTTGACACCCCCGCCCCCCGCTATATATATAAGTTGTGCTCGCACCACCTATGGGTGAATAAAGGTAAATGACACTGCCAGCCTGTTATAGGGAACTACAGCATGATACCACAAAACATTTGATATGACATTTAGCAAGAGTTTAAAGTGCCCACATATACCACATAGTGGGACACTGCATCAAGATGAATCAGGCAGGGATCAGCCAGGATTTCCACACACCAATGCCTGATGCATCAGACTAGATCATCCATGGTGCCACACCAAGACTTTGACAAAAGAGACCGGTTTCTTTCTGGCTACCTGACTCAGCTACTATTCTGATGCTGTCACCCCCCTGATGCCACACATCTGATGCCAAATGCTCCTTCTTTTACCCACCATCTTCAGCGGGTACTGGTATTGCCACCAACCTCCACAGTATGTCACCTTGCCACTCTGTGGCCTCCTGATGCTGTCGCCACCTCCAGACTCTGTCATTCTGCCAATCTATGGTCTCTAAGGGCAAAATAATCAGTGAGGTCAACACAAACTTACTACTAACACCCTCTCCACTCTGTTGGTGGGCTCTGCTTGTATAAGCGTTTAATAGAACAGGTTCTGTAGACATCTATGTGGAATCAGCTGATGACGATGTAAAAGGAGTGCACTTCTTCTTGGTGCTAAGTGACCAGTAAGGCTGAGTTCATAAGTAACTTATTAGGTCAGTTTTGGCTCAGTGACTGCCCAAATCAGTGAAGTGTGCAGTGATTCTAAGTGTGACACCTGTCATCTGCATGTCATACTGACTCACAGTATTATTTCACTACCAAAGCAGACTCCATATGCATGTTACTGCAAGGCACAGTGTTCTACACCACTATAAAGTGTCTCAGCAGGCAGGAAATAGCTGTTTTTAACGTTATTCACTGCAAATTTATTCAGATCGAACCAAATTTTTCCCAAAAACTTCAACGAACCGGCGAATCGAATTTTTCAAAAAATCGCTCATCTCTATGTACAGCAAACAGAATGGATTAACTATAGATATTGGTGCACTGCACAGTTATGTACACAGCATTGAATTTAAGCAGAGTCTGTAGTTCGGCAGTCTCCTACGCTTTTCCGCCAGTCTTCCTGCGTGCTTCCTGCACTCTCCATCTCCAATATTGCCCTACATTCTGTGTTAAGAGTTTGCAGCAAAACTGTCACTAGTGCATGAGAGTCTTGTCACATCTCTCGTGGCAATCACATAGGATCAGAGTTTTATATGGCTCTGTCTAGCTTTGACATCACAGGGGATAGGCTACCTGTAGATTGGCTTATGGGTGATCTCACATTCCCGGGCTTGTCTCCTCTGCACTTACTTTCAATTTTTAACACATGCAGCCGCTATTTTACGAAACTGATTTGTTACCACAAAGCACAAAGAAATTCTGATTTGTTTAGAATCAAAGTTTTCCCAAACTTTGGGACCGAATTCTTCTTCGGATGTTTCACTTCGCTCAACACTACTCAGCAGTAATATGCTGTACATGCAAACTTCACCACTGTGGCTAGTGCAGGACCAGTAGAGAAAATTGCAGTGGTGACTCTGTAGTAACAAGGGATTTAATGGGTTAGTAAAGGTATTTTTTATTTTATTCCATTTCCTGCTTTTAGGCAAGTTTCTTAAATCTCAGATAACCCTTTTATTCAGTAATTCTAGTCTGAATGTACTTTGCATCAAATATGAAGGAATTGCATAAAGAGCAGACCACAACAGATAGAGCACTATTGGTTTCCTTTTTTAGGGTACTTTCACATTTGCGGCATAGCTATCCGGCGGGCTGTTTCGGCGGGTAAACAGCCTGCCGGATCCGCCATGCCGCAAGTACTTGTGTGCTGCCGTGCTGCCACTCTGTCCCCATTGACTATAATGGGGCAGGGGCAGAGCTACGGCGCAGCACGTCTGTGCACGGCAAAGATCGCCGGACTAAAAAGTTGAATGTGCAGTACTTTTAGTCCAGCGATCTCCGGCAGTGCTGTGCCGTAGCTCCGCCCCCACCCCATTATAGTCAATGGGAACGAAGCGGCAGCACGGCAGCACACAGGTACTTGTGGCATGGCGCATCTGGCAGGCTTAGAGTAGAGGGAGCCTGGAAGCTACTGTGCATGTTAGTCCACCACAGAATGTAGGAGAAGATGGTGGGCTGCTGCTGCTTAAGTTCATACAAGTCAACTTTTTACGCTAATATAAGGAGAGGATACAAAAAAATGTAAGTGTGATACTACAGTATAGATATAGTATAATATATGTGAAAACCACACCACTGAAATTATGTCTTGTGTTATAATTTTATGAATATTCATGAGAAATAGAAAGGACACCCAGTTTCAAATCTGTTTTTAATGAATCAGGGCGGAATTAAGAATCAAATGTATTTAATCCCTTAAGGACTCAGCCATATTTCACCTTAAGGACCCGGCCATTTTTTGCAAATCTGACCAGTGTCACTTTATGCGGTGATACATTTTAAACGCTTTTACTTATGCAGGCCATTCTGAAATTGTTTTTTTTGTCACATATTGTACTTCATGACACTGGTAAAATGGAGTCGAAAAAATGAATACCAAATTTACCAAAAATTAGCAATTTTCCAAGTTTCAATTTCTCTACTTCGATAATACATAGTAATACCGCCAAAAAAAGTTATTGATTTACATTCCCCATATGTCTACTTCATGTATCGATCATGTTGGGAATGCCATTTCATTTTTTGGGGACGTTAGAAGGCTTAGAAGCAAATCTTGAAATTTTTCAGAAATTTTCAAAAACCCACTTTATAGGGACCAGTTCATGTCTGAAGTCACTTTGTAAGGCTTACATAATAGAAACCACCCAACAATGACCCCATTCTAGAAACTACACCCCTCAAGGTATTCAAAACTGATTTTACAAACATCGTTAACCCTTTAGGTTTTCCACAAGAGTTAATGGCAAATGGAGATACAATTTCAGAATTTCCATTTTTAAAGATTTTTTCAAGCAACAAAGCAAAGGTTAACAGCTAAACAAAACTCCATGTTTATTGCTCTGATTCTGTAGTTTGCAGAGACACCCCATATGTGGTCGCAAACTGCTGTATGGCTAAACGGCAGGGCACAGAATAAAGGGAACGCCATATGGTTTTTGGAAGGTGGATTTTGCTGGACTGGTTTTTTGACACCATGTCCCATTTGAGGCCCCCCGATGCACCCCTAGGTAGAAAAGTGTAATATAGAGCAACCAAAAAATCATATTCACCCTAAAATAGTACAAACAAAACTGCCTCCTTATCCTGTAGTTTCCAAAATGGGGTCACTTTTTTGGAGTTTCTACTGTAGGGGTGCATCAGGGGGGCTTCAAATGGGACATAGTGTCAAAAAACAGTCTAGCAAAATCTGCCTTCCAAAAACCATATGGTGTTCCCTTCCTTCTATGCCCTGCCGTTTGGCCATACAGCAGTTTACGACCACATATGGGGTGTTTCTGCAAACTACAGAATCAGGGTAATAAATATTGAGTTTTGTTTGGCTGTTAACCCTTGCTTTGTTACTGGAAAAAGAATTTAAATGGAAAATTTGCAAAAAAATAGCTGTTTTGGGACCGTTTTTATTTTTTGTTATTTGCATAGTTAATCTGACTGGTTAGATTGATTACTATTTCTATAGAGCAGGTTGTTACGGACGCGACAATACCAAATATGACAAATTTTGGGTTTTTTTTGTTTCAGTTTTTCATAACAAAGCATTTTTGAAAATATGATTTTTCTTGTGTCTCCACATTCTGAAAGCCATATTTTTTTGGGGGCGACTGTCTTATGTAGGGGCTCATTTTTTGTGGGATAAGATGACAGTTTGATTGGCACTATCTTGGGGTGCATATGACATTTTGGTCACTTGCTATTACACTTTTTGTGATGTAAGGTGACAAAAATGGCCTTTGATACGGTATTTATATATATTTTTTTGCTGTGTTCACCTGAGGGGTTAGATCATGTGTTAGTTTTATAGAGCAGGTTGTTACAGACGCGGCAATACCTAATATTTATACTTTTAATTTATTTTTTTAAGTTTTACACAATAATATCATTTATGAAACAAAAAAAAATCATGTTTTAATGTCTCCATAATCTGAGAGCCATATTTTTTTTATGTTTTCTGGGCGATTGTCCTATGTGGAGTATCATTGTTTGCGGGATAAGATGGCATTTTTGAGTGCTTGCTATTACAGCTCTTGTAATGTGAGGTGACAAAAAATGATTTTTTTTTTTACATTGTTTTATTAATTTAATTTTACGGTATTTACCTGAGGTTTTATAGAGCAGGTTTTTACTAACATGGTGATACATAATATGTATACTGTTTTTTTATTTATTTTACTTTAACACAATAACAGCATTTTAGAAAAAAAAATGTTTTAGTGTCTCCATAGTCTGAGAGACATATTTTTTTAATTTTTTGGGGGTGATTGTCCTATGTAGGGGCTCATTATTTGCGGGATAAGATGGCGGTTTCAGTGGTACTATTTTGGGAGGCATATGCCTTTTTTATCGCTTGGTATTGCACTTTTTGTGATGTAAGGTGACAAAAAATTTTTTTATGGTATTTACTTGAGGGGTTAGGTCATGTGATATTTTTATAGAGCAAGTTTTTACGGACGTGGCGATACCTAATATGTGTAGTGTATTTTATTTTTTTTAATTTATATTCAGTCATATGAGTTTTTTTTTTATTTTTACTTTTTTCACTTTTTTTAGATTTTTTTTGACCCAAACCCACTTGGTTCTTGAAGATCCAGTGGGTCTGATGTCTGTATAACACAGTACACTATATAGTGTACTGTACTGTATTTTTTTTTACTTTACATAGTCTGATCAGACCCTGACAGATATATAAAGTAAGGCCCCTTTCACACGGGCGAGTTTTCCGCGCGGGTGCAATGCGTGAGGAGGACGCATTGCACCGGCACTGAATCCGGACCCATTCATTTCTATGGGGCTGTGCACATGAGCGGTGGTTTTCACGCATCACTTCTGCGTTGCGTGAAAATCGCAGCATGCTCTATATTGTCCATTTTTCACGCAACGCAGGCCCCTAAGAAGTGAATGGGGCTGCGGGAAATTGCAAGCATCCGCAAGCAAGTGCGGATGCGTTGCGATTTTCCTGCATGGTTGCTTAGCAACGGGGCCCGATCTCTATTATTTTCCTTTATAACATGGTTATAAGGGGAAATAATAGCATTCTTAATAAAGAATGCATTGTAAAATGAAGTGGAAGGGGTTAAAAATAATAAAAGTTAACTTACCTTAGCCACTTGATCGCGTAGTCGCGTTCTCTCCTCTCTTTCCCTGCATCAGCTAAGATCTACAGGACCTGTGATGACGTCACATCACATGGTCCAATAACATGGTCCATCTTACCATGGTGATGGACCATCTGGTACGTATCCTTGCTTCGCCGCTCGGACTCACATCGGCATCACATGAGACCGTGTGGTCTCAAGGTCTGGTACGTGGCTTCCCACGTGACCCAGCGGCAAACTACGTGATCCACGCGGCTCATTGGAGAAAGAAAGTTTTGCTGATGGTATGTTGGGTCCTAGAGTTCGGACCGTGCAATATTAATGGCATACTAATCCAATCAGCGAAGGTCCAGGGGGCTGCCTTTATGTGTGCTTCCAAGCAGCGAAGCAAGGATACCTTTCTACCTCTATCCTATACTACAAGAGGGGTAACGTACTTTGCCCCACAGGGCTGTATTTATTTATACATCATTACAACATCATGCATGGGAAATAAGTGCGGTTTAACTCACGGACCAACACAACAATACATCCCTTTGGGTATTGCTGCTGGACTTTGAGTTCCCACACTCTGAATACGACCTAGTGTTTGTACCATTACTTGCGGTCACTATATTGTTTGTTTTGTGCAGTTTTTTGTCGCCAGGCTCTATCAGGGGCTTTTGCTTTATTTTATGACAGTTTTTATATCAGTTTTACAATAAATGTGGTCATATATACCTCATTTTTGTGTTCCTAGATAATTGAGTGCCCTCCAGCCGTTTACATTTTTTGATTAGACTTCTGCCTTTAGCAGACTTACGTTACCATGGCAAGCAGGACACATCTTAATGCGTTCTGCTGCCATGGTAACCATCACCCACTGCCAGAACAGAGTAGCGGGTGATAGGGAGGGAGGGGAGCTCCCTATCTCTGTGATCCCATCAAGAATCGGGGGCTGCAAGGGCTCAGCAGCCCCCGATAGAAGAGGGAGGGAGCTAACCCCTTCCATACAGCGGTCCATACGGACCGCGGCATGGAAGGCGTAAAACGGCTGACATCACAGCACAGATGTCAGCCGTTTATAGCAGAGTGTCAGCTATCTGCTGACACTCTGCTATATACCCACTAGACCACCAGGGAAACATTAGAGGAGACGGGCAGGGGGACCGTGGGGATCAGAGAGGCTGAATGATTTCAGCAAGCACACTGTTCCGATTAACCCCTGCAGCGCCGCAATGTACTTTTAAAGATATGACATACCAGTATGTCATGGGTCCTTAAGGACTCGAGAATCATGACGTATCGGTACGGGGTTAAACAAGCAAATATTTTCTGTAGGAGTTTGTCAGTCTTTCATATTGTTTTGGATAATACTGATTGCTGAAAGCGTTTATCCTATGAAAAATATTCTACATTTTTCAAACTAGCTCCTGGATTGGAATAATTGTATATACATAAATAGTGGCACCTGCTGTTTGTTCTTTTCTTCATCCTTCTGTCTATCTCGCTGAGATGGATGATTTGGTTATCTCCAGCATTCACATTAAGTTCAATGGAGACTTGCATGACTCCACTCCATTCAAATGGTGCATACAGTCTCCCATTCTAGTGATCATACATCCGCCAATCAGACATGTATCCACTATCCTGTGGATAGGGGATAAGCTATCGTCATGAGAAACCCCTTTTAACAGTTGGCTTGAGGTGCTTGTGGGAAACACTGTATTTGATGATGGTTAAACATGGCTCTGTGCTGTTGGTGCCAATTGCAGTACAACTTGTCTAGAAGTAACAGTGTGGAGGGTGGACCTTTGTTGGAACCAGGCTTCTTCAGTATATGTTCATAAGTGTGCATTTGCCAGTTCATTTTAATCAAGGGGCCTTAGTCACTTTGAGAAATCAGTTTATGTGGCAGTCATTAGCATACTTCCAGTTCACCGATTTGTAAGTTTGCTGGTACCACTATATATAAGGGCTGGGGGCATGTAAATCAGTTCTCATTTAGTTCCATTTACATGGAATGGTCATTGGCTTTGCATGTGCCTGAACGACCGTTCCTGTGATAGTTTGGCATATATATTTAATTATTATAGCATCTTTCTCTACATGGGACAATGTGCTGCCAGCAACCGACGATTTTGCACATCATATAAAAGATGCAGTCATTCGACAATTGAGCACTTGCTCGCTTGATCGGAGGTATGTTTACAGGGGGCAATGGTCATCGGGCCATGTAGAAGGCTCCATGAGCAAATGTACTGTATTTGATGATAAGAAAAAATGAATTGAAAACACCCCCTTGTTTGTGAACAATGTAAAACAGCTTCTTGCATTAATTGCTGCTTTGTTAATGCTAAACCCAGACATTAGTCATGTGTTGTTACAAATAGTTCAGAAATACACGCACTTCAGATGAAAATAATTTGACTTAATGAATAAATTGAAAACCACCGTTATTTTCATATCTACCACAGGTTAAATAGTTTTTCTGCATTTTTTTTTCAAAAGTCATTGATAAGTCACATTAAATGAATTTTTATTCTGCAGCATCACCATCTAAAACAATTAGCAGGCAGCTCAGATTCACCGCCTGGCAGCCATTTGTGAAATCACCTTTTATTAAGCAGCTAACTGCAATTAAAATGGTGAATATTCTATTTAGTCTATGTTAGATTACATTGTATTACAGAACATTTCATCTGGTTAACACACCACCATAGCCATCTCAGAAATGAATTTCACAGTGGAAATTTCATCTAGCACTTGTTGTGTTTGCAGCACTTCCCATTATTATTTTAACCAAAGCCTCAATACCACTTAAAATAAGGTTCACTGATCTATATAATAAACATTGCATAAATAGACATTTCAAACCAAACTTCAAATCCTGTACTTTGTTAGTAAATTGTGAATTAAAAACATACTACTCTACATAAGTAACATATTCAATGTAATCTGTGCAGTTCTTAATTACCCCTGTAGGGAAAAAGAACACCTAGTGCCAGGTTCCCAAACACCTTTATTCATTTTTCCATCAGTGTAGCTATATGAGGATTTGTTAAGTTTGTGGCATGAGCTGTATTTTTAAATGGGATAATTCTGAGTTACATATATCTTAAGGATGAATTTTTATTAACTTCTTTGAAGGAGAAAATATACATATACTTCTCAACACTGAAACTGCAACACCAAGAAGGACAAGCCATAAGATTATACAAATCAATGGAGCAGCATGTGTTACTATGATCTACAGATAATTACATTTTCGAGCACCTAGCTCCAAGTTGTGGCATGTGGAAGGGACATTAAAGCCACATGAAACCTCAAAATAAGATAATGTACAATGATTGTGTGATGCCTCCTCTTTGTTGACGTGCCACTTGTTGCTTGCAAACAGAATTCTCGAACTGAAAGACATTGGTTTATTACTACAACAAATCACTATGTGCCCAGGCCAAAATGTTAGTGTTGTTTAATGTTCAATATATGTCCTGGTGGTTAGGAGAACAATGACGAACTGGAATGACAGCAAAAGTTGTACAGAGACAAACCACTGCATTAACGGATCATCTGATTAGAGGTATGGTACAGTTGTATCATCTCTACCGCTCCCTTATTTCGCGAATCGTTACTACCTAAACGCGATTTTATCTCCTTCAGTGTAGCAATACAACACAATGCCAGTAGATGGCAGTGTTGAGTTAAAGTAGATAATTAATCAGTAATACTGCACTCTGTGTGAATTTGTAGTAGTGCAACTGGATGTACAGTACAGTATACTGGAGCAGCTCTGCCCTACTGTAATTCCTTTACTTTTCCCCCTTGTCAGAGGTCAGATTACAGTACAGTATGGCAGTTCTTGACCGAGCCGCTTCACCCTTTATACCGTCTCACGGCATCCCTCCCCGCTCTGCCTTTCACCCTTACTGTTTGGTCGCCCCTGTAAGAGTCCCCCCACTACAGATGTTGGGCTGGCAGCATGTGCATGGAACATGTGTTCTACTGTATGATGCCAGTGCACAGAGTGAACCAGCGGCGGTGGGAAGCCGCACGTACTGTACCAGACTGCATCCCACTCCTCTTATGGTACTGTATACGGTACATGTGCTGTACTGTATATAGTGTAGAAAGTGTGGAAAAAAATGGGAAAAAAATACTGTACTGTACAGTATACTCTGTTACAGTAGTTGTCGCTGCTATGCAGCTTACTGTAATTACCGGCTGTTTTTTTTTAACCAGGAGCAGCAAGGAGGTGGTAATTACAGTAAACTGTGTAGCAGCGATAACAATGTAAATATACAGTACAGTACATGCGGATTATCAGCAGCGGATTATCAGCAGCCGAACACACCAGGGTCGGGGGGAGAGGGAGGGTGAGCTGCCACAACTGTAGTGTACAGTAACAACTGCTCTGCATACAGCCAAATCTGCAGAGTGAAGCGTGGAGCCCAAGAATGAGGTAGAGTACATATAGTACAGTATGTGCCGGTGAATCCGACTGTTACTGTAGTTCTCCCCTGCATAAAACATGCGCACACAAATCCCACAGGGAGGGGGGTGCTGTAGATCAAACAGGCAGCTATGGCTCCCCATACAGCCCATAATCATCCTTGACACTGCACAGGAGTCGGCCGCTATAAGGCCTCTTTCACACGAGCGTCATGTTTGACGCCCGGATAAGAGGCAGGTGCGTTGCGGGAATATGCGCGATTTTTCCTCACGGGTGCAAACGTTTGTAATGCGTTTTGCACGCGCGTTTGAAAAATCGCCATGTTTGGTACCCAGACGCGAAGCCGGACTTCATCACTGAAGTCCGGTTTCGGGTAAAGTATTCTGGAGAATTTATTATTTTCCCTTATAACATGGTTATAAGGGAAAATATTAGCATTCTTAGTAAAGAATGCTTAGTAAAATGAAGATAAAGGGGTTAAAAATAATAAAACTTAACTTACCTTAGCCACTTGATCACGTAGTTGCGATCTGCCTTCTGTCTTCAAGCTACAGCTAACAGCTAAAGGACTTGTGATGACGTCACATCACATGGTCCAATCACATGGTCCATCTTATCATGGTGATGGACCATGTGATTGAACCATGTGATGTGACGTCATCACAGGTCCTTTAGCTGTTAGCTGTAGCTTGAAGACAGAAGACAGATCGCAACTACGCGATCAAGTGGCTAAGGTAAGTTAAGTTTTATTATTTTTAACTCCTTCATCTTCATTTTACTAAGCATTCTTTATTAAGAATGCTAATATTTTCCCTTATAACCATGTTATAAGGGAAAATAATAAAGATCTGGTCCCGTTGCTAAGCAACCATGAGGGAAAATCGCAACGCATCCGCACTTGCTTGCGGATGCTTGCGATTTTCCCGCAGCCCCATTCACTTCTATGGGGCCTGCGTTGCGGGAAAAACGCACAATATAGAGCATGCTGCGATTTTCAATCAACGCAGAAGTGATGCGTGAAAATCACCGCTCATGTGCACAGCCCCATAGAAATGAATGGGTCCGGATTCAGTGCGGGTGCAATGCGTCCACCTCGCGCATTGCACCCGCACGGAAAACTCACCCGTGTGAAAGGGGCCTAAGAATGGCACCTGTATGTTAGCGACGTTTAAATAATTTATTTGACAAATGAATTTGATGTACAGTATAGTATTATTAAGTACTGTACACTAAATAAATAATCTAAAAAAATAAACTATCGCTTAGCGAAAGCATACAGTACAGTATACTGTAATTCACAGACCTCTTCTATCTGTCACTTCAGCCAGTGAGCTGATAAAGAAGTAATAGAGGGAAGGCAATTCGACAGGAGGTTAGTGGGGCGTTCCTTGGGGCAATTGTATTTAATTAATATAATAGAAAAAAAAAAATAATAATTTGCAGTACCCCGGTATGATAATTAATTAGAATTGCCATTTTCTTTACTGTCAGTTCTTTTTATAGTTAAAGAAATGTGTTTTTATTGGCTGCTGGAGCCACGTGCCCTCTTCTGGCCAATCACATTAATACGAGTTTTCTTCATTCAAAGAATATGATATATTCAGCCAATGATATGAGAGTTCCCACGGTCATGTGAGCTAATTTCCGTTAAAGTCCAACGCTATTAAGGTTAATTATTTGTTTTGACGACCTGTCATAACCAATTAACCTTAATAGCGTGTGAACTTACCGGTGATTGGTTCACCTGACCGTGGGAACTCTCATATCATTGGATCAATATGTATATTCTTTGAATGAAGAAAACTCGTATTAATGTGATTGGCCAGAGGAGGGCACGTGGCTCCAACAGCCAATAAAAACACATTTCTTCAGCTATAAATAGAACTGACAGTAAAGAAAATGGCAGTTCTTATTAATTATCATACCGGGGTGCTGCAATTTTTTTTATTTTTATTTTATTTTATATTACCGTATTGTCCGGCATATAAGATGACTGGGCATATAAAACGACCCCCTACTTTTCCTGTTAAAATATGGGGTTTGGGCTATACTCGCTGTATAAGACTACCCCTCTTCCAACACACACCAAATAAAAATTAAACAGACGATCCGAGCATAAGAAAACCACTGAGAGCAGGGAGAGGGTGCTGCTTCAGGAGCGACTGGCCGGGATGCAGCGCACGGAGGCTCAGCTAGAGGGCGCCTGTCCGTGAAGCTGGAGAAGGACAGCTTCTCCAGTCCGGATTGGAATAAAGAGGACTTTTCACTGGTCCAACAATTGTTAGATAATGATATATACCGTATGTTTAGAGCGGCGCCCAGGGATAATAGTAAGTGCAGAGAGATCCCTGGGCGCCGTTCTACAAATACATATCATTATCTAACAATTGTTGGACCAGTGAAAGGTCCTCTTAAGTTTCAGCACGCAGTATACCGGCGTATAAGACGACTCCCGACTTTTGAGAAGATTTTCATGTGTTAAAAAGTAGTCTTATACGCCAAAAAATACAGTAATTAATTATAATTGCCCCAAGGAATGCCCCACTAACCTCCTGTCGATTTGCCTTCCCTCTACTGTATCTGTGTGTTATATTTGGCGGGAGCAGCTCACTTATAAAAAAATATATATATATATATATATATATATATATATTGTAAGAGGGCGCAAGGTGCCGTCATGGACGGACGATACGTGTCACCGAGGTTCCTGGCCTCGGTGAGGTGAGAGCCGGGTTTTTATGTGTCAGCAGCAGCTAGTGCTGCTTGACATTGTTAGTTAGTTTGGCTGCAAAGCCAATCCTGGCCGGCTCTTACTGGGGGTAGGCAAAGAGTTGGGTGGGTGCCTACTCCCCACGGTCCAGGCCGGACTTTATCCGGGCCTTTAAAAGGCAGCCTCCTCAGCAGCTGAGGGTGTGATTGTCCTGGAGCTGCAGATGGTGCTGTGGAGCTCTCTGGGCTGGAAGCAGGAGCCCAGCAAGGAGGAGTGCAGACGGCCTGGAAGCCTGAGGTGGATTATCTTGCGGCTGGGCCGACAGCCAGGTGCGAACCCGCACCTAAAACCTCCCAGGTGATTAGAACCTGTGTTTGGACATTTTGTTTTACCTCACGTTTTCTGATGTGTGTGATTTAACACCAAGTGACTGTTCGCTGTTTATTTTTGATGCAAGTGTGAATAAAACACTGTTTGCTGCACCTTCTGGACTCCCTTTTGCCTCTATACTGCACCCGCACCGCTGTCTACCAGAGCGACTCCCCACAATAAATATATACATATATATATATATATATATATATATATATATATACATATATTAGTGACTGTTTCTAATTTTCAATTTTGTTACCAACTGCAGGATACAGTACATTAATATTGCTGCGTGCTGTACTGTACAGTCTATTGCACTTCAATCACGTGTCAATGTTCTGAATACACAAATTAGCGAGAAAGCGGAGAATGTAAATTACAGGTAGTTTGTGAAAAGAGCTTTTGTTTTCCTTCAGGTCTGAACTCTGTACGGCTTTGTGTGCCCATCCCCTGCTATGGAAAGTAAAGCAATACACATTCTTTCCTACAGTAGCAGAACATTACACGAGATGGATAATGGGGTGGGGGGGGGGGGAGTGGTTGTTTGCAGCGATAAATGTAATTGTAAAATAATTGTAGAATAAAAAAAAACTAAAAACATAGCCACCATAAGCCTGAGCGGTAGGTACAGTATGCCCAAGAAAGCTAGTAATATAAAAATACACTGTCACTTTCACCATACTGTAGCCCTCAGATACGGTTTTCCAGGGCAGGTGGCTGGTTCCCATAGTGTAGTTTTCACAGCAGGATGAAAAATTTAGGGTATAAAATGGTTAATCGGTAGTGCAGTTCCTGGTTACACCAGTGGAATTCCGTGGTTTACATTAACGAAGTCTGAAGTATATAGCCACTCCTCAATTAGTTGCTGAGTTACATCGGACAATCTATGCTTTTATATTATTATATGGTCAGGACTAGAGATGGCCTGAACTATCCGCCAGCGAACAGTTCCCGGCGAACATAGCTTGTTCGCGTTTGCCGCGGCAGGCGAACATATGCGATGTTCGGTCCGCCCCCTACACATCATCATTGAGCAAACTTTGACCCTGTACTTCACAGTCGGCAGACACATTCCAGCCAATCAGCGGCATACCCTCCATCCCAGACCCTCCCATCTCCTGGACAGCTTCCATTTTAGATTCATTCGGAAGCTGCAGTCTTAGTGAGTGGAGGCACAGTGTAGCTGCTGATGATTTAATTGGGAAATCAATAGCTAGGATAGTGTATTCAGTGTCCACTCCAGTCCTGAAAGACTCATCTGATCTCTGCTGTAAGGACAGCGTCCTGACAGCACCACAAAAAGCCCTTTTTAGGGCTGCTACATTAGTCTGCTTTTTTTTTTTTCTACATATATATATTGCAGTTGCCTGGCCTGCCGGTGTGTGAGGAGCTGCAGGCCCACAGACTGTAGTGTGCCCACTGCAAGTGCCCACCCCTGTCATCCCATGTGGCACAGGACTTTGCATCAAAAAAAGGCATTTCATTTTTACACTTTAGTGTAATTTCAGTTGCTTGGCTGCGAGTGTGTGTCAGGCCGACTTCCACTGACTGTAGTGTGCCCACTGCCAGTGCCCACCACTCATCCCTTGTGACACAGGACTTTGCATCAAAAAAGGCATTTAATTTTTACACTATAGTGTAATTTCAGTTTCTTGCCTGCTAGTGTGTGTCAGGCCGACTTCCACTTACTGTAGTGTGCCCACTGCCAGTGCCCACCACTCATACCGTGTGGCACAGGACTTTGCATCAAAAAACGGCATTTCATTTTTACACTTTAGTGTAATTTCAGTTGCTTGCCTGCTAGTGTGTGTCAGGCCGATTTCCAATTACTGTAGTGTGCCCACTGCCAGTGCCCACCACTTATAACAGGTAGCACAGGACTTTGCATCAAAAAAACAGGCATTTAATTTATACATTTTTGTGTGATTTCAGTAGCTTCCCTGCTGCCAGTGTATGTCAGGCCCACTTCCACTGACTGTAGTGTGCCAACTGCCAGTGCCCACCACGCATACCGTGAGGCACAGGACTTTGCATCAATAAAAGGCATTTAATTTTTATACTTTAGTGTAATTTCAGTTGTTGCCTGCTGCCAGTGTGTGTCAGGCCGAATTCCACTGACTGTAGTATGACCACTGCCAGTGCCCACAACTCATACCGTGTGGCACAATAGCTTGCCGATAAATAAGGAATTTAATTCTTACACATTAGTCTAATTTCAGTTGCTTGCCTGCTGCCAGTGTGTGTCAGGCCGACTTCCACTGACTGTAGTGTGCCCACTGCCAGTTCCCACCACTCATACCGGGTGGCACAGTAGCTTGCCGATAAATAAGGCATTTAATTTTTACACTTTAGACTAAATTCAGTTGCTTGCCTGCTGCCAGTGTGTGTCAGGCCTACTTCCACTGACTGTAGTGTGCCCACTGCCAGTGCCCACAACTCATACCGGGTGGCACAGTAGCTTGCCGATAAATAAGGCATTTCATTTTTACACATTAGTCTAATTTCAGTTGCTTGCCTGCTGCCAGTTTGTGTCAGGCCGACTTCCACAGACTATAGTGTGCCCACTGCCATAGCCCACCACTCATAGCGGGTGGCACAGTAGCTTGCCGATAAATAAGGCATTTAATTTTTACACTTTAGTGTAATTTCAGTTGCTTGCCTGCTGCCAGTGTGTGTCAGGCCGACATCCACAGACTGTAGTGAGCCCACTGCCAGTGCCCACCACTCATACCGGGTGGCACAGTAGCTTGCCGATAAATAAGGCATTTAATTTTTACACATTAGTCAAATTTCAGTTGCTTGCCTGCTGCCAGTGTTTGTCAGGCCGACTTCCACAGACAGTAGTCTGCCCACTGCCAGTGCTAACCACTCATACCGGGTGGCACAGTAGCTTGCCAATAAATAAGGCATTTAATTTTTACACTTTAGTCTAATTTCAGTTACTTGCCTGCTGCCATTGTGTCTCAGGCCGACTTCCACAGACTGTAGTGTGCCCACTGCCAGTGCCCACCACTCATAGCGGGTGGCACAGTAGCATGCCGATAAATAAGGCATTTAATTTTTACACATTAGTCTAATTTCAGTTACTTGCATGCTGCCAGTGTGTGTCAGGCCGACTTCCACAGACTGTAGTGTGCCCACTGCCAGTGCCCACCACTCATACCAGGTGCAACAGTAGCTTGCCGCTAAAAAAGACATTTCATTTTTACACTTTAGTCTAATTTCAGTTACTTGCCTGCTGCCAGTGTGTGTCAGGCCGACTTCCACAGACTGTAGTGTGCCCACTGCCAGTGCCCACCAATCATAGCGGGTGGCACAGTAGCTTGCCGATAAATAAGCCGTTTAATTTTTACACATTAGTCTAATTTCAGTTGCTTGCTTGCTGCCACTGTGTGTCAGGCCGACTTCCACAGACTGTTGTGTGCCCACTGCCAGTGCCCACCACTGATACCGGGTGGCACAGTAGCTTGCCGATAAATAAGGCATTTAATTTTTACACATTAGTCTAATTTCAGTTGCTTGACTGCTGCCAGTGTGTGTCAGGCCCACTTCCACAGACTGTAGTGTGCCCACTGCCAGTGCTAACCACTCATACCAGGTGACACAGTAGCTTGCCGATAAATATGGCATTTCATTTTTACACATTAGTGTAATTTCAGTTGCTTGCCTGCTACCAGTGTGTGTCAGGCCGACTTCCACAGACTTTAGTGTGCCACCGCCAGTGCCAACCACTCATACCGGGTGGCACAGTAGCTTGCCGATAAATAATGCATTTAATTTTTACACTTTAGTGTAATTTCAGTTGCTTGCCTGCTGCCAGTGTGTGTCAGCCAACTTCCACAGACTGTAGTGTGCCCACTGCCAGTGCCCACCACTCATAGCGGGTGGCACAGTAGCTTGCCGCTAAATAAGGCATTTAATTTTTACACATTAGTATAATTTCAGTTACTTGCCTGCTGCCAGTGTGTGTCAGGCCGACTTCCACAGACTGTAGTGTGCCCACTGCCAGTGCCCACCACTCATACCAGGTGGAACAGTAGCTTGCCGATAAATAAGGCATGTAATTTTTACACTTTAGTCTAATTTCAGTTACTTGCCTGCTGCCAGTGTGTGTCAGGCCGACTTCCACAGACTGTAGTGTGCCCACTTCCATTGCCCACCACTCATAGCGGGGGGCACAGTAGCTTGCCGATAAAAAAGGCATTTAATTTTACACATTAGCATAATTTCAGTTGCTTGCCTGCTGCCAGTGTGTGTCAGGCGGACTTCCACAGACTGTAGTGTGCCCACTGCCAGTGCCCACCACTCATAGCGGGTGGCACAGTAGCTTGCCGATAAATAAGGCATTTCATTTTTACACTTTAGTCTAATTTCAGTTACTTGCCTGCTGCCAGTGTGTGTCAGCCGACTTCCACAGACTGTAGTGTGCCCACTGCCAGTGCCCACCACTCATAGCGGGTGGCACAGTAGCTTGCCGATAAATAAGGCATTTAATTTTTACACATTAGTCTAATTTCAGTTGCTTGCCTGCTGCCACAGTGTGTCAGGCCGACTTCCACCGACTGTTGTGTGCCCACTGCCAGTCCCCACCACTCATACCGGGTGGCACAGTAGCTTGGCGATAAATAAGGCATTTAATTTTTACACATTAGTCTAATTTCAGTTGCTTGCTTGCTGCCAGTGTGTGTCAGGCCCACTTCCACAGACTGTAGTGTGCCCACTGCCAGTGCCAACCACTCATACCAGGTGGCACAGTGGCTTGCCGATAAATATGGCATTTCATTTTTACACATTAGTGTAATTTCAGTTGCTTGCCTGCTGCCAGTGTGTGTCAAGCCAACTTCCACAGACTTTAGTGTGCCTACTGCCAGTGCCAACCACTCATACCGGGTGGCACATTAGCTTGCCGATAAATAATGCATTTAATTTTTACACTTTAGTGTAATTTCAGTTGCTTGCCTGCTGCCAGTGTGTGTCAGCCGACTTCCACAGACTGTAGTGTGCCCACTGCCAGTGCCCACCACTCATACCGGGTGGCACAGTACCTAGCACGCGTAGTACCACTTATCTAAAAGGCAGGCCACCCCGCAAGGGCCGTTGTGGTCGTGGTGCTGTGATTTCCACTGTCCCTTGAATAATGCCTAGTGTTCAGAGGCCACGTACCCTGAACCCAAAAAAATCTGAGGACATAGTTAACTGGTTTAGACAGGACACCCAATCTTCAACAGCTTTGGCTAAGAACCTTGACGCACCATCCTCCTCCAGCTCAGCTTTGGTCACCTCCTCTCAAGTTACCATGCTCCTGCCCGCCGCCTCCACCACCACTACCAACACAGCCACCACAGACGCTTCACTTGATCCATCAGAGGAGTTATTTACACATCAGTTGGATGCAATTAGTGATGCGCAACCATTATTGCCAGATGATGTAGATTACAGGGATATGTCTCAGTCAGGCAGGATTACACAGATGGAGGTACAGTGTGATGATGATGATGTTGTACCCTCTGCTGCTTCCTTTGCTGAGGTGTCAGATACAAGTGAAGCGGTTGATGATGACGATGTGTCCACGGATGCCACGTGGGTGCCTGTTCAAAGAGAAGAAGAGGGGAAAAGTTTATAAGGGGAGACAGATAGAAGAAGGAGATGAGTTGGAAGCAGGGGGAGGTCGTCGCAAGGAGTTAGTGGCACAGTCAGACAGCATTTATCGGTACCCGGGGTCAGCCAGACAGCACGCCAGTCAACGCATGCTGTTGCCACCACCAGAATGCCGTCATTGCAAAGCTCAGCAGTGTGGCATTTTTTTTGTGTGTCTGCCTCTGATAACAGCAATGCCATTTGCAACCTGTTCCAAAAGAAACTGAGTCGTGGGACCCTCGTATAAAAAGAATGAAGGAGAACGACCTGTACTGGGTGGCCACCCTACTAGACCCCCGGTATAAGCAGAAAGTGGCAGAAATGTTACCAAATTACCGAAAGTCGTAAAGGATGCAGCAGTTCAAACCAAACTAAAAAATATGCTTTACACAGCTTATAAGGGGGATGTCACAGAACAACGGGAATCTAACTGGGGAAGAGGTGAATGTAATCCTCCTCCTACCACGGCGACAAGGACTGGACGATTTACAGATGTGTTGTTGATGGAGGACATGCAGAGCTTTTTCAGTCCTACACAGACATCACCACAGCCCTTTGGGATCCAGCCTTAGAGAACGACTCGACCGACAGGTAGCAGACTACCTCGCCTTAAAAGCAGATATTGACACTCTGAGGAGCGATGAACCCCTTTACTACTGGGTGTGCAGGCTTGACCTGTGGCCTGAGCTATCCCAGTTTGCGATAGAACTTCTGGCCTGCCCTGCTTCAAGTGTCCAGTCAGAAAGGACCTTCAGTGCAGCAGGAGGCATTGTCACTGACAAGAGAAGTTGCATCGGTCAAAAAAGTGTTGATTATCCCACCTTCATAAAGATGAATGAGGCATGGATCCCAAAGGGACTGACAGTGGGGGATACGTTTGACTAACAAAAGGCCTGATGACATGCCTATGCATCAAAATGGTCCCCATGCTGCTGTATTTAATGTCTGCATACCAGATGACTTTCGTGAATTCTCCGCCACCAACTAGGGTTCAAGCCACAATGATTTAGTCACTTTTCTGCCTGGAAAACATCAATTTTTCCGGCCGCTGCTACAACAGCAGCTGCAACAATGCCATTATTTTTCAGGAATGTGTACATGCCTAATTTTTCTGTCCTATGGTGCAGCACTGTGGCTGCAAAAACAAAACAAAAAATAGGCACATACAAGTGTCAATTCCCCTTCGTGATCGTTACCTTGTTGTGTTGAAGGGGCTTGCGTATAACAATGAAGCAATCATCACTAGTGATGTCGCGAGCATAACATTTTCCGTTCGAGAACGGCGAACGCGAGCTTCCCCAAATGTTCACGAACGGGCGAACAGGGCGTACCGCCATTGACTTCAAAAGGCAGGCGAATTTTAAAACCCACAGGGACTCTTTCTGGCCACAATAGTGATGGAAAAGTTGTTTCAAGGGGAATAACACATGGACTGTGGCATGCCGGAGGGAGATCCATGGCAAAACTTCCATGTAAAATTACATAGTTGACGCAGAGTTGGGTTTTAATTCATAAAAGTCATAAATCAAGTAACAATCCTAAATTTTTTTGAACAACGTGGTTTAAAACATCTAGTGTGTGTGTACGATCAGGTATGATGTTGTATCGATCAGGGTTACGGGATTGTATTGATAAGGGTTTCGCCTGCTTCACAGATGTTGACAGACCAAATTCCCCTTTTAATGCACCGCAAACAACCGCAAACAGTTCATTTGCACAACCGCAAACCCCCCATTTGCACAAGGTTGGATACCAAGCTAGCCACGTTCCGGTGATGTCATTGAAGGTTTCTTACTCCACCCAGGCACGTACAACACCAAGGGTTCCCGAAAGGTGAAATGAATTGATTTTTTTAAACGGGGAGATGGTTAAAAAAACGCTGGCTCCCTCCCCTTTGTTTTTATCCACGGTCACTGCGTCTGCGCCGTGCAATTTACTGTCACACCCGATATGAGTGGTATTTTCTGTAGTACTATTCTCATCAGTTTAATACCTCTAACGTCCCCAATCTGGGGGCCATTTATTGAATTGATTTTTTGAACGGGGAGATGGTTAAAAAAACGCTGGCTCCCTCCACTCTAATTTAATTCTTGGTGACTGCGTCTGCGAAGTGCAATTTACTGTCTCACCCGATATGAGTGGTATTTTCTGTAATACTATTCTCATCAGTTTAATCCCTGTTAAATCCCATATCAGGGATTGCCTTTTGTGAAAAAAAATTTAGGCCGGGTACCTTCGACTGCCTTCACAGTGACAGACCAAACTCTCATACACCAAACTGAATTGATTTCAGGAACCGGGAGATGGAAAAAGCAGCTTGGTCGGTCCTCTTACTCCCAAATTGGGGCACTGCGCGTGCACAGAGCAATGTGCTGTGACACCCTATATGAGTGGTGTCTTAACTAGTACTATTCCTATCAGTTTAATCCCTGTTACGTACCCTATCCGGCGACGTATGTCGAATTGATTAAACATTGTTGAATTAACGAACCATTACGACATCATGAAATAATTTAGTTCTGAGGTCTGTACTTGCTTTGTATTGGAATTGATGGGGATTTTTTTAATTGTCTGCATTATTTCTAATAAACTATTAAGAGACTTTATTATGATTTTTTATTTTATGTATTAAAAACCCATACAACATTAAAAATAAAAAAAGGTCTTATCATCTGGGGTGTGGCAACATTGCCAACACAGTCATAGAGGTGATGATTGCTTTATTGTGATACGCAAGCCCCTTCACCACAACAAGGTAACGATCACGAAGGGGAATTGACACTTGTATGTGCCTTTTTTTTTTGGTTTGTATTTGCAGCCACAGTGCTGCACCATAGGACAGAAAAATTAGGCATGTACACATGCCTGAAAAATAATGGCATTGTTGCAGCCGCTATTGCAGCAGCGCCCGGAAAAATTGATGTTTTCCACTGTCAGTCCCTTCGGGATCCATGCCTCATTCATCTTTATGAAGGTGAGGTAATCAACACTTTTTTGACCGAGGTGACTTCTCTTGTCAGTGACAATGCCTCCTGCTGCACTGAAGGTCCTTTATGACAGGACACTTGAAGCAGGGCAGGCCAGAAGTTCTATCGCAAACTGGGATAGCTCAGGCGACAGGTCAAGCCTGCACACCCAGTAGTGAAGGGGATCATTTCTCCTCAGAGTGTCGATATCTGCTGTTAAGGCGAGGTAGTCTGCTACCTGTCGGTTGAGTCGTTCTCTAAGGCTGGATCCCTAAGGGCTGTGGCGATGAGTAGGACTGAAAAAGCTCCGCATGTCCTCCATCAACAACACATCTGTAAATCGTCCAGTCCTTGCCGCTGTGGTAGGAGGAGGATTACACTAACCTCTTCCCCTGTTAGATTCCCGTTGTGCTGTGACATCCCTCTAAGCTGTGTAAAGCATATTTTTTAGTTTGGTTTTGAACTGCTGCATCCTTTCTGACTTTCGGTAATTTGGTAACATTTCTGCCATTTTCTGCTTATACCGGGGGTCTAGTAGCGTGGCCACCCAGTACAGGTCGTTCTCCTTCATCCTTTTTATACGAGGGTCCCTCAACAGACATGACAGCATGAAAGACCCCATTTGAACAAGGTTGGATGCAGAGCTACTAATTTCTGATGTCATTGACGGTCTGTTCTTCCCCCCAGCCACGTACAACACCATGGGTCCCAGATAGGTGACAACAACGAGCACCCTGTGGTGCCTGATGTGGTTGGTCTTCCTCCTCCTCAAAGCCTCCACATTCCTCCTCTTGCTCCTCTTCCTCATACTCCTCTTCCAGCGTTGCCGCAGGTCTGGCAAGTGATGATGACAAGGCTGTTTCTGGTGGTGATGTGACCACAACTCTTCCTCTTCACGCTCATCTACAGAATTATCCAGCACTCTTCGCAGGGCACGCTACAGGACGAAAACAAATGGGATGAGGTCGCTGATGGTGCCTTCGGTGCGACTGACTAGGTTTGTCACCTCCTCAAAAGGATGCATGAGCCTACAGGCATTGCGCATGAGTGTCCAGTAACGTGGCAAAAAAATTCCCAGCTCGCAGAGGCGCTGAATATCGGAAAAGTGTGCCATGGCCGTGTAGGAACACCTGAAATAGCACAACACCTTCCTGGCCTGCTTGAGGACGTCCTGTATGCCTGGGTACTTAGACACAAAACTTTGTACGATGAGATTCAACACATGTGCCATGCACGGCACATGTGACAACTTGCCCAAATTCAATGCCGACAACAAATTTGTTCCATTGTCACACACTACTTTGCCGATCTCCAGTTAGTGCGGGGTCAGCCACTGATCCACCTGTGCGTTCAGGGCGGACAGGAGTGCTGGTCCTGTGTGGCTCTCTGCTTTCAGGCAAGTCAACCTCAAGACAGCGTGACACTGTCGTATCCGGGATGTGGAATACCCCTGGGGAGCTGAGGGGATTCAGTTGATGTGCAGCCAGACGCCGCAGCAGAAGAGGACTCAGCCGAGGAGGATATCGAAGAGGATGGAGTAGGAGCAGAGGAGGTGGCAGTAGGTCTGCCTGCAAGTCGTGGCGGTGTCACCAACTCCTCTGCGGAGCCACGCATTCCATAGTTGTCAGCCATCAGCAGGTTGACCCAATGCGCAGTGTACATGATATTCCTGCCCTGACCATGCTTTGCAGACCAGGTATCAGTGGTCAGATGGACCCTTGCCCCAACACTGTATGCCAGAGATGCCATGACTTCCTTTTCAATGACATGGTTGAGGTTTGGGATTGCCTTTTTTGAAAAAATACTTCGTCCGGGTACCTTCCACTGTGGTGTCCCAATAGCGACAAATTTTTTGAAGGCCTCAGACTCCACCAGCTGGTATGGTAAAAGCTGGCGGGCTAAGAGTTCCGTCAAGCCAGTTGTCAGTCGCCGGGCAAGGGGGTGATTCTGTGACATTGGCTTTTTACACTCAAACATGTCCTTGACAGACACCTGACTGTGGGCAGATCAGCAGGAACTGCTGAAGGTGAGAGGAGGAGTGGCGGTTGGTTGAGAGGGGGCAGGGAGGACAGCAGTGGTTGACGGGGCTGAAGATGCTGGACCAGGAGGAGCATGGTGGCTTTGAGTTTGTGTGCTGCTTGTACTCATGTGTTGATCCCATAGGCGTTTGTGATGTGAGATCATGTGCCTTCGCAAAGCAGTTGTACCAAGGTGGGTGTTGGACTTCCCACGACTCAGTTTCTTTTGGCACAGGTTGCAAATGGCATTGCTGTTATCAGAGGCAGACACACAAAAAAAATGCCACACTGCTGAGCTTTGCAATGACGGCATTCTGGTGGTGGCAACAGCATGCGTTTACTGGCGTGCTGTCTGGCTGACCCCAGGTGCCGATACATGCTGTCTGACTGTGCCTCTAACTCCTTGCGACGACCTCCCCCTGCTTCCAACTCATCTCCTCATTCTCTCTGTTTCCCCATCTGAACTTTCCCCCTCTTCTTCTCTTCGAGCAGGCACCCACGTGGCATCCGTGAACACATCGTCATCATCAACCGCTTCACTTGTATCTGACACCTCAGCAAAGGAAGCAGCAGCGGGTACAACATCATCATCATCATCATCACACTGTACGTCCATGTGTGTAATCCTGCCTGACTGAGACATATCACTGTAATCTACATCATCTGGCAATAATGGTTGCGCATCACTAATTGCATCCAACTGACGTGTAAATAAGTCCTCTGACGGATCAAGTGAAGCGGCTGTATTGGCTGTAGTGGTGGTGGTAGTGGTGGTGGTGGCGGCGAGCGGGTGCGTGGTAACTTGAGAGCAGGTGACTGAAGCTGAGCTGGAAGAGGATGGTACTTCAAGGTTCTTAGCGGAAGCTGTTGAAGATTGGGTGTCCTGTCTAAGCCAGTCAACTATGTCCTCAGACTTTTTCGGGTTCAGGGTGCGTGGCCTCTGAACACTAGGCATTATTCCAGGGACAGTGGAAATCACAGCACCACGACCACGACGGCCCCTGCGGGGTGGCCTGCTTCTGCCTGTCATTTTTTTTTGATAAGTGGTACTATGCGTGCTAGGTACTGTGCCACCCGGTATCAATGGTGGGCACTGGCAGCGGGCACACTACAGTCTGTGGAAGTGGGCCTGACACACAATGGCAGCAAGCAAGCAACTGAAATTTGACTACTGTCTAAAAATTAAATGCCTTATTTATCGGCAAGCTACTGTGCCACCCGGTATGAGTGGTTGGCACTGGCAGTGGGCACACTACAGTCAGTGGAAGTCGGCCTGACACACACTAGCAGCAGGCAAGCAACTGAAATTACACTAAAGTGTAAAAATTAAATGCCTTTTTTTGATGCAAAGTCCTGTGCCACACGGGATGACAGGGATGGGTACTGGCAGTGGGCACACTACAGTCCATGGAAGTCGGCCTGACACCACTAGCAGCAGGCAAGCCACTGAAATTACACTAAAGTGTAAAAATTAAATGCCTTATTTATCGGCAAGCTACTGTGCCACCCGGTATCAGTGGTTGGCACTGGCAGTGGGCACACTACAGTCTGTGGAAGTCAGCCTGACACACACTATCAGAAGGCAAGCAACTGAAATTACACTAAAGTGTAAAAATTAAATGCCTTTTTTAATGCAAAGTCCTGTGCCACACGGGATGACAGGGGTGGGCACTGGCAGTGGGCACACTATAGTCAGTGGAAGTCGGCCTGACACACACTAGCAGCAGGCAAGCAACTGAAATTATACTAAAGTGTAAAAATTAAATGCCTTTTTTTGATGCAAAGTCCTGTGCCACACGGGATGACAGGGGTGGGCACTGGCAGTGGACACACTACAGTCAGTGGAAGTTGGCCTGACACACACTGGCAGCAGGCAAGCAACTGAAATTAGACTAATGTGTGAAAATTAAATGCATTATTTAATCGGCAAGCTAGTGTGCCACCCGGTATCAGTTGTTGGCACTGGCAGTGGGCACACTACAGTCAGTGGAAGTGGGCCTGACACACACTGGCAGCAGGCAAGCAACTGAAATTAGACTAATGTGTAAAAATTAAATGCATTATTTAATCGGCAAGCTAGTGTGCCACCCGGTATCAGTTGTTGGCACTGGCAGTGGGCACACTACAGTCAGTGGAAGTGGGCCTGACACACACTGGCAGCAGGCAAGCAACTGAATTTAGACTACTGTCTAAAAATTAAATGCCTTATTTATCGGCAAGCTACTGTGCCACCCGGTATCAGTGGTTGGCACTGGCAGTGGCCACACTACAGTCAGTGGAAGTCGGCCTGACACACACTAGCAGCAGGCAAGCAACTGAAATTACACTAAAGTGTAAAAACTAAATGCCTTTTTTGATGCAAAGTCCTGTGCCACACGGGATGACAGGGGGGGGCACTGGCAGTGGGCACACTACAGTCAGTGGAAGTGGGCCTGACACACACTGGCAGCAGGCAAGCAACTGAAATTAGACTAATGTGTAAAAATGAAATGCCTTATTTATCGGCAAGCTAGTGTGCCACCCGGTATCAGTTGTTGGCACTGGCAGTGGGCACACTACAGTCAGTGGAAGTGGGCCTGACACACACTGGCAGCAGGCAAGCAACTGAATTTAGACTACTGTATAAAAATTAAATGCCTTATTTATCGGCAAGCTACTGTGCCACCCGGTATCAGTGGTTGGCACTGGCAGTGGGCACACTACAGTCAGTGGAAGTCGGCCTGACACACACTAGCAGCAGGCAAGCAACTGAAATTATACTAAAGTGTAAAAATGAAATGCCTTTTTTTGATGCAAAGTCCTGTGCCACACGGGATGACAGGGATGGGTTCTGGCAGTGGGCACACTACAGTCCGTGGAAGTCGGCCTGACACCACTAGCAGCAGGCAAGCCACTGAAATTACACTAAAGTGTAAAAATGAAATGCCTTATTTATCGGCAAGCTACCGTGACACCCGGTATCAGTGGTTGGCACTGGCAGTGGGCACACTATAGTCAGTGGAATTCGGCCTGACACACACTAGCAGAAGGCAAGCAACTGAAATTACACTAAAGTGTAAAAATTAAATGCCTTTTTTGATGCAAAGTCCTGTGCCACACGGGATGACAGGGGTGGGCACTGGCAGTGGGCACACTACAGTCAGTGGAAGTCAGCCTGACACACACTGGCAGTAGGCAAGCAACTGAAATTACACTAAAGTGTAAAAATGAAATGCCTTTTTTTGATGCAAAGTCCTGTGCCACACGGGATGACAGTGGTGGGCACTAGCAGTGGTTACACTACAGTCAGTGAAAGTCGGCCTGACACACACTAGCAGCAGGCAAGCAACTGAAATTATACTAAAGTGTAAAAATGAAATGCCTTTTTTTGATGCAAAGTCCTGTGCCACATGGGATGACAGGGGTGGGCACTGGCAGTGGGCACACTACAGTCAGTGGAAGTCGGCCTGACGCACACTAGCAACAGGCAAGCAACTGAAATTACACTAAAGTGTTAAAATGAAATGCCTTAATTATCGGCAAGCTACTGTGCCACCCGGTCTCAGTGGTTGGCACTGGCAGTGGGCACACTACAGTCTGTGGAAGTGGGCCTGACACACACTGGCAGCAGGCAAGCAACTGAAATTAGACTAATGTGTAAAAATGAAATGCCTTATTTATCGGCAAGCTACTGTGCCACCCGGTATCAGTTGTCGGCATTGGCAGTGGGTACACTACAGTCAGTGGAAGTGGGCCAAACACAAACTGGCAGCAGGCAAGCAACTGAATTTAGACTACTGTCTAACAATTAAATGCCATATTTATCGGCAAGCTACTGTGCCACCCGATATCAGTGGTTGGCACTGGCAGTGGGCACACTACAGTCAGTGGAAGTCGGCCTGACAAAGGCTAGCAGCAGGCAAGCAACTGAAATTACACTAAAGTGTAAAAATGAAATGCCTTTTTTTGATGCAAAGTCCTGTGCCACACGGAATGACAAGGGTGGGCACTGGCAGTGGGCACACTACAATCAGTGGAAGTCGGCCTGACACACACTGGCAGCAGGCAAGCAACTGAAATTACACTAAAGTGTAAAAATTAAATGCTTTTTTTGATGCAAAGTCCTGTGCCAAATGGGATGACAGGGGTGGGCACTGGCAGTGGGCACACTACAGTCAGTGGAAGTCGGCCTGACACACACTGGCAGCAGGCAAGCAACTGAAATTACACTAAAGTGTAAAAATTAAATGCCTTTTTTTGATGCAAAGTCCTGTGCCACACGGGATGACAGGGGTGGGCACTGGCAGTGGGCACACTACAGTCAGTGGAAGTCGGCCTGACACACACTAGCAGCAGGCAAACAACTGAAATTACACTAAAGTGTAAAAATTAAATGCCTTTTTGTGATGCAAAGTCCTGTGCCAGCCGCTATGAGTGATGGGCAGTGGCAGTGGGCACACTACAGTCAGTGGAAGTCAGCCTGACACACACTGGCAGGCAACTAACCTTAGATTAAAGTGTAAAAATGAAATGAGAGATCAGATGAGTCTTTCAGGACTGGAGTGGACACTGAATTCACTAGCCTAGCTATCGATTTCCCTATTAAATCAGCAGCAACTACACTCTCCCTCCTCTCACTAAGACTGCAAATTCCGAATGAATCTAAAATGGATGCTGTTCAGGAGATGGGAGGGTCTGGGAGGGAGGGTATCCTGCTGATTGGCTGGAATGTGCCTGCTGACTGTGAGGTACAGGGTCAATGTTTTCTCAATGATGATGTATAGGGGGCGGACCGAACATCGCATGTGTTCGCCCGCTGCGGCGAACGCGAACAAGCTATGTTTGCCGGGAACTGTTCGCCGGCGGATAGTTCAGGCCATCTCTACATATTAGGTATCGCCGTGTCCATAAAAACAAGCTGTATAAAAATATCATATGACCTAACCCCTCAGGTGAACACCATAAAAAAAAAACATCCATTTTTTGTCACATTACATCACAAAAATTGCTACACCAAGTGATCAAAAAGGCCTTCGCCCCCCCCCTAAAATAGTACCAATCAAACTGTCACCTTATCCCGCAAAAAATTAGACCCTACCTAATACAATCGTTTAAATAATAAAAACACTATGACTCTCAGACAATGGAGACACTAAAATATGTTTTTTTTTTCTTCAAAACTGCTATTATTGTTTTATAGTGAAATAAATAAATAAAAAAGTAGACATATTATGTATTGCCACTTCCGCAACGATCTGCTCTATAAAAATGTCTCATGACCTAACCCCTCAGGTGAATGCTATAAAGATAAATAAAGAAAAACTATGTTAAAACAAACAGTTTTTTGGTCACCTTGCCCCATAAAGTGTGATAATAAATGATAAAAAAATCATATGTACCAAAATATGGTACAAATAAAAAAAAACTGCTATTCCTGCAAAAAACTAGCCCCTGCACAAGACAATCGGCAGAAAAATAAAAAAAATATAGCGTTCTGAAAATGGAGACACCAAAACATAATTTTGTTTTTCAAAAATGCTTTAATATGTAAAACTGAAACAAACAAACAAAGTAAACATATTTGATATCATTGTGTCCGTAACAACCTGCTCTATAAAAATAGCACATGATCGACCCTGTCAGGTGAATGTTGTAAAAAATAAAAACAGTGCCAAAAGAGCCATTTTTTTGTTACCTTGCCTCACAAAAAATGTAATATAGAGCAATTAAAAATCATAAGTACCCCAAAATAGTACCAATAAAACTGGCACCTTATCCCCTAGTTTCCAAAATGGGGTCACTTTTTGGGAGTTTCTACTGCAAGGGAGCATCAGCGGGGCTTGAAATGGCACACTGCATCTAAAAACCAGTTCAGCAAAATCTGCCTTCCAAAAACTATATGGCGCTCCATTTCTTCTGCGCCCTACCTTGTGCCCGTACATCAGTTTCCAACCATATGTGGGGTGTTAATGTAAACCGCAGAATAAGGGTAATAAATATTGCATTTTGTTTGGCTGTTAACCCTCGATGTTAAAGAAAAAAATGGATTAAAATGAAAAATCTGCCAAAAAAGTTTAAAAAACGAATCCCTACCTCTTTCCCCATATTCAAATAAAAATAAACAAAATATAAATTTTCACCACTGTGTCCCAAAATGTCTGTATTACTAAAATATAAATGTATGTGGCATTGCTTTTTTTTCAATTCCACCCCATTTTTTCCTGCCACCCACACTATTGTGTGCAATAGAAAATGCCATTAGAAATTATAACTTGTGCCTCAAAAAAACAAGCTCTCATATGGCTATGTGAATAGAAAAATAAAAGATAGCTTTCTTTTAAAGGATTATTTTTAAATGTAGAGGTACTGGGCACAATGGCCTTGATTTATAATACTTTCCCTTCAGAATTTTGGCATCGAAAAGACCCAAAAATAAAGCTTTTGAGACATGTTGCACTCGCTTGTTCAAAATTTAGGCAATTGCGCAAAATTTTGCAACTTTTTTACACTCCCGCAATTTAGCGACTTTTTGCATTTTTACACCACTCACTCCAATTTTGTAATGTGGATGGAAAAGTGTGCTTAGCTATATTAATGAGTTTCACTCCACGTTTATCATTGAGACTTTTTTTTATAAAGTCACAAAAAAGTCACAATCTCACTCCAGGAGGAGGGTGGAGTAGAAAAACTGGAGTAGCTTCTCTAGACGAGTGTTTAAAGAGGTTATCTGAGACCTATAAGTCCCCCCAAAATGCCCGGGCACCTCATACTGGTCATACCCCCTGGCACTCACATCACTTCTTTGTCAGTTTATTCACTTCTGCTGCACGGCCGCCGCTGCATCTCCCCGTTGTGTTGATCAAAACATCTGGTGATTAAGGGGAGGGAGGGGTTGTCAGCCAATAGCAGGCCGCGATGGGAACAGGGCTCCCTAGCATCACTGGCGCAGCCTGCTTGTGACTGTCTGCATAACACTAACAGTATAATACATTGTACTGCCCAATTATAATTTAACTTATCCCATACTGTGAACACCGGAAAGAAAAGAGTCAGAATTAGTGTTTTCTGCTTAGTTTCCACAAAGAAAAAAAAAAATGATCAAAGTGTTATTTACCCTAAAATGATACCTATGAAAACTACAAGTTGTCCTGCAAAAATCACACAGTTCCACATGGAGAAACAAAACTGTTATGGGCGTTACATTTTTTTATGTTTTTTATCTTGCAAAAATAGTAAAACATTACAGTTATCATGTTATTTAAACCTAAAAGTGAACACCACAAAATTTATAACATAAGAACGTGGCAGTAATACTGTTTATCTCCCCCTACCCCAGAAAGGGTTAATAACACTTCTGAATAGAGGAGACAACATTACACGGTGTATAGCTCACAGTATCTGTAATTCCCCCAAGTTGAGTTTATTACTATTTCGTACTTAGTTACTGCAATGCACTTGGTTCACCAGTAGATGGCGTATGGTTGGCAATATTCGGTAATAGGAATGGAACTATTCCATCCCCCCCCCCTTTGGTAGGAGTAGGCTACTCCTACTTCCTGCCAAGGGTGGGGCTGAGCTAGAGAGAGTCAGTCTAGAGGAGAGTTAAGCAGAGAGGGGAGGGGAGAGGACCCTCTCCTGCCTGAGGAAGCAGCTCCTAGAGGACCAACTCCACAGAATCAAAGTAAAGACTCAAATAAAGTCTTAGGATCAGAGACAACAGAGTGACCTGCTAAATTTAGCTTCTGCTGACCCTGCTGTGAGGTGAGGGAAAACGGTCCAAAGACACCCTCATCCCCAAACTACCACTAGTCTAAATAACATCTAAGTGCAGAACTACTCCCATCCAACCTGCCAACATTCCTCCTGAGTCCTGAACTGATGTCAGAATAGAATTGTACTAAAGCCTGCTGCTACTGTTTGCACTTTAAAGTTCTACGTTAAACATAGTAAAGGGACTTTGTTAGCTTCAATTCTGGCTTCATTCTTCATTGTTATAACTTTCACTGCAATGGACCCCAAATTGTGATGGTCTGAGGTAGGACACTGTGACACAACTATACTACAGCAGGACCATTAACACTCCCATCTCCCATGAAGGCTCTCTGAATATCTACTGTACTTCTTCTTGCACAATAACCTCTGCACAGGTCAGGGAGCATGCTTAGAAAACTCTCCGGTAGTAGTCAACAAGTTGCTTACATTCTATTGTGTATATGATCCATGTGGCTGCTCTAAAACATTTATTTTAATGCTGTTAATGGCAGCTCAAGCATGTTGACCCCCCTCCCCCCATAATTATGCACAAAAAATAGAATCTATAATTAGAAAAAAAATCATCTTAGAAAAAGTGAAAATGATCACTATATACTTTTTGTTAGTTAAAAAAAAAAATAGATATACTAGTCTGAGCAGTTACATGTGCCATTTTAGAAAGTGTGACCACTGAGGCCAGTGATTGACTATAATGGTCAGGACACCAAGCCACTTTCTTGAAGGGGGTTGCAGCACTGGAATGCTGTGACTGCAGACAGGTGAGTGCTTTTCTTTTCATATAGGCACACATTCCAATAAATGGGCCAGGCAGAATGGGCCAGGCAGAATTGGCTAGGCAGTGCCATTACTTCAAGCCACATTTCAGATTCCAAAATAAATTCAGGCAACCATATCAGGCCCCAAAATTAATTTGGTTCCCTGATCAGACCTCAAAATAAATCCAAAGTCACAAACCCTAAATTTAAGGAGTTATCACGGTTCCAGACACGTCTGGACTTATAAATATTTCTATTCCACATGAGAGAGCAATTCTGCAAAATCTTTTTTCTAGTCTAGTGCCTTTTCTCTGTTATTCCCCTGAATATTTACTAATATATTGACAACTTAACATTACCATTGTCTTTGTCAAATGCGGGGGTAGGGGGTGCTATACTCTCTTGCATTGTCAGCACAGATCAGAGTGTCTAGGGACACATCTGGTTGCTGGTTAATACTCCATTGTCAGTTTATTCATACATTTCTATTAGAAATAACAGATGAACGGTAGAAATCAGAGGTTTAAGAGATAATCTAGAATTAATATTTCATGGGGAATACAAGAATATACTAAAATAGACATGTACGTGGAACTCATAGGTCCTCTTTAGCTCAGATCCTAAACCAGACTCCAAAATATATCCAGACCTCAGATAATACCACAATTCAAACCCCAGACTTCACATTCAGTTCGGAACTTAGACCAGACCCATTACTTATCATTCCTTGTTCTGAATTTGTGTTGTCTTCTTCTCTACGAACTGCTGCACTTGGTCTTGACACTCTTCAATTTCAGAATGTTGAGTCTGCACACCCACCACACCCTGACACTAGGTGCACCCATAGGTCAAAATGACCCTACCTGGGAGCATGGAGAGAGGGTAAGTAAATGGAGGAGTTGCTATAGTAGATGGTACACTTGTAGCCTGCCTAAATAGACATCACAGAGGCTCCAGTTAGTGCAGTAACTCCATTGACAGATGTGGTACAGGTGGGCATAGGCCCAGTTGCAAATGTGAACACTATGCCTATCATACTCTGTGTATCCATGAGCAATATCACATAAACCAAGTCCAAAGCATAGATAATTGGGGGAAATGTGTCTGCATTGTACAACATTTTAGAAAACTAAGTAGCAGCATAGAAAAAAACAGTGCTATGGTTTAAAGGACATATTTTCTATGTTAATGTACAGTGAGCATGTAAAATTCAATTACAACCCCTTCATAAATCAGTTCTAACTAATTACGATTAATAATAGCTACTGCACCAAACAGTTGTAGTTTATGGCTCTCTTGATTCTGTGTACTTTAGTTTGTTACACACACTTCACTTTTAGTAAATTTTTAGAAGTGACACAACTTTAAATATATGTCACTTGGGATTTCTACTTCAAAGGTCAGTCAGTCTTCGAGGGGCAATCACATTTCCAATAACAAATCATCTATGCATTAATTAGAAATTGCAAATGAAATCAAGTTCAAAGGCTTTACATCATTATCGCCAGCAATAACATCAGTGCTATGTATTTGCATATGAGTTTTCCCCTTTGCACCATGAAAAGTGAATGTTGCATAGAACGAGAGGTCTGATTGAACATTTATGTAGTATTTTAATCAAAATAATGGCCAATTTCTTCCTAAACTGTAAATATGGTGGTTTTAAGAGGCTGCTAATAAGCAACAGTTGATAAAATATTTACATGCTGCTCAAAGGGGACTGAGCCAGGAAATACACTATTTTATTGTTATATTATATTAGTATGCTAGCCAGTTGAAAAGATTCAGCACAGTCCTAAATAGCAGAAAAACTGCAATAAATCTGAATAAGGTGAATCTAGGATAACAATCTAAATACGTCACACATGTGGAAATACATCAGTTCAAACAGAAATCCTACAAATAACAAAATGTATGTTTCTGCCCAACTTTTAATTGGAAAAAGTGAAATATGCTCTTGTTGTAGATCTGAAGAAGAATGAAGAAGGGATTTGACCTACACATATGCATAAAAAATCTTACCTACAACTGAAACTGACATTACATGTTTACTTAACTCTTCTCCTCCATAGCAACTTATCACCTATCTACTATTCTGGCCACAATAGTGATGGAAAAGTTGTTTCAAGGGGACTAACACCTGGACTGTGGCATGCCGGAGGGGGATCCATGGCAAATCTCCCATGGAAAATTACGTAGTGGACGCAGAGTTGGGTTTTAATCCATAAAGGGCATAAATCACCTAACAATCCTAAATTTTTTTGAACAACGTGGTTTAAAACATCTAGTGTGTGTATACGATCAGGTATGATGTTGTATCGATCAGGGTTACGGGGTTGTATCGATAAGGGTTAGCCCGCTTCACAGACATTGACAGACCAAACTCCCCTTTTAATGCACCACAAACAACCGCAAACAGTTCATTTGCACAACCGCAAACTCCCCATTTGCACAAGGTTGGACACCAAGCTAGCCATGTCCCGGTGATGTCATTGAAGGTTTCTTCCACCACCCAGCCACGTACAACACCAAAGGTCCCCGAAAGGCGAATTGAATTAATTTTTTGAACGGGGAGATGGTTAAAAAAACGCTGGCTCCCTCCCCTTTGTTTTTATCCACGGTCACTACGTCTGAGCCGTGCAATTTACTGTCACACCCCATATGAGTGGTATTTTCTGTGGTACTATTCTCATCAGTTTAATCCCTGTTACATCCCATATCAGGGATTGCCATTTTTGAAAAAATTTTTCGTCCAGGTACCTTCCACTGTGGTGTCCCAATAGCGACAAATTTTTTGAAGGCCTCAGACTCCACCAGCTGGTATGGTAAAAGCTGGCGGGCTAAGAGTTCCGTCAAGCCAGTTGTCAGTCGCCGGGCAAGGGGGTGATTCTGTGACATTGGCTTCTTACGCTCAAACATGTCCTTGACAGACACCTGACTGTGGGCAGATGAGCAGGAACTGCTGAAGGTGAGAGGCGGAGTGGCAGTTGGTTGAGAGGGGGCAGGGAGGACAGCAGTGGTTCACGGGGCTGAAGATGCTGGACCAGGAAGAGCATGGTGGCTTTGAGTTTGTGTGCTGCTTGTACAATGTGTTGATCCCATAGGCGTTTGTGATGTGAGATCATGTGCCTTCGCAAAGCAGTTGTACCGAGGTGGGTGTTGGATTTCCCACGACTCAGCTTCTTTTGGCACAGGTTGCAAATGGCATTGCTGTTATCAGAGGCAGACACACAAAAAAAATGCCACACTGCTGAGCTTTGCAATGACGGCATTCTGGTGGTGGCAACAGCATGCGTTGACTGGCGTGCTGTCTGGCTGACCCCGGATGCCGATACATGCTGTCTGACTGTGCCACTAACTCCTTGCGACGACCTCCCCCTGCTTCCAACTCGTCTCCTCATTCTCTCTGTCTCCCCTTCTGAACTTTCCCCCTCTTCTTCTCTTCGAGCAGGCACCCACGTGGCATCTGTGGACACATCGTCATCATCAACCACTTCACTTGTATCTAACACCTCAGCAAAGGAAGCAGCAGCGGGTACAACATCATCATCATTATCATCACACTGTACATCCATGTGTGTAATCCTGCCTGACTGAGACATATCACTGTAATCTACATCATCTGGCAATAAAGTTTACACATCACTAATTGCATCCAACTGATGTGTAAATAACTCCTCTGACGGATCAAGTGAAGCGGCTGTGGTGGCTGTGGTGGTAGTGGTGGTAGTGGCGGCGAGCGGGAGCGTGGTAACTTGAGAGCAGGTGACCGAAGCTGAGCTGGAGGAGGATGGTGCGTCAAGGTTCTTAGCGGAAGCTGTTGAAGATTGGGTGTCCTGTCTAAGCCAGTCAACTATGTCCTCAGAATTTTTCGGGTTCAGGGTACGTGGCCTCTGAACACTAGACATTATTCCAGGGACAGTGGAAATCACAGCACCACGACCACGACGGCCCCTGCGGGGTGGCCTGCATCTGCTTGTCATTTTTTTTTAGATAAGTGGTACTACGCCTGCTAGGTACTGTGCTACCCGGTATGAGTGGTGGGCACTGGCAGTGGGCACACTACAGTCTGTGGAAGTGGGCCTGACACACACTGGCAGCAGGCTAGCAACTGAAATTAGACTAATGTGTAAAAATTAAATTACTTATTTATCGGCAAGCTATTGTGCCACACGGTATCAGTGGTTGGCACTGGCAGTGGGCACACTACAGTCTGTGAAAGTGGGCCTGACACACACTGCCAACAGGAAAGCCACTGAATTTAGACTACTGTCTAAAAATTAAATGCCTTATTTATCGGCAAGCTACTGTGCCACCCGGAATCAGTGGTGGGCACTGGCAGTGGGCACACTACAGTAAGGGGAAGTGGGCCTGACACACACTGGCAGCTGGCAAGCAACTGAATTTAGACTACTGTCTAAAAATTAAATGCCTTATTTATTGGCAAGCTACTGTGCCACCCGGTATCAGTGGTTGGCACTGGCAGTGGGAACACTACAGTCTGTGGAAGTGGGCCTGACACACACTGGCAGCAGGCAAGCAACTGAATTTAGACTACTGTCTAAAAACTAAATGCCTTATTTATCGGCAAGCTAGTGTGCCACCCGGTATCAGTGGTTGGCACTGGCAGTGGGCACACTACAGTCAGTGGAAGTGGGCCTGACACACACTGGCAGCAGGCAAGCAACTGAATTTAGACTACTGTCTAAAAATTAAATGCCTTATTTATCGGCAAGCTACTGTGCCACCCGGTATCAGTGGTTGGCACTGGCAGTTGGCACACTACAGTCTGTGGAAGTGGGCCTGACACACACTGGCAGCAGGTAAGCAACTAAATTTAGACTACTGTCTAAAAATGAAATGCCTTATTTATCGGCAAGCTACTGTGCCAACCGGTATCAGTGGTTGGCACTGGCAGTGGGCACACTACAGTCTGTGGAAGTGGGCCTGAAACACACTGGCAGCAGGCAAGCAACTGAAATTAGACTAATGTGTAAAAATGAAATGCCTTATTTATCGGCAAGCTACTGTGCCACCCGGTATCAGTGGTGGGCACTGGCAGGGGGCACACTACAGTCAGTGGAAGTCAGCCTGACACACACTAGCAGGCAAGCAACTGAAATTACACTAAAGTGTAAAAATGAAATGCCTTTTTTTGATGCAAAGTCCTGTGCCCCACGGTATGATAGGCGTGGGCACTGGCAGGGGGCACACTACAGTCAGTGGAAGTCGGCCTGACACACACTAGCAGGAGAGCAACTGAATTTAGACTACTGTCTAAAAATTTAATGCCTTATTTATCGGCAAGCTAGTGTGCCACCCGGTATCAGTGGTTGGCACTGGCAGTGGGAACACTACAGTCTGTGGAAGTGGGCCTGACACACACTGGCAGCAGGCAAGCAACTGAATTTAGACTACTGTCTAAAAATTAAATGCCTTCTTTATCGGCAAGCTACTGTGCCACCCGGTATCAGTGGTTGGCACTGGCAGTGGGAACACAACAGTCTGTGGAAGTGGGCCTGATACACACTAGCAGCAGGTAAGCAACTAAATTTAGACTACTGTCTAAAAATGAAATGCCTTATTTATCGGCAAGCTACTGTAACAACCGTTATCAGTGGTTGGCACTGGCAGTGGGCACACTACAGTCTGTGGAAGTGGGCCTGAAACACACTGGCAGCAGGCAAGCAACTGAAATTAGACTAATGTGTAAAAATTAAATGCCTTATTTATCGGCAAGCTACTGTGCCACCCGGTATCAGTGGTTGGCACTGGCAGTGGGAACACTACAGTCTGTGGAAGTGGGCCTGACACACACTGGCAGCAGGCAAGCAACTGAATTTAGACTACTGTCAAAAAATTTAATGCCTTATTTATCGGCAAGCTACTGTGCCACCCGGTATCAGTGGTTGGCACTGGCAGTGGGAACACAACAGTCTGTGGAAGTGGGCCTGACACACACTGGCAGCAGGTAAGCAACTAAATTTAGACTACTGTCTAAAAATTAAATGCCTTATTTATCGGCAAGCTACTGTGCCATCCGGTATCAGTGGTTCGCACTGGCAGTGGGCACACTACAGTCTGTGGAAGTGGGCCTGAAACACACTGGCAGCAGGCAAGCAACTGAAATTAGACTAATGTGTAAAAATTAAATGCCTTATTTATCGGCAAGCTACTGTGCCACCCGGTATCAGTGGTGGGCACTGGCAGGGGGCACACTACAGTCAGTGGAAGTCGGCCTGACACACACTAGCAGGCAAGCAACTGAAATTACACTAAAGTGTAAAAATGAAATGCCTTTTTTTGATGCAAAGTCCTGTGCCCCACGGTATGATAGGGGTGGGCACTGGCAGGGGGCACACTACAGTCAGTGGAAGTCGGCCTGACACACACTAGCATGCAAGCAACTGAAATTACACTAAAGTGTAAAAATGAAATGCCCTTTTTTGATACAAAATCCTGTGCCACACGGGATGACAGAGGTGGGCACTGGCAGTGGGCACACTACAGTCTGTGGGCCTGCAGCTCCTCACACACAGGCATGCCAGGCAACTGCAATATATATATGGAGAAAAAAAAAAAAAGCAGACTAATATTGCAACCCTAAAAAGGGCTTTTTGGGGTGCTGTCAGGATGCTGTCCTTACAGCAGAGATCAGATGAGTCTTTCAGGACTGGAGAGGACACTGAATACACTAGCCTAGCTATCGATTTCCCTATTAAATCAGCAGCAACTCCCTCCTCTCACTAAGACAGCAGCTTCCGAATGAATCTAAAATGGATGCTGTTCAGGAGATGGGAGGGTCTGGGAGGGAGGGTATGCTGCTGATTGGCTGGAATGTGTCTGCTGACTGTGAGGTACAGGGTCAAAGTTTGCTCAATGATGATGTATAGGGGGCGGACCGAACATTGCATGTGTTCGCCCGCTGCGGCGAACGCGAACAAGCTATGTTCGCCGGGAAATGTTCGCAGGCGGATAGTTCGGGCCTTCTCTACTGCATAGGTGTAGCTGGGCTTTTGAGCACCCGGGGCAAAGATTCAGCACAGCAAAAGCCCAAACCCCCCCCCCCATACACACACACACACACTTGTCACCCTATTTTAGTAGATCAGAAAGAGGGACAATATCTGCAGCATGTAGAGATCATCATGGGAATTTTTTAATACTATGCCATGCCTCTAACTTCACCCAATGCATAACTATACTCAACCAATCCCACCCTAGCGTTATGGGCGAATAGCTTAAAGTGTATCTTTTAATAGTCTCTTTATGAATATTTTTACGCCTGTTTTAGGAGTCTGCAACTATTTAGGAGTGGTAAGTGCGTGACGGAGGCCAGGATACTGACCACTACACATTTACTATCTTGTTCAATTAATGGCTGGCTTGATATAATATATATCTACCTTTTATTTACAGTACAACAACATATTACTCATAAAATAACAATTGCTGTGTCTCCCTGTCAGTCTCTGCTCTTATGCCGGCACTTTTGTTTCAGTGCATGCGGATTGGGAATATCGGGACGCCAACTCCGCTGTATAACATGTGCTTTTCTCAATGGAGGATCTTTCGTTTTCTAGTTACCACTGTCTTAAATTTCTTTTTCCAATGTGTTTCAGAAACTTCAAGGTTTCTTCTTCAGTGGTCAAAAGTTTAAATATAAAATGAGGGACAAGTTGTTGTTTATATTAGATCAGCATTAATCATTTAAAACCTGGACTGAACTATATTGGCTCAGTACAGTTGTGGAAGATTTGGAGGGGACCACACTCGCTTTTAGTCTATTATTCACAGGTAGCAGTACATTTACTTTCTTGTAACACCAGTTGTGGTATTGATAAATAGTCAAGCCTATTAGTATGAAATCATATATTATAAAAAAACAGTATGCTAATATTATAATATTCAAAAAAATAATAAAACCATTCAAAGATATAGGAGATACATGTTTGCATAGACATTATAGGGTTAGTGGGAGGATGCAGGTCATGTTGATGTGCTGGAAAACAGCCTGGCATTGACATCTCGTGTAAACCTACCAACGGCTCGTTTATAAAGAAAAAGAAAAAATTCCAGTTCCGAATTGAGTCCCAAAAGTGCCAGCGACCCAAATTTATCGATCATTCTAGATCTTGACATCTTCGGGAAAAAATCTCCCCCTTCAATCTTTCTTCGCTGATTAAATTGCTGCATATTTCAGACCTGATGGATTACTGGCATGATGTATCTTAAAATGATGGGAAAGAGTGTGTTTCAATATCCTTTTTTGATATAATTAATAGAGATGAGCGAATTTCTCAAAAATTCGATTCGGCCGGTTTGTCAATTTTTTCTAAAAGATTTACTTTGATTTGAATTTATTCGCTGCAAATTATGTTAAAAAACAGCTATTTTTGGGCTGCAGAGAGCCTTTATAGGGGTGTAAAACACTGTGCCTTGCATTAACACGCATAGCGAGTCTGTTGTGGTTATGAAATAATACTGTGAGTCAGTATGACATGCAGATGACAGGGGTCACTCTTAGAATTACTGCATACTTCACTTATTTGGGCAGTCAAGGGGCCAAAACTGACCAAATAACTGAAGTATCAACTCAGCCTTATAGGTAGATGTTAGCGTCAAGAAGAAGCGCACTCCTTTTACACCCTCATCAGCAAATTTCACATGGATGTCTACAGTGGAGGGAAGAGGGTGTCAGCAGTAAGTTTGTGTTGACGTCATTGACTAATTTTCCCCATTCCCTAATCCGTCAAAACAAAAACCCAGAAAAAAACGGATCCTGTCTGTGGAGCATACACATTCACTCGGTCAGCATTTGCTCAATAATCCATAAGTATTACAAATGCCAAAAAAAACAGGAGTGGGTCTAAAACAGAGATGACACTTGAATGGAATATTTGCATGTCTTCTGTGTTTTGTACACACTACTGCTTTTGGCTACCAAATCATAAGCCAATTCTGATGGGACCATACAGGCATTACAGCTGCTACACAGACAGGATCCGTTATGCGGCTCATTTTTCCATCCTTCAGACAGATCAGAAGAAAGGTCAAATAAATAGTAACGTCAGCCAGGCCAAAAACCAAAATAGTGGACCAGTCATAAAGAAGAAAGGGTAGGAACAGCATATGAAGTCAACATAGTGGATCTATGACATAGTGGTGAGGTGGATGCAGCATGAGGAGACCACCAAGTGGCACAATGACAGAGTGTGGAGGTGGCAGCAATAAGAGGAGGCCACTGAGTGGCACAATGACAGAGTGTGGAGGTGGCAGCAGTAGGAGCGGGCCACCAAATGGAATAATAACAGAGTCTGGAGGTGGCAGCAGTATGAGGAGGCCACCAAATGGAACAATGACAGAGTCTGGAGGTGGCGGCAGCAGCAGCATCAGGAGAAGGCAACCGAGTGGCACAATTAAAGAGTCTGGAGATGGCAGCATCAGGAGAAGGCCACCGAGTGGCCCAATTACAGAGTCTGGAGATGGCAGCATCAGGAGAAGGCTACCGAGTGGCACAATGACAGAGTCCAGAGGTAGCGGCAGCAGAAGCATCAGGAGAAGGCCACTGAGTGGCACTATGACTAAGCCTGGAGGTGGCAGCATCAGGAGAAGGCCACAGAGTGGCACAATGACAGAGTCTGGAGTTCGAAGCAGTATGAGGAGGCACAGAGTGGCACGACGTCTATTCATTTATGGGGAATATGGGACAGAACAGAAGGTTAAAATTTCTCAACTTTATAAAGTGTTGTTTAAAACACAATTTAATAATACACATTCTTCGGCACAAAAGGCTTGGCAAATTGATTGTCTGGTAATTTCCCTTGAAGATTGGTATAATATATTGATGAATTTGAGTTTACTTTCCTATAATTTAAATCAAGTTTTGTTTCAATTTAATATTAAATATTTAATAAATTTAATAAAAAAAAAAAAAGTGTTTCCTATGACAGGAGAGAATCGGCCAGTCTTCTGTTTATTCGATGACGTGGTTGAGATAGAGAAAGCATTCCAAAAAGCAATTTCTGTCCACCTGGAGACGAATCCTGTCAAGATTGATGCAAGTGCGGTATTGGCTGCTCATCGAGTCAGATACTTCTGTGGGAACATGCCTGGCATGAACAGGCCTCTAGGAGCTACAGACAATAAGAAGACAAAGCTTCAAGATAGCTTGAAGCCCAGAAGAGTTGCAAAGTTCATCAAGATTCAAACCCTACCAGCCCCTGTTCTCTTTGTCAAGGAAAACATCACGAGTTCCCAGTCATCATGGAAAAAGTTTAGAAGCAACGTTGAAAAATATATGGCATCAGAGGTGTGTGAGGACGCCATCACGATAGGACAGGTACGCCATCCAGGGGAGATTGTATATGGGTGATACAGAATATTACCAGGAAACAGGTTGAAGAATGGGGACAATTTGATCTGATAATTGGCAGCAGTCCTTGTAATGAATAGAGATGAGCGATTTTTTTCTAAAATTTACTTTGATCCAAATTTATGTGCGGCGAATCACGTTAAAAAATTGCTATTTCTGGGCTGAAGAGAGCCTTTATAGGGGTGTAGAACACAGTGCCTTGCATTAACACGTATAGGGAGTCTGCTGTGGTAGTGAAATAATACTGTGAGTCAGAATGACATGCAGATGACAGGGGTCGCTCTTAGAATAACTGCATACTGCCCTTTGTGGGCAGTCACGGGTCCAAAACTGACCAAATAACTGATGTATCAACTCAGCCTGACAGCTAGATGTTAGCGCCAAGAAGAAGCGAACTCCTTTTACACCCTCATCAGCTGATTCCACATAGATGTCTACAGAACCTGTTCTATTAAACACTTATACAAGTAGAGCCCCCTGACAGAGTGGAGAGGGTGTCGGCAATAAGTTTGTGTTGACGTCACTGAATATTTTCCTAATTCTCTGATCCGTCAGAACAATAAACCAGAAAAAAATGGATCCTGTCTGTGGAGCATATGCCTTTACTCGGTCAGCATTTGCTCAATAATCCATCAGTATTGCAAATGCCAAAATAAAACAGGAGTGGATACAAAACAGAGATGACACGTGAATGGAATATTTGCATATCTTCTGTATTTTCTACTCACTCCTGCTTTTGGCTACCAAATCATAAGCCAATTCTGATGGGACCATACAGGCATTACAGCTGCTACGCAGACAGGATCCGTTATGTGGCTCATTTTTCCTTCCTTCAGACAGATCAGAAGAAAGGTCAAATAAATGATAGATGTCAGCTAGGCTGATCCATCAGAACAATTACCCCCAAAAAACGGATCCTGTCTGTGGAGCATACGACTTTACTCGGTCAGCATTTATCAAATAATCCAGACAGATCATAAGAAGTGTCAAATAAATGATCATGTCAGCCAGGCCGAAAGCCAAAATAGTGGACCAGTCATGAAGTGGGGAGGGTGAGAACAGCATGAAAAGTCCACAGAGTGGACCTATGACATAGTCATGAGGTGAAAGCAACATGAGGAGACCACAGAGTGGCCCATTGACAGGGTCTGGGGGTTGAAGCAGTGTGAGGAGACCACCGAGTGGCACAATGACAGAGTCTGTAGGTGGCGGCAGCAGCAGCATTAGGAGAAGGTCACCGAGTGGCACAATGACAGAGGCTGGAGTTGTCAGCAGCATGAGGAAGACAAAGCATTGTGCAATGACAGAGTGGGGGGGTGAACACAGCATCAGGAGACCACAGAGTGGCACAATGACAGAGTGTGGAGGTGTTGGCAGCAGCAGCATAAGGAGAAAGCCACTGAATGGTCCAAAGACAGTGTCTGGAGATGGAAGCAGTATGAGGAGGCACAATGACAGAGTCAGTAGGTGGCAGTAGCAGGAGCATTAGTTAAGGGCCACAGAATGGCACAATGACAGAGTCTGGAGGTGGCAGCAGCATAAGTAGGCCACAGAGTAGCACAATGACAGAGCCTGGAGTTGGCAGCAGCATGAGGAAGTCACAGAATGGCACAATGACAGAGTGTAAAGGTGACCGCAGCATCAGGAGACCACAGAGTGGCAAGGTGACATAGTGTGGAGGTGGCAGCAGCAGGAATAGGCCATAGAGTGCTACAATGACAGAGTGCGGAGGTGGCAGCAGCATGAGGAAGCCACAGAATGGCACAATGACAGAGTGACGATCGGCCAAGATACTTCTGGGGGAACCTGCTTGGCATGAACAGGCCTTTAGTAGCTACAAAGAATGAGAAGACAAAGCGTCAAGATAGCTTTCAGCCAGGAAGAATAAAATTTGTTTTTCCACCGATATACATTACTAAAGGTTTTGCCCCATATACTTGCAAGAGTGAACGCTGAATATATTTTGTTTTTCTACCGAAAAACATCACTAAAGGTTTTAATACATATAACTGCAAAAGTGAAAGCTGAATATATTTATTTTTGTACTGAAATAATAATAAGTGCGGAAGTGAAATGCGTATATATTTTTCATTTTGTACTGAAATAGGTCAGTAAATGCTTTTACCAGAAATAAATGCACCAGTGAAGTTCGTATATATTTTTCTTTCTGTACCAACATAGGCCACTAAACGATTTCAACACATATAACTGCAGAAGTGAACTGAGAATATATTTTTATTTTTGTACTGATATAGGCCAGTAAAAACTTTTGCCACAAATAAATGCACCAGTGTAGTGCATATATAATGCTTTTTGCACTGAAATAGGCCACAAATAACTGCACCATTGAAGTGCATATCTATTTTCTTTCTGTCCTTACATAAGCCACTAAACGATTTCAACACATATAACTGCAGAAGTGAACTAAGAATATATTTTTCTTTTTGTACTGAAATAGTCCACTAAATGCTTTTGCCACAAAAAATGCACCAGTAAAGTACGTTTATATTTTTCTTTTTGTAATAAAATACGCCACTGGACTCTTTCACCACCTTTAGCTGCAGAAGTGAACTGCATATATGTTTTACTTTTTCTACTGAAATATGCCACTAAACACTTTCACCAGATGTAGCTACAGAAGTGAACTGAGAATATATTTTTTTTCATAATGAAATACGCTACTAAATGCTTTCAACATATATAGCTGCAGAAGTAAACTGCGTATGTGTTTTTCTTTTTTCACAGATATATGCCACTAAAGGCTTTTTAACTTAGCACTTACACCCCAAGAACAAATTGCTGTAATGACAGAGCTGTATAATGGCTCTTTGGATCCCCAAATTATCTTTCCATGCACTATTAAATCGCTTTTCTAGCACTGTCCCTAGCACCTTCTGATGTCTCTCCCTGCACTGAAATGATTCCTCCCTATCCTTTCCCTGCACTTATAAATCATTTTTTTCAGGTTTTTGTTTCACAATGAGGTTTTTCCAATTGCTGTCCCTAGCGCCGTCTCACAAGTGTCTATGCACTCAGAAGGCTGGAAAATGTCTGATTCTAAGATGGCCACCATATTTATAGGGCTGTGACATCACAGGGCTGGCTGTTGATTGGCTGCATCAGGCATGTCAGTCTGGGTGATCCCGCCTTCCCATACTTACTTTCTTCATGTCCTCATACGTGTCGCAGCCATTCTAGTAAAAATGTGATTCGTTACCACGAAAGTGCGAGGAAATTCACATAAAGAATTTCACCACTAAGTCATTTGGTCCATACCGCAAAAGGAGGTGTACAATTACCCATAAATGTGACAAAAAAAGCCTGTTTCATAGAACAAATTTCACCACTACGTAATTCGGCACATACCGCCAAAGGAGGTGTACAATCACCCATAATTTTGACGAAAAAAAGCTTGTTTCATATAACAAATTTCATCACTACATAATTTGGTCTATACAAAAAATAGAGCTGTACAATCACCCATGAATTTTCCCCCAAAAAAGCCCGCTTCACAGAAAGAATTTCACCGCAAAAAGGCCTTTACCACATATAACTGCACTGCTGAAGGGCAAACAGGCCTACATTTTTGCAACGATTAACAGCGAATGTAATTTTTCTTATTCCACTAACACACAGCAAACTGGGCTTCCGAATATATTAATCCAACACTGAGCGGTAATTTGGCCCTAATTTTTTCCCACTTTTACACAAAAGACTTTTCAACAGATATACGCAACGCTGGACGGCGAGTGTATTTTTATTTTGCCAGTTATACACTGAAAACAGGGCTTCACAACATATCACAGCACCACAGAACATAAGTTAGGCCCAAATTTTGTTCTACTTTTACACAACAGGCTTTTCAACAGAGTAGCACAACGCTGGCCGGTGAATATATTTTTATTTCGCAGTAATACACTGAAAACAGGGCTTCAAAATATATCACTGCACTGCAGAACGGCAATTAGGCCCAAATTTTGTTCTACTTTTATACAACAGGCTTTTCAACGAAATATGTCACTAAACTCTTTCACCACAAATAACTGCAACAGTGAACTGCGTATATATTTTTGTTTTAGTACTGAAATACATCACTAAACGCGTTTACCACAAATAACTGCAACAGTGAACTGCGTATATATTTTTTTCTGTTGAGCGAGCATGCTCGGCGAACACCAGTTCGACTCGAGCATCGCGATGCTCGGAACATCGAGGTGTTCAGCCCAATACCGCGCGTGCTCGAGCGCGATGCTCGAGTCTCTTTCCCGCACGTTTGTTGTCTGCTACACGTAAAAAAAAGGTGCTTGCCTGTGCACGCAGAGGATGGAATTTATTTCAACAAAATATACGATTTCTTCAACCACCAATGAAACTGATGGATGCAAATTAAATTCTTTCACTAGCAGTAGTATAGTGATCAGCGGCAGGTGCCATATTCGATTTCTACGAAATTCATATTCGTCGAAATCGAATATTCGTCATCATTCTAGTTATTGCGATTAATATGCTATTTAAATAATCGCGTATTGCGATTGTAACTTAATGCTACTTTCCTATTGGCTTGATATCTAGAATTAGCGAAGATGACGAATATGACGAATGTATTCGTCATATTCCTCAAAACGAAGATAACGAAGTATTCTCCATCTTCGTTTTAGCTACCTATTCATCAACTTCGCTAATTCTAGCAATCAAATAGGAAAGTTGACTATAGAGACAGCTGTGTTTAATTCGCTATGCAATTATATTATTATGATTTTTTTTATAAATAGAATAATTATAATAATTATCAAGTATTATAATTATTCTATTTATTAAAAAAAAAGCAAAGTAATATAATCGCATATCGAATTAAACACAGCTGTCTCTATAGGCAACCTTCCTATTTGATTGCTAGAATTAGCGAAGTTGACGAATTGGTAGCTAAAACGAAGATGGAGAATACTTCGTTTTCTTCGTTTTGAGGAATATGACGAATACATTAGCTGGGTTTCTAATGGGTCAGCTTGCTAGAATTAACGAAGTTAACTAATATGGAATATAGCAGTGCTAAGTTGAAATCGCCACTGATACATACCGTTGCAACACCTACTTTTGAACGCAAAAGACATTTCACGAAGAAGGTGTGGTATATACCGTACATATCACAGTGACTTCCATCTATATTACCTCATTGTCATGTGCAGCGGCACATCGTTCTTGGAGGTGGCTAATGCTGATGCGATTGAAGGAGTGGCCGGTAATCAGAAACGATTTACTTCTATGTATACTAACAACGTATGAACATATTACAAGAAGGTCTGAATCCTGAGAGCTGCAGACTGAAACAAACAATGGTGAATCTGTTGGAAGGGCCTAAATGAACTCCAACCATTCGCCAAGGGCCCGGATCGGACACCAACTGTTCTTGGTGGCAAAATGCTTCACCAATACTTATTCCCCTGGCCACACCTTTTTTTTATTTAATTTTTTATATATAAAGGACCCAAAAACAAGAATACATTTCTATTTCAATTAACGAGCTAATGTTGCCTGTAATAAGGACAGAGAACGTACACACCATACCTGCAGTTGTGACAGGAAATAAGCTTAAGGTCCTGATAAACTATGTATGCTGTGCCTGTAGTCGTGATAGGACTGTCTATAGATGTGACTGACTTCATAAATTGCCCCTTATTACTGTACCTCCTACTGGAAGAGGGACCGGTACCCAGGACTTAGGCCCGACACCAACACTCTCAGCCCGAGTTTGTAGATGAAGTACGCATACCTGTATTGAAGACATAATGTACACACAATACCTGCAGCTATGACAGAAAATAAGCTTAAGGTCATAATAGACTATGTATGCTGCGCCTGTAGTCCTGATAGGACTTATAGTGTCTGTAAACGTGACAGACTTCATAAATCACCTGTATTCAAGACAGGACTTCCTGTGGACGAAACTGACGCCATAGTATAGTGTTTTTTTTTTTTCTTTATTTTTATGGAACAACCCCTGGAGAGGCAGAACTTGAGATACATGAAAAATGAGACCACAGGGTCAGCTTGGGAATGGGTCTATAATGCAAAGACGGGCAAAAGAAAAAGTAGAGAGGGTAAGTGGGAGAAAGTGCGCACCTGGTAGAAGGTGATGTCCGAAAAGGCAGGCTTGGGATGACTGCTTATAAATAAAAACAATGAAGACGCAACAACCTAGAAAATAAATGTCAGAGAAAAAACAATAATGTGAGTGAGGCTCTATGGGCAAAAGCCATGCGTGCGAGTCACCACAAGAAAAATTGTATTGCGAGCCACAGATGACCGAGCCATGAGAGCGGACCTAAGGCAGAAAAAGAGATGGAACCTACTTGTGGTGGGACCATGCGGCCGACCTCGAATGGCTGAGTTGTGTATAAAATTTAAACAGAGAAGCCATGCGTGAGAGACTCTAATGGCGGAGCCATGCATGAGAGACTCTAATGGCGGAGTCATGTGTGTAAAACTTAAATGGAGAAGCCATGCGTGAGAGACTCTAATGGCAGAGCCATGCATGAGAGACTCTAATGGCGGAGTCATGTGTGTAAAACTTAAACAGAGAAGCCATGTGTGAGAGACTCTAATGGCAAAGCCATGCATGCGAGACTCTAATGGCGGATTTATTATTATTATTTTTTAAATATAAACCACTTATGCAGCACCAGCATGACTTGGGGACTCACAAAACCATGACCCTCTCCGACAGCGAACCTAGGACACTAACCAGCCTACAACCATATTGTACCCCTAACGAACAACATGAAGAACGGTCATTGGGCTCCCCGGAGCCATGAGGCCGAAGCGGTCATCGGGACCCCGAAGCCATGAGGCCCCCCGAAGCCAAGAGACTGAACTGGATGACCTTACAGTGACGATAAGTAAATGAAACGTGAGCCAGACCTGATGGGATATGCATAGATATTTTAGTGATCCAAACCACATGCATAAATGAAACATTAAAGCAACCGCGAACCGTGAAATTGAAACAGATGGGAGAAAAACAAGAGCCATAGGCATTGCAGTTCGCTAAGAGAAAACCCTTATCGTGACAAACGAATGAACAACTTGTGAAACATAGTAGGAAACTTACTCCTATTGGCCCACTGACCGCTAAGGAGCTATTTGGTTAACTGGGGCAGGAGACCAATCTGAGCAAATGCGAACCAGAAGTAAAGGAGACTAGTCTGATTGAATGCAAACCAGGATTAAAGAACACCACAAATTATTTTATTTTTTTCCCACCGAAGTGAACAGAAAAAGTGAGGAAAGAAACGTAAGCCTGAAAAGAAAGCAGCTATGTTTATCGGGAGAGCAGAATGAGAGCGGTGTGCTGACTGCCCTAGTGAGAATACTGAGTAACCATGACGTAGCAATGAAAAGGAAAATGCAGCTTAAAGTGAAAGCAGAGTATAACACATTATGTAAGAACAGGTGGGTGAATGCAGCTCTGGATGTGAGTGGTGCCTAAAAACATGGTATATGCACAGCTCTGAGTATGAGCATGAAGAGCATGGTATAAAGCAGCCGTATGAATGCAAACTGAAAGTAAGCAGAGTATTAATGTGATGCAACAGCAGACGCATGAACGCAGCTCTTGTAGTCAATGGAGTATAGGACAACACGGACGTAGCTTTGAAGGTAACAATCCTAACCACAATAATTCGACAATCAGCGCCCAACCACCTTTGACCCAAAGCGCTACAAGTCACAGACCGTGTAACCAAGTCCGATCCTACCATGAATGCCAGCACTCGCCTGGCATCTTCTGCCATTGCCCAGGCGCAAACGAACCTCCACATGATGCTGTAGGAGTTTTTTTCTTTTTCTGTTTTTTAGAGTGATGGTCACCACAACACCACCTTGTGTTCGCCTAAGAAAAACATAAACGTGGTTGAACATAAACCCTGATACAACGCCAATTAATTAACATATAGTGCACCTATAAACATAGCACGGAACCGCTGACACATGCATGTCCATAAAATAATGTTTATATATTACATACAAGAGCATCAGAACTCAAATACAGACACCTTAACCAAATCTGCTTGTGCCCCCATATACAGACCACCGATACACATTTACCAACACCTTGCATGTCTGCCGCTAACTGCGGACGTGCGCCCCACATGTAAAACAGGTGACAATAAACATGCAACCATTTTTATTTTATTTTTTAGCATGCTCCTTCCTGCCTAATTTTAGGCATATATTGTACCAATAACTACAGTAGACCCCCCCCCCCAAGCCATTCGACTATTAGCGCCCAACCCCCTTCGTCCAAGAACACTGCAAATCGCAAACCGCGGTGTGAGTCCTGTGCAACAAGTTCGAGCGCCAGCATTTTAGTTTTTTTTAACGACCATTGATACATGACCCTGGCAAAAAAAAAGAATAAAATACCATCACTTAAACACAGCATGCGTAGCTTGGAGACACGTGTCCCGTATGTAACAGGTATCAGAAAACATGCAACCATACCTACTCTAGGCGCATGCTACACCAATAACTATATGCAATAGCCCCAACAAGCCCCTAAACAGCCGGACAAAAAATACTAACAACAGTCATTTGACCATTGGCGCCCAACTCTGCTTTATCCCAGAGTATTACAATGTGGGTCTGGTGCAAACAAGTCAGATTCTACCGTGAACATCAGCACTTTCTGCTGTTGCCCAGGCGTTAACGAGCCTCCACACGATGCTGCTGCGTTTTTTTTTTTTTAAATCGACCATTGATACACATTTACAATTACTTAAACATAGTGTGCATAGCTTGAGCCAACTGCAGACACGTGCCCCACATGTAAACCAGGCAACAGAAAACATACAACCTTAACTACTCTAAGCACATGCTACCCCAATAACTGTATGCAATGACCCGTACAGGCCTCTGAATAGCCGGACAAACAATACTAACAACCATCATTCGACCATTAGCGCCCAAACTCTGCTTCATGCCAGAGCGCTACATGTCACGGACCGCAGCATGGGTCCCGTGCAAACAACTCCGATCCAACCATGAATACTAGCGCCCTACTGAGACATTCTGCCGTCGCCCAGCCGTAAGGAGCCTCCACACCATGCTGCTGTATCCTAGAGCTGACCCAGAGGTAGTGAAATCAGCGTAATCGGTGTCAGCCTGGGCCCACAGGTGCCTATAAATAGCCTAGTAATCAGCCTGCCTGGGCCCACAGGGGCATATAAATAGCCTTATAATCAGTCTCCCCTCCCACAAATGCAGCAAATATATTTGATTAATATTTGTGCCAAAAATTACGTGTTTTTTCCCCCCACAATGTCCCAGTGGAACTTTATAGGGAAACGAAGAGGATTTTTCCTACACCAGTGAAACAGATGAATTAACAGATTTTATTTGATTTGCAGTACAAGGCAAAAAGGTACTTTATAGGAAAAAAAGTGAATTTTTTCAACCCCAGTGAAACAGATAAATTAACAGATTATTTTTCACTATTAGATTGCGTATTCATATTTTTTTTTGTACTGAAGAACTTCACTAAATGCTTTCACCACATATAACTGCAGAAATGAACTGTGTATATATTTTTCTTTTTGTACTGAAATACGCCACTAAACGCTTTCACCACATATAGCTGCAGAAGTAAACTGAGAATATATTTATCTTTTTGTATTGAAATACGCCACTAAATGCTTTCACTACATCTAGCTGCAGAAGTGATCTGAGAATATATTTTTTCTTTTTGTAATGAAATACGCCACTAAACGCTTTCACCACATATAACTGCAGAAGTGAACTGCGTAAATATTTTTCTTTTTTCAAAGATATAAGCCACAAAAGGCTTTTCAATATAGCACTTGCACCCCAAGAGCAAATTGCTGGAATGACAGAGAAAGATTTGGATCCTCAAATAATCTTTCCCTGCACTTGTAAATTACTTTCCTAGCACTGTCCCTAGCGCCTTCTGATGTCTCTCCCTGCACTAAGATGCTGTGAAATGATTCCTCTCTATCCTTTCCCTGTACTTATAAATCGTTCTCTCAGGATTTTTTTTCACAATGAGGTTTTTCCAATTGCTGTCCCTAGCGCCTTCTCACGTCCGTCCCTGCACTCAGAACGCTGGAAAATGTCTGAATCTAAGATGGCCACTGTATTTATAGAGCCGTGACATCACAGGGCTGACTGGCTGCTGATTAATTGTATCATGCCTGTCAGTCTGGGTAATCCCACCTTCTCATACATCCTTTCTCCATGTCCTTACATGTGCAGCAGCCATTTTAGGAAAAAAGCGATTCGTTACTACGAAGCGCGAGGAAATTCGCATTCGTTGCAAATCGAATTTTTCCTGAAATTCGAATCGAATTCCACTTCGTCAGCTTCAATTCACTTATCTCTAAATATAAATATGTTCTGACACTTTAGTTTTAAACATTCTTCCTGTGCGGCCTATGTACTGTTTAGTACATGGACATTCCAAAGCATATGTAACTGCTAGTCATGAGCGAATCGAATCCTATGAAGTGGAATTAGATCTGAATTTCAGGAATTATTCAATTATTCCTGAAATTCAAACTTACTGCCTCCATTTGCACGCTAAGGGCCATCAGCTTCCATCTTGCTTGAAGATCTCATCCGAAATCCAGTGCGGCACGAGATTACATCATTGCTCTTGTGAGATCATCTCACAACAGCGAATAGTCTTGTCATAGTCTTGTCATAAGATTGACATAACTCGTGAACAGCACCCTCTATTGGTTGCATAGTCTTATGATAAGACTATTTGCTGTTGTGAGAACATGAAAACTCAGATCCGATGGTATATTCTAACCTCGAGGCATTCCCATGGTGATGGGGACGCTCCATGCGCAGGGCAACGTGCACTGACTGGAGCGGCTGAAATCCTAGGGAGCCTGGACAGATAAGAACAGATTTTTTGGGAACCAGACACCCTAAGCAGGGAGGAATCATGTGTACTGTTGACTTCAGATGGATGATGAAAAATTACAAATATTTTAAAAACTAACATATAGCAATATATTCAATATATTGCTATATATTAGTTTTTTACGAATATTTGCGAATATATGACGAATATTCTACAAAATGTTCGTCAAATATAGCGAATTCGAATATAGCTCCTGACGCTCATCACTATAATAGAGGAGCAAAAATCACTTACTCCAGAGCCCAGACTAGTTTTTATTCCAGGCACATGGACTGCCGGAGGTGCATCTAATTCATAAATTTGGCTAATCCTCTATCAGTGCAGAGGGGGAACAAAGATCGTCATAAAAAGCGGTCTTTGTAAATAACCCCCAATATGTACACCTGATAAAATGTATCATAGGGTACATGGCGGTACCAGTGCACTTGAATAAATGAAAGAACCAACTAGTCTTACCACATACAGGGTAAGGTTTCCCTAAACTAAAGGATACATTTTTATACTGTATTATCTCTCAAGAGTTTTCTTACCACAAAGCTTGACTACAAAACATATGTTTGCTACAACATGCAGTATGTTAATGGAGACATGATAAAAGATAGTAGCAGTGGGGGTTTACGAACTTGGACCCCTATTAATAATACAAGGGTATTGCCATGCTGCTGCTAACATATTTCCCTATCTCTAAAATAGACTGAGAACGTATTTGCTAGAGATGAGCAAAGTTTTAGAAAATTCAATTCGACTGCTTCACCGAATTTTACAAAAATATTTTTTTTGTGACTAATTACTTTGTCACGAAGTGCATATTTTTGTAAGTAGCGGTGCAATGACAGGGAACTGCGATAGCGCCGTTCAACATCAATGTACCCCTCAGATGCCGCGTGCATACATGATTGCTGCATATGAGTGTAAAAACAATGTAAAATTAACATTAATAAAAATGTAAATCACTATTTGTTTTTACAATATTTCAGGTTAAATCGATTCTCTACCACGAAGCACGAGGAAATGTGGCTTTGCGGCGAACCAAATTTATCCTGAAATTCAGATCGAATTAATAGACTCTGTCTATTAAAAGAGTAAAACTCTGTTTAAATAGAAGAAAACAGACATCAGAAATTGCCCAGCATAATACACATTCTCTGATACATTTGCAGATTTTACCTTAGCGGGAAAAAATCTGCTATGGAGAAAAAAAAAAAAATAGGAGTCAATCAAGTAGCTGTCCTTAGACTGACTAGACAAGTCTCTAGTTTTAAATGATACCAATCACATCCCTGCAGTTTTCTCAGAATACTTTCAGGCATCGAGAGTGGCGTCTATGTAAAACTCCCAGATTTCCAGACAGTGTTAGTTATTCATAAACTCAAAGGACATGTAGCCTGCAGATTTCAATCCGATCTTCTACTGCATGCATGACTAAGCTTACATGGCTAAGGCAAACAGTACTTATTATTACAGATAAAAGACAAAATTTAATGGATAAGCCTGGCAGCGCTTTTAGCTTTGTCTTTTTATGTAAAAGAACACAGCATTCAAACAGTAAAATCTTCCTTTTCATAGAGAAGCTTTCAACCTTCTAAAAAACCTCTCTATAACTTTAAAAAAAATTTACAAATACCTATATTTAAAATCCTCCGCAAAAGTTCATGCAAATATGGAAACAAAAAAAAAAAAGAATAAAAGATTAACATGGACATAAACTCAGCAAGAAATTATAAAGTGCAACTCTAGGCAAAAGTGTGAAATTTAGCTTCAGGACACACCTGTGTACTGCAATATCTCTCAGTACATGGGTGTGGCCTGAAGCTGATGAAAACAGTTTCTACAAGTTCCGCATATAAACATTCTGCCAGGATGCAGTGATGCTGAGGTGAAAAAACAGGTATATAGGACAAAAATATGCAGGGTTTGAGGATAAGGTAAAAAAAAATAAAAATCATTATGAAATTGGAGGTCCCCTTTAAGTAGATCCTTATAATATTATGACATTTAAAAAAAATATTTGTTGATTAATTTTATTAGTACTGTTTTTTTTAACCCCATATAGACTTTCATGTAACTGATTTCTGCCATGTGATATACTATCAGGGCCGGCATCAGCACCCAGCACACCTGGGCAAGTGCCGGGGCCCACTTCTCCTGGGGGGGGCCCACTGTGCTTGCTCACTCCTGCAGCTGTGTCCTGGTCTTAATTCTCAGAGTGTCGATATCTTTAGTTAAGGCGAGGTAGTCTGCTACCTGTCGGTCGAGTCGTTCTCTGAGGGTGGACCCCGAAGGGCTGTGACCATGTGTAGGACTTAAAAAGCTCTGCATGTCCTCCATCAACAACACGTCTGTAAAGCGTCCTGCCCTTGCCGGTGTGGTCATGGTAGGAGGAGGATTACTTTCTCCTCTTCCCCTGTTAGATTCCCGTTGTGCTCTGACATCACCCTTATATGCTGTGTAAAGCATACTTTTTAACTTATTTTGGAACTGCTGCATCCTTTCCAAATTCCCGTAATTTGGTAACATTTCAGCCACTTTCTGCTTATACCGGGGGTCAAGTAGTGTGTTCATCCAGTACAGGTCGTTCTCCTTCAGCCTTTTTATATGAGGGTCCCTCAACAGGCATGACAGCATGAAAGACCACATTTGCACAAGGTTGGATGCCGAGCTACTCATCTCCCGTTCCTCGTCCTCACTGATGTCATTAAAGATCTGTTCTATCCTCCAGCCACGTACAACACCACGGGTCTTAGGTAGGTGACAACAACGAGCACCCTGGTATGCCTGCTGTGGTTGGTCTTCCACCTCCTCAAAGCCACATTCCTCCTCTGACTCCTTTTCCTCAGACTCCTCTTCCAGCGTTGCTGCAGGTCCAGCAAGCGATGATGACAAGGCTGTTTCTGGTGGTGATGGTGACCACAACTCTTCCTCTTCATGCTCATCTACAGCCTAAACCAGCACTTTTCACAGGGCACGCTCCAGGAAGAAAACAAATGGGATGATGTCGCTGATGGTGCCTTCAGTGCAACTGATTAGATTTGTCACCTCCTCAAAAGGACGCATGAGCCTACAGGCATTGCGAATGAGCGTCCAGTAACGTGGCAAAAAAAATTCCAGCTCCGCAGAGGCTGTCCTAGCACCCCGGTCATACAAATACTCGTTGACGGCTTTTTCTTCTTGGAGAAGGCGGTCAAACATTAGGAGTGTTGAATTCCAACGTGTCGGGCTGTCGCAAATCAAGCGCCTCACTGGCATGTTGTTTCGGCGCTGGATATCTGAAAAGTGCGCCATGGCCGCGTAGGAACGCCTGAAATGGCCACACACCTTCCTGGCCTGCTTGAGGACGTCCTGTAAGCCTGGGTACTTACACACAAAGCGTTGTACAAACAGTTTCAACACATGTGCCATGCACGGCACATGTTTCAACTTTTCCAAATTCAATGCCGCCAACAGCTTGCTTCCATTGTCACACACCACTTTGTCGATCTCCAGTTGGCGCGGGGTCAGCCACTGATCCATCTTTGCGTTCAGGGCGGACAGGAGTGCTGGTCCGGTGTGACTCTCTGCTTTCAGGCAAGTCAACCCCAAGACAGCGTGACATTGTCATATCCGGGATGTGGAATAGCCCCCGGGGGAGCTGGGGGGGGCGGGTGCAGTTGATGATGTGGTGCAAGACGCAGCAGTAGAAGAGGACTCAGCCAAGGAGGATATCAAAGAGGATGGAGTAGGAGGAGTAGAGGAGGTGGCAGCAGGCCTCCCGGCAAGTCGTGGCGGTGTCATCAACTCCGCTGCAGAGTCACGCATTCCATGCTTGGCAGCCGTTAGCAGGTTTACCCAATGCGCAGTGTACGTGATATATCTGCCCTTACCGTGCTTTGCAGATCAGGTATCAGTGGTCAGATGGACCCTTGCCCCAACACTGTGTGCCAGACATGCCATCACTTCCTTTTCCACAATAGACTACAGTTTGGGGATTGCCTTTTGTGAAAAAAAACATTATGGCCGGGTACCTTCCACTGGAGTCTCCCAATAGCTATACATTTTTTGAAGGCCTCAGACTCCACCAGTTTGCATTGTAAAAGCTTGCGGGATAAGAGTTCCAACAAGCCAGCTGTTAGACGCCGGGCAAGGGGGTGACTCTGTGACATTGGCTTCTTACGCTCAAACATTTCCTTGACAGACACCTGACTGTGGGCAGATGAGCAGAAACTGCTGACAGTGAGAGGCAGAGTGGCGGTTGGATGAGAGGGGGCAGGGAGGACAGCAGTGGTTGACGTGGCTGATGATGCTGGACCAGGAGGAGTATGGTGGCTTTGCTTGTACTCATGTGTTGATCCCATAGGCGTTGGTGATGTGAGATCATGTGCCTTCGCAAAGCAGTTGTACCGAGGTGGGTGTTGGACTTCCCGCAACTCAGTTTCTTTTGGCACAGGTTCCAAATGGCATCGCTGTTATCAGAGGCAGACACACAAAAAAAATGCCACACTGCTGAGCTTTGCAATGACGGCATTCTGGTTGTGGCAACAGCATGCGTTGATTGGCGTGCTGTCTGGCTGACCCTGGGTGCCGATACATGCTGTCTGACTGTGCCACTAGCTCCTTGCGACGACCTCCCCCTGCTTCAAACTCGTCTCCTCCTCTCTGTCTCCCCATCTGAGCTTTCCCCCTGTTCTTCTTCTCTTCGAGCTGGAACCCACGTGACATCTACGGACACATCGTCATCATCAAACGCTTCACTTGTATCTGACAACTCAGCAAAGGAAGCAGCAGCGGGTACAACATCATCATAATCACACTGTACGTCCATGTGTGTAATGCTGCCTGACTGAGACATATCCCAGTAATCTGCATCCTCTGGCAATAATGGTTGCACATCACTCATTTCTTCCAACTGGTGAAAATAAATCCTCCTGACAGATCAAATGAAGTGGCTGTGTGTGCTAGTGTTGGTGGTGGCGGCGGGCGAGTGGTAATTTGAGAGGTGCCTGAAGCTGAGCTGGAGGAAGATGGTGCGTCAAGGTTCTGAGCAGAAGTGGTGGAAGATTGGGTGTCCACTGTAAGCCAGTCAACTATGTCCTCAAAATTTTTCTAGTTCAGGGTATGTGGCCTCTAATCACTGGGCATTATTCTAGGGCCAAAGGAAATCACAGCACCACGACGGCCCCTGCGGGGTGGCCTGCCTCTGCCTTTAACTTTTTTTTTTAGTGGCACTATGCGTACAATGTACTGTGCCACCCGGTATGAGTGGTGGGCACTGGCAGTGGGCACACTAAAGTCAGTGGAAGTGGGCCTGGCACACACTGGCAGGCAACTAACCTTAAATTAAAGGGTAAAAATTAAATGCGTATGTAAGTAGATTACAAAGTGGGCACTCAGTATCAGGACAGGATGCAAGGAAACGCAAATAGTAAAGTAAAAGTTTTTTAATAAAATGACAGAAAATCTACAACATACTGAAATATAAACATGAACATAAACCCCACGCTAAAACTTTACAAGTAGGTGGCGTAAAAATGCGGATGTAATATTTATGGAGTAACAGAATAAAAATACTGACATAAACGGCAATGGAGTCTCCTCAGTGGATGTAAATTGCTGTAATGGTGTTTGCTGAGGTACAATAACTCCCAAGTTCTCATTTGTAGAATATACAAAAGTATAAAAAAGAGGTGAATAGAGTATTAGTGGTACTAATGTGCAGAAAAAACGTTACCGCTCCAGTGGTAAATGTTGCAGATGGCGGCTGGGTCTCCACATGTAGCTATAAATGGCATCCACTTTCCTGTAATGCTTCAGACACAGTTGCATGCAGCGTCCCACATGACGTGTTATACGACCAGGTAAAGTGTTCTCTGAGTGGAGACCAGGTCCTAAAGTCCACCTTGTATAGGGAATTTTGTGGAGCCTTTGAATCCTTGACTGGATAATGATGTATCCGCACAAAATATGTAGAAATCAACTGAAGATCCACATAAGATAGTTTGCCCAATGCTGCCCAACCATACGCGTTTCGGAGGTCCTCGTCGTTCCTCAGTGGTATGCAGCAATGGGCATAATGGTTGGCTTTTATAGGGCAGTCATTAGTTCTCCAGGTGTAGGTTGGAAACATATAAAACCTGTTTTGGATTGCTTCTTTTACCATTCTGAAAGGTCCACATAAAAAAGGGGTTATTAACCACTACAGGACCGCCCGGCGTTTACAGCGATATTTCTCACACAAAGTATGGGTATATATAAAAATACACCCCAAAACTCATTGCCCTACTTCTCCTGAGTACGGCGATACCACATGAGTGACACTTTTTTGCAGCCAAGATGCGCAAAGGGGCCCAAATTCCCATGAGTACCTTTAGGATTTCACAGGGCATTTTTACGCATTTGGATTCTCACGCTTTAGGACCCCTAAAATGCCAGGGCAGTATAAATACCCCACAAGTGACCCCATTGTGGAAAGAAGACACCTCAAGGTATTCCGTGAGGGGCATGAAGAGTTCACAGAAAAAAAAAAAAAATTTTGGCACAAGTTTGCTGAAATTGATATATATATATATATTTTTTTACAAAGTCTCATATTCCACTAACTTGTGACAAAAAATAAAATTTTACATGAACTCACCATACCCCTCACGAATACCTTGGGGTGTCTTCTTTCTAAAATGGGGTCACATGTGAGGTGTTTGTACTGCCCTGGCATTTTAGGGGTCTCCGCAATCATTACACGTATGGCCAGCATTAGGAGTTTCTGCGATTCTCCTTATATTGAGCATACGGGTAATGAGATTTTTTTTTTTCCGTTCAGCCTCTGGGCTGAAAAAAAAATAAAATGAACGGCACAGATTTTTTCATTTGCATCGATCGATGTGGATGAAAAAATCTCTGCCAAAATCAGTGACTGCGGTGCGGTGGGCTGGGCGCTAGCTACCTAACAAGTAGCTAACTAACTGGCGGTGATAAGGGACCCTTATGCCCCATTCACACGTCCACAATTCTGTTTGCGGAACGGAATTGTGGACCCATTCATTTCTATGGGGACAGACTTTGTCCCACTCGGATCCGGAATTACGGATCTGCGCTTCCGGGTCTGCACTTCCGTTCCGCAAAAATATAGAACATGTCCTATTCTTGTCCGCAATTGCGGACAAGAAAAAGCATTTTCTATATAGTTCTGGCAATGTGCGGATCTGCAAAATGCGGAAAGCACATTGCCGGTGTCTGTGTTTTGAGGATCTGCGGATCCGCGGATCCGTGGATCAGTTCTGCGGATCCGTGAATCCACGGATCCGCAAATCACATATGTACGTCTGAATGGAGCCTTACAAGGGGTGTGATCAATGACAGGGGGGTGATCAGGGAATCTAGATGGGGTGAACAAGGGGTTAACAAGGGGTTAATAAGTGATGGGGGGTGGGGGGGTTAGTGTAGTGTTTGGTGCAACTTTACATATCTACCTGGTCCTCTGGTGGTCGATCCCTGCAAATGGGACCACCAGAGGACCAGGTAGCAGGTATATCAGACACTGTTAAGAAAACACCGTCTGATATACCTGTTTGATGCGATTGATCATCGCTGGAAGGCTGTAGTTAAACTCCTGAGACCCGCGTTCACAGAAAATTTGCGCGTCTCGCGAGATGACGCGCTGATGCGTCCACTCAGAACTACAGGACCGCTGCCGGACGCATCTGTGCGTTAGGCGGTCCTGTAGTGGTTTTTATTGTCACTCACAATAGATTTGAACCTCTCAATTCACCTTATTTTTTGGATCAAACTCCACCACATCACAGGACAAAAAGAATACACAAATCACCCCCACAAACGAATCGATCATTGATTCGGAATCACTATCACGATTATAATTTGAGGCAATGACCACAGTACAGGGAGACGACACAAACACAGAACAGCTTCCGCTATCAAAGAGAGGATCATGACAGGCACATTCACAGAAATGGGTACCAGAATCACAGAAAAAGACACGAAGAGGGAGATGTAAGAAGAAGTCCACGCAATCACTACAGGACAAGACATTAGGGGAAAAAAACAATATAGTTAATCTTAGTAGTGTTACATTAACTGAGGCCCAGGTTTCATTACTCAATATGGGATTAAAATTCTTACCTACAGTTAAGGCAGATACATTTTCTGTGTTTATTGGGATTGAAAGATTCATCCGTAATCTGTGCCTTAAAAAATATTTAATCAAAAATCCAATTCTAACAAATCCCAGTTCAACATCTATTCCTTCTATGTTTAAAAGCTAAATCTAAAAAATTCCCCAGACAGGAAATTGGCGCTGAAATTTCTGCATTTAGAAAGAATATAGAGACAGATATACGTAAAATTAGGATTAACCAAAAAGGGAACAATCTAACTAATAGGGAGGTCAGAGCGATTAAAGAATTACAGGAAGATCATAATATTAATAAGACCAGCAGATAAAGGGGGAGCCATTGTGATACAGGATATTACACAATATAATGCTGAATTTGACACCGCCAGTTGGCCCATCCTTCAACGTATTTACGTTTAAAAATGGATCGTACTAGTGAGTACTATGAACAATTAGTCAACTTGTGCGATATACGATATGAAAAGGGTATATTAGAAGAACAAGAGAGAAAATTCATTTTAAATACACAACGAAGGTTACCCACATTTTATTGTATACCCAAAATACATAAAAATATGGAGACACCCTCAGGACGCCCTATTATTTAAGGTGTAGATTCCCTTACGACTAATCTGTCCAAGTATATAGATGAATTCCTTCAACCTGCTGTAAAAAAGGTAGACTCTTATATAAAGGATACAACACAAATCGTTCAAGTGATAGAGTCCATTAATTTAAAAAAAAGGCTGGTTATTAGGTACAATAGATATGAGTTCGTTATATTCTATCATACATCATTCACAAGGTATGGAGGCTACGAAAAAACAACTTTTAAAAAATGGGGAATTACAGGATCAACAAATAGACTATATTTTGTAAGGGATACATTTTATATTAACATACAATTATTTTCTTTTTCAATCCGATTTTTATCTTCAGCGGTGTGGCACCGCCATGGGTACCAGATTCGCCCCGAGTTACGCCAATCTGTTAATGGCCCAGTGGGAAGATGACATCATACGTCCCAAACTCGGAGCGGATCTGGTACTCTGGCGGCGGTAAATCGACAATATTGTTTTTATTTGGAGTAATACTGAAGATTCCTTTAATAAGTTCCTACAGGAGATTAATGTGAATGATCGAAATCTGACATTTACACACAATGTTAGTAATACGCAAATTGAATTTATAGATCTTTTGATTAAAGTAGAAGATGAAAAACTTATATGTTAAACATACCACCAACCCGTCACGAAAAATAACTTTCTACACTATACAAGTTGCCACTTGCCCAGATGGATGTCTAACATCCCAGTCAGTCAGTTTAGACGACTGAAACGTAATTGTACTAATAATAAACAATTTGAGGAGGAAGCAAAGAATTTAATGGCCCAATTTTTGGAGAAAGATTAACCAACAAAAATTGTAGATAGTGCTTTGGACAAGGTTAATAAGATGGACAGATGTTCTTTTTTCAGTGAAAAGACGGAAAAGGCATTGACCTATGATACCCCAAGGATAATATTACCGTTTCAAAAACAATATAAAAATATAGAACATATAATTAATAGTGTTGAGCGAACAGTTCGAGCATAGTTCGGGTCCGTACCGAATTTTGGGGTGTTCGTGACACGGACCCGAACCCGAACTTTTTCGTAAAAGTTCGGGTTCGGGTTCGTCGTTCGGCATGTATTTTGGCGCATTTTGAAAGGCTACAAAGCAGCCAATCAACATGCATCATACTACTTGCCCTAAGCAAAGTCTCATATTCCACTAACTTGTGACAAAAATAAAATTTTACATGAACTCACCATACCCTCACGGAATACCTTGGGGTGTCTTCTTTCTAAAATGGGGTCACATGTGGGTGTTTGTACTGCCCTGGCATTTGAGGGCTCTCCGCAATCATTACACGTATGGCCAGCATTAGGAGTTTCTGCTATTCTCCTTATATTGAGCATACGGGTAATGAGATTTTTTTTCCGTTCAGCCTCTGGGCTGAAAAAAAAAAATGAACGGCACAGATTTCTTCATTCGCATCGATCAATGTGGATGAAAAATCTCTGCCAAAATCAGTGACTGCGGTGCGGTGGCTGGGCGCTAACTACCTAACAAGTAGCTAACTAACTGGCGGTGATAAGGGACCCTTATGCCCCATTCACACGTCCGCAATTCTGTTTGCGTGAACGGAATTGCGGACCCATTCATTTCTATGGGGACAGACTTTGTCCCGCTCGGATCCGGAATTACGGATCCGCGCTCCGGATCTGCACTTCCGTTCAGCAAAAATATAGAACATGTCTCTATTCTTGTCCGCACTGCGGACAAGAAAAAGCATTTTCTATATAGTTCTGGCAATGTGCGGATCTGCAAAATGTGGAAAGCACATTGCCGGTGTCCGTGTTTTTGAGGATCTGATCGGATCCGTGGATCAGATCCACGGATCCGTGAATCCACGGATCCGCAAAACACATATGGATGCCTGAATGGAGCCTTACAAGGGGTGTGATCAGCGACAGGGGGTGATCAGTGACAGGGGGTGATCAGGGAATCTAGATGGGGTGATCAAGGGGTTAACAAGGGGTTAATAAGTGACGGGGGAGGTTAGTGTAGTGTTTGGTGCAACTTTACATAGCTACCTGGTCCTCTGGTGGTCGATCCCCGCAAATGGGACCACCAGAGGACCAGGTAAGCAGTATATTAGGCGCTGTTAACAAAACAGCGTCTGATATACCTGTTTGATGCTGAGTTATATCGCATCTACAGGCATGCCAGCGATGGATCATCGCTGGCAGGCTGTAGTTAAACTCCTGAGACGCGCGTTACTGTGAGCGCGCGCGACTTCACAGGAAATCGCCGTCTCGCGAGATGACGCGCCGATGCGTCCACTCAGAACTACAGGACCGCCTCGCCGGGCGCATCCGTGCGTTAGGCGGTCCTGTAGTGGTTTTTATTGTCTCACAATAGATTTGAACCTCTCAATTCACCTTATTTTTGGATCAAACTCCACCACATCACAGGACAAAAGAATACACAAGTACCCCCACAAGCGAATCGATCATTGATTAGAATCACTATCACGATTATAATTTGAGGCAATGACCACAGTACAGGAGACGACACAAACACAGAACAACTTCCGCTATCAAAGAGGAATCTGCCTTAACTGTAGGTAAGAATTTTAATCCCATATTGAGTAATGAAACCTGGGCCTCAGTTAATGTAACACTACTAAGATTAACTATATTGTTTTTTTCCCCTAATGTCTTGTCCTGTAGTGATTGCGTGGACTTCTTCTTACATCTCCCTCTTCGTGTCTTTTCTGTGATTCTGGTACCCATTTCTGTGAATGTGCCTGTCATGATCCTCTCTTTGATAGCGGAAGCTGTTCTGTGTTTGTGTCGTCTCCTGTACTGTAGTCATTGCCTCAAATTATAATCGTGATAGTGATTCGAATCAATGATCGATTCGCTTGTGGGGTGATTTGTGTATTCTTTTGTCCTGTGATGTGGTGGAGTTTGATCCAAAAATAAGGTGAATTGAGAGGTTCAAATCTATTGTGAGTGACAATAAAAACCACTACAGGACCGCCTAACGCACAGATGCGTCCGGCAGCGGTCCTGTAGTTCTGAGTGGACGCATCAGCGCGTCATCTCGCGTAGACGCGCAAATTTTTCTGTGAACGTGCGTCTCAGGAGTTTAACTACAGCCTTCCAGCGATGATCAATCGCATCAAACAGGTATATCAGACGGTGTTTTCTTAACAGTGTCTGATATACTGCTACCTGGTCCTCTGGTGGTCCCATTTGCTGGGATCGACCACCAGAGGACCAGGTAGATATGTAAAGTTGCACCAAACACTACACTAACCCCCACCCCCATCACTTATTAACCCCTTGTTAACCCCTTGTTCACCCCATCTAGATTCCTGATCACCCCCTGTCATTGATCACACCCTTGTAAGGCTCCATTCCAGACGCACATATGTGATTTTGCGGATCCGTGGATTCACGGATCCGCAGAACTGATCCACGGATCCGCGGATCCGCAGATCCTCAAAACACAGACACCGGCAATGTGCTTTCGCGATTTTGCAGATCCAAGCACATTGCCAGAACTATATAGAAAATGCTTTTTCTTGTCCGCAATTGCGGACAAGAATAGGACATGTTCTATATTTTTGCGGAACGGAAGTGCAGACTCGAAGCGCAGATCCGTAATTCCGATCCGAGTGGGACAAAGTCTGTCCCCATAGAAATGAATGGGTCCACAATTCCGTTCCGCAAACAGAATTGTGGACGTGTGAATGGGGCATAAGGGTCCCTTATCACCGCCAGTTAGTTAGCTACTTGTTAGGTAGCTAGCGCCCCAGCCCACCGCACCGCAGTCACTGATTTTGGCAGAGATTTTTTCATCCACATTGATCGATGCAAATGAAGAAATCTGTGCCGCTTCATTTTATTTTTTTTTCAGCCCAGAGGCTGAACGGAAAAAAATCTCATTACCCGTATGCTCAATATAAGGAGAATCGTAGAAACTCCTAATGCTGGCCATACGTAATGATTGTGGAGACCTCTCAAATGCCAGGGCAGTACAAACACCTCACATGTGACCCCATTTTAGAAAGAAGACACCCTAAGGTATTCCGTGAGGGTATGGTGAGTTCATGTAAAATTTTATTTTTTGTCACAAGTTAGTGGAATATGAGACTTTGTAAAAAAAATATATATATATCAATTTCCGCTAACTTGTGCCAAAATTTTTTTTTTCTGTGAACTCGCCATGCCCCTCACGGAATACCTTGAGGTGTCTTCTTTCCACAATGGGGTCACTTGTGGGTATTTATACTGCCCTGGCATTTTAGGGGTCCTAAAGCGTGAGAATCCAAATGCGTAAAAATGCCCTGTGAAATCCTAAAGGTACTCATGGGAATTTGGGCCCCTTTAGCATCTTGGCTGCAAAAAGTGTCACTCATGTGGTATCGCCTGTACTCAGGAGAAGTAGGGCAATGAGTTTTGGGGTGTATTTTTATATATACCCATACTTTGTGTGAGAAATATCGCTGTAAACGCCGGGCGGTCCTGTAGTGGTTAATAACCCCCTTTTTATGTGGACCTTTCAGAATGGTAAAAGAAGCAATCCAAAACAGGTTTTATATGGTTCCAACCTACACCTGGAGAACTAATGACTGCCCTATAAAAGTCAACCATTATGCCCATTGCTGCATACCACTGAGGAAGGAGGAGGACCTCCGAAACGCGTATGGTTGGGCAGCATTGGGCGAACTATCTGATCTTCTGTTGATTTCTACATATTTTGTGCGGATACATCATTATCCAGTCAAGGATTCAAAGGCTCCACAAAATTCCCTATACAAGGTGGACTTTAGGACCTGGTCTCCACTCAGAGAACACTTTACCTGGTCGTATGACACGTCATGTGGGATGCTGCATGCAACTGTGTCTGAAGCATTACAGGAAAGTGGATGCCATTTATAGCTACATGTGGAGACCCAGCCGCCATCTGCAACATTTACCACTGGAGCGGTAACGTTTTTTCTGCACATTAGTACCACTAATACTCTATTCACCTCTTTTTTATACTGTGGGACTCTAGTATATTCTCCAAGTGAGAACTTGGGGGTTATTGGACCTTAGCAAACACCATTACAGCAATTTACATCCACTGAGGAGACTCCATTGCCGTTTATGTCAGTATTTTTATTCTGTTACTCCATGAATGTTACATCCGCATTTTTACGCCACCTACTTGAAAAGTTTTAGCGTGGAGTTTATGTTCATGTTTATATTTCAGTATGTTGTAGATTTTCTGTCATTTTATTAAAAAAACTTTTACTTTACTATTTGTGTTTCCTTGCATCCTGTCCTGATACTGAGTGCCTACTCTGTAATCTACTTACATACGCATTTCTCCGTTTTTTGGCCTTTTGCGAGGTGGCCATTCAGAGTGAGAGCATCTTTTCCATGAGATCCTGATTAATTGAGCCACCTGACACATTACTCCATTTTTTGCATGGTAAAAATTAAATGCCTTATTTATCAGCAAGCTACTGTTCCACCCGGTATGAGTGGTAGGCACTGGCAGTGGGCACACTACAGTCAGTGGAAGTGGGCCTGACACACACTGGCAGCAGGCAAGCGACTGAAATTAGATTAAAGTTTAAAATGTAAATGTAATTTTTTTATGCAAAGTCCTTTTCCACACGGTATGAGTGGTGGGCACTGGCAGTGGGCACACTACAGTCTGTGGGCCTGCAGCCTCTCACACATGGGCAGGCCAGGCAACTGCAATATATATATGGAGAAAAAAATAAATAAAAGCAGACTAATGTAGCAGCCCTAAAAAGGGCTTTTTGGGGTGCTGTGACGCTGTCCTTACAGCAGATGAGTCTGTGGACACAGAACACTGGCCTAGCTAGCGCTATCCCTATGAATTCATCAGCACAGCAGCAGCAGCTTCACTCTCCATGCTCTCACTAACACACTGCAGCTTCAGACTGAATCTAAAATGGCTGCCGTTTTTATAGGATGTGGGAGGGTGTGGGAGGGAGGGTGCTGATTGGCTGGAATGTGTTTGCTGACTGTGGGGTACAGGGTCAAAGTTTGCTCAATGATGATGTATAAGGGGCCGACTGAACATTGCACTTGTTTGCCTGCGAACGAGAACAAGCTAGGTTCGCAGGGAACTGTTCACTGGCGAATAGTTCTGGATATCACTACATAGGACTGCAGGTAACACTAACACATAATTAGCACAAGTGCTATCTGTGGTTTTACATAGGACTGCAGGTAACACTTTTGCTGTACTCAGATAACAATCACTGTGTTATCGTTGTTGTTACATAGGACTGCAGGTGATAGCTACTATACTATCTGTACTCAGAGATTTATCACTGTATAAGGGGGTTCACAGAGACTTTATAGCCCAAGGACCCACATGAACCTGGAGCCGGCCTTGTATACTATTATGTCATAGCAGCTACTTTGTGCACCTAACAAAAGCTGCTGTACTATAGTTAAATACTTAGTACAGTTAAAAGAAAGACATAAGTCCATCAAGTTCAACCAAGGAATAGGAGAGGATGTGAGTTAAGGGCATAGGAATATGGAAACAGATTTATGTAAGCATTAATGTTATTCTGTTCAAACAATTCATCTAAACCTTTTATTAATCTGTCAACTGGTACTGCTGTGACCACATCCTGAGGTAAACTATTCCATAGATTCACAGCTCCTATGGTGAAGAAGCCTTGTAACCTATGAGATGGACCTTTTTCTTCTCCAGGTGGAGGCAGTATCCCCTTGTCTTTTCACCACATTTCTCTATGTAACTTCTATATAGGATAATCATATCTCGCTTAAATGCCTCTTCTAAAGACTAAATAAGTTTAACTCTTTTAATATTTATTCATAACTAAGACCCCCCCATGCCCCTTATCAGTATAATCACTTATCTTTGTACTTTTTTCAGCTCCCAGGCATCCTTCCTTGTAATTAGAGATGACCAAAGTTATGAAAAATTTGGCTGCTTTAACAAATTTGTCACAAAGCGCATTTGTTTGTAGATAGTGAACGCAATGAGGAGAATGGCGACTGCGTTTTGGACCCCTTAGATGCCTCATTCATTGCTGATCGCGGCATATGAGATAAAATAGGGCTTACAGAGTTTAATCAGTTAAAATAAAAATAATAATAATACTTACCTTATCCATATGAACGCCGTCTTGATTAAAGATCCTACTCGAAATCTTGCACAATGCAAGATGATGTCATTAAGCACATGATTTTGTGTGGGATCTTCAATCAAATGGATAAGGTGAGTATGATTTTTTACTGCCATTTCACGCAAAATTGATTCTTTACCACAAACTTCTGGCTACCATAACATTTTTATATTTATGCCTAAGCTGTGTAAGGGCTCATTTCTTCTGGAGCAATCTGTAGTTTTCACTTATTATTCAATTCGTTTCGAAGAGGCAAAGTGAACAGAAAATGTAGAATTGCCCATTTTTTTCCATTCTCTATACAGGATAAATACACTTAAATTTAATAGTTCGGGTGTTTTGGGATGCGATCTTTGTTTTTTTTTTTAATTATGGTTTTAGTGGTGATTTAAATGTATGAATATATATATATATATATATATATATATATATATATATATATTCATAAATTTAAATCACCACTAAAACCATAAAAAATTATATATATTCATTATTTTCCTATAGAGCACTGGCACCTGCAGGGCTCAATAGGAACTATTACTCTATTCACCTGGAACTCTTCAGAAAAAAGCCGGGAAATTAGAAAGGATGAACATCTCTCGATGCAATTGTGTCGCAACCATGTTAGGGCCATGCAGTGAGGTCATATCCTGAGTCTATTAGTCTTACCAGAGGCTCCCTGGCAGTATAACACTGACAGGTACATATATTACTTTACAATACAAATCATAATACATTACAATACTCAGTCTAGTTTGATAAGACTGACTGGTGCTTTCTGCAATAGTCATCTAAATCATTCATTAAGTACAACAATTTGCTTTAAATATATGACCCAGCTTTTTCCTAGTGCACATCAAAACATGACAATTTCTTGAATATTAACATAACTGCTCAAAACAAGGACTAAATCAATTTATATGCAAATTGTAACAATTTATAAATTCTAAGTCCTGAGAAAGGTTTGCTCAAGGAAGACAAAACAAAAAGTAAGATAACTATGCAAACAGACAATGTATCTCAAAGAGAATAGTTAGCAGCTCAAGACTCTGTTGACAAGTGATGTATGGCAGCACAGCGTGGCACTATTACAGTTATCTGCTCATGAAACAACATTTTTACAATGAAAAACAAACAAATCCTCTGCCTCCAGACTCTTTCTTTCTAAATGTGAATCATGGATGATGTACAGCTTTACTTATAGTCAGGCAGAACAATAAAGTCATTTTACCAGACAATGCTAGCGAATGATAAAACGCAAGGGATAGTTCTCAATGTCTTATATTAGCTAGAATGCTTGTGGCAACCAGTTCATCCAGTTAAAGACAGGGTTCGGCACTAATGGCAAAACATGACTCTCTGACCAGGAATAATCTCCTACACAAGAATAATGAAAAAAAAAAAACATTCATGTACAAAAGGATATAACAAAATAAAAGGAATGCCTGTTATATAATGAAAGAGACTGAATTACCTGTCATTCTTAGTGAACAATGCATTCCTGATCTAGCTGAAGCTGCTATGCACATGAAATGCAATATACTTGAATTTCAGCTGCATTCAGAATGCATAATGTAACTACAGATATCAACTGTGCTCAACATCAGTAATCTATGTAATAGATGAAGCTGAATCAATTTAAAGAAGTTTTCTGAGATTTTCATATTGATGACCTTTCCTCAGGATAGGCCATCAATATGTGATTGGTGGGAGTCCAACTCTCGGCAGTCCCACCGATCAGTTGTTTGACAAAGCTCCATTAGAATAGGTAGTATTGAGCGAACCTGAACTGTAAAGTTCTGGTTCGTACCGGACTTTAGGGATTTTTGTACCCCGACCCGAACTTTTCCATAAAAGGTTTGGTGTTCGTCCGTTTATAAAGCTTGTGGAAAGGCTGAAGAGGAGCCAATCAACAAGCGTTTAGGATGTGTGCCTTTAAAAGCCATCACAGCCATGCCTACTAATGGCATGGCTGTGATTGGCCAGTGCAGCATGTGACCCAGCCTCTATATAAGTTGGAGTCACGTAGTACCGCAAAACAAGTCAGCTCTTACTTGTGTAGGGATAGGATGCTGCTGCTGTGGGGGAGAGATTAGGAAATAATCTGATACCAGAGCTTGGTGTTAAGTCTGTGATCTACAGCAATTCTAGCTTGCATCATTCTCAAAGTGCAGCATTTCTAAGTGCACTAGAGATATTCAAGAGATACTCAGGAGGTAATCTGGAGGTGAGTACAATCTATTAAGTTTTGTTTAACATATCTTGTTGCATTAAAATGGCAGACCTGATTCAGTGCAGGAATTGTTGCGCTTTCATTTCTTGTTTCACTCTTCGCAGGTTTGGATGCTGTCTGATCTGCAGACAGTTCTCCATAATGCAGAAGGAAATAGCATTTTTGAAATCTGAGATTTGTAAAGTAACTGTTAGACAAACTCAGGCTTGGCATGTTGCAATGCCACTGCCACAAAGGCCCCCCAGAAATGGAAGATGGGTTACTGTAGGTTCTGGTAGACTTAGAGCTGTTGATAGAAGACATGTCCCACAGTCTGTGGCTCTCTGTAATTCATTTGCAGCACTTTCAGAATGCAAGAGCAACATGGAGGATGGCTTAGGCACAGTGGGTGAGGAACAATCATCTCCTATGCCTAAGGTATGCAAGACTACTGACAAAGACAAAATGGATATAGTGAGTACTAATAGTAAGCAGCTATTGGTGGGTGATTCTATCATAAGAGGCGAGAAGTTTGATGAAAATGGTTTTGTGAGATGTCTCCCTGGTGCTACTGCCAGCAGGGACAGACGACGTATCCTTAACATTATTAAGCAAGCAAAAATGGAAAAGGAGGTGGATGTTATTTTCCATATTGGGACAAATGATCTGGCTTGCAATAAAGTTTCAAAGGTGAAGGAAGATTTTCACACACTTGGTAATGATATACGGGAGATTGCATCGACTGTCTCATTCTCTGCAGTTCTGCCTGTGCATAACCGTCAGCATGACAAGCAGTTGCGTATTAAGGAATTTAATGCATGGCTTGGTGAATGGTGTTTGAACCATAGATTTGGCTTTGTGTCTCATGTTGGCTCTAGCTGGAATGGAAAAGAACTGTACAAGAAAGATGGTTTGCATCTTTCTCTCAAGGGAACGAATGTCCTCAGTGAACAGTTCAAAATTTTTGCTAAGGAACATTTAAACTAGGAAAGGGGGGCACAAAAGAGACAATCCATCAGTTCGGCTGCCCCCCGAAAAAAACAATGCCAGATGATGCCAGGAGCTGATAGGATAAGAAATGACGAGCTCAGAGTCTTGTCTACAAATGCTCGCAGTTTAGGGAATAAGATCAACGAACTTGAGTCTGTAATGGCATCTGAGAATATAGATTTAGTGGCTGTTACTGAGACATGGTTCAATGTGAGTAATGACTTGGACATAACGATACCTGGGTTCTCTCTATATAGGAAAGACAGAGAAGGCAAGAAAGGGGGTGGAGTGGCCCTATATGTGAAAAATAGCATAAAATCTAATCTAATAGAAGCCAGCGAAACCAATTTAGAGTCAGTTTGGGTTACATTGCAGCTTGGTAATCATAAGGTAACTCGTGTAGGTGTCATATACAGACCACCAAGCCAAGTCAAAGAATTGGATGATCTACTAGTTGAGGAAATGGCTAAAAGGACATTGAAAGGGGAAGTTGTCATTATGGGAGACTTTAATCTTCCTGATATAAACTGGAAAACCAAAATAGCTAGTTCTGCCAGGAGTACAGACATTCTAAATTCCCTACTGGGATTATCTCTACAGCAAGTAGTTGAGGAGCCAACCCGGAAGGAGGCCATTTTAGATTTGGTGTTCACAAATGGCAATTTGGTATCTGATATCACTGTAGGGGAAAGCCTAGGATCCAGTGATCACCAGTCAGTGAGGTTTACTATAAGTACAGTGACTGAGTCACTCCACACAAAAACAAAAGTTTTAGATTTTCAGAAAAAAGACTTTTCTAAAATGAGATCAGTGGTATACGAGTCCCTATCAGACTGGAACAATTTCAATGGAGTCCAAGAGAAATGGGACTACTTAAAATTGGCACTACTGAAGGCAACAGAAAAGTGCATTAGGCTTGTCAGTAAAGGCAAAAAAGGAAGAGACCACTGTGGTACTCAGCAGAAGTGGCCAAAATCATTAAAAACAAAGATGGCATTTAGCAAGTATAAAAACACCCAAAACGAAGATGACCGGGAAATCTATAAGATGAGGCAGAGAGAGGCCAAGCAAGTTATAAGAGCTTCTAAAGCTCAGGCAGAAGAGAAATTAGCTCAGTCAGTGAAAAAAGGTGATAAGACATTCTTCAGATACATACATGAAAAAAGGAAATTAAAAAAAGGAATTACCAAATTAAAAACAAAAGAAGAAAGGTATATGGAGGAGGATAAAGAACTAGCTGACTGCCTCAATGAATACTTCTGTTCAGTTTTTACAAAGGAAAATTAAGGAGAAGGACCTCAGTTAGGGAGGAAGACTAATGAATCCTTTGATGCATGTGTCTTTACAGAGGAAGAGGTTCTAAGTCAGCTGTCTAAAATTAATACAAATAAATCACAGGGGCCTGATGGGATACACCCAAAGCTATTAAAAGAGCTTAGAGGTGTACTAGCAAATCTATTAACATATTTATTTAGCCAATCACTGGTAACAGGTGTCGTCCCAGAAGATTGGAAATTAGAAAACGGTGTGCCAATTCACAAGAAAGGTAGTAGAGAGGAATCGGGCAACTATAGGCCAGTAAGCCTGACATCAATAGTGGGAAAATTAATGGAAACCATACTCAAGGAGAGGATTGTGGAACATCTAAAAACCCATGGGTTGATTGATAAAAAACAGCATGGGTTTACTTCAGGGAGATCATGTCAAACTAATCTTATTGACTTTTTTGATTGGGTGACTAAAATAATAGATGGCGGAGGTGCAGTAGACATCGCTTATCTGGACTTTAGTAAGGCATTTGATACTGTCCCACATAGAAGGCTTATCAATAAACTGCAGTCTTTGAGCTTGAGCTCACATATTGTTGAATGGATTAGGCAGTGGCTGAAGGACAGAAAACAGAGGGTTGTAGTCAATGGAGTATATTCAGACCATGGTATTGTTACCAGTGGGGTACCTCAGGGATCTGTTCTGGGACCCATATTGTTTAATATCTTTATCAGCGAAATTGCAGAAGGCCTCAATGGTAAGGTGTGTCTTTTTGCTGATGACACAAAGATTTGTAACAGGGTTGATGTTCCTGGAGGGATACACCAAATGGAAAAGGAATGGTCAAAAATCTGGCAACTAAAATTTAATGTCGATAAGTGCAAGATAATGCACCTGGGGCGTAAAAACCCAAGAGCACAATATAAAATCAGTGATACAGTACTAACCTCAGTATCTGAGGAAAGGGATTTAAGGGTCATTATATCAGACGACCTAAAGGTGGGCAGAAAATGTCATAGAGCAGCAGGTAATGCCAGCAGAATGCTTGGGTGTATAGGGAGAGGCATTAACAGTAGAAAGAGGGAGGTGCTCGTGCCGCTCTACAGAGCACTAGTGAGACCTCATTTGGAGTATTGTGTGCAGTACTGGAGACCATATCTGCAGAAGGATTGGAGAGAGTTCAGAGAAGAGCTACTAAACTAGTACATGGATTGCAGGACAAAACTTACCAGGAAAGGTTAAAGGACCTTAACATGTATAGCTTGGAAGCAAGAAGAGACAGAGGGGATATGATAGAAACTTTTAAATACATAAAGGGAATCATCACGGTAAAAGAGGAGAGAATATTTAAAAGAAGAAAAACTGCTACAAGAGGACATAGTTTTAAATTAGAGGGGCAAAGGTTTAAAAGTAATATCAGGAAGAATTACTTTACTGAGAGAGTAGTGGACGCATGGAATAGCCTTCCTGCAGAAGTGGTAGCTGCAAATACAGTGAAGGAGTTTAAGCATGCATGGGATAGGCATAATGCCATCCTTCATAAAAGATAGGGCCTGGGGCTATTCATAGTATTCAGTATATTGGGCAGACTAGATGGGCCAAATGGTTCTTATCTGCCGACACATTCTATGTTTCTATGTTTACAGCGATTTTTTTTGTGGGTGCAATGCAACATTTTTGTACCCTGCGCTGAGCCCAGTGACACAAAAATATAAGTTTTAATCAGTCTGTTAGTTAGGTGGGCGTCGGCGGACATTTTGTGCAAGTGAAGTGCACTTGCACCTGCATATGTTTCAGGGACAATAGTTTAATCCTGTTCTTGTAGTTCAGTGTGCGACATATACCAATTTTTTTAAGTGCACCTGCACTGCATATGTGCCAGGGGAAGGGAAAATAATATAGGTAATCTGTCTGTGAGTTCAGGGACCCTGGGGATGACATATTCACATTTTTTTTCTGTAAAATACCCCTGTGCTGCATATGTGATAATGAAAGAAAATCAGTAAATCGATCTTTTTCATTGTAGTTGAAAAAAAATCACCTTTTTTTTTAGCCAGAAAGTACCTTTGCGGCCTGTGCTGCTTTTGTGATAGTGAAATATAGTCATTGAATCCATCTCTGACATTGTAGTAGAAAAAAATCACCTTTTTTTTTGCTATAAGGTACCTTTGCGGCCTGCATTGCATTTGTGATAGTGAAAGAAAAATCAGCGAATCCACCTGTTTCATTGTGGTTGAAAAAGAAAATAGTTACTTTTTTGCCAGAAAGTACCTTTGCGGCCTGCACTGCATTCCTGATAGAGAAATATAATCAGTAAATACAACTGGGACATTGTGGCTAAAACCGTCACTTTTTTTTTTGGGCTAGAAAGTACCTTTGCAGCCTGCATTGCATTTATGATAGTGAAAGAAAATCAGTAAATCCAGCTCTTAGATTGTGGTTGGACGTTTCCATGGTTATCAAGCCAGTCATTCACAAGTGGCTTGGAGGGTGTGTCCATGCTGCACTGTATACCTGACTGGGAAATATATTCTGTAAATTCGGTGACATTTAGATTGCTGGGTGATCTGTACCCCTTTTTTCTTTCAAACTACCCCTGCACTGCATAACTGACTGGGAAATATATTCTGTAAATTTGGCGGCATTTAGATTGCTGGGTGATCTGTAACCCTTTTTTCTTTCAAAGTACCCCTGCACTGCATACGTGACTGGGAAATATATTCAGTAAATTTGGCGGTGTTTAGATTGTTGGGTAATTTATACCCCTTTTTTCTTTCAAAGTACCCCTGCACTGCATACCTGACTGGGAAAAAAATTTTGCAAATCCGTCTGTTAGTTTGGTGGATGAACGCAAAGAATGAAGAGGTAGTCAAAAAAGTGACGTGGCCCTGGTCGTGGCGCTGCTGGTATTGGTGGTCGATTTGTGCCAGTTAATGAAATTATTTTGTAGGCCCAAATGTCGCTCTATGAATGGTGAGGCCAGAAAAAGTACAGGCGGTAGTAGATTGGGTGTCTGACAGTGCCTCCAGTCCCTTCACATTGTCTCCCAAACGGTCCCTGCTGAAAGCTCAGCGTTGGCACCTGCAGCCCATGGGCATCTGTCTTTCACCTCACCCCCTTGCAAATCAGCCAAGCAGTCTGAGCCCCAAGCCATGCATCAGTCTCTTATGCTTTTTGATGACTCTGCTGGCAGGGTTTCCGTGGGCCATCCACATAGCAATGCCCCAGAAGTAGAAGAGATTGAGTGCACCGATACCCAACCACCTATGTTTCAGTATGTGGACATGGGAGGACCACCACAGCACGTCTCTGATGATGACGAAACAAAGGTTACAATTTCTGCACCTTTCTGCAGTATGGAGACCGACAAGAAGGGCAGGGGTGAAGAGTGGGTGGATGATGATGTGGAGGATGATGAGGTCCTAGACCCCACATGGAATCAAGGTCATGCGAGTGACGTGTGCAGTTCGGAGGAAGAGGTGGTGGTCGCACAGAAACACCAGCACAGCAAAAGAGGGAGCAGGGTGCAAAATCAGAGCGGCCGTCCCCTAGACAGTATGCCTGCTACTGTCCACCGCACCTAGGGACCAAGCTCACCAAAGCCAGCTCCAAGGAGTTCCCTGGCATGGCAATTCTTCAGACAATGTGCTGATGACAAGACAAGAGTGGTTTGCAAGCTGTGCAATCAGAACCTGAAGCGAGGCATAAACATTCTGAACCTGAGCACAACCTGCATGACCAGGCATCTAAATGCAAAGCACGAGCTGCAGTGGAGTAAACACCTCAAAAACCAAGAAAGGTCTCAGGCTCCTCCTGCTCCCTCTTCTGCTGCAGTCTTGGGCCTCTTCAGCCCCCTCTGCAGTGACAGTGGCACCTGCCACTCATCAAACAGATGATGGGGCAGCAACGCCACCACCTGCATCACCAAGCATCTTCACAATGTCCCATGGAAGCGGTCAGTTGTCCATCTCCCAAACACTGGAGAGAAAGAGGAAGTACACCCCCACCCACCCGCGATCCCTGGCCGTTAATGCCAGTATTTAAAAATTCCTGGCTTTTTAAATGCTGTAATTCCGTCTGGCAGAGACGGACACTTTTAAAAACCTTATGGCGGTGGCTGTCCCAATGTATGTGGTTCCCAGCCGCCACTACTTTTACAGGCGAGCCATTCCTTCCCTGCACAACCAAGAGTTGGACAAAATCAGGTGTGCATTGCGCAACACCATCTGTGGCAAGGTCCACATAACCACCGATACATGGACCAGTAAGCACAGGCAGGGACGTCATATCTCCCTAACAGCACACTGGGTAAATGCAGTAGTGGCTGGGTCTGAGGCGGATATCAGTTTGGCACATGTCCTTCCGCCACCGAGGATATCAGGGCATATCTCTTTGCCTCCTGTTTCCTCCTCCTACTACTCCGCTTCCTCCTCTTTTGGTCAGCGTCACACCTTCACCACCAACTTCAGCACAGCCACGGGGAAATGACAGCAGGCTGTTTTGAAACTCATCTGTTTGGGGGGAAAACCACACACCGCCCAGGAGCTGTGGACAGGCATGGAACAACAGACCAATGAGTAGTTGGTGCCACTGAGCCTCAAGTTCGGCCTGTGTGTCATAATGGGTGAAATCTCGTAGCAGCTCTGGGAATAGCCGGTTTGGCGCACATCCCTTGCCTAGCGCATGTGCTCTATTTGGTGGTGCAGAAATTCCTGAAAAACTACCCTGATATGTCAGAGCTGCTGCAGAAAGTGCGGGCCGTTTGTGCGTGATTTCGGCCTTCTCACCCTGCTGCAGCTCGCCTGTCTGCACTGCAGCGTAACTTCGGCCTTCCCGCTCACCGCCTCATATGTGACGTGCCCACAAGGTGGAACTCCACCTTGCACCTGCTGGAGAGACTGTGCGAGCAGAAGCAAGCGATAGTGGAGTTTTAGCTGCAGCACACACAGGTGAGTCGCTCTGCGGAACAGCACCACTTCACCACCAATAAGTGGGCCTGCATGCAAGACCTGTGTGCCATGTTGTGCTGTTTCGAGTACTCCACCAACATGGCCAGTGCCCATGACTCCATTCTCAGCGTTACCATCTACTATAACTTCTATGTCTCCTTGAAAAAACGCTTCGGTCGATGATCGAAGAGGATGTGGCACAGGAGGAAGAGAAGGAGGAAGACGGATCATGTCCACGGTTAGTGGCTCGGAGGGTGAGTTCCTGCACTAACATAGCCCAGATACACAATTGTCCAGCCAGGGTACAGTTCTGGAGGATGGGGAGAAGGAGGAACCGTGTTTACAGCAGGGTGGCACCCAAAGCAGCTCAGGGCCATCATTGCAGTGTATCTGGGGGGATAAGGAGGACACAGATGATGCATCTCCCACAGAGGAAAGCTTGTTGTTGCCTCTGGGCAGCCTGGCACACATGAGCGACTACACGCTGCAGTGCCTTCGCAACGAACGCCAAGTTGTCCACATTCTAACCAGTGCTGATTTCTGGGCGGCCACCCTGCTTGATTTCCGTTACAAGGACAAAGTGCCATCCTTAATTTCCTCACTGGAGCGTGATCAAAGATTTCTGACTACATGCTGGTAGACGCGCTGCTGATGGTATTCGCACTTGACACTGGGTCCTCAATGGAAGCACAAGGCAAAGGCAGGAAGAAGAAGAAGTCGCCAACGCAGCTGGGGAACCGCCAGAACCTCAGAAGGCAGGGTTAGCAGGGTTAAGTGGCCATATGGAACGTCTTAGCAGGAGGCAGCATTTTAGCAACATGGTGGAACAGTATGCGTGCACACGCCTGCAGTTACTGACTGATGGGTCTGCCCCATTCAACTTCTGGGTCTCCAAATTGGGCATATGGCCTGAGCTTTCCCTTTACGCCTTGGAGGTGCTGGCCTGCACTGCAGCCAGTGTATTGTCAGAATGTGTGTTTAGCATGGCAGGGGGCGTTATTGCAGACAATAGCAGCTGCCTGTCCACAGCCAATGTGGACAAGCTCACGTTCATTAAAATGAACCAGGCATGGATCCCACAGGACTTGTCCATACCTTGTGCAGAGTAGACATGTATACCGGCCTCACCCAGTCTTTGTTATACTGTTATACTCCAGCGCACTTTCTCTTTGTTTTCTTTTCTATATTTCCCAATGTTTTGGGGTCTACCCAAAAAAAAAAAAAAAACAGTGTTGGCAATACCTCCACCACCACTGTTTCCTCCTACACCGCCACTTCCACCGCCTCCTCAACCTCCTACTCCATATGGACCTCCTCCTAGTTCAAGATTATTATTTTTAATTTTTATGTATTTTATGTTATTTTAAGTCATTTCCCTATCCATATTTGTTTGAAGGGCAATTGCCCTGTTCTTATCCCAATTTTGCTTCCTTTTGCAGCCATCTAGCCCTTTCCATTACTTTTTTAGAGCCCGAAGTTCGGGTCCCTATTGACCTCAATGGAGTCAAATTCGGGTCAAGTTCAGGTCCCGAACCCAAACTTTGTGGCGAAGTTCGTGCGAACCCGGCAGTTCCCTGCGAACATTGATTGTTCGCGTTCGCCATGGCGGGCGAACATATGCAATGTTCGGTCCGCCCCCTTTACGTCATCATTGAGCAAACTTTGACCCTGTACCTCACAGTCAGCAGACACATTCCAGCCAATCACCATACCCTCCCTCCCAAACCTCGTACCAAAAAGCAAGGACAGCATCCATCTTAGATTCATTCTGAAACTGCAGTGTTAGAGCAGGGAGAGTGCTGCTACTGCTGAATTAATAGGCAAAGCGTTAGCTAGGCCAGTGTTCTGTGTCCACTCCAGTCCTCAAAGACTCATCTGCTGTAAGGACAGCATCCTGACAGCACCCCAAAGGCTAGGTTCACACGAGAGTGTCCGGATTAGGGCTGGATGCGTTGCGGATTCGTTCAGTGAAAACTGTGCGATTTCACAGGCAAAGCCATTCAGTTTTGCCTGCAGTTGCGATCAGTTGCTAGTTTTTTTCCGCGCAGGTGCAATGCGTTTTTCACATGCGTGATAAAAACTGAAGGTTTACAAACAACATCTCCTAGCAACCATCAGTGAAAAACTTGCTTGCAGATGCAATGCGTTTTTCACGCAGTCCCATTCACTTCTATGGGGCCAGAGCTGCGTGAAAAAGGCAGAATATTGAACATGCTGCGATTTTCACGGAACGCAGAACTGATGCGTGAAAAACAACGCTCATGTACACAGCCCCATAGAAATGAATGGAATTCAGTGCGAGTGCAATGCCCTTTTTAGGGCTGGTATATCAGTCTGCTTTTATTTTATATATATATTACAGTTGCCTGCCCGTGTGTGAGAGGCCGCAGTCTCACAGACTGTACTGTGTGCACACCACTCATATAGGGTGGCATAGTACCGTGCAGATAAAAAAGTAATTTAATTTCTACTCTTTAATATAATTGAAGTTGCCTGTCAGTGTGTGTCAGGCCCACAGACTGTACTGTGCCCACTGCCCACCACTCATATAGGGTGGCACAGCATATTGCACGGCGCACGCGCAGTGACCTAAAATTCAAACAAAGCGGACATGGGTCTTTTTCCATCTCCCGGTTCCAAAAATCTATTCACTACATCGGCCCTGGCCCTGATAAGGGACAAAACAGAGATCAAATAGTACTTAGTTAACACTAGTTGCATTGGTGGCAAAATCCATTGCAAGTGCCCAAAATTAGAAGGAAGCGGACAGAGCAAGCATTTTTCTCTATCTCCCCATGCAAGGATTCAATTCAATACACGTCCCCTGATAGGGGACTTAACAAAGATTAAAATGGTAAGAATAGTAGTTCACACTATTTGTATTGATGGCACAGTACATTGGGCGGTGCACGCGCATTGCCCCAAATTGGAAGTAAGAGGACCGACCAATCATCTTTTTCCATCTCCCGTTTCCTAAAATCTATTCGATACACATCCCCTGATAGGGGACGTAACAGGGATTAAACTGATAGGAATAGTACTACTTAACACACCACTCATATAGGTTGGCACAGTACATTGCACACGCAGTGCCCCAAATTGGAAGGAAGAGGACTGACCAACCATCTTTTTCCATCTCCCGGTTCCTAAAATCTGTTCCATACACCGGCCCCTGATAGTGGACAAAATAGAGATTAAACTGGTAAGAACAGATTTTTTTAATTTAAAAAAAGAGGAGCTGGGTATTTTTTGGTGGCGTTACTGAATGCTCATGCACAATGGCTGTAGGCTCATGCGTCCTTTTGCGAAAGGTGACAAACCTGGTCAGTCAAACCCAAGGCAATATCATCGACCTCATCCCATATGCATTTTTTCTGGAGCATGCCCTGCGAAGAGTGTTGGATCAGGCCGTAGATGCATGATGTCACGACCGCTATCCCAGCAGCAGTCGTGTCGCACCAGACGGAGGGGAAGGGGGACCCTTATCTACGGATGGGAAATAGAACGGCCACCCCTGACTAACCCTAAGCTGGCACCTGTCTGCCCTGATACCCTAGACAGGGTGTGAACCCATACGGCGAGCAGGATACCTAAACCCTCAGTCACCCTAAGAAGACTAGACTGGGGAAAGGCAGATGGGAGCACTATTCACATCACTCATGTCTAGGAGAACAACAAGGGAAGACAGCAACAAACAAACAATCTCCAGCAGAGATAGACTTATCCAGTCACGAGCAGAGAAGATGATCTCAATAACGAAAGTCCACGCCAGACAAGAGCTCCGCAGCAATACCGTCAAACGATCTCCTTCAAAGGTCAGAATAGCACTGGAAGTAAGGACTATATCTGGCAATGACTGCAGGTGAAACTGAAACTAATATAGTAGCTGGGAGTGGCAGACAGGACTCGCCTGAGAAGGATGCCTACAAACTCCCAGTCAGGACAAAAAGGTTCACAAGGCAAAACCCGGATGACATACCCTGAACCACGAAGCAAACTCACAAGCTATCGCGAGTAGCAAGTCGCTGCTACCTTCTCCTCCCAGACCTGTCTGGATCAGTCACAGTCGTGACACATGAAGAGGAAGATTTGGGGTCACCATCACCACCAGAAGCAGCCTTGTCGTCTTCGATTGCTGGACCTGCGATAACGCAGAGAGAGGAGTCTAAAGAAGAGTAGTCAGAGGAGGAAGGTGGCTTTGAAGAGGTGGAAGACCAACCACAGCAGGCGTCCCAGGGGGCTTGTTGTCACCTTTCGGGGACCCTTGGTGTTGTACGTGGCTGGGTGGAGCAAGAGACCTTCAATGACGTCAGTGAGGACAAGGAATTGGACATGGCTAGCTTGTTATCCAACCTTGTGCAAATGGGGAGTTTGCCGTTGTGCAAATGGACTGTTTGCAGTTGTTTGCGGTGCGTTAAACGGGGAGTTTGGTCTGTCAGAGTTTGGTCTGTCACTGTGAAGCGGGTGTAACCCTTACACTACCTGATCGATACAACATCATACCTGATCGTATACACACACTGGATGTTTAAAAGCACGTTATTCCAAACAATTTAGGAATGTTAGGTGATTTATGCCCTTTATGGATTAAAACCCGACTCTGCGTCAACGACGTAATTTTCCATGGGAGTTTTTCCATGGATCCTCCTCCGGCATGCCACAGTCCAGGTGTGAGTCCCCTTGAAACAACTTTTCCATCACTATTGTGGCCAGAAAGAGTCCCTGTGGGTTTTAAAATTCGCCTGCCTATTGAAGTCTATGGCTGTTCACCCGGTTCGCCCGTTTGCGAACATTTGTGGAAGTTCGCGTTCGCCTTTTGCAAACGGAAAATTTTATGTGTGCGACCTCTCTATTGGTCACAGTTGTTTTCTAATTAAAGTAGTTGATCCACAAAAAATGTTCTACAATTTTCAAAGCAGCATCTAGATTTGAATACTTTTGTATGAATACTTATTCAATAAAAATCTATATCTATAATGAAACTTGCTGTTTATTCTTTATTCTATTTGTCCACCTCACTGAGGTGGTCACACATCCTCAATTCCCTCCCTTAAAGAGGACCTTTCACCTGAAAATGCATGTGAAAATAAAGATATACCCTTACTTGTCTGCCCCCCGTGGGGCTTATACAGCTCTTCTTTTTTCAATATGTGCCCCCGTTTGTCCGCGGTGCCCCCCGCAATATTTCACGCCTTCTATGCTAATGAGGCATTCGGCTCAACTGGGCAGGCCTGCAAAAGTTCTCCTTTAGTGTATCTGTCTTCTCCCTGGCACAGAGCGCATCCAATCAGCATGCTCCGCTCTTAGCCAGGGAGAAGAAGCTCCAGTTCTCGCGAGATTTGCGCGAACTGGAGTGATTTCATCCATCCTGAGCCGGTGCCATCTTGGCTTCCTGCCGTGAGCATCGGAGCATACACACTTACCTAGAGGATTTTACATACTTGCCTAGAGGATCTGGGTGCTGCTGCCATCTCCCACGCTGCTCCGATGCTCGCTGCGGGAATCCAAGATGGCGCCAGCTCAGGATGGATGAAATCGCTTCAGTTCGCTCGAATCTCACGGGAACTGGAGCTTCTTCTCCCTGGCTAAGAGCAGAGCGCGCTGATTGGATGCTCTCCATGCCAGGGAGAAGACAGACACACCCAGAAGAACTTTTGTAGGCCCGCCCAGTTGAGCCGAATGGCTCATTAGCATAGAATGCGGGAAATATTGCGTGGGGCACTGCGGACAAACGGGGGCACATACTGAAAAAAGAAGAGCTGAATAAGCCCCACGGGGGGCAGGCAATTAAGGGTATATCTTTATTTTCACATGCATTTTCAGGTGAAAGGTCCTCTTTAACTATCACCAGTTTTTCTACTATTAGAAGCTGTGACAGCTACAGTGAGAGAGATGGAACTGAAAGGACATATCTAGAGATGAGCAAATCGAAGTTGACGAAGGGGAATTTGATCCGAATTTCATGAAAAATTTGATTTGCAATTTCCTCACGCTTCGTGGTAACGAATCACAATTTTTCCTAAAATGGCGGCTACACGTGTGAGGACATGGGGCAAGGAACTCTGGGAAGGCGGGCTAACCCACAATGTCATGCATGCAGCCAATGAGCAGCCAGCCAGCCCTGTGATGTCACAGCCCTATAAATACCCACAGCCATCTTGGATTCAGACATTTTCCAGCATTCTGAGTGGAGGGACAGACGTTGCAGGCACTAGGGAGAGTTATACTGAAAACCTCATTGTGAAAAAAAACACAAACGATTTATAAGTGCAGGGAAACATTATTCAAATTGCAGGGAAACGATAGGCAGGAATCATTTCACAGCATCTTAGTGCAGAGAGAGAGACGTGTGAAGTCGCTAGGGACAGTGCTAGAAAAACCTCATTGTGAAAAAAAATATCGAGTTACAAGTGCAGGGAAACATTATTCAAATTGCAGTGAAACGATAGTGAGGAATCATTTCACAGCATACTAGTGCAGGGAGAGACGTGTGAAGTCGCTAGGGACAGTGCTAGAAAACCCTCATTGTGAAAAAAAAAGTGATTTACAAGTGTAGGTAATTAAACCAGGACCCTACCAGGGAAGGGCTCTTAAACTATCAAAACATTATTGCTCAGGAGAGCTATTAACACCTCTTTTATCCCTGACATTAAAACTTCACTTTTATTAGTAATAAATTAAAAGTGTGACAAGTGAGCAATTAGATTAAAATTACTACCTATACTGTCAACTCAAGCATGTAATCATAGGAGTACAGGGCCACTATGGGTGTGCACAACCCACTATAGCGGCCCTCTACATGCCCCTTTAAACAACCTATGGTCTATTACCTATGTTAGTATTTATATAGATCATACAAAGTGACTTCCTCACTTTACCATTCATTGACTGGCAGTATTACAATTTCTGCTCAGGACAGATTAGGCAGAGCTAAAAGCATTAGGATCCATCCCCCAACATGTTTCGCCAGTATACTCTGGCGTCTTCAGGGGTATGGACAGACTTGAATTCCAAATGCTTAGTACACTTATTTGTAGCCCGACCAATCGGACTGTGTATGTCACTGCTGACAGGTAATTTACCCTATGAAAGAATTATTTTTCATCCAAGTAGTGCTCTCATTGGTGTTTGCTTCAAGATGAGATGCGCACCATTAACTTGCGCACACACTTACCTCAAAATATGTCGTATTCTGACTAGGTACGCATGCGCTAGTACTTAGTCTCTGTGATAATCGAGCAACTGCGACTGCGCATACTCCGGGACTTAGTCTCCGCTCCTTCACTATCCGTCTAGTGTGATTGCGCTCTTACTTTATCTCCTGGTGAGTAGATTTAAAGTTTACTGCGGCTGCACTGACACTTAGAGTAATAGGCTATCTGGTGCACAATGATAATTATAACTACTATTAGGATGAAATTAGAAGCTACTCCACTTGGGGTCATCAAACAAAGTAGGTCAGTCGTAGGTTGGTCGAACTTAGTGTCAACTTTTTTAGAAAATGTACTCAGCGTTAAATCAAAAGGCTCACAATTATATAACCTATATTACAGTATTACACCATTGCACCTAATGGACATAACAGAAAAGTAAATACATCTATAGAATGTCATAAAAATGACGCAAAGGTAAAGCCTTCATTGAGGCCTTTGGGGCTCAGGCTTTCCAAATGGTATATCCATCTGGCTTCCTCCTGATAGAGGATTTTATCCAGATCACTGTGTCGTGGTCCCCACATTTTTTTGCACAGTCTCCAAAATTTTAAACAGCTTGGATTTACTGAATGAAAAGTTCTCACATGCCTTGAGATAGTAGAGTCCTTTTTTGTATTAATGCTACTCATATGTTGGCATATTCGCCTTCGGAACTCTTGTACGGTTTTCCCAACGCACAGTTTTGAACATGAACATTGGGCAATATAGATAATTCCTTTTGTCTGACAGTTTATAAGCTTTCTAATGTCATATCTTTTACCATCCACAGGGTTAATAAAAAATTTCATCTTCTGGACAAATGGGCAAAAGCTACATCTTCCACAGGGATGACTACCAGTGACAGGAGATCTCAACCAGGAAAGTTGCACAGGATTGGTATTATGAAAGCTATGCACAGGGTGATCTTTCAAATTTTTACCCCTACGATAGGTGATTTGTGGTCGATTGGAAAGGTTCTCTTTGAGGTCGGCATCTGCTTTCAGCACATGCCATGTTTTTTCAAAATATTGTAAACTTGACAATGTCGATTATCAAACATTCCTATACATCTATCTGTAGAGGATTTTTCAACAGTTTTTTGTTTGAGTAACTAAGCACGATTAGTACTTTTGGCTCTTCTATAGGCCTTAAGTAATTTTTTTTGGAATAACCCCTTTGTCGAAACCATGAAAAGAGAGTGTCACACTGGAGGAACCCAGAGTCATCTGAATAATTACGACGTGCCCTGATGTATTGGCCCACAGGTATACCTCTTTTCAGAGGTAGGGGATGACAGCTTTGCCAATGTAATAAGTTATTTATTGAGGTGGGTTTACGGTACACCTCAGTTGTGATGCAGCCACCAGACGTGAGGGAGATTCGAAGGTCTAGGAATGTAAGCGATTGGGAATGTATCTCTGAGGTAAACGCCATCCCTATATTATTATCATTAAGGCTTTTAACAAAATCCTGAAATTGTGCCATCCCATAATATTAGAACGTCGTCTATAAACCAACCCCAAAATAAAATGTGCTTAGTAAATTGTTCAAAATCATCAGTGAAGACTATCGTGTTCTCCCACCACCCCAAAAATAAATTTGCAAAATTCGGTGCACATTTAATCCCCATTGCTGTACCATTGCACTGTAAATAAAAATGATCATTAAACAGAAAATAATTGTGAGTGAGTAAAAACCGAAGAAGTGTCAAAATAAATTCATTATGGCGCTGAAATTGAGTGCCCTTATTGGCCAAAAAGGAGTGAACAGCTTTAATACCCTTTAATACCCAACTCATGTTGTATATTAGTGTATAAAGCCTCAATGTCTAGGCTGGCAAGGAAAGAGCCTTCCGCTACCTGAATCTCCTGCAGTCTGGTGACCACATCCTTGGTATCCCTTATGTATGATGGTAATGAGGGTACAAAAGGTGAAATGAATTTGTCTACATACTGGCTAATATTTTTAGTGAGGCTATTGTTACCAGAAATAATGGGTCTGCCTGGAATGGGTACCCTCTGTTTATGTACCTTTCGGATAGCATATATTGTGGCAATAGTCGGTCTCATATTCAGTAAAAATATATATTCTTCTTTAGAGATGAAATTATCTCTTTTGGTTGTTGTTAGGATGACTCGGAGCTCCTCGAGGTACTGACTAATGTAGAGTTGAGCGAACCCGAACTGTATAGTTTGGGTTTGTACCAAATTTTGGGGTGTTCGGGTCACGGACCCGAACCCGAACATTTAAAAAAAAAGTTCGGGTTCGGGTTCGTTGTTCGGTGATTTCTTCCCGCTTTATGAAGGGCTGCACAGCAGCCAATCAGCAAGCGTTTTACTTCTTGCCCTAAGAAGCCATCACAGCCATGCCTACTAATGGCATGACTGTGATTGGCTGAGTGCAGCATGTGACCCAGCCTGTTTATAAGCTGGAGTTAAGTAGTGCCGCACGTCAGTCTGCTGAATTGAGATTAGAGCAAGTTTGCTGCTGGTGCGATCAGGGACAGAATAGGGTAGAACTCTGAAGAACCTGTGCAACTTTAATCCACAAGACACAGCACATAGAGAGGGAGGGAGCCTCAGCAATCCAACATTTCTGTACCCACTGCCAGTGAGATTTTTTTTGTAATCCATCTGTGACTGAGGTGGAGGTCGGTGGCCATTTTAGGCACTGCAGTGTACTGCATGTCTGCCAGTCTGCCAGGGACATCAGCCTAATCCTAATTTGTAGCTCAGTGAAGGAAAAAAGTCCCCTATATTGCCTTTTGTATGTTTAAGGGGTGACATAGTACATTTGTCTAGCCTGGGCTCCGTGCTGCCACAGTGCACTTTTGTATGCTAGCCGTATATTCCATGTCGGCTATCAAATAGTGCATCACTGTATTTTAGTTAAAAAAAGCTATATTCTTGCTTCACAAAGCAGTTGTACATACATAGTATAAATATCTTATTTAAATTTACAGCAGTAAAAAAATGCATTTTGGGGGTTTTATTGAAAAACACTGTGTTTTAGACCGAAAAAACAGTTGTGCATCCGTCATTTAAATATTTATTTACAATTTATAGCAGTTATATTCTGCATTTGTCAATTTTGATGACCAAATCTGTGTTCTGGGTCCCCAACTCTGGTGTCCATAAATAGTATAAATATCTACTTTTAATGTACAGCAGTTAAAAACTGCATTTTGGGGTTTTATTGAAAAAAGCAGTGTTTTAGGCCGAAAAAACTGTTGTGCATCCCTCGTTTAAATAATTATTTCCAATTTATTACAGTCTAATACTGCATTTGTGAATTTTGGTGACCAAATCAGTGTTCTGGGTCCCCAAATCTGGTGTCTATACATAGTATACATATCTACTTTTTACATACAGCAGTTAAAAACTGCATTTTGGGGTTTTAATGAAAAAAGACGTGTTTTAGGCCGAAAAAACGGTCGTGCATCCGTCTTTTAAATAATTATTCCCAATTTATAACAGTCTAATACTGCATTTGTGAATTTTGGTGACCAAATCCGTGTTCTGGGTCCCCAAATCTGGTGTCCATACATAGTATAAATATCTACTGTTAATGTACAGCAGTTAAAAACTACAGTTTGGGGTTTTATTGAAAAAAAACGTGTTTTAGGCCGAAAGAACTGATGTGCATCCGGCGTATAAATAATTCATTTTAATTTACAGCAGTGAAATACTAATTTTCTGTATTTTATTACAAGAATACTTGTTCTTGTTCCACAAACCACTTGTGCATACAGCGTACCAAAAATTTTTTTTAGATTTCCGCATAGAAATTGATAATCAGTGAATTTTGTGCACAAAAAACATTATTCTGGGTCCACAGAGAATTTGTATGACATGGGCACTGCCTTAGCAAACGTAATTGTATACTAGTGGCAGGTAAATTGACCCCGGAGAGAGACCAATCTTTCAGCTTGGTGGGTGAACGCAAATAATGAGGAGAACATCAAATAAGGGACGTGGGCATGGTTGTGGTGGTGTTGGTGGAGCTCCTGTTTCTGGGAGAGGACATGGCCGTTCAGTGCCAACTAGCGCTCCAAGTCAAACACCTTCCTCTGGGTAGGAGTGTTTCAGAGCTGTCTCCCAGTACGTAATCGGGGCTGATTTGATAAAACTGGCCTTATCACGAATGAAATCATACATCATTCTGGTGAGGCGTTTTTTATATCTCAATGGGTTGTCAAGAATTGTGATAAGATTATTATGGATTAGAACTGGGGCACGCAATCTCATCTCATAGCAATGTCTCACCCTTAGGTATTTGTAAAAATAGCTATTAGGTATGGGGTACCTTCCCCTCAGTTGGTCAAATGAGAGCAATGTACCCGCCATAAAAGTTGACCTAAATTTGAGATTCCAGCCTCCCGCCAGGTAGAAAGGTTGAGCCCTTCCGTATATTTTTCCAACAGATGGGTGGATACATGAGTGAGTGGGATTGAGTTTTCACTCCCATTTTCCATATGAAACTTACGCCATAGGGTACATACAGATTTGATTGTGAGTAATGTGTCAGGTGGGGCATCAGGGCTCCAAAGCGATTTGAGAAGGAGCTCCTTCAATGAGTGTGCCCCAGCAAACACCGCTTCAATTTTAGACCAAGATTTTGAAGGTATGTCTAACCACCATTCGGTCATGAATGACAGACATATCGCTGTATGGTAATCTTTAATAGAGGGGAGTCCCAAGCCTCCTGCTTTCTTCCTACGTACCATTAGTGATTGGGCTATGCAAGGTTTGCCCGCCCCCCAAACGTATCGATTGAGAATGGATTGTGCTCTCAGGAAAAAATTATTAGGTACCGCAATGGGAATGGCTCTAAAAACATATATTAATTTCGGGAGGATCATCATCTGGAAAGATGCAATTCTGCCTACCCACGAGGGCGCACGGGAAGCAAAGCTGGTTAAGTCAGTCTGTAGTGTGGAGAGAAGGGGTTCATAATTGTTTTTGTATAGAAGGGAGCAAGGAGTAGTCAGCTTAATGCCCAAATAGGTTAGACCCGATTCCTGCCAGTCTAGAGGAAAAAGGGATTTTAGGTGCCTTACTTCCTCCAATGGGATATTGACTGGTAGAACTTGCGTTTTAAGTACGTTTATCTTATAGTATGATAATAATCCAAAATGAGAAATACATTGCAGGGCAGCCTCCAGGGATGAGGAGAGCTCAGTCAGGGTGAGAATAATATCATCTGCATATAATGATATCGTATGTGTAGAGGAACCTAATTGTATGCCCTTGATCTCTGTATGCTGCCTTATGTGTTGTGCAAGCGGTTCCAAGGCGATAATGAAAAGAAGGGGCGAAAGGGGGCATCCCTGTCTGGATCCGTTGCTAATAGAGAAGCTATCTGAAAGTAGGCCGTTAGCTAAAACCTTCGCTGTTGGATTTGAGTACAGACTTTCAATTGCGTGTAGTATGGGGCCCCTGAAACCCAGAAATCTCTGAGGACTGAGAAGGCGTATGACCAATGTAGGCGGTCAAACGCCTTCTCGGCGTCCAGCGCTACCACCAGTAGAGGAGTTTTTTGTATCTCAGCACCATTTATAATGTTCAACACTCTACGAGTATTATCTGAGGCTAGTCTACCCTGGACGAATCCTGATTGGTCTTCATTGATTAAGGAAGGGAGGATAGGGGATAGTCTGTGGGCAATAATTTTCGCAAATAGCCTAATGTCCGAATTTAAAAGCGGGATCGGTCTAAAATTTTGTGGTACATCATTAGGCTTACCTGGTTTGGGTAGGGTGACTATTAATGCCTGCAACATATCTCGTGGGAAGGGAGCACCGTTTAGGCAAGAATTAAAAATTTTCAGGAGATGGGGGGCCAGGATGCGATGGAATTTCCTGTAGTATTCATTGGACAAACCGTCCGGGCCTGGGGATTTTCCCTGCGGTGAAGCTAAGATAAATTTTTTAGGTAGGTTAGCTGATTGGAGAAAAGCTGACACTAGGGAGTCATAATCAGGAGGTTGAGGTATGGTAAGTTTAAGATTGTACAGATCAGCATAGAATAGCCTAAATTGTTCCGCTATTTCTCTAGGGTCAATAAGTTTGGCCTTAGTAATAGGGTGGAGAATGTGGGGAATTTTTGATTTGGTTCATTTGGCTTTGAGCTGGTTAGCCAATAGGCGACCAGGCTTATTGCCTTGAGCGTAGAATTTAGATCTACACCTGAGCAGCTCCATCTCGTATTCATGGAGCAGAGTTAAACGAAGTTTATCCCGTTCAGATCTAATCTGTTGTGATAATTCTGCGGAGGGGTGTTGTTTGCTTACCGATTCCAGCTTAGCTATGCTATCCAACAGCATTCGTACAGCGTGTTCCTTTTTCTTTCTTTCCTTGTAATTTAGTTTAATAAGCAGGCCGCGTATAAAAGCTTTGTGCGCTTGCCACAATATAAAAGGATCCGACACTGAGTCTACATTAAAAGCAAAAAATTCTTGCAATGCTTGAGTTGGTGAAGGCACCCTTTAAACCTGAGACGGCTGGAGTAGTTTGCTCATGAAAAGTGGACCACAATACTTGTGGACAGATGCAGAAGTCTCATTGAGAGTTACAGAAATTGCTTGAGTGCAGTGATTGCCTCAAAAGGTTGTGCAACAAAATATTAAGTTAAAGGCACCATCATTTTTGATAGGCCCATTTCATTTGTTTGTCTTTTTAAATTATTCAGTTGAACAACAATTCAAGTAATGTCTGATTTTCAGTTATTTTTTTATTAGTTATTATTACGTACTTCTGTCGGTTTAAAATTATTTCATTGTGGAATTTTCTTTCTTTAACGGAAGGGTACCGAAAATTTTGTCCATGTGTATATAGCCAGCTTCCCATTTTCATAGACTCAGTGGTCTATTTGCATATATACAGTATGTACAATTAATAGGCTGTATACACACATTTGTAATAACCTATATTTTTTTTATATGTTTTTGTGATCAGAGCATGTTAAAATGGAACACTTTTAATCCAGGAAAACTACTATAGCTTAAAGCAGTTTGTAATATATTTTTATAGCTATTAAAAGCCTTTCGGAGTATTTTAAATCAAAAATCTATTTTAGTTTTTGTGCAAATTACCTTGTGTTTAGTCAGTGTTGTATATTATATTAGCAATTCAGTGTACCGTAGAGACAGAAAAACAATACACCTTGACTTCTAATTAATCTGTAGAATATTCGTTACCACAAGAGACCTTCAGAAATTGTCACAAATCCATACAGTTTACAAGATTTAGATAATTTAGATATTTTTGTTAAAATGTGGCTCATATAAAACTCCACGGTTATATTTATATTCATATAAAGAACTATAAATAGCTAATTGTGCTTAAGTAGATTGCATGTGTGTGTAAACCTGATACTCTCATTCCATTTGAGTGTGTAGTACTACCATAGGATTATATACCATAGGTTTATTGCAGTTTTGGACGTCGAAATCAGAAATGTATTATAAAAGGAGAGAAAGTGTGAAGGAGCGACTTCTACTTATTTTTTAATTCACTTCTGGTTTTGACTTCCAAAACTGCATTAGGAAATCAGACCGTGTGGCAATACCATAACTCCTAAGCAGTATGCTTATGCTTCGGGTTATCTTTGACTCTGATCTTTCTTTGACTCCCTATATTGAATCACTTGTAGTGATAAGCGAGCACCAAAATATTCAGGTGTTCGGATGTTTGGGCCGAACACATTGCTATGTTCGTGTGCTCAGCCGAGCCCCTGTGTATAATGGAAGTCAATAAGGGTGCCTGGTCCATTGGAAAACGTCAGAAAGTGACAGAAACACCACCGAAATAGACTGGGAACAGCATGGGGACAATGTCTGGATGCATCTTGGACTCCCAGGTCGCTGCTGGGAACCATGGTGTCCCAGTTGTACACCATTTTTACTTAATGACAAATAAATGCCCAACCCCCCAAAAAAAAAAAAAAAAAATTTACAGGAACATTTTTTAGGAAACATTCTTTCCTGTATATTCAATTGTATGTATAGTGCAAGTGCTGGCAAAAATGTTTTTTTTTTTAAAGAATTGGGGCCCTGATTAAGATGGACAGCCGAAGGTATCTGTATTGCGCTGCTATTTGACTGGCACCAGAAGAACCGCACTGAAAGCATTTGCCAAGAATGTTTTCATTAGTCTAAGATGAAATTTGTAGCCTGGTTTAAAAATGATCCGACACACGATCTGGCGCCGTTATTTTCATTATGCACCGAGCATTTTCCTGGAAACCAAAGTATGGATGCAAATCTGAAACTTAAACTAATTGACAGAAGGGCACCACCAGGAGTGGAGCCTGCGGCTTAATTTCGATTCCACATGGGAAACCTCACCCGGCCCGGACACTAAAAGAATTGACAGATTGATACCTCTTACTCGATGCTATGGGTGATGCTGCATGGCCGTTGTGAGTGGGTGGAGCGATTTGTCTGGTTCATTCCGATAACCAATGAGATTCCTTCGTGCTAACGAGTTATGTCACCCCCAGCTGCAAGTGCAAGGATATTGTAGAGATATTATCAAAAACACTGGCCACAATTAAATATTATAGAAATGTTAACAATATTTTTTGATTGTGGTAATGTTACATTGCAGAGTTAGCGCAGGGAATGGAGGTCAGCACCGGCTACGAAAAATTTTTATTGACATTTTAACCATATTTTTTGATTGCCCTGTAAAAGAATGTAGGTAAGGGCCTAAGCAGGTTTGCTGACGGTCCCTGAAGAGGGACATGAAGAGATCTTGTGCACTGATCCCCAAACTATTCAGCATCCACAGTCAGAAGAAAATGACGGTGGGGAATGGCAATTAGTGTTTCACGAGGTGGATGATGCAGATGAGACACAGTTGTCAATGAGTGAGGGTCTTGTTAGGTCAACACAAGTCAGGAGGATGACTAGAGTGAGGAAGTGGAAGAGGAGATAAGGAAAGATGACCCAACCTGGAAAGGTGGCAAGCCAAGCGAGGACAGCAGGACAGAGGGGGAGGGATCCATAGCACCGCAACAGGCTAGAAGATGCTGTGGGGTGGCAAAAGGGAGAAGGCGGGCCACACCAAAAAGGCCCACAACTGTTCCCCCTTTCAGAAATCTCCCTTGCCAAGGGATAGGAGTTCTGCAGTCTGGCGCTTTTTTGAGGAAAGTGGGGACGATAAAAGAATTGTAATTTGGTAACTGAAACTGTGCTATACCAAAATAAGTACTCATGAATAAACAAATAACCATAATATTTCTTACATCCTATTCATTAACTCTAACTCAAACTATAACAAAACTCAAACCAGGGAACATAATGGGGAAGACAGTACATTAGAGGGAAATTGAGTAGGGGTTGTGAATAGTAGCAACCTCATCACTACCGGCATGATCTGCCACATAGCATTAAAGCTAGGTCCACAATCAGTGTCATCATTGTTCCACTCTGTGGCCTACTCATGCTGCTGCCACCTCCAGACTCTGTCATTGTACCATTCTGTGGCCCACTCATGCTGCTGCAACCTCAACATTCTGTCAATTTTCCACTCTGCGTTATCCTCATGTTGCTGCCACCTCAAGACTCCCTCATTGTGCCACTCTGTGGTCTCCTCATGCTGCCGCCACCTACAGACTCGGTCATTGTGCTACTCGGTGGCCTCCTCATACTGCCGCTGCCTACAGACTGTCATTGTGCCACTCAGTGGCCACTTCATACTGCTTCCACCTCTAGACCCTGTCATTGGGCCACTGTGTGGTCTCATACTGCTTCCACCTCACCACTATGTCATAGGTCCACTCTGTGGACTTCTCATTCTGTTCCCACCCTCCCCACTTCATGACTGGTCCACTATTGTGGCTTTTGGCCTGGCTGACATCATCATTTATTTGACACTTCTTCTGATACAAGCAGAGCTGTGGCAGGGTATAAGGGACCAGGTTGGTTGTGTCTAATAATGGCCATAACTTGATGGCAGCTTTGTAGCTTGGCAAGCTCACACACATGGCAATCATACAGCATATATGTACCATGCACAACAAACATCCCAAACTTTTACATTAATATATATATATATATATATATATATATATATATATATATATATATAACACATAACACACGAGAGTGGAAGTAAACTAATAGCATGGCCTGTTTAAGAACTCATAAATAACCAAGTAACCATTTTCACAGCGTAGTCATAAACTGAAACTCAAACCATAACAATAACAACTCAAACACTGGAGCTTAACAGGGCCAGCCCTAAGGCAGGCACGGCCCTCACTGGGCAGAATGACAACTCTGCCCAGTGACCACAGCAAAGCGTCGGGAAATTGTCCCTCAAAAACCTGTACTAGTAATATAATCTTAATCACTGGGAAGAAAACAACCTCTGCCCAGTGAAGAAGGCAAACTTTTAAATGGGACAAATGCTGATATGGCCATGTGGATCACTCCTTAATGTCCGGAATCCGGCCATACCATGCCTAGCCCACGTGTTCTCAACTTTATCCAAACCTACCCCAATTTGCCTGAGCTACTGGTGAGGGTGTGTCATGTGTGTGCCCATTTCAGAAAGTCATCTACAGCTGCCGGCAGTATGGCAATGCTGCTGCAGCGCTTGTGTTTGCAAGCAAACTGACTGTTGTGCGACGTGAGCAAGAGACGGTTGCCTCCGCTACAGAGGGTAGTAACCATAGCAGGTTTATTCCATCTGTTCAGCATAGATGGGCAGTAGAGGAGGAAGAGGATAAGGAGATTGAGAGTCATCCTTCTGATGAGGACAGCAAAGTCTTGTCTGTTGGGACTCTGACACACATGGCTGACTTTATGTTATGCTGCCTTTCCTGTGACCCTTGCATTCTATGCATTTTGCACAACAGTGGTTACTGGTTGTTTAGTTCGCCCTTCTCGACCCCCGCTACAAAAATAACTTCTCATCTATCATTCCTGTGGTGGAGTGGATTTGCAAAATGGTGCAATACCAGAAGGTCTTTCTTTAAAAATTGCTCAATAAATTTCTATCTGACAATGCTGACGGCAGAGTACGTAGTTCCTTGGGCAACCCAGGAGGGAAGATGAGGGGAACACATACCAGTTCCAACAGAGGCAGGACTGCACTCTCCTAAGCCTGGGACAGTTTCATGACACCCCGGCAGCACTCTCACCTTGATGCGTGGCCTAGTGTCACGAGGATGGAAAAAAATGTGGAAGGTGGTGAAGGAGTACATAGCAGACCGTGTCAGCATCCTCAGTGATCCCTCTGTGCCTTATAACTACTGGGTGTACAAACAGGACATGTGGCACCAACTGGCACTTTACAGCTATAGCTAAATGATAAGGAACATGGAAGATATACTATAATGGACTGTAGTATTCAGGATAAATGACCATGTGGGCACTTTGCTATAAATAAGTGGATTTTGGGTTGCTGTTTCGGCACTCAGTCTCTAAAATGTTCGCCATTGACATCATTTCAAGAGCTAGCGTACGTGTTGGCCCTCAGCTATGTTCATTTACTCAGTTTCATTGCGCCCAGGAAGTGGCGTCTCTAGCTTTCAAATTTTTTGGGGGGCACACTCGGGGCCAGGACAAAAGTAGGGGGGGCAGCTATAACAATGATACATTTACACAAGTATGCTTAGAAATGCGATACTTTACCCAATACCTAAAACCGCAACAGGGAAGAAAAGTCCTCCTGTCTGTGGTTAAAAAAAAAAAAACAATCACTCAGATTTCCACATGTCCTAGCTGCCTAGCTGCTCCAATTCCAGCATCTACCGCTGTGTCAGAGGTAAGTCCCCTTCTCTTTGTCAAATGGCATGACCCGATAGTATCGCTATCGGCAAGCAACTGAAGTACTTGTACTCAGTATTAAAAAATGATATTTAGTGCATTCCTATAAAAAATAACATAAAATATAATAAATAAAACAATAACCTCCTAATTCAATTTTTAAATAAAACAAAGAAACACAAGATACAAATTTTAGCTTTTGTTTTTACTGCAACTCTCCGGAGTCGGGAGGGACACTTCCAGATTGTTTTGTGGTGGCGGACAGAAAATAATGTGGTGCTTATAGAACAGACTACACAGTGTAGCGGTATACTGTATATCGTGTGGCATAGTGTAAAGGTATACTGTATATTGTGCGGCACCGTGTATGCTATATGTGTATAACAAACAAATTTCACATGAAAACTTACTATTACTTGGCTTGGCCCTTGGATCTCGGACACCACTTTGGCTGGGGGGGGGGGGAGAGGGGATTAGGTGGAGCTGATTTTGTGCTTTATCCTAATAAGAAAGATTTCATAATAATGATTTGGAGAAGAGGCAGAGGGATAGCAGAGCAGAGAGAGGCTGGTGCTGCTACTAGGAGGGTCATACCATGGGGGAGTAATAAAGCCATCATAATCCCCCCCAGTAGTAATAATTATCCTTATAATAGACAGTACAAAAAATACCCCCTTATAATGCCGCTAGTTGAGCTAATGTTCCCATAGTGACCCCCATAACATACCAGTATAAAATAATAAAAGCCCCATAGTGCTCCTCTCCCCTCCTCCTAGTGCCCCCATAATGTACCAGTATAAAATGCCCCTATTTAGTGCCCCAGTAGATGCCCTCAGTGTCCCCCATAATTTAAAAACATAAAATATCTTCTTACCCCTGTAGATGAACCCATAATACTCCTCCCCCCTTCCCCATAGTACCCATCATAATGTGTCCCAGTATAAAATGCCACTGTACAGAGCCCCCCACATAACATACCCCTTCTTTGTGGCCTCAGTAGATGCCCCTATAGTACCCACCAATAATGTGCCGGCAAGATATGCCCCCATAGTGCAACCTAATAATGTGCCAGTAAAAAGTGCCCCCAATAGTGTGCCAGTAATAACTTCTTCCATAGATGCCCCCCAATAATGTGACAGGAAAATGTGCCCCCATAGATGCCCCTCAATCATGTGCCAGTAAGAAGTGCCTCCATAGTGCAACCTAATAATGTGCCAGTAAAATGTGCCCCCAATGATGCCTCCCAACCTCAATGTCACATTTCTTCCCTCCATGTCAAATCATCTATGTCACATCAGCCCTCCATGTCACATTTCTCCCACTCCATGTCACATCACACCCTCCTTTTTACATGAACCCATTCTTGTCACATTTCTCCCCCCACGCCCCCCCGGATTTCCTGCTGCTGTAGTATCTATACAGACCTTTCTCTTGAGTTACATTCTGGAAGTGTTGCCTTTTGGGTTCTGCCACATTGCATTTTTTTAGTTAGGTTTTATTTGGCTTGGGTCAGCGTAGTGGCCCCAGCAGTAATAATGTCACCCATAGTATCCACCAGAAATAATAGTTTCCCCCATAGTGGCCCCAGCAGTAATAATGTCACCCATAGTAGCCCCCAGAAGTAATAGTTTCCCCCATAGTAGCCCATATTGTCCTCCATAGTGGTCCCCAGCAGTGATAATTTCCCCATAGTGGCCCCAGCAGTAATAATACCCCCCATAGTAGCCCATAATGTCCTCAATAGTAGAGATAATATATATCCCCATAATGGCCCCAGTAGTGATAATCCCCCCCTCAGTGATAATAATATATATACCCATAATGGCCCCAGTGATTCGGCCGAACTTCCGGAAAATGTCCGGGTTCGTGATCCGAACTCAACCCGAACTTCATCCCGAACCCGAACCCCATAGGAGTCAATTGGGACCCGAACTTTTGGGCACTAAAAAGCCTGTAAAAGACTCCCGGAAAGGGCTAGAGGGCTGCAAAAGGCAGCAAAATGTAGGTAAATCCCCTGCAAACAAATGTAGATAGGGAAATGAATTAAAATGAAATAAAATAAATAAAAATTAACCTGTAAAAGACACCCAGAGGGATAATATACCACAATAAACGCATTGCGATTACAACTTTGAGCTAACGATCACCATGGGAACGCCTCCTCCAGTAGAATGTACTGTCGGATCTGAGAATTAAGTTGAATGCAATGCGATTCTTATATATTTGCTTAATCGCATAGCATTTCAACTTAGCATTGCTAATAATTCCATCCATATCGTTAACTTACTGAGTCAGTAAGTTAACGAATATGGATGGAATTATTTAGAATAGCAATGCTAAGTTGAACGGCAATGCGATTAAGCAGATATATAATAATCGCATAATCGCGTTCGAATAGAACTTAAAGCTGTCACTTAGTCAGTTTTAGTATTGGTGTGTTGTAATAGAAGTTACATTCGTACGCGAATATAACTTAGAGCAATACAGTCAACTTTACACTGTTAGTTTTATTATCGCGATAATACAACTATTCAAGAATCGTGTACGCGTCTGTACGTGTGTGTGTTACCTCGGATCGGATCGAGAGAGACGAGAGTGGAGATTGGTGACTGTCCCAGCGATTATGGCGAAAAGTAATTTCTCTAAAGAAGAGCTGGATTTCTTAATAACTGTAAGTAATTGAACTTAGTTAGTGTGTAATTCAGTAATGTGATTTAAACTTATTTATTAATGATTTTTATTAGCCAAGAAGCCTGCAGGCCTTCACTGATCTCATAACTGCCTTACACTGTCATATGTCCTACTGCTTGGTGACATAAACTCATCACAGGCTTTAGCAGACTGCACAACTACATGAGTGATTAGTGAAAGACACTGTTAAATTGGTGGCAATGTTCAAGTCACTTTTAAAGGGATGACGATGTTCAAGTCACTTTTAAAGGGATGGCGATGTTCAAGTCACTTTTAAAGGGGCGGCAATATTCAAGTCACTTTTAAAGGGATCGCAATGTTCAAGTCACTTTTAAAGGGATGGCGATGTTAAAGTCAGTTTTAAAGGGATGGCGATGTTCAAGTCACTTTTAAAGGGGCTGCAGTGTTCAAGTCACTTTTAAAGGGGCGGCAATGTTCAAGTCACTTTTAAAGGGATGGCGATGTTCTACTCTTTGACTGTTTTGATATTAAATGTTATTTTTGATGGTTCTTATGACTATGATAACTAATAATTGTATTTTAGAACTGTGGGATTACATGATTTAATTGTTATCTTGCAGGAAATGTTGGAGAAGGGGTACGACCGCAGAAGGTCAAGGGGCGAAAAGCATGCCATAGTGCGAAGAATTGCTTTCCATCTGTGGCAGAAGCATGGGTGCACTCATCGGAAGGATGCGATTCTAAAAAAGTGGTCAGATCTGAAGCGCCACAGGATGGATCTGATCACTAAGATCCGAGATAAATCTTTTCCAGGTACAATACTTATTTGCATAACTGAGCAGATAGATAACAATATGTTGGTGAGAGAAATAAGTATTTTTTAACCCTTTACAATAAATCACTTAGTACAGTGGTGTTGAACTGATGGGAAAGGGTGCTAAAGGTGGCAATATGAGACCTCTTTCTGGGCCACATATGTTTTTGACTTTACACAGTTGACTTTGGCCCCTGAAGCTTGTCCAAACTCCTCGCACGTCTGGACGAGTGTAGACAACAAGCATCGATCAGGACAATTAGGCCACATGCCCAAATGAAGTCATAGACTCGAATCACTCTTGTTCCCTGGGAGTGGCCCAACACCCAATAGCAGCAGTGAGTTGAAGCTGAACTTAATCAACGATGCTCAAAGGCAGAGTGCAGGGGGTACCCACAGGGTCCTGGTCCGGCAGGTCAAGGCAGACACTGATGATACTACACTTGATCTAAGCCAAAAGGAGAAGAAAGATAGGTGTAGTTAATTATTATGCCATCCAGACACTACCATAGATTAATTTGTGTACCTTTAACTGTAATTTGGCTTTACTTGTTTATCTTGGCATTTTTAAAAAATTTGGTCATCATCATTACAGATGCTCCGCTTCCCAAAGTGAGAGCCAAGCTCTCTAAAAAGAAGAAGGCGGCGGAGGTGGAGGAGGAGACAGACCACTCGGACGAGGAGGAGCAGGAAGAGGCAGGGCCATCAGGCTATCGGGCCCATAGCCCACCTGCTGCAGTGGAGGAGGGTGATGACTCTGAGGAGGCAGAAGAGGAGATGGTCACTACCCCCCGACAAGAAGGTAAATGGATGATGTGGATATTTTTATTTATTCAGTGTCCCAGAAAGCTAATGTTACGGGTGGGAGTACTGATTTCCATAACGTATCTAACTGCCACATCCATTTTTGGAAGTACGATATAACAAGCATGTAATATATAAATTTTTCTAAGAAAATATTTTAACAAACTATATTATTTTTTTAAATGAAGAAAATATAATAAAACAGGCAACAAATAAAGTACACCACATAACAGTAATATAAAAAATAAACACTAAAAAGTAATTGATCAACATCAAAACCATTAACGTAACTACTAAGTCAATAACCCAAAACTAAAAGGAACTATTATTAATCCTACCTAAACCAATATATAACAGATTTACATAGTAACATAGTAACATAGTATATAAGACCGAAAAAAGACATTTGTCCATCCAGTTCGGCCTGTTTCCTACAAGTTGATCCAGAGGAAGGCAAAAACCCCTGTGAGGCAGAAGCCAATTTTCCTCACATAAGGGAAAAAAATTCCTTCCCGACTCCAATCAGGCAATCAGAATAACTCCCTGGATCAACGACCCCTCTCTAGTAGCTATAGCCTGTAATATTATTACACTCGAGAAATAAATCCAGTCCCCTCTTGAATTCCTTTATTGTACTCACCATCACCACCTCCTCAGGCAGAGAGTTCCATAGTCTCACTGCTCTTACAGTGAAGAATCCTTTTCTATGTTTGTGTACAAACCTTCTTTCCTCCAGACGCAGAGGATGTCCCCTTGTCACAGTCACAGTCCTGGGGATAAATAGATGATGGGAGAGATCTCTGTACTGACCCCTGATATATTTATACATAGTTATTAGATCTCCCCTCAGTCGTCTTTTTTCTAAAGTGAATAACCCTAATTTTGATAACCTTTCACGGTACTGTAGATCCCTCATTCCAGTTATTACTTTAGTTGCCCTCCTCTGAACCCTCTCCAGCTCTGCTATGTCTGTCTTGTTCACAGGAGCCCAGAACTGTACACAGTACTCCATGTGTGGTCTAACCAGTGATTTTCAAGAAAAAAATATCATCTCAGCTTTATATAACAATTAATGATTGTATTTTAATGTACATTTCCAAATTTTATTTCATTTATTTTACAGCTGACAACATCATGTTAAAAAAAATAAAAACAATGCGAAGGAAGCACCAGCTGCGAATGCAGCAGTTCAGGGAGCAGCAAACCAGGAAGATGAGGCAGCTCAAGATGCAGTTCTCCACCAAATACGAGCCATGGAGGAGGCTCATCTTAAGGACATCGATGATCTGCTGGAGGAGCAGAGAAAAATTAAAAAATTACCCTAATTCTTTTGGTTATTTATATATTTATGTTAAAAAATAATTCTATTTTGTTAAAGATTATTTTATAAAACTATAATGTTAAATCAAATTTATTGCGTTTTGTTTGATTGGAAACAAAGGGTACAGATAGTGTTGCCCATATTAATAATTATTTTTCATTACTGTAATCTTTCAAGGGTTTCAAGTTCAACTGGTTTATGTGCTAGATCTGGTGGTAAGGGTTTTGGTAAGGCTGTAAAACACACCCGGAAAGGGCTAGAGGGCTGCAAAAGGCAGCAAAATGTAGGTAAATCCCCTGCGAACAAATGTAGATAGGGAAATGATGAGTGAACATAAAATAAATAAAAATTAAACAATATTAATTGGAGTGAGGTCCCATAGCACAGAATCAGGCTTCAAGTCACCCACTAATGGAGAAGGTCACTTACTATTATTTCGACCCCAGCACCCAGACAAAGGAGAGAGGTCCCACAGCAGAGAATCAGGCATCATATCAACCACCACAGGAGTAGGCCACCATTTAGTTACTTTGACCCCTTCACCCAGACAGAAGAGAGAGGCCACACAGCACATATTCAGGCATCATATAAACCACCACAGGAGTAGGCCACCATTTAGTTACTTTGACCCCTTCACCCAGACAGAGGAGAAAGGCCCCACAGCACATATTCAGGCATCATATAAACCACCACAGGAGTAGGCCACCATTTAGTTACTTTGACCCCTTCACCCAGACAGAGGAGAGAGGCCCCACAGCACATATTCAGGCATCATATCAACCACCACAGGAGTAGGCCACCATTTAGTTACTTTGACCCCTTCACCCAGACAGAAGAGAGAGGCCACACAGCACATATTCAGGCATCATATCAACCACCGCAAGAGAAGGACAATTTTAGATACTTTGACCCCTGCACCCAAGAAGAGGAGAGAGGTTCCACAGCAGAGAATCAGGCATAATATCAACCACCACAGGAGAAGCCACCATAAAGTTACTTTGACCCCTTCACCCAAACAGAGGAGAGAGGCCCCACAGCACATAATCAGGCATCATATAAACCACCACAGGAGTAGGCCACCATTTAGTTACTTTGACCCCTTCACCCAGACAGAGGAGAGAGGCCCCACAGCACATATTCAGGCATCATATAAACCACCACAGGAGTAGGCCACCATTTAGTTACTTTGACCCCTTCACCCAGACAGAGGAGAGAGGCCACACAGCAGAGAATCAGGCATAATATTAACCACCACAGGAGAAGCCACCATAAAGTTACTTTGACCCCTTCACCCAAACAGAGGAGAGAGGCCCCACAGCACATATTTAGGCATCATATCAACCACCACAGGAGTAGGCCACTATTTAGTTACTTTGACCCCTTCACCCAGACAGAGGAGAGAGGCCCCACAGCACATATTCAGGCATCATATCAACCACCACAGGAGTAGGCCACCATTTAGTTACTTTGACCCCTTCACCCAGACAGAGGAGAGAGGCCCCACAGCACATATTCAGGCATCATATCAACCACCACAGGAGTAGGCCACCATTTAGTTACTTTGACCCCTTCACCCAGACAGAGGAGAGAGGCTCCACAGCACATATTCAGGCATCATATCAACCACCACAGGAGTAGGCCACCATTTAGTTACTTTGACCCCTTCACCCAGACAGAAGAGAGAGGCCACACAGCACATATTCAGGCATCATATCAACCACCGCAAGAGAAGGACAATTTTAGATACTTTGACCACTGCACCCAGGAAGAGGAGAGAGGTTCCACAGCAGAGAATCAGGCATAATATCAACCACCACAGGAGAAGCCACCATAAAGTTACTTTGACCCCTTCACCCAAACAGAGGAGAGAGGCCCCACAGCACATATTCAGGCATCATATAAACCACCACAGGAGTAGGCCACCATTTAGTTACTTTAACCCCTTCACCCAGACAGAGGAGAGAGGCCCCACAGCACATATTCAGGCATCATATAAACCACCACAGGAGTAGGCCACCATTTAGTTACTTTGACCCCTTCACCCAGACAGAGGAGAGAGGCCACACAGCAGAGAATCAGGCATAATATCAACCACCACAGGAGAAGCCACCATAAAGTTACTTTGACCCCTTCACCCAAACAGAGGAGAGAAGCCCCACAGCACATATTCAGGCATCATATCAACCACCACAGGAGTAGGCCACCATTTAGTTACTTTGACCCCTTCACCCAGACAGAGGAGAGAGGCCACACAGCACATATTCAGGCATCATATCAACCACCACAGGAGTAGGCCACCATTTAGTTACTTTGACCCCTTCACCCAGACAGAGGAGAGAGGCACCACAGCACATATTCAGGCATCATATCAACCACCACAGGAGTAGGCCACCATTTAGTTACTTTGACCCCTTCACCCAAACAGAGGAGAGAGGCCCCACAGCACATATTCAGGCATCATATAAACCACCACAGGAGTAGGCCACCATTTAGTTACTTTGACCCCTTCACCCAGACAGAGGAGAGAGGCCACACAGCACATATTCAGGCATCATATCACACACCACAGGAGAAGGCCTGTTTCAGTGACTTAGGCCTTTGGACCCAGACAGAGGAGAGAGGTCAGAGATTAGCTTCATATCCCCCAGCACAGCAGAAGACCGCTTTATTTGACTTAGGCCTCAGCACCCAGACAGAGGACAGAGGTAGCATGGCAGAGGTTATGGCTTTATGTCACCCGATAGTTTAACAGGCCACTTTCATCTAGTTAGGCCCGGCGCCCAGACAGAGGAGAGTTTCATTCAACTGTGGGTTACATAAAATTTGTATTAAATAAAGAAGTGGCCCGTAGTACAACAAGACATGTTTTAGGCAGTTATTAAGGACTACTCTGCACAAGGGAGGGACAGGTCCTGTGGGATCCATGCCTGGTTCATCTTTATGAACGTCAGCTTGTCCACATTGGCTGTGGACAGGCGGCTGCGCTTGTCAGTAATGACGCCCCCCGCCGTGCTGAATACGCGTTCTGATAAAACGCTGGCCGCCGGGCAGGAAAGCACCTCCAAGGCATAACATGCTAACTCTGGCCAACGTGGACAATTTTGAAACCCAGAAGTTGAATGGGGCCGAACCGTCCGTCAGTACGTGGAGGGGTGTGCAGACATACTGTTCAACCATGTTAGTGAAATGCTGCCTCCTGCTAACACGTTCCGTATCAGGTGGTGGGGCAGTTAGCTGTGGCGTGGAGACAAAACTTGTCCACATTTCTGCCATGCTAACCCTGCCCTCAGAGGAGCTGGCCGTGATACAGCTGTGTGGGCGACCTCTAGCTCCTCCTCTGCCTTGGCCTTCCACCTGTTCCCCTGTGACAGTTGGGAATGCTCTCAGGAGCGCGTCTACCAGCGTGCGCTTGTACTCGCGCATCTTCCTATCACGCTCCAGTGCAGGAAGTAAAGTGGGCACATTGTCTTTGTACCGTGGATCCAGCAGGGTGGCCACCCAGTAGTCAGCACACGTTAAAATGTGGGCAACTCTGCTGTCGTTGCGCAGGCACTGCAGCATGTAATCGCTCATGTGTGCCAGGCTCCCCAGAGGTAAGGACAAGCTGTCCTCTGTGGGAGGCGTATCGTCATCGTCCACCGTATCCCCCAGCCACGCACTAGTGATGGGCCTGAGCTGTGTGGGCTGCCACCCTGCTGTGAACCTGCTTCATCCTCGTCCTCCTCCACCTCCTCCTCATCCTCCTCGTCCTCCATTAGAGTGCCTTGGCTGGTGTCTTGTGAACCTGCCCTCTGCTGCTTCAAAAAACCTCCCTCTGAGCTACTTCTAACAGACTGGCCTGAAAGTCTTAGAAACGAGCCCTCCTCCTCCTCCTCCACCTGGGCCACCTCCTCTTCCATCATTGCCCTAAGCGTTTTCTCTAGGAGACATAGAATTGGTATTGTAACGCTGATAACAGTGTCATCGCCACTGGCCATTTTGGTGGAGTACTCAAAGCAGTGCAGCAGGGCACACAAGTCTCGCATGGAGGCCCAATCATTGGTGGTGAAGTGGTGCCATTCCGCAGTACGACTGACGCGAGCGTGCTGCAGCTGAAACTCCACTATGGCCTGCTGCTGCTCGCACAGTCTCTCCAGCATGTGCAAGGTGGAGTTCCACCGGGTGGGCACGTCGCATATGAGGCGGTGAGCGGGAAGGCCGAGTTCCGCTGTAGCGCAGACAGGCGAGCAGCGGCAGGATGTGAGCGCCGGAGCGCGCACAGACGGCCCGCACTTTATGCAGCAGCTCTGACATGTTGGGGTAGTGGTGAATGAACCTCTGCACCACCAAATTCAGAACATGCGCTAGGCAAGGGATGTGCGTCAAACCGGCTAGTCCCAGAGCTGCCACGAGATTTCGCCCATTATCGCATACCACCAGGCCTGGCTTGAGGCCCACCGGCAGCAACCACTCGTCCGTCTGTTGTTCAATACCCCGCCACAACTCCTGCGCGGTGTGGGGCCTGTCCCCCAAACATAAGAGTTTCAGAATGGCCTGCTGACGTTTACCCCGGGCTGTGCTGAAGTTGGTGGTGAAGGTGTGTGGCTGACAGGAGGAGCTGGTGGAAGCAGTGCAGGAGGAAGCCGAGTAGGAGGAGGAGGCTACAGGAGGCAGAGAATGATGCCCTGAGATCCTAGGTGGTGGAAGGACGTGCGCCAAGGAACTCTCCGCCTGGGGCCCAGCCGCCACTACATTCACCCAGTGTGCAGTTAGTGAGATATAGCGTCCTTGGCCGTGCTTACTGGTCCACGTATCTGTGGTTAGGTGGACCTTGGCACAAATGGCGTTGCGCAGTGCGCACTTGATTTCATCAGACACTTGCATGTGCAGGGAAGGCACGGCTGTCTTGGAGAAGTAGTGGCGGCTGGGAACTACATACTGGGGGACAGCCATGGCCATCAGCTGTTTGAAGCTGTCTGTGTCCACCAGCCGGAATGACAGCATTTCAAAGGCCAGTAGTTTAGAAATGCTGGCATTCAGGCCAAGGGCTCGAGGGTGACTAGGTGAGAATTTGCGCTTCCTCTCAAAGGTTTGAGAGATGGAGAGCTGAACGCTGCTGTGTGAAATAGTGGAGACGCAAGGTGACGGTGGTGGTGGTGGTGTCGGTGGCACATCCTCTGTTTGCTGCTCGGCAGGTGGCAACATTCCTCTCGAGGCGGAAGCCGAGGCAGCAGCGGTAGAGGAAGCAGGGGGAGCCTGAGCGGGTTCCTTGTTTTTGAGGTGTGCACTCCACTGCAGTTCATGCTTTGCATGTAGATGCCTGATCATGCAGGTGGTGCTCAGGTTAAGAACGTTAATGCCTCGCCTCAGGGTCTGATGGCACAGCGTGCAAACCACTCTGGTCTTGTCCTCAGCACATTGTTTGAAGAAGTGCCATGCCAGGGAACTCCTTGAAGATGCCTTTGGGGTGCTGGGTCCCTGTTGGCACTGGCCAATAGCAGGCGAACTCTCGGGACGGCGTGTGTTCTGCTTTTGCCCCCTGCTCCCTCTTTGGCTTCGCTGTTGTCTCGGTCTCACCACTGCATCTTCCTCTGAACTATTTAAGTCAGCGGCACGACCTTCAGTCCATGTGGGGTCTAAGACCTCATCGTCCTCTGCATCGTCTTCCACCCAGTCTTCCTCCCTGACCTCCTCCTGTTCAGTCTGCGCACTGCAATAAGACGCGGCAGTGGGCACCTGTGTTTCGTCATCATCAGACACTCGGTCACTCTGCTGTGGTGGTATTCCCATGTCCTCATCATCTGGATACATAAGTGGTTGTGCGTCAGTGCATGGTATGTCTTCCACCGCTAGGGAAGGGCTAGGTGGACGCCCCTGGGAACCCCTGCCAGCAGAGTCTTCAAACAGAAGAAGAGACTGCTGCATAACTTGAGGCTCGGACAGTTTCCCTGATATGCATGGGGGTGATGTGACAGACTGATGGGCTTGGTTTTCCGGTGCCACCTGTGCGCTTTCTGCAGAAGACTGGGCGGAAGACAATGTGGTGAACGTGCTGGAAGCACTGTCGGCCACCCAATCGACTAATGCCTGTACCTGCTCAGGCCTTACCATCCTCATAACGGCATTGGGCCCCACCAAATATCGCTGTAAATTCTGCCGGCTACTTGAGGGAGTTGGTTCACTACTTTGTGCGCCTGAGGCCGAACGGCCACGTCCTCTGCCAGCAACAGAGACTCCACGGACCCCACCACAACCGCGTCCTCGTCCCTTAATAGAATGTTTTCTCATTGTTGCGATTCAACTCGCACCACAATAAAATATATTATTTTTTAGCCCCAAAATTCACACACTGGAAGATATACCGTAATTCCTTTTTCCGGTATTAATTACAAGAAAACTGCTGCAAATTGGACAACAGAATTTTTTAAATGCTACTTATGTTAAATGAATTCCCACAGTGGGAGAACTATTTCCTTTTTACAGGAGTAACAACGTGCGGCCTACTATTTCGAGGTGTCACCAACACCAGATTGATTAAATTGGCCTTTTTGGAACCAAAATGACAACACTGGACACTATAATGCCTTTTTCTGGTATTAATTACAAGAGGACTGCTGCAAATTGGACACCAGAATTTTTAAATGCTACTTATGTTAAATGAATTCCCACAGTGGGAGAACTATTTCCTTTTCAAAGGAGTAACAACGTGCGGCCTACTATTTCGGGTGTCACCAACACCAGATTGATTAAATTGGCCTTTTGGAACCAAAATGACAACACTGGACACTATAATGCCTTTTTCTGGTATTAATTACAAGAGGACTGCTGCAAATTGGACACCAGAATTTTTAAATGCTACTTATGTTAAATGAATTCCCACAGTGGGAGAACTATTTCCTTTTCAAAGGAGTAACAACGTGCGGCCTACTATTTCGGGTGTCACCAACACCAGATTGATTAAATTGGCCTTTTGGAACCAAAATGACAACACTGGACACTATAATGCCTTTTTCTGGTATTAATTACAAGAAGACTGCTGCAAATTGGACACCAGAATTTTTTAAATGCTACTTATGTTAAATGAATTCCCACAGTGGGAGAACTATTTCCTTTTCAAAGGAGTAACAACGTGCGGCCTACTATTTCGGGTGTCACCAACACCAGATTGATTAAATTGGCCTTTTGGAACCAAAATGACAACACTGGACACTATAATGCCTTTTTCTGGTATTAATTACAAGAAGACTGCTGCAAATTGGACACCAGAAGTTTTTAAATGCTACTTATGTTAAATGAATTCCCACAGTGGGAGAACTATTTCCTTTTCAAAGGAGTAACAACGTGCGGCCTACTATTTCGGGTGTCACCAACACCAGATTGATTAAATTGGCCTTTTGGAACCAAAATGACAACACTGGACACTATAATGCCTTTTTCTGGTATTAATTACAAGAGGACTGCTGCAAATTGGACACCAGAATTTTTAAATGCTACTTATGTTAAATGAATTCCCACAGTGGGAGAACTATTTCCTTTTCAAAGGAGTAACAACGTGCCGCCTACTATTTCGGGTGTCACCAACACCAGATTGATTAAATTGGCCTTTTGGAACCAAAATGACAACACTGGACACTATAATGCCTTTTTCTGGTATTAATTACAAGAGGACTGCTGGTATTTCAGAACACCGGAATTTTTAACCACTTCAGCCCCCCTAGCTTAAACACCCTTAATGACCAGGCCACTTTTTACAATTCCGCACTACACTACTTTCACCGTTTATTGCTCCGTCATGCAACTTACCACCCAAATGAATTTTACCTCCTTTTCTTCTCACTAATAGAGCTTTCATTTGGTGGTATTTCATTGTTGCTGACATTTTTACTTTTTTTGCCATTAATACAAATTTAACGAAATTTTTGCAAAAAAATGACATTTTTCACTTTCTGTTGTAAAATTTTTCAAAAAAAACTACATTTCTATATAAATTTTTCTCTAAATTTATTGTTCTACATGTCTTTGATAAAAAAAAGTCCAATAAGTGTATATTTATTGGTTTGGGTAAAAGATTATAGCGTTTACAAACTATGGTGCAAAAAAGTGAATTTCTGCATTTTGAAGCAGCTCTGACTTTCTGAGCACCTGTCATGTTTCTTCAGGTGCTAGAATGTCAGGATAGTATAAATACCCCCAAATCACACCATTTTAGAAAGAAGACACCCCAAAGTATTCGCGGAGGGGCATGGTGAGTTCATGTATCATTTCATTTTTTCACAAGTTAGCGGAAAATGACACTTTCTGAGAAAAAAAAAAAAAAAAAGTTTCAATTTCTGCTAACTTCTGGCAAAAAAAAAGAAATCTCAGACGGACTCACTATGCCCCTCAGTGAATACCTTGGGGTGTCTACTTTCAAAATGGGGTCATTTGTGGGGTGTTTGTACTGTTCTGGCATTTTGGGCGGGGCTAAATTGTGAGCCGCCATGTAAAACCTAAAGGTACTCGTTGGAATTTGGGCCCCTTTGCGCACCCAGGCTGCAAAAAGTGTCACTTATGTGGTATCGCCGTACTCAGGAGAAGTAGGGCAATGTGTTTTAGGGTGTATTTTTACATATACCCATGTTGGAGTGAGAGAAATATCTCTGTAAACTGACAACTTTGTATAAAATTTTTTAAAAGTTGTCGTTTACAGAAGATATTTTCACACACAGTATGAGTATATATAAAAATACACCCCAAGCTACTGCCTACTTCTCCTGATGCAGGCGATACCATGTGTGCCACTTTTTGCAGGCTGAGTGCGCAAAGGCCCTAAAACAATGAGTACCTTTAGAATTTCATAGGGCATTTTTACGCATTTGGATTCCAGACTTCTTCTCACGCTTTAGGGGCCCCTAAAATGCCAGGACAGTATAAATACCCCACATGTGACCCCATTTTGGAAAGAAGACACCCCAAGGTATTCCGTGAGGGCATGGCGAGTTCATGTAAAATTTTATTTTTGTCACAAGTTAGTGGAATATGAGACTTTGTAAAAAAACAAAATAAAAAAATATATATATCAATTTCCGCTAACTTGTGCCAAAAAATAAAAATTCTGTGAACTCGCCATGCTCCTCACGGAATACCTTGGGGTGTCTTCTTTCCAAAATGGGGTCACATGTGGGGTATTTATACTGCCCTGGCATTTTAGGGGCCCCTAAGCGTGAGAATCCAAATGCGTAAAAATGGCCTGTGAAATCCTAAAGGTACTCATTGGTTTTAGGGCCCTTTGTGCACCTTGGCTGCAAAAAGTGCCACTCATGTGGTATCGCCGAACTCAGGAGAAGTAGGGCAATGTGTTTTGGGGTGTATTTTTACATATACCCATGCTGCGTGTGAGAAATATTGCTGTAAGCGACAACTTTTTACATTTTTATTCAAAGTTGTCAATTTACAGAGATATTTCTCACACAAAGTATGGGTATATGCAAAAATACACCCCAAAACACATTGCCCTACTTCTCCTGAGTACGGCGATACCACATGTGTGCCACTTTTGCAGCCAAGATGCGCAAAGGGGCCCTAAAACCAATGAGTACCTTTTAGGAGGGCATTTTACGCATTTTTCTTCTCACGCTTTAGGGCCCCTAAAATGCCAGGGCAGTATAAATACCCCACATGTGACCCCATTTTGGAAAGAAGACACCCCAAGGTATTCTGTGAGGGGCATGGCGAGTTCATAGAAGATTTTTTGGCACAAGTTAGCGGAAATTGATTTTTATTGTTTTTCTCATAAAGTCTACCTTTCTGCTAACTTTTTGACAAAAAGTTAAATTGTTCATGGACTCACTATGCCCCTCAGCGAATACCTAGCAGGGTGTCTTCTTTCCAAAATGGGGTCACATGTGGGGTATTTATACTGCCCTGGCATTTTAGGGGCCCTAAGCGTGAGAGAAAAATGCGTAAAATGCCCTCTAAAAGGTACTCATTGGTTTAGGGCCCTTTGCGCATCTTGGCTGCAAAAAAGTGGCACACATGTGGTATCGCCGTACTCAGGAGAAGTCGGGCAATGTGTTTTGGGGTGTATTTTTACATATACCCATACTTTGTGTGAAATATCTCTGTAAACTGACAACTTTGAATAAAAAAATGTAAAAGTTGTCGTTTACAGAGATATTTCTCACACCTGCTATGGTATATATAAAATACACCCCAAACACTGACCCTACTTCTCCTGAGTGCGGCGACACCACATGTGTGACACTTTGCAGCCAAGATGCAAAGGGCCCTAAAGCCAATGAGTACCTTTAGGTTTCACAGGCCATTTTACGTATTTGGATTCTCACACTTTAGGACCCCTAAAATGCCAGGACAGTATAAATACCCCACAAGTGGCCCCATTGTGGAAAGAAGACACCCCAAGGTAATCCGTGAGGGGCATGGCGAGTTCACAGAAAAAAAAAATTTGGCACAAGTTAGCGGAAATTGATTTTTTTTTTTTTTTACAGTCTCATATTTCACTAACTTGTGACAAAAAATAAAATTTTGCATGAACTCGCCATACCCCTCACGGAATACCTTGGGGTGTCTTCTCTCTAAAATGGGGTCACATGTGAGGTGTTTGTACTGCCCTGGCATTTGAGGGTCTCCATAATCATTACACGTATGGCCAGCATTAGGAGTTTCTGCGATTCTCCTTATATTGAGCATACGGGTAATGAGATTTTTCCCGTTCAGCCTCTGCACTGAAAAGAAAAAAAAATGAAGCGGCACAGATTTCTTCATTCGCATCAATCAATGTGGATGAAAAAATCTCTGCCCAAAAATGTGCAAAAAAAACAAAAACGGCACAGATTTCCTCATTCACATCGATCAATGTGGATGAATAAATCTCTGCCAAAAAATGTGCAAAAAAAAAAGTAGTAAGGCCCCATTCACACGTCCGCAAAAATGTCCGCATCTATTCCGCAATTCTGCGGAATAGATCTGGACCAGTCAGTGTGAATGGGGCTGGCGGTGATGCGGAGAGCACACTATGCGCTCGCCGCATCAGCATTCTGCGAGCTGCGGCCGCAAACTTCGGGTTTCGGCCCCCAAGCATCCGGCCGCAGCTCCGCAAAAGATAGAGCATGTCCTATTCTTGTCCGCAGTGCGGACAAGAAAGAGCATTTTCTATATAGTTCTGGCAATGTGCGGATCCGCCAAAATGCGGAAAGCACATTGCTGGTGTCCGTGTTTTGCGGATCCGTGGATCCATGGATCCGCAAAACACATACGGACGTCTGAATGAACCTTACAGTGGGGTAATTAGTGTCAGGGGGTGACATGGGGTGATCGGGGGTTAATCAGGGGTTAATCAGTGGGGGGGGGTGGATGGGTGGGGGGGTCTGTGTGGTGTTTTGGTGCACTTATAAAAGTTTCTTTGGTGGTCCCAAGCAAATGGGACCACCAAAGGAACGATCAGCAAGCATATCAGGCGCTGTTAACAAAACAGCGTCTGATATGCCAGCTCTAACTTCTACAGCCTGCCAGCGCACGATCAGCGCTGGCAGGCTGTAGCTACTGTCCCCGGCGTGATCCTGTGAGCGCGCGCTGCGTGCCGCGCGTTCACAGGAAATCTCGCCTCTCGCGAGATGACGCGCGGGCGCGTCAAGGAGGAACAGACCGACCGCCCGCAGGACGCAATCCTGCGTGAGGCGGTCGGTAAGCGGTTAAAATGCTCGTTTTGGTACATAAATTGCCCACACTGGGAGAATTATTGCCTAAACCTTTTTACAGTATTATTTACTGAAGGAGTGCTTCTTCTGGTCTAACACCAGAATTATGTTTGTTACAGGGAAAGATTTTTTTAATTTATATTTCTGGAAAAAAAAAAAAAATTTAATTTCTGGCTGACAGTATTGGACCTGGCTGTAGTGACACTGGCTAGCCTAGCTGGAACAGCACATTCATGGGATTTGCTATCCAAGTGGGTTACTTTCAGTTTCACCACTGATATATTAAATATATTGGCAGTTAGTAGGGGTGACACAAGCACAGCCAAACCCCTGATGTAGTATATCTATGAAAAAAATCGACTATTACATGAGATTAATGGACGCTGTGGCAGCTTTTGCTGTAGCACCACAAGTCCCAAAATGGCCGCCGCCTATCAGCCCAGTAACATGTGCCAGAAAATGGTCTGCCCAGCCAGAAAAAAATTGACTTTGACTGAGCAGCTGAATCGCTGTTGTTCTGTGTCACAGGAGTAGATTTTTCAATTCTTTGGAGCTTTTCTTTGGACTCTGTGGCAGCTTGAGCTGGCGCACCACAGGTCCCAAAATGGCCGCCGCCCGGTCAGCCCAGTTACATGTGCCGGTAAAAATCGATCTGGCCAGTGTAAAAAAAATAAACTTTCAGTGAACAGCTCAGCTGAGTTGTTCTGATGCACAGGTTTAGATCATTCACTTCTTATCAGGTTTTCTTCCCCAATTATCCCTGCCTATCTCGCCCTCACAGCAGCTGCATCTATCCCTGGTCTAATCACAGCGGGAGTGAGCACATCGCGACGTGGGCACAAGCTTATAAAGAGGCTGAGTCACATGCTGCACTTGGCCAATCACAGCCTTGCCAATAGTAGGCATGGCTGCGATGGCATCTTAGGGCAAGTAGTATGATGCATGTTGATTGGCTGCCTTGCAGCCTTTCAAAATGCGCCACAAAAAATGACGAACTACAAAACCGAACCCGAATTTTTATGAAAATGTTCGGGTTCGGGTCATGTCACGAACACCCCAAAATTCTGTACGGACCGGAACTATTCTCGAAATGTGCGCTAAACAACAACACTAGTGCTATTCGTATCCCACTCTTAAGTTCTAATTGCATTCGATTTTAACTTATGCTTTTTTTTTGACAGGCATCGCATTCTATTTGATGCCTGGCAAAAAAAAAAATGCATAAGTTAACATCGAATGCGATTAGAACTTAATAGTGGGATACGAATAGCACTGCGTGCTAGAACAGCACGCACACGATTATTCAAATTTTGTATTATCGCGATACAAAACCAAACAGTAAAGTTAAAATCGAATGCAATTAGAGCGTGTAGTGTGATGCGATTTATTTGAGTTCTAAGAATCGCATTGCGATTTCTGCTTCAGCCGGATTCCGTGCTAATGGAGCGTCTACATCACCATGGGAAAAATGCTAGAATGTACTGTCGGATTTGAGAAGTTGAAATCGCAATGCGATTAAGCAAATATATAAGAATCGCATTGCGATTTCAACGTAATTCAAACATCCTACAGTACATTCTACTGGAGGAGGCGTTCCCATGGTGATCGGTAGCTCAAAGTTGTAATCGCAATGCGATTTCAGCTTTAAGCCTGTACTATTCTGCTATATAGTACTTTCAAAATGCGCCGAGAGAACATGCCGAACTCCGAACTCGAACCCGAACTTTTTTGAAAATGTCCGGGTTCGGGTCCGTGTCACGGACACCCCAAAATTCGGTACGAACCCGAACTATTCTCGAACTGTTCGCTCAACACTACTGGTTATTACTGAGGTCCGCCGCACGGCCTGTCACAGGCAGGCTGGGTGGCACTGCAGCACTGCCTGAGCAACAACTTGCGCAAGTAAGTGAGAAATAGTTTCCTTTACTGGGCGGCTGCGGGCGGGGCTGGGCAACGGTTATGTGTCCACACACACCACCAGGCAGGGCCGGTTCTAGGTGAAATGGGGCCCTGGGGCAAAAAACAATAAGGCCCCCCCTCCCCCACATGACACTTGCTGACTTTAATGTCCCATATTGTAAACAGTGTAAAAGTGGCAAAATGCAAGTGGTTCATCAATCAGTCTGGAGAGTTAATTTGTGGACGTTCATACAGAAGAAAAAAAAAACACTGTCTGAACTAAATATATCAACTCATCAAGTTGTGGGCAGGCCAAGTTAAATGTTATTCCAACCTAATATACAGTCCCAGTTAAATATTATATTTTCCTCCCACTAAGCAGGGAGGAAGTATAACAGGGGAGAACCACATCTCTCAGCATTTCTTTAACACTTAGGCCCCTTTCACACGAGCGAGTTTTCCGCGCGGGTGCAATGCGTGATGTGAACGCATTGCACCCGCACTGAATCCTGACCCATTCATTTCAATGGGTCTGTGTACATGAGCGTTTTTTTTCACGCATCTCTTGTGCGTTGCGTGAAAATCGCAGCATGTTCTATATTCTGCGTTTTTCACGCATCCCTAGCCCCATAGAAATGAATGGGGCTGCGTGAAAAACGCATTGCATCCGCAAGCAAGTGCGGGTGCATTACGTTTTCACTGATGGTTGCTAGGAGATGTTGTTTGTAAACCTTCAGTTTTTATCACGCGCGTGAAAAACGCGTCAAAACGCATTGCACCCGCGCGGGAAAAACTGAACAACTGAACGCAATCGCAGGCAAAACTGAATGGCTTTGCCTGTGAAATTGCACATTTTTCACTGAACGCATCCGCAACGCATCCGGACCTAATCCGGACACGCTCGTGTGAACCCAGCCTTACGTTTCCTCCATGGCATTCCAGGTCTCCACTGCTGAGCGCCGCCTCTTTCTTTCTGCACTGGTCACATGATGGTGACCTCATCACAAGTCCTACCACCACTTTCACAGTTGGAGAGATCACATGACTATTATGTCATGGAAGGTCCTTCAGCTACAGCATGTAAGACACAAACGGGCAGCAGATTTGCAGTACGTGCGGGCACCAGGAATGAAAATTAATGGGGTCACATTTCAGTTGGGGGGGCACAGCGTGATATAGGGGGGGGCCGTGGCCCCCTCTGGCCCCCCCTTTGGCGACGCCACTGTGCCCAGAGCCACGGCCTCTGCCTGCACCATCAGCATCATGGCCACTTGCAGGTCCCTTACTGGCCGCATTCTTAATATTAAATGTTATATATGCTTAAAAGTATGTCACACATACAGTAGCATAGGATTTGTAAGTGTATGTGCCAATAAATTAAAACAGATATTTGGGATGCACACACTTTACACAGGAGATGTAGCCTGATAATGTAACAGAGTAGCATACACCGTCTTCGGATAAAGTACAGTATATGTCAGCAATATATATGAAATGCACACACCATATGTTGCTTAAATAATGTACATTTCCCTAAAATACACTGTTTTCAACAGTTATACAGTATTTGACACAGAGAGCCACACCCGATGGACACTAAATGTTGAACAAATAATGTACATTTCAGCAAAATACACTGGTTTCACCTGTTGTACAGTATTTTACACAGAGAGGAACACGCTATGGACACTAAATGTTGCACAAATAATGTACATTTCCCCAAAATACACTGTTTTCACCTATTAGGCTGTATTTGACACAGAGAGGCACATGCTGTGGACACTAAATGTTGCACAAATCATGTACATTTTCCCGAAATACACTGTTTTTACCTGTGGTACAGTATTTGACACAGAGAAGCACACGCTGTGGACATTAAATGTTGCAGAAATAATGTACATTTCTCCAAAATACACTGGTTTCATCTGTGGTATAGTATTTGATACAGAGAGGCGCACACTGTGGACACTAAATGTTGCACAAATAATGTACATTTCCCCAAAATACACTGTTTTCAACAGTTATACAGTATTTGACACAGATAGGCACACACTGTAGACACTAGATTAGGCCCAGATTAGTTAGATTTGCGCAGCAGACACTCTTTTCGGATGATGGACAGTATATGTCCCATAAAAACCACAGAATATGGACACTATAGTAGACCCAGATTGTTGCAATTTGAAATACAGACACTTTTTTCATATGCCGGACAGTATATGTCACATAAACTCACAGAATAGACACTATATTATGCCCAGATTATTGTAATTTTAAATACAGAAACTGTTTTCTGATGACGGACACTATCTGTCACATAAATCCCCAGAATATGGACAGTATATTATGCCCAGATTAATGTAATTTGAAATACAGAAACTGTTTGGGGAGGCCGGACAGTATGTCACATAAATCCACAGTATGGACACTATTAGACCCAGATTAATGGAATTTGCGCTGCAGACACTGTTTGCTGATGTAGTACTGTATTTTTTACACAAAGCCACACACTATGGTCACTATATGTGAGCCAGATTGTTAAATACACAGTCTGCGGATGATGTACACGATATGTCACTAATAGGTACAAAATAAAAATATCTTGCTGCCGTGAAACACACCCAGTAGTCATTAAAAGGCATTGTGGGGTCTTTGAAATCCTTTTTGTAGTAAAAACAGTTAATTTCTCTCCCTGCACTATCTGTCCCTTCCTTAGCCCTTAGCATGCATGTCCCTGACACTGCTGTTAAATATATTGTTGATCTAAAACACACACAGTAGTCCTTAAAAGGACTTTTGGATCTTTGAAAAGCTTTCTCTAAAATTGCTAAAATTCACTCCCTGCTCTGTCTTTCCTTTTCCCTCCCTTTCCCTCCCTGTCTACGTCTGAGCCGAACATGCGTCATCGGGTGCTATATAGCACCCGATGATACGTTCCAGCCAGCCAATCACTGTAATGCAAGCAGCCAACATGGCTACTGGCATTACAGTGAGGGCAGTACTTACCTGCACCTTTATTGGATACTTAAAACCAAGGAAACATGCGGGGTGGAGACTCGAGCACATGCGGTACTCGGCCGAGTACCGCCATGTGCCGAGCATAGCGATGCTCGAGCCGAACAGATTTTCGGCCAAGCATGCTCGCTCATCACTAATCACTTGCTCTTTTCATGCCGTTTGCTCCATAAAGAGCATCTGTCAGCATGATCAACCCTATTAAACCAGGCATAATGACTGGTAGGGTTGGTCATGCTGAATAAATGTACCTTTCTTTTGTCTATATGTTGAACAGATAAGAGATGACCAGAATTTGGGAAATTCTTTTCTGGTCCTGTTCTCCAATTAAAAAAAAAAAAGAAAGTAATTTCAGGTATAAATCAATTCTACCCAGATTAAATATGCTCCGATTGCCTTGCAAGTTTTTTTGAAAAGACTCTATAATGAGGGAGGGGGCCTAGCATGCTACTCTAGGTTTCTGGAAAATATATGCATTTTCTGGGGGTACTCTTTCTCATTACAGAGAGCACATAGTTGGAGTAGTAGTGTGGAATATTATAGATCAGGCAATTCCCCTCTGGGTTTCTGGGAAATATATTCAAATGAGCTTTCCTAAACATATGTGATTCCAGCAGATGTGCTAATTTTCATATATATTTTTCCCAGAAACCCAGATGGGGCATTGACTGGCTTACGATTAGTGATGGACGAACATAGGCCAGGACGTTTCGCAAAAACGCATTCTCGATCAAATGTGCGCGAACCGCACATTCGCGGCAGGCCCCATTAAATTTAATGGCAGGCGAACCTGAAAAACCTTTAGGTCATATTTGCAGCCACCAAATACTTACTGGAAGTGCATAAATAGACCCACAACATGGACAGCGACATACCAGAGGGGGATCAATGGCAAAAATTCCCACAAAAAATATGTATTTTAATCAGGGGCTATTTTTATGCGTCTTAAAGGTAAACTCTCAAAAATGTGTCCTGCTGGAGCCTAGGAAATTTTTATTTTAGGCCACTGGAGTACGGGTCCCAAAAATTAGGCATTCACCTCACAGAAAAGAACAAGTGATTATGTGGCTGGAGATATATTAGGCGGTCAGTGGATAACAATTTTACTGTAGGCCAGTAGAGTATAGGCCCCAAACATTATGCATTCCTCGGACTGAAAAGAACAAGTGATTATGTGGTTGGAGGTATATTAGGTGGTCAGTGGATAACAATTTTATTGTAGGCCAGTGGAGTACAGGCCCCAAACATTAGGCATTTACCGGACAGAAACGAACAAGTGATTATGTGGCTGGAGGTATATTAGACGGTCAATGGATAAAAATTTTACTGTAGGCCACTGGAGTACAGGCCCCAAATATTAAGCATTCACCTGACAGAAAAGGCCTTTTATGTCGCTGTATATACTTAAGACAAGGACCACTCTTTGTTCTGGGTCATGGCGGATATGTGTGGGCTGGCATGAGGAAATTTAATTAGACGTGGTCGTCACAGGTGTTGAATTCCTCCAAAATCCATGCCTTATTCACTTTTAGAAATGTGAGGTAGTCCACAATGTCTTGAGCTAGGTGAGTGCGCTTATTGGTCACGATCCCCCCTGCTGTGCTGAATGTCCTTTCGGACAGGACACTCGACGAGGGGCAAGCCAGGAGTTCCATGGCAAATTGTGCCAGCTCTGGCCCCAGGTCAAGCCTGCACACTCAGTAGTCCAGGGGTTCCAAGCTTCTCAGAGCGTCCACATCGGCCGTTAACCTGATGTACGTAGTCGGACACCTGTCGGTCTAGGCGTTCACTGAGGCTGGATCCGGAGAGCGGCTGTCGATGGGTTGGCTGCAAGAATTATCTCATATCCAAAGTGACAAACACATCTTTAAACCACCCTCTTCTTGCAGGTGCGGTAGGATTCGCTATGGGTGGAAATTCCTCTGCCAGCGCTCGAAACAGCAGAATGCAACATTGTAGCAAGGCCTGGAAATGCTGCATTCTGCTAGCCCTCTGTGATGCTGGTAACATGTCCGCCATTTTGTATTGGGGGTCTAAGTATGTTGCCACCCAGTACTGGTCCTTGCTATTTATGCTTTTATACAGGGGGTCCCTTTTCAAACACTGGAGCTTGAATGCCCCATTTGCACTAAATTGGAAGAGGTGGAGTGCCCTGGATCATGCTCATCGCCCAGGAGAAGGTCGTCCTGGGTCTCCTCCCCCCAGTCATGGACAACACCAGGGATCCCAGAACAGTTTAAAGTCCCCTTCAAAGCCTGCTCTTCTTGCTCCTCCTCCTCCCCCCAGCCACCATCATCCTCTCGCTCCTCTTCAGACTCCTGCTGACTTGTCTCAGATGAAGTAGCCCCCCCCTGGGAATTCATTCAACATTATAGAATGATGTGTGCAGATGTGCCCAGCATCTGCCCACATCTGCCCTTAGTATTCCACAGGGGCTCATTGTGGCCCCTGTGGGGAATATGTGCCCCTTTATATGTCCCTTTTATATATATATATATATATATATATATATATATATATATGTCCCCTTATAGAATATGTCCCCTTCTTATATATACTCCATATATGCTCCCTCTTTCCATGGCTATATATATATATATATATATATATATATATATATATTATATCAACTCTTATCAACTTGATACAGGCCCATGTTTAGCCTGTAGGCCATGGCTTGCATTGTTATCTGTTAAATCGCCCAACTGTCCCTGGGGGGTAGTTAGCATAGAGATGCTAACTAGGATGTGGGTCCAGGACAGGAGATTGCAGACTTTATGGCACCTTTTGATCAGCACATGGCTTACATGCTAAACCTGTTTCCTTCCCCCTACCTCTGCCCATGGCCAAACTACTTGGGGGGAGGGCTCACAAGGTAGAGTCACTTCAGTGAAGTGATTTCATATCCCTAAACCGGTTATTTGGGCATGCCAATACAAAGTAGGCCTCTTCTGAACTCGGCTCCTGAGAGAGAGGAAGGACACACAGATGGGACCTGGAGATTGCTGAGTACCCCTAATACCCCTGCCCTGATTTCCCATATCCCTACATTCCCATGTACCCCTTCCCTGCCCAGCAGCATCAACTCCTGCTGCTGTGTACACCTTAACCCATTATTAACCCCTTAACTCCTGCGCCCTTATCCAGTCCAGCAGTACTCCAGCCCAGAACCCTTGCAGTGCCCAACAGCCCTGTAACCCTGTTCCTCTTCAAGGCTGCTGTGTGCAGATTGACCCCTCCAACTCATGTTGTGTTTACCCTTGCAGTGCCATTACCCCTGGACTGCATTGTGATATTGCAGTAGGGACAGTGTGAGTAGTCAGGTGGGTGGGTTACTGCTGTAATGTATGTTAGTGTAATTGTATAGCTAGTTTGTGGGGTGGAATTGGGATTGTATGTAGAGTAGTGATGAGCGGCAGGTGCCATATTCGATTTCGACGAAATTCGCGAATATTCGAATGAATATTCGTTTCGTATTCGTCGAAATCGAATATTCGTCATTTTTTCTAGTTATCGCGATTAAAATGCGATTTAAATAATCGCATATTGCGATTTGTACTTAAGGCTACTTTCCTATTGGTTTCATATCTAGAATTAGCGAGGATGACGAATATGACGAATGTATTCGTCATATTCCTCAAAACGAAGATAGCAGTATTCTACATCTTCGTTTTAGCAACCTATTCGTCAACCTCGCTAATTCTAGCAATCAAATAGGAAGGTTGACTATAGAGACAGCTGTGTTAAATTCGCTATGCGATTTTTTTTTAATACAATAATTATATTACTTGATATGATAATATTATTATAAGTATTCTATTTATTAAAAAAAAAAAAAAATCGCATAGCGAATTTAACACAGCTGTCTGGTAAGTCAACCTTCCTATTTGATTGCTAGAATAGCGAATAGCGAAGTTGACGAATAGGTTGCTAAAGCGAAGATGTAGAATACTTCGTTATCTTCGTTTTGAGGAATATGACGAATACATTCGTCATATTCGTCATCCTCGCTAATTCTACCAAGCCAACCATAACTTCTGTGCTCATGGAGCGTCCCCATCACCATGAGAACGTCTCCATATACTAAAATGTACTGTCGGTTTGAGGAATTACGTTGAAATCGCAATGCGATTAATTCAAGTTATATTAATCGCATTGCGATTTCAACTTAGAGCTGGGTTTATAATGGGTCAGCTTGCTAGAATTAACGAAGTTAACGAATATGGAATATAGCAGCAGTGCTAAGTTGAAATCGCAATGCGATTAATTTAACTTAAAGTATTCGCATTGCGATTTCAACTTAGCAGCTGCTAGTTCATAACTGTATCAGCTTGCTATAATTACGTTAATTCTAGCACTATGGAATATAGCAGCAGTGCTAAGTTGAAATCGCAATGCGATTAATTTAACAAAGTATTCGCATTGCGATTTCAACTTAGCACTGCTAGTGCATAGCTATATATTCCATATTCGTTAATTCTAGCCTATGTAAGATAGCAGTGCTAAGTTGTAATCGCAATGCGATTAATATAACTTAGATTAATCGCATTGCGATTTCAACGTAATTCCTCAAATCCGACAGTACATTTTAGTATATAGAGATTTTCCCATGGAAGGGGACGCTCCATGAGCACGGAAGTCGGCAGAAGCGGCAACGGGCACTGACTGGAGCAGCCAGGAAGCCAGGAATCCTCATGACAGGTAAGAACTACTTTTGGGAAGTGGGAAAGAAAAAAATATAACTAAAAAAAAAAAAAAAAAAAAACGAATATTCGAAATAGCGAATTTATAGCGCTATATTCGAAATATTCGCGAATTAGCGAAGTGCCGATATTCGCTAAAAAAATTCGCTTTTCGAATATTCGCGCTCAACACTAATGTAGAGTAGTTAGGATTGTATGTGTAGTAGTGTTGTAATTGACTGACTGTATTACTGTGTGGCTATAAATATATATATTCATATTCCCTTTTATATGGATATATATAATTATAGACTAGAGATGAGCGAACACCTGGATGTTCGGGTTCGAGAGGTTCGGCCGAACTTCCGGAAAATGTCCGGGTTCGTGATCCGAACTCAACCCGAACTTCATCCCAAACCCGAACCCCATAGAAGTCAATGGGGACCCGAACTTTTGGGCACTAAAAAGCCTGTAAAAGACACCCAGAGGAATAATATACCGCAATAAACGCATTGCGATTACAACTTTGAGCTAACGATCACCATGGGAACGCCTGCTCCAGTAGAATGTACTGTCGGATCTGAGAATTAAGTTGAAATCGCAATGCGATTCTTATATATTTGCTTAATCGCATTGCGATTTCAACTTAGCATTGCTAAATAATTCCATCCATATCGTTAACTTACTGAGTCAGTAAGTTAACGAATATGGATGGAATTATTTAGCAATGCTAAGTTGAAATGGCAATGCGATTAAGCAGATATATAATAATCGCATTGCGATTTCAACTTAATTCTCACATCCGACAGTACATTCTACTGGAGGAGGCGTTCCCATGGTGATCGGTAGCTCAAAGTTGTAATCGCAATGCGATTAAGCAAATACATAAGAATCGCATTGCGATTCCAACTTTTTAGTACTCAACTTTTAAAATCGTTCACCACTTTAAGTTCCAAAGTTGCAATCGGGTTCGAATAGAACTTAAAGCTGTCTCTTAGTCAGTTTTAGTATTGGTGTGCTGTAATAGAAGTTACATTCGTACGCGAATATAACTTAGAGCAATACAGTCAACTTTACACTGTTAGTTTTATTATCGCGATAATACAACTATTCAAGAATCGTATACGTGCGTCTGTACGTGTGTGCGTTACCTCGGACACTATTCTATTTTGCCAGCCACAGCTGAAACCACTGATTTATGGTATTGCTATTTTGGCAATTGAATTTAACCCCAGAAAATAATCTATCCTTTGCCAGACAGCAGACAGTATTATACTTGTCTAGCCAAAGCTGGAACACCAGATTTAGGGGATTGGTATTTGGGCAATTGTATTTAACCCTTAATAAAATATAGAAATTTCTTTCCTGAGTTTCTAGGGGTGACAATTAGCACAGCTAAGCCCCTGATGTAGGATATAGCAAAAAAAAACTAGTATTGATGGATTGATGGACTTGGTGGCAGCTTCTTCTGGCGCACCACAAGTCACAAAATGGCTGCCGATCAACCCAGAAAATAAGTGACAGAAAAATGCTCTGTGCAGCCTAAAAACCAGCTGAGCAAGTAACTAGCAGAAGTTCAATGATTCTCAGCTGTAAATCGATCCGTTCATTAGGTGCTGTTGCTGACTTTAACCTGCCTAATCTCGCCCTGACAGAAGCTGCGTCCTCTCCCTACACTAATCAGAGCAGTGTGACGTTCGGCGCTACGTGACTCCAGCTTAAATAGAGGCTGGGTCACATGCTGCACTTGGCCAATCACAGCCATGCCATTAGTAGGCATGGCTGTGATGGGCTCTTAGGGCAAGAAGTAAAACGCTAGCTGATTGGCTGCTGTGCAGCCCTTCAGAAAGCGGGAAGTAATCGACGAACACCGAACCCGAACCCGAACTTTTTTGAAAATGTCCGGGTTCGGGTCCGGGTCCCGGACACCCCAAAATTCGGTACGAACCCGAACGATGCTCGAACTGTTCGCTCAACACTATTATAGACTATAAACATGTATTGTGTTAATAGATACCTTTTATTATCTAAGCACAGCGTGTAGTCTTTTGTTATCGTAGGCGCTGCAGTATATAGTAGCAGTATAAGTCGCACATAGATGAGTACAGTGGATAGTGTAAGGCAAGTGAGGTATTAGTCCTCATTTAAGGTATATATGGGCGGAGTTATCAACAGATGATCCGCCTATTTATGAATGTTAATTATTGATTATTTGCATAAATATTAATAATTAATATTCCCCTTTACACTCATCTTCCGGCTCTTGCTCCTCGACGGCTTGATCAATGACACGAACCAATGCACGCTCCAGAAAGAGGGCGTAAGGTACAAAGTCACTGATTGCGCCCTGGCTGCGACTGACCAGTTTGGTGATCTCATCCAATGGCTGCAGAAGTCTGCATGCCTAGTGCATAAGCAGCCACTGGCATGGTCATAAGAAACCAAGCTCCCCCGAACCTATCCTGCTTTAGAGTTCGTACAGGTAGTCGTTAACGGCACAATGCTGCTGGAGCAGCCTGTAAAGCATATACAAATTCTACTTCCAGCGCGTCAGGCTGTCACAAATCAGACATCTGAAGGGCATGTGGTGTCGCCGCTGAACGTCAGCAAGGTGAGCCATGGTCGTGTAAGACCTTCTAAAATGGCCACAGATTTCCCTGGCCTGCTGCAAGACGTCCTGAACCCCGGGGTATTTGGCAATGAATCGCTGCATGACTAAGTTGAGGACATGTGCCATGCTTGGTACATGTGTCATTTTGCCCTGTTTCAGCCCGCTCAGCAGATTGCCACCATTGTCGCACACCACATTACCAATTGTCAAATTGTCAAAATAGCCTGTGACCGCAGAGCTAAAAGCAGTGCAGGACCGGATGGCTCTTGGCTTCCAGACACAACAGCCGCAGCACAGCATGGCAACGTCTCACCTGGCATGTCATATAGGTTTTGGGAAACGTGGGGGGCGCAGCGGAAGAGGCGGTAGCAGTGGAACAGGAGGAGTCAGCTGAGGAGGAGACGGAGGATAGAGTAGGAGGAGGAGAAGAAGAGGCAGACCTGCATACAATCCATGGCGGTAACACCAAATCCACATGGGAGCCACAGGTTACATGCTTGACGGCCATCAGAAGGTTCACCCAGTGGGCAGTAAAAGTTATGTACCTTCACTGCCCGTGTTTGCTAGACCACATGTCTGTGGTAAGATGTATCTTACGCTGACACTGTGTGCCAGAGATATATTCACTTGCCGCTGAACGTGGCCATATAGCTTTGCGATGCCCTTCTAGGAGAAATATTTCCTTCCGGGGACCATCCATTGTGGTGTGCCAATGGCCACAAATTGTCTAAAGTCCTCAGAATCCACCAGTTTGTATGGCAGTAGTTGGCGTGCTTGCAGTTCCGACAAGCCGGTGGTCAGCCATTTGGCAAGAGGGTTATCTGGCGTCATCAACTTTTTACGCTCATACATTTGGGCCTGATGAACGCGACGACGGCACGGTGTAAGGTGGAGTGCAGGACAAATGGGATGACAAAGAAGAAGAGGCAGGACCTTGAGCACCGGGATTGTGGCTTTCTGGGTTCTGACGGAGTTGCCCCCACTGGGCTTGGTGATGGCAAGCCAGGTGCCTTCTTAAGGCGGTCATCCCTAGGTGAGTGTTGGGCCTACCGCGACGTATGTGTTGACAGCACAGGCTGCAGATGGCAACACTTTTGTCAGTAGCTGACACGTTAAAAAAAGCTCACACTGCGGAGCTATGTGCTGGAGTCCTGGGAGCGCAAGAAGTGACCGTGCATGGTGGATGGCTCGCTCCAGATACATTTGCAGTCTGCTTTCTGCCTCCTGTGCCCTGCGAGCTCTGCCTGCTTCTCCTCCTTCTACTCCCTCTCTGCTGCTCTGTCTCTCCCTCTGAACTCTCCTCATCTTCTTCTCTTGTGGGCACCCATGTGACGTCCATCGACATGTCACCATCATCACCTTCACCACCACTGACATTTGAGATCTCGGAGTAGGCAGCAATAGCGAGGGCTTCCCTCCTTGGGCTGATCTGGGTATTGTCGTCAGACCGCTGGAGGGTGGCCGTTGCTACCTCCTCTTCCTCATCCGATGCCAAGAATGGCTGCGCATCTGTAAGGTCTGGGAATGGATGGTTAAAAATTCCTATGACTCAAGTGGAGGGGCTATGATTGTGGTGGTGGTTGTGGTGTCTTTGGGAGTACACACAGCAGAGAGTGAGGAGGGTGCAGATACAGAGGATGAGGAGGGTGCAGAAGCTGAAGGCTGAGTGAGCCAGTCAACCAACTCTGCTGTGTCATTTGAAGTAATGGCACTCACCTTCTCCAACTTCCCACTTAGGCTCCGGCCTGGTGCACCTGACCAACCACTACCACCCCTGCGGAATGGCCTGCCTCTTCCTCTGCCTGTCATTTTCAAAATAACCCTGTGACTAAGATCCCTAGGGAAGATCAGTATTTGTGGAAGCAGGTATATCGCAGCCATTAATCAGTTTTTTTTGGAAGCAGGTGTATTGCAGGACTCAATCAGTATTTGGTGGAAATCACGTATATCCAACTCCTTAATCAGTATTTGGTGGAGGGAGGTATATAAAACCCCTTATTCAGTATTTTGTGGAAGCAGGTATATTGCAGGACTCAATCAGAATTTAGTGGAAATCAGGTAAATCCAACCCCTTAATCAGTATTTTGTAAAAGCAGGTATCTCGCAGGCCTCAATAAATATTTGGTGGCAGCAGTGATATAAATCTCCTTACTAAGTATTCTGTGGAGGCTGGTATATCACAGGTTCAATCAGTATTTGGATGAAGCAGGTCTATCAAACCCCTAATCAGTATTTTGTGCAAACAGGTGTATTGCAGGCCTCAATCAGTATTTGATAGAAGCAGGTCTATCAAACCCTTTAATCAGTATTTTGTGGAATCAGTTATATCACACCCCTTAATTATTATTTTTTTGTCGCAACAATTATATCACACCACCCTGTTTATTCGGGGCAACAGGTTACAGGTATATTTCAGCCATCAATCAGCATTTGGTGGAAGCAGGTATATCAATCCCCTTAATCAGTATTTTGTGGAAGCAGGTATATCACACCCCTAAATTTTAATATTAGTATATTGCAGCCGTCAATCAGTATTTTGTGGAAGCAGGTGTCGCAGGCCTCAATCAATATTTGGTGGAAAAAGGTATACCAGTCCCCTTAATCAGTATTTTGTGGAAGCAGGTATATCGCAGGACTTAATCAGTATTTAGTGGAAGCAGGTATGTCAAACCCCTTAATTAGTATTTTGTGAAAGCGGCTATCTCGCAGGCCTCAATCAAAATTTTGTGGAAGCAAGTATATCAATCCCCTTAATCAGTATTTCGTGGAAGCAGGTATCTTGTAGGCCTCAATCAATATTTAGTGGAAGCAGGTATATCAATCCCCTTAATCAATATTTTGTGGAAGAAGGTATATCACACCCCTTAATCGCTATTTTTTTTGCCACAACAGTTATATCACACCACCCTGTTTATTTGGGGCAACAGGTTACAGGTATATAGCAGCCGTCAATCTGTATTCTGTGGAATCAGGTGTATCGCAAGCCTCAATAAATATTTGATGGAAGCAGGTATATCAATCCCCTCAATCAGTATTTTGTGGAAGCAGGTGTATCGCGGGCCTCAATCACTATTTGGTGGAAGCAGGTACATTTGGTGGAAGCAGGTACATCAAACCCCTTAATCAGTATTTTGTGAAAGCAGTTGTATCACAGGCCTCAATCAATCTTTTGTGGAAGCAGCTTTATCAATCCCCTTAACCAGTATTTTGTGAAGAAGGTATCTCATAGGCCTCAATGAATATTTGGTGGAAGCAGGTATATCAATCCCCTTAATCAGTATTTTGTGAAAGCAGGTGTATCGCTGGCGTCAAACAGTACTTGGTGGAAGCAGGTATATCAGACCCCTTATTTTGTATTTTATGGATGTAGGTGTATCGCTGGCCTCAATCAATATTTGGTGGAAGCAGGTATATCAATTCCCTTTAATCAGGATTTTGTGGAAGCTGGTATATCAATCCCCTTAATCATTATTTTGTGGAGGCTGGTATATCGTAGGCGTCAATCACTATTTGGTGGAAGTAGGTCTCTCAAACTCCTTAATCAGTATTTTGTGGAATCAGGTGTTTTGCATCAGCCTCAATCAATATATGGTGGAAGCAGGTATATCAATCCCCTTAATCAGTATTTGGTGGAAGCAGGTGTATCGCAGGCCTCATTTAATCTTTGGTGGAAGCAGGTATATCAATCCCTTTAATCAATATTTTGTGGAAGCTGGTATATCGCTGGCGTCAAACAGTATTTGGTGGATGCAGGTATATCAATTCCCTTTAATCAGGATTTTGTGGAATCAGGTGTATCGCAGGCCTAAATCAATATTTGGTGGAAGCAGGTATATCAGACCCCTTATTTTGTATTTTATGGATGTAGGTGTATCGCTGGCCTCAATCAATATTTGGTGGAAGCAGGTATATCAATTCCCTTTAATCAGGATTTTGTGGAAGCTGGTATATCAATCCCCTTAATCAGTATTTTGTGGAGGCCGGTATATCGTAGGCGTCAATCACTATTTGGTGGAAGCAGGTCTCTCAAACCCCTTAATCAGTATTTTGTGGAATCAGGTGTTTTGCAAGCCTCAATCAATATATGGTGGAAGCAGGTATATCAGTCCCCTTAATCAGTATTTGGTGGAAGCAGGTGTATCGCAGGCCTCATTTAATCTTTGGTGGAAGCAGGTACATTAAACCCTTTAATCAGTATTTTGTTAAAGCAGGTATCTCACAGGCCTTAATCAATATTTTGTGGAAGCAGGCATATCAATCCCCTTAATCAGTATTTGGTGGAAGCAGGCATATCAAACCTCTTAATCAGAATTTTGCGGAATCAAGTGTATCACAGGCCTCAATCAATATTTGGTGGAAGAAGGTATATCAATCCCCTTAATTAGCATTTTGTGGAAGCAGGTATATCACACCCCTTAATTATTATTATTATTTTTGCCACAACAGTTATATCACACCACCCTGTTTATTTGGGGTATCAGGTTACAGGTATATAGCGGCCTTCGATCAGTATTTTGTGGAATCAGGTGTATCGCAAGCCTCAATCAATATTTGGTGTAAGCAGGTATATCAAACCCTTTAATCAGTATTTTGTTACAGCAGTTGTATCACAGGCCTCAATCAATATTTCTTGGAAGCAGGTACTGTATATCAATATATATCAAACCAGTATTTTGTGGAAGCAGGTATCCTGTAGGCCTCAATCAATATTTGGTGGAAGCAGTTATATCAATCCCCTTAATCAGTATTTTGTGAAAGCAGGTATATCACACCACTTAATCATTTTTTTTTTTTGCCACAACAGTTATATCACACCACCCTGTTCATTTGGGGCAACAGGTTACAGGTATATAGCAGCTGTTAATTTGTATTTTGTGGAATCAGGTGTATCGCAAGCCTCAATCAATATTTGGTGGAAGCAGGTACATCAAACCCCTTAATTAGTATGTTGTTGAAGCAGTTGTATCACAGGCCTCAATCAAAATTTTGTGGAAGCAGGTATATCAATCCCCTTAACCGGTATGTTGTGGAAGCAGGTATCTCATTGGCCTCACTAAATATTTGGTGGAATCAGGTATATCAATCCCCTAATCAGTATTTTGTGGAAGCAGGTATATTGCAGGCCTCAATCAGTATTTGGTGGAAGCAGGTACATCAAACCCCTTAATCAGTATTTTGTGGAAGCAGTTGTATAACAGGCCTCAATCAATATTTGGTGAAAGCAGGTACATCAAACCCCTTAACCAGTATTTTGTGGAAGCAGGTATCTCGTAGGCCTCAATGAATATTTGGTGGAAGCAGGTATATCAATCCCCTTAATCAGTATTTTGTGGAAGCAGGTATCTCTCAGGCCTTAATCAATATTTTGTGGAAGCAGGTATATCAATCCCCTTAATCAGTATTTTGTGGAAGCAGGTATATCGCAGGACTCAATCAGTATTTGGTGGAATCAAGTGTATCGCAGACCTCAATCAATATTTGGTGGAAGCAGTTATATCAATCCCCTTAACCAGTATTTTGTGGAAGAAGGTATATCGCACCCCTTAATCATTATTATTTTTGCCACAACAGTTATATCACACCACCCTGTTTATTTGGGGCAACAGGTTACAGGTATATAGCAGCCATCAAACAGTATTTTGTGGAATCAGGTGTATCGCAAGCCTCAATCAATATTTGGTGGAAACAGGTATATAGATAGAATGAATGTGTCGGCAGATAAGAACCATTTGGCCCATCTAGTCTGCCCAATATGCTGAATACTATGAATAGCCCCAGGCCCTATCTTATATGAAGGCTGGTCTTATGCCTATCCCATGCATGCTTAAACTCCTTCACTGTATTTGCAGCTACCACTTCTGCAGGAAGGCTATTCCATGCGTCCACTACTCTCTCAGTAAAGTAATTCTTCCTGATATTACTTTTAAACCTTTGCCCCTCTAATTTAAAACTATGTCCTCTTGTAGCAGTTTTTCTTCTTTTAAATATTCTCTCCTCTTTTACCATGATGATTCCCTTTATGTATTTAAAAGTTTCTATCATATCCCCTCTGTCTCTTCCTACTTCCAAGCTATACATGTTAAGGTCCTTTAACCTTTCCTGGTAAGTTTTGTCCTGCAATCCATGTACTAGTTTAGTAGCTCTTCCCTGAACTCTCTCCAAAGTTTCAATACCCTTCTGCAGATATGGTCTCCAGTACTGCACACAATACTCCAAATGAGGTCTCACTAGTGCTCTGTAGAGCGGCACGAGCACCTCCCTCTTTCTACTGTTAATGCCTCTCCCTATACACCCAAGCATTCTGCTGGCATTACCTGCTGCTCTATGACATTGTCTGCCCACCTTTAGGTCGTCTGATATAATGACCCCTAAATCCCTTTTCTCAGATACTGAGGATAGTACTGTATCACTGATTTTATATTCTGCTCTTGGGTTTTTACGCCCCAGGTGCATTATCTTGCACTTATCGACATTAAATTTTAGTTGCCAGATTTTTGACCATTCCTCTAGTTTTCCTAAATCCTTTTCCATTACAACCATACAACCCTCTGTTTTCTGTCCTTCAGCCACTGCCTAATCCATTCAACAATATGTGAGCTCAAGCTCAAAGACTGCAGTTTATTGATAAACCTTCTATGTGGGACAGTATCAAAAGCCTTACTAAAGTCCAGATAATCGATGTCTACTGCACCTCCGCCATCTATTAGTCAATAAGATTAGTTTGACATGATCTCCCTGAAGTAAACCCATGCTGTTTTTTTATCAATCAACCCATGGGTTTTTAGATGTTCCACAATCCTCTCCTTGAGTATGGTTTCCATTAATTTCCCCACTATTGATGTCAGGCTTACTGGCCTATAGTTGCCCGATTCCTCTCTACTACCTGTCTTGTGAATTGGCACAACGTTTGCTAATTTCCAATCTTCTGGGACGACACCTGTTACCAGTGAGTGGTGAAATAAATCTGTTAATGGTTTTGCTAGTACACCTCTAAGCTCTTTTAATAGCTATGGGTGTATCCCATCAGGCCCCTGTGATTTATTTGTATTAATTTTAGACAGCTGACTTAGAACCTCTTCCTCTGTAAAGACACATGCATCAAAGTATTCATTAGTCTTCCTCCCTAACTGAGGTCCTTCTCCTTCATTTTCCTTTGTAAAAACTAAACAGAAGTATTCATTGAGGCAGTCAGCTAGTTCTTTATCCTCTTCCATATACCTTCCTTCTTTTGTTTTTAATTTGGTAATTCCGTTTTTTAATTTCCTTTTTTCATTTTTGTGTCTGAAGAATGTCTTATCACCTTTTTTCACTGACTGAGCTAATTTCTCTTCTGCCTGAGCTTTAGAAGCTCTTATAACTTGCTTCGCCTCTCTCTGCCTCATCTCATAGATTTCCCGGTCATCCTCGTTTTGGGTGTTTTTATACTTGCTAAATGCCATCTTTTTGTTTTTTAATGATTTTGGCCACTTCTGCTGAGTACCACAGTGGTCTCTTCCTTTTTTTTGCCTTTACTGACAAGCCTAATGCACTTTTCTGTTGCTTCATTAGTGCCAATTTTAAGTAGTCCCATTTCTCTTGGACTCCATTGAAATTGTTCCAGTCTGATAGGGACTCGTATACCACTGATCTCATTTTAGAAAAGTCTGTTTTCCTAAAATCTAAAACTTTTGTTTTTGTGTGGAGTGACTCAGTCACTGTACTTATAGTAAACTGACTGGTGATCACTGGATCCTAAGCTTTCCCCTACAGTAATATCAGATACCAAATTGCCATTTGTGAATACCAAATCTAAAATGGCCTCCTTCCGGGTTGGCTCCCCAACTACTTGCTGTAGAGATAATCCCAGTAGGGAATTTAGAATGTCTGTACTCCTGGCAGAACTAGCTATTTTGGTTTTCCAGTTTATATCAGGAAGATTAAAGTCTCCCATAATGACAACTTCCCCTTTCAATGTCATTTCAGCCATTTCCTCAACTAGTAGATCATCCAATTCTTTGACTTGGCTTGGTAGTCTGTATATGACACCTACACGAGTTACCTTATGATTACCAAGCTGCAACGTAACCCAAACTGACTCTAAATTGGTTTCGCTGGCTTGTATTAGATTAGATTTTATGCTATCTTTCACATATAGGGCCACTCCACCCCCTTTCTTGCCTTCTCTGTCTTTCCTATATAGAGAGAACCCAGGTATTGTTATATCCCAGTCATTACTCTCATTGAACCATGTCTCAGTAACAGCCACTAAATCTATATTCTCAGATGCCATTACAGACTCAAGTTTGTTGATCTTATTCCCTAAACTGCGAGCATTTGTAGACAAGACTCCCAGCTTGTCATTTCTTATCCTATCAGTTCCTGGCATCTTCTGGCATTGTTTTTTCGGGGGGGGGGGGGGGCAGCCGAACTGATGGATTGTCTCTTTTGTGCCCCCCTTTCCTAGTTTAAATGTTCCTTAGCAAAAACTTTGAACTGTTCACTGAGGACATTCGTTCCCTTGAGAGAAAGAAGCAAACCAATCTTTCTTGTACAGTTCTTTTCCATTCCAGCTAGAGCGAACATGAGACACAAAGCCAAATCCCTGGTTTAAACACCATTCACCAAGCCATACATTGAATTCCTTAATACGCAACTGCTTTTCATGCTGATGGTTGTGCACAGGCAGAACTGCAGAGAATGAGACAGTCGATGCAATCTCCCATATATCATTACCAAGTGTGTGAAAATCTTCCTTCACCTTTGAAACTTCATTGCAAGCCAGATCATTTGTCCCAATATGGACAATAACATCCACCTCCTTTTCCATTTTTGCTTGCTTAATAATGTTAAGGATACGTCGTCTGTCCCTGCTGGTAGTAGTACCAGGGAGACATCTCACAAAACCTTTTTCTTCAAATTTCACACTTATGATAGAATCGCCCACCAATAGCTGCTTACTATTAGTACTCACTATATCCTTTTGGTCTTTGTCAGTAGCCTTGCATACCTTAGGCATAGGAGATGATTGTTCCTCACCCACTGTGCCTAAGCCATCCTCCATGTTGCTTTTGCATTCTGAAAGTGCTGCAAATGAATTACAGAGAGCCACAGACTGTGGGACATGTCTTCTATCAACAGCTCTAAGTCTACCAGAACCTACAGTAACCCATCTTCCATTTCTGGGGGGCCTTTGTGGCAGTGGCATTGCAACATGCCAATCCTGAGTTTGTCTAACAGTTACTTTACAAATCTCAGATTTCAAAAATGCAATTTCCTTCTGCATTATGGAGAACTGTCTGCAGATCAGACAGCATCCAAACCTGCGAAGAGTGAAACAAGAAATGAAAGCGCAACAATTCCTGCACTGAATCAGGTCTGCCATTTTAATGCAACAAGATATGTTAAACAAAACTTAATAGATTGTACTCACCTCCAGATTACCTCCTGAGTATTTCTTGAATATCTCTAGTGCACTTAGAAATGCTGCACTTTGAGAATGATGCAAGCTACAATTAGTCAAGCTAATACTATGTGGCTATATATACACACACTCCTACAAATGCCCCTCCCACAACAACAAATTTAACACCTTAATGGCCCTATGCTCATTAGCAATCAGACAATAGCAACACCAGTCTAACAAATTCCTTCCTGTTCTAAAGCACACCAAAAACACAGCTGAAGTTCTGCTACAGTGGAAAGTTCTAGGTTAGTCTCTTGAATATCTCTAGTGCACTTAGAAATGCTGCACTTTGAGAATGATGCAAGCTACAATTAGGCAAGCTAATACTATGTGGCTATATATACACACACTCCTACAAAAGCCCCTCCCACAACAACAAATATTAATCCCCTTCATCAGTATTTTGTGGAAGCAGTTGTATCACAGGCCTCAATCAATATTTTGTGGAAGCAGGTATATCAATCCCCTTAACCAGTATTTTGTGGAAGCAGGTATCTCGTAACCCTCAATCAATATTTGGCGGAAGCAGGTATATCAATCCCCTCAATCAGTATTTTGTGGAAGCAGGTATATCACATCCCTTAATCGTTATTTTTTTTGCCACAACAGTTATATCACACCACCCTGTTTATTTTGGGCAACAGGTTACAGGTATATAGCAGCCGTCAATCTGTATTTTGTGGAATCAGGTGTATCGTAGGCCTCAATCAGTATTTGGTGGAAGCAGGTACATTAAACCTCTTAACCAGTATTTTGTGGAAGCAGGTATCTCGTAGGCCTCAATGAATATTTGGTGGAAGCAGGTATATCAATCCCCTTCATCAGTATTTTGTTGAAGCAGGTGTATCGCAGGCCTCAATCAGTATTTGGTGGAAGCAAGTACATATAACCCCTTAATCAGTATTTTGTGGAAGCAGTTGTATCACAGGCCTCAATCAATATTTTGTGAAAGCAGGTATATCAATCCCCTAATCAGTATTTTGTGGAAGCAGGTTTATCGCAGTCCTCAATCAATCTTTGGTGGAAGCAGGTATATCAATCCCTTTAATCATTATTTTTGGAAGCTGGTATATCGCTGGCATCAATCAGTATTTGGCGGAAGCAGGGCTATAAAACCCTTTAATCAGTATTTTGTGGAAGCAGTTGTATCACAGGCATCAATCAATAGTTTGTGGAAGCAGGTATATCAATCCGCTTAACCAGTATTTTGTGGAAGCAGGTATCTCGCAGGCCTCAATCAATATTTGGTTCAAGCGGGTATATTAATCCTCTTAATTAGTATTTTGTGGAAGCAGGTGTATCGCAGGCCTCAATCAATATTTGGTGGAAGTATGTATATCAATTCCCTTTAATCAGGATTTCGTGGAAGCTGGTATATCGCAGGCATTAATCAGTATTTGATGGAAGCAGGTCTATCAAACCCCTCAATCAATATTTTGTGGAAGCAGGTATATCAATCCCCTTTAATCATTATTTTGTGGAAACAGGTATATCACACCCCTCAATTATTATTTTTCTGTCACAACAATTATATCACACCACCCTGTTTATATGGGGCAATAGGTTACCGGTATATTGCAGCCATCAATCAGTATTTGGTGGAAGCAGGTATATCAATCCCCTAATCAGTATTTTGAGGAAGCAGGTTTATCGCAGTCCTCAATCAATCTTTGGTGGAAGCAGGTATATCAATCCCTTTAATCATTATTTTTGGAAGCTGGTATATCGCTGGCGTTAATCAGTATTTGGTGGAAGCAAGTCTATAAAACCCTTTAATCAGTATTTTGTGGAATCAGGTGTATCCCAGGCCTCAATCAATATTTGGTGAAAACAGGTATATCAATTCCTTTTAATCAGAATTTTGTGGAAGCTGGTATGATATCGCAGGCGTCCATCAGTATTTGATGGAAGCAGGTCTATCAAACCCCTCAATAAATATTTTGTGGAAGCAGGTATATCACACCCCTCAATTATTATTTTTTGCCACAACAATTATATCACACCACCCTGTTTTTTTGGAGCAACAGGTTACAGGTATATTGCAGCCATCAATTAGTATTTGGTGGAAGCAGGTATATCAATCTCCTTAATAAGTATTTTGTGGAAGCAGGTTTAATTGCAGGCCTCAATCAGTATTTGGTGAAAGCAGGTATATCAATCCCCTTAATCAGTATATTGTGGAAGCAGGTATTTTTACACCCCTCAATTTTTTAGTTTTTTTTCCCCAACAGTTATATCACACCACCCTGTTTATTTGGGGCAACAGGTTACAGGTATATCGCAGCCGTCAATCAGTATTTAGTGGAAGCAGGTATATCGCACCCTTTGCAAATAGTTGTACCAATAGCACTTGTTCCTCTATATACCTGCCGTATCGCAGTAGAACCGCACACAATTGCTGCACAATACAAATGCACTATATGCTTTCTATGTTAGAAAGTATATTATAGGTATATCACACCCCTTAATCACTTTTTTGGGGGAGCAACAGGTATATATCACACCAGTTGCAATTAGTTATTCCAATCGTGTTTGTCATTCTACATATCTGCGGTATTGCAGTAGAACCGCACACAACTGCTGCACAATACAAATGCACTACAGTATAATATACTTTCTATGTTAGAAAGTATAAGTATATCACACCCCTCAGTATGTCACACCTATCGATATCAAATTTTGAGAAAAAGGCATTCAAAAGGTAAGAACCCGTGGAGCGCAACAACCTATCAGTGCAGAGAAGGTTATTTAGAACAGATGAAAAATTAGTTCTTTGACCTAGTGGGTGATAAATGACTGAGCATATAAAAAGTGGAAAGTCAGGTCAGCGTTATACTCAATGATCTTACATAGAGTATCTAAAATTAGAGCAAATAAAACATGATTGGTAAAAAAGGCAATCAATAAAAACAATGGAATATATAAAATCCAAATGAAAACACTGATGGCTGTTTAAGTTGTACTCACTTCAGCAGGGGGGGTGGGGCAGAATAAATCTCAAGACACTTGCACTTGAAACCCCCCCTCGCCGAGGTCGCCTGTACATAGTCAATCCACCGGATGGTCCCAAATGATGAACTGGGGGCCTTGTTAGATAAATCAGGTGGTCTTTAATGAAAGAAAAAGAGCTCAACGTGTTTCGGGGGTTAAATAAAGTCCCCCTTCTTCAGGAGCAAGATCGCCGTCAGTGTTGTAATTTGGATTTTATATATTCCATTGTTTTCATTGATTACCTTTTTTACCAATCATGTTTTATTTGCTCTAATTTTAATTACTCTATGTAAGATCATTGAGTATAACCCTGACCTGACTCTATGAATTTTTCTTTATGAATCAGGGCCAATCTACATCTCTTGGTTCTCTTCCCTTTTTTTGAGTATTTTTACTCTAACGCTCCTTTTTTCTTTCCATATACACCTATCGATAGCACACGTATACCAGTCCTTAAAAGGACTTTTGTGGCCCTATTAGCTAGCGTTTGGTGTCCCTAACAGTCTTTTCCTGCTCCACAAAGCAACCTCTCCCTACACTGGCAAAACACAGAATGTAAAATGGCTGCCAGATCTGTTTCATTTATAGGGTGGGCGTGTGTCCATGGGATGAAATGTCTGAATTGGCTGTATTGTCCCTCCTGATGGATGTGTCATGGGTCAAAGTTCGTCACAATGCAAAAAAATATGGCATATGCGAAAATCGCTATATGTTCGCATGTTCGGCGAATCGAGAACGCACAAAGTTCACCGCGAAACAACCGCCAGGCGAACCTCAAGGCCATTTCTAGTTACCATACTCCTTATTCAAACTCCGTGCCCTCCATGGGGAGAACCAGTACCCTGAACAAGGTCTTTTGGGCAGCCAAGCAAATTTTCTATTTTTTTTGCCCAGTTCTGTTTTAAGGAGTTATCTGTGTCTATAAAATTTTAAAAATATATCACTAGAGTGGATTATAATATGAAACAATAAGACTGAGTACCTTGAAACATGTTTTGATTAAGCTGTGCTTTTCTCATTTCTCCCATGCAGTCTCCACTTCCTACTCCAGCTCATCCTACCTGTGGGAGTGTCAGTTGTGATGAAGCAGCTCTTCTCAGCATCAACCCACTGCCCCTCCTAGCAGTGCTGCTCCACACCCAGTACTCCTCTCTCTTGTTCCTCCCCACCTACTACACTAACTCAGCGCAGTGGCTCTGCCCATTGCACTCATAACATCATCATTCACAGTCCACTACTCCAGGTAGCATGCTCAGTTTGTTTTTATGTACAAGACTGTACACTTCCTTATTTCCACTCTCCCTAGCTGATTGTTTTTACCTTGTTCATCTCCTCCTCCAATGCATAGCCCCGAGTAAAAAAAAAATAACTCACTTCCTCCAGCCTCCTCCACCGCAGTCCCATGTAAATAAAATCACTCCTTCCCTCCAGCCTCCTCGAATGCACAGTCCCATGTAAAACAAAAAATATCACCATTCCTCCTCCTCCATTTGCCCCATGCAAATAAAATTGCTCCCTTCCTCCAGCCTTCTCCAACGCACAGTCCCATGTAAATAAGATCATTCCCTCCAGCCTCCTTAAACATACAGCTCCATGCAAATAAAACTGCCCCCTCTCTCGATGTTCCAATGTAAAATCCCATGTAAGTCACATCTCTCCTCCATCCTATTTTACAGTACCATATAAATCACATCTCCCTAATCTCTCCATCCCCTATCATACATTTCCATGTAAATTACATCTTCCTCCATCCCCCATCATATAGTCCCATGTCCATCATATCTACCCCCCCAGCCCCCATCATACAGTCCTATATACATCATATCTGCCCCCCAAACCCCATCATACAGTCCTATGTACATCATATCTTCCCCCCAGCCTCCATGATACAGCCACAGATGCTCACTGCTGACATCAGGCTCCTTTACCTTGTGAAAGTGGGTGGGGCTGAAACACTGCTGGAGAGCACTTGTAGCAGATAATGGGAAGCAGGGGGCAGGCCATCAACATCTCATCACTGCTGACTGACACGTTCATTGTGGGTGGGAATCAGGTGTCCACAACACTTGCACAATGAACGGCACATATTCTGGGAGCAAGGAGAAAGTGGAGAGAGCATACCATGGGACCAGGCAGGGGATCTCAAGCCCTGTACAAAACTTTTAATAAATGTCAAATATAAACTTGCAGCGCCTACCAAGGGGGGTAGGATGTAATATAATACTTTAATCTCGCAATACTCCTTTAAGGGTAGTTACCCAGAAAGAGCTGGGGTTCTGGTATAAGAAACTCTGCTTTTGATTTGGAAAGGAGACTAGCTTGCATGTATCTTTTCTAAAGAAGTATAATGTGGGGACACAAGCACATCAATAGATCAAAAGCACTGATTGAACAGTATGAGGTTTCCACCAGGGGACAATGTTTGAAAAATCATTTGATTGAACAGTTTGAGGCTACTGCCAGGGGAAAATCTTAGTAAAAGAAAAAGAACCAATTGAGAGGTTTTAGCTACCAGTAGTGGAAAATCTTATTACAAAAAAGTACTGAATGAACAGTTTGAGGCTATCCCAAAACTTAGTCGAAAAAAAAAGGGAAAATTGATCTATGAAGAACAAGGCGATATGTATAAATATTAGAGATGAGCTATTTAATTCAATCAATTTGGAATTCATCCTGCATTTTCTAAAAAAAATTTGGATTCTAACAAATCTAAATATTTAGTAATTCCATGCAAATCATATGAAAAACATGTGCAATTCAGCTATTCGGCAATTGTTGGTGGGGCATTTTCCAACCAACAAAATACTGTAGTAATCGCTTTTTGCCTTTTAATATAAATGGATATTTTGGTTATCTTAGAGCTGTTATAATGAAAAATTCATAGCCAATGCTCTCACTCCAACTGTGTTTCCTGAGTTTGTCTGAGACTGCTATACAGTGACGTTGTGTCATGACTACAGAGATTTCTGTGTAGTACTGCATCCTTGCAACACAATAGAAATGAATGAGGTTGCAATGTGACTTGTAAGTTACTGATGTAACTAGAAGGTCACAATGTGACCCCCATTCACTGTCATTATGTAAAGAGGCTGAACTGTTATATATTAGGGTTTGGTCACTGCAAATCCAGCCTCATCAGTCTTAACAACTTATTGACCGCCAATACAGGTTTCCTCGAGGACTATTAATGTGCTTTGTTCCTAGAGCACTGGCTTTCTACGGCAGCTTAGAATAAGCCCTGAACTGTTCTCCTGTGTAATAGAGATCCAGGTTACTGCTCTAACTTGCCGGACTGCCAGAGGCACTTTAGCCACTTAGATGCTGTGATTAATAGTGACTTCGACATCTAAGTGGTTTAAAGGGTAGGAGCTCCCTCTGTCTCCCATCAGCATCCCGCTGTCTGTGTATGGAAACTTGGGACCTAATGAAGGCCCTAAGCCTGTCTGTACTGTTTCCCATCAGGCTGCACTTCTATATAAGGATAAGTGAACCAGTTTTGACTGAACCAGGTTCAGTTCGAACTTTGCTATTTCTCGGATAACAGATGGATCCGAAAATTTTTAGGTTAGTTTCAGATGAACTCACTATAATGGCACTTGTCAGTGTAAAAAAAAAAAAAAAACACTGGGGATGAATAAGAAGGGTGCTCACATGATCCTGGGAGGAAGTTGAGGAGAGGTCTTGTTCTGATTGTCTCCCAGGGTGACAGACACCCTGGATAAGCCAATCAATGCTGCAGGCAGGCAGGCAGGGAAACAAAACAAGCAAAACTCCATTCTGTGCTGGACTGTGAATGAGGGTAGTTGAAACGTACAATGGCTGCTAGAAAAACAATCTTAGGGAGTCAGGGAGAGTAAAAAAACAATCAGGGACAGTAGTCAGAAATGAATCAAGCTTGCATTCTACTGCCAGGGAGAGTGAAGGGAAAGAAACAACCAGGGAAGCTGGTTGTTTTTAAGGAATTTCTGCACCACCAAATTCAGCACATGCGCCAAGCAAGAGATGTGCGTCAAACCGGCTAGTCCCAGAGCTGCTACGAGATTTCACCCATTATTGAACACCACCAGGTGGGGCTTAAGGCTCACTGGCAGCAACCACTCATCGGTCTGTTCTTCTATGCCCCTCCACAGCTCCTGTGCGGTGTGGAGTTTGTCCCGCAAACACATGAGTTTTAAAACTGCCTGCTGACATTTACCCCTGGCTGTGCTGAAGTTGGTGGTGAAGGTCTTTCGCTAACAGGATAAGGAGGTGGTAGAAGAGGAGGAGGAGGAAGCAGAGTAGGAGGAGGAGGCAACAGGAAGCAAAGAATAATGCCCTGCGATCCTTGGTGGTGGAAGGACATGCGTCAAACCGCTATCCGCCTCGGGCCCAGCCGCCACTACATTTACCCAGTGTGCAGTTAGGGAGATATAGCGTCCCTACCCGTGCTTACTGGTCCATGTATCTGTGGTTAGGTGGACCTTGCCTCAGATGGTGATGCGCAGTGCACACTTGATTTTATCCTTAACTTGGTTGTGCAGGGAAGGGTCAGCTCGCCTGGAAAAGTAATGGCGGCTGGGAACGACGTACTGTGGGACAGCCACTGCCATCAGCTGTTTAAAACAGTCCATCTCCACCAGACGGAATGACAGCATTTCAAAGTAATTTTGAAATGCTGGCATTAAGGGCCAGGGATTGAGGGTGGGTAGGTGGGTATTTCCTCTTTCTCTCCAGTGTTAGGGAGATGGACAGCTGAACGCTTGCGTGTAACATGGTGGAGATGCTTGGTGATGGTGATGAAGGTGGTGGTGTTGGTCGCACATCCTCTGTTTGCTGGGTGGCAGGTGCCACTGTGACTCCAGAAGTGGAGGAAGAGGCAGAGACAGCATCAGAAGAGGAAGCAGGAGGAGCCTGAGACCTTTATTGGTTTTTAAGGTGTTTACTCCACTGCTGTTCATACTTTGCATGTAGATGCCTAGTCATGCAGGTTGTTCTCAGGTTTAGAACGTTTATGCCTCGCTTCAGGCTCTGATGGCACAACGTGAAAACTACTCGTGTCTTGTCATCAGGACATTGTCTGAAGGACTGCGACGGCAAAGAACTCCTTGGAGCTGGCTTTGTTGTGCTCAGTACCTGGATGCGGTGGGCAGTACCTGGATGCGGTGGGCAGTAGCAGGCGCACTGTTTCAGGAGCGGCCGCTCCGCTTTTGCACCCTGCTTCCTCTTTTGCTGTGCTGTGGCCTCTGTGCGACCACCGCCTCTTCCTCAGAACTGCACATGTCACTAGCATGAACTTGAGTCCAGTCGTGGTCTAGGACTTCATCATCCTCCACATCATCTTCCACCCATTCTTGACCCCTGCCTTCCTCGTCGGTCTGCACACTGCAGAAAGCCGCAGCAGTTGGCACCTGTGTTTGGTCATCATCAGAGACGTGCTGCGGTAGTATTCCCATGTCATCATCCTCCAACATAAGTGGTTGGACATCAGTGCATTCAATGTCTTCCACTTCTGGGGCAGGGTTATGTGGATGGCCCAGGGAAACCCTGCCAGCAGAGTCATCAAAAAGCATAAGAGTCTGCTGCATGACTTGGAGCTCAGACTGCTTGGCTGCTTTGCAAGGGGGTGAGGTGAAAGACTGATGGGCATGGGCTGCAGATGCCAACTCTGAGCTTTCTGCAGAGGATTGGGTGGGAAGATACTGGGAAGGAACTGGCGCCACTGTCAGCCACCCAATCTACTATCGCCAGTACTTGATCTGGCCTCACCATCCACAGAGCGGCATTCACTTGTATCTGTAGCTGGCGCAGAACAGCCTTGTCCTCTGCCAGCAACAGGAGCTCCACCAACACCACCACGACCATGTCCACGTCCTTTATTTGGTGTTCTCCTCATTATTTGCGTTTACCCCCCAAACTAACAGATGGTTTATCTCAGGTGTCAATTTAACTGCCAATAGTCCACAATTATGTTCACTACAGTAAGGCAGTGCCCGTGTCATAAACAGAATACATTTCTTTAGGTCACACAACAGTGTAATAGAGCAATTCAATACAATTACTTCACTATCACTAAAAATTAGATTTTTCAAATCTACAATGTAACAGCAGAAGTTAACGGTTTAATTTGACTGTCAGAAACACGGCGTACACCACAAATGTGCTATCTACCACAAAACCTGTGTTTTTACAACCAACTATGTATATGCGGAGTTCCACAGGTTACTTAAAATGACTGAAATACAGGGTAAGCCTACAGAGTTTATTGCAACAAACTACAGAGAAGCAGTATGTCACCGCTAAATTATAAAACAGGTTTTTCAGCGTTGCATGCAAAAGTGCTCTGTGGCACCGCAATATGGGTTTATTCCCCCAACTACAGAAATGCGGTATGTCACCGCAAAATTATAAAACATGTTTTTAGAATTGTATGCAAAAGTGCTCTGTGGCATCCAAATACGTTTTTTTTTCACCCAACTACAGAAATGCAGTATGTCACCGAAAAATTTTAAAATAGGTTTTACCGCGTTGTATGCAAAAGTGCTCTGTGGCACCACAATACGGGTTTATTCCTCCAACTACAGAAATGCAGTATGTCACCGCAAAATTTTTAAATAGGTTTTTCAGCGTGGTATGCAAAAGTGCTCTGTGGCACCACAATACGTTTTTTTTTACCGAACTACAGAAATGCAGTATGTCACCACAAAATTTTAAAACAGGTTTTTCAGCGTTGTATGCAAAAGTGCTCTGTTGCACCACAATACGGGTTTATTCCCCCAACTACAGAAATTCAGTATGTCACCGCAAAATTTTAAAACAGGTTTTTCAGCGTTGTATGCAAAAGTGCTCTGTGGCACCACAATATGGGTTTATTCCCCCAACTACAGAAATGCAGTATGTTACCACAAAATTTAAAAACAGGTTTTTCAGCGTTGTATGCAAAAGTGCTCTGTGGCACCACAATACGGATTTATTCCCCCAACTATTGAAATGCAGTATGTCACCGCTAAATTATAAGATAGGTAATGTAGGGGATTTGACCTGCCATAAAAAAGGAATTTTTCCTCCACTGAGCTACCAGAAAATAACTAGATTAATTTCACTTGGCACACATGCAGGTCACATGCAGTTCCAAGAACACTGCAGTTGCTAAAATAGCCACCGAACCACCACCTCACAAACAAATGGATTAAAAATTATTTTGCAGTATCACTGGGTTCAGGGCTGGGTACAAATATGTAGCATAGCACCCTTAATATTTGCTTTCTAATATTTACCCCCACCAAGTTCAACAGATTTCTTCCCAAATCTCTCCCTCACAGCAGCAGAAGCAGCATCCTATCCCTACACTGAGAAGAGCAGAGTGACGTGTGGTGATACGGGACTCCAGCTTAAATAGAGGCTGGGTCACATGCTGCACTTAGCCAATCACAGCCATGCCATTAGTAGGCATGGCTGTGATGGCTTCTTATAGAAAACTAGTGAAACGCTTGTTGATTGGCTGCCCTGCAGCCTTTCAAAAAGTGCAAAGAAATCGACGAATAACGAACCCGAACCCGAAATTTTACGGAAATGTTCGGATTCGGGTCCGGGTGCGAAAAACCAGAAGCTCAACTCTGCTGAGGGATAAATCAGGGAATAGGATGGCAGGGAACAGAATAGGTGGGCTGATGTTCTGTTACAAAGGCACAACAGAGGCTGTATGGAGATGTTGGGGACCATCAAAGGATATCCAATATCCAGTATAGCAGCGAGGAAGTGTGATCTATATGTAATGTCACCTCTGGGACCTGCACCTATTTCTAGAATGGCCCCCTAAAATGAAGGAGAGCGCACCGTGCAAGAGTGGCCACCCTCTTTTTACCTCTATTGGAGTATAGCGGTGGTTAATAGAGGGTGGCCACTCTTGCGCAATGCACTCTCCTTGACTTCTGGAGATACAGTATGAGCAGGTCCCAGAATTAGAACCCACACTTATCAGACATAGTCTAGAAATATATCACCCATGTCTGAGATATTGTAAATAGTAAGTAAATGGTAATATTTGAAACAAGCAGCTATTTTTCTCTGCTGAATAAAGGATTATATTGTGCTCCTTTTGTTGATGAAAATCGGGCAGCTGGGCAAAGATTAATAATTTTAATTTTCACCAGAAGATAATTGATTCATTTTAATTAATTAAATAGACCACACTATCCATCTCTTAGATGGAGAAATTGATATAGTTTTCCTAATTAGAATGTAAGACATAATTAATAGTGTTTTTAAATATCTAACAATTCTCCGAATATACATCAAACAGGACACAATTGCTGCCTCACTGTATTTCCATTGATTTATTTATGTGAAGGACAACAATATGTTAGGCCCCATGCAGACGAGCGAGTATTCCGTGCAGGTGCAATACGTGATGCGATCGCATTGCGCCTAACGGAATCCGGACCCATAAATTTAAATGGGGCTGTGTACATGAGCAATGTTTTTCACGCATCACTTTTGCATTGTGTGAAAATCGCAGCATGTTCTATATTCAGAGATTTTCACTCAACGCTGGCCCCACAGAAGTGAATGGGGCTGATGGAAAATCGCATCGCATCCACAAGCAAGTGCTGGTGCAATTTTCATGGATGGTTGCTGAGAGATGTTCGTAAAATCATAAACATTTTGTTTATTATCACACGCATGCAAAACGCAATAAATCGCATTTTACCTGTGCAATAAAAACTGAAAAACTGAACGCGATCGCAAACAAAACTGAATGTACTTGCTTGCCCAATCACGCATGTTTCACTCAATGCATCCGCAAATCATCCGGACCTAATCCGCTTACGTTCGTCTGCAAGGGGCCTTATGCATACATCTAAGCGGTTATAATGTATTTGATTTTAGCCTCTGCTTTGCTCAATTGCGCTGTCTACTTAATCCTATGTTAGAATAAAATCTTTAATTAAAATAATCTAAAAGGAGGCTTTTATAAATTAAAATGAAATTATTTTGAAGCAATAAGCAATCTCATACACTATACTTATGCTAGAAGCTGTTTATAATACCTCCTTTAGATTTTCTTTATTGATTTGATATCTCTTTGTTTTACCATATAGAGATGCAATATCCAAAGGCAGGGAAAGTTCTCTTAACATCAGAGGCTTCAAAATGCATCCCAAGGACTTGTGTGACATAATGATAATTAGCTACCTGACACTTAGCTAAGTCATCTAGTAGTAAATATGCAATATTTATATTATGTATTTCAGTGTAATGTGGGTAGTGTCCTTCCCACTACACCATTATATGGTATGTTAAAGGGACACTACCATCCAGATATTTTAGCATATATTACCAGCCTGTATGTCAACATTTAATGTATTTATTTATTCTTTTTACAAAATTCAGGTGGGTGGTTTTCTTGATATCATTTTTTGCCACTCCATGTATTCTACTTCCTGCTCTGTCTCTTTGAAGGGGCTGTCTCATCACAGACGATGGGGGCATATTGCTAGGATATGCCCCCATTGTCTTATAGGTGCGGGTCCCACTGCTGGGACGTAGCCCCGAAAATGTTGGAGGGCATACGGCGCATGTGTAGCCGCTCTCCATTCATTTTCTATGGGGCCATCGAAAATAGCCAAGCACTGGTTCGGCTATTTCCACTGTTCCCATAGAAGTAAATGGGAGCAGTGGCCGGTAATGCACGGTGTGCTCCCTTTGACTTCTTTGGGAGAGCTTTTGGTAGTGGCTGGACTTGAGTCCTCCAGTCACAACCTTGTAGGGCTCTGTTCCCGATATAAGTGCGGGTCCCAGCGGTGGGACCCACACCCATAACACAATGGGTGTGATATGCCCCCATTGTCTGTGATGAGACAACCCCTTTAATTTCCTCCTTTGTTCAGGCTTTAGCAAAACAAACAGCCTTGTTTCACTTTATCGTATGTAGGATTGTCCTGCTTAAAGGTGAACCACTGCCCCAGCCTGAAGTCTTTTGCAGCCTCTAACAGGTTCTACTCCAGCCAGTGGCGACTCTAGGAACAATATATAGGGGGGGGCACATAAGATACCACAGTCAAAAATGGGGGGGGGAGGCACTAATAATTTTCACCACGTAGTAATACTACTGAAAAAAACAAAATAAGTATATATAAATAAGATAACAACACTGTTATGGGGGCATCTGTGGATGAGACTGTTATTGGGGACCTGTGGATGACACACTGTTCGGCCTCTTTTACACGGCCCGCAATGCACAGGCACTGACTGTGGGGCAGCTGCAGTGGATAGCGGACCCATTCACTTGAATGGATCCGCAATCTGCCCGTTCCGCAAAAAGATAGGACATGTTCTATTTTTTTGCGGGACTGAGGTACGGAACGGAACCCCATGGAAGCACTCCGTAGTGTTCCGTACCGTCATTCCGTTCCGCACCGTTCCACATCTCTGGATTTGCGGACCCATTGAAATGAATGGGTCCGCATCCGTGATGCGAAATGGCCACGGAACGGTGCCTGTCTATTACAGATCCGCAAATGCGGTCCGCAATACGGGCTCGTGACACCTACGGACGTGTGAAAGAGGTCTAATGGGGGACCTGTGGATGACACACTGTTATGGGGGCATCTGTGGATGACACACTGTTATGGGGGCATCTGTGGATGACACACTGTTATGGGGGCATCTGTGGATGACACACTGTTATGGGGGCATCTGTGGATGACACACTGTTATGGGGGCATCTGTGGATGAAACACTGTTATGGGGGCATCTGTCGATGACACACTGTTATGGGCATCTGTCAATGACACACTGTTATGGGCATCTGTCGATGTCACTGTTATGGGCATCTGTAGATGTCACTGTTATGGGCATCTGTGGAAGACACTGTTATGGGCATCTGTGAAAGACACTGTTATGGGCATCTGTGGATGACACTGTTACGGGCATCTGTGGATGACACTGTTATGGGCATCTGTGGATGACACTGATATGGGGGACCTGTAGAGGACACACTGTTATGCGGGCATCTGTGGATGACACACTGTTATGGGGGCATCTGTGGATGACACACTGTTATGGGGGCATCTGTGGATGACACACTGTTATGGGGGCATCTGTGGATGACACACTGTTATGGGGGCATCTGTGGATGACACACTGTTATGGGGGCATCTGTGGATGACACACTGTTATGGGCATCTGTAGATGTCACTGTTATGGGCATCTGTGGAAGACACTGTTATGGGCATCTGTGGATGACACTGTTATGAGCATCTGTGGATGATATACTGTTATGGGCATCTGTGGTTGACACACTTTTATGGGCATCTGTGGAAGACACTGTTATGGGCATCTGTGGATGACACTGTTATGAGCATCTGTGGATGATATACTGTTATGGGCATCTGTGGTTGACACACTTTTATGGGCATCTGTGGATGACACACTTTTATGGGCATCTGTGGATGACTAAGCATAAGCAGAAAACTGAACTGCCTGTTCCTGCTTTTCCACTTTCAGAGAGAAAGCAGCAGCAATCAGTAAGCAGCCTTAAGTTACCTCAGCGCAGTTGCCGCGCTGCGCTCCGAGACCTGCTGCTCTGTTCCTCCTAGTCCTGGCTGCAGGCTTCCACTTCCAGCCGCCGTGCCTCCTGTAAACCAGAATTGACTTGCGGCGCGACGGCTGGGCGTGCAAATCATTCTGCAGGCAGCGTGTGCGTGAGGTGATGTCAGGGTAATTGTGATGATTCGGATTGGCGGCGGCCGGACCATGGGGCATTACATTTTAAAGGGAAAGGAGAAGAATCAGCAGGGGGGGGCGTGCACGCGGGGGGCAAAGAATAACCTGGGGGGGGGGCAATTGGCCCCCCTTGCCTCCCTGTAGCAATGCCACTGCCTCCAAGATTTCCCTGTATTTAGCTCCATACATCTTCCCATAAACTAAGACCAGACTCCATGTCCCTGCTGAGGAAAAGCATCCCCACGGCATGACGCTGCCCCCACCATGTTTCACGGTGAAGGTGGTGTGTTTAGGGTGATGTGAAGTGTTAGTTTTCCGCCACATATAGCATTTTGCATTTAATCCAAAAAGTTCAACTTTGGTCTCATCTGATCAGAGCACCTACATGGCTTGTGGCAAACTGCAAATGGGACTTCATATGGTTTGCTTCTTGACACTCTTCCATAGAGGCCAGATTTGTGGTGTATACAATTAATAGTTTTCCTGTGGACAGATTCTCCCATCTGAGCTGTGGATCTCTGGGCATGTTGGCTGCTTCTCTAATTAGTGTCAGTTTAGGTGGACGGCCATGTCTTGGCAGGTCTGCAATTGTGCCATACTACTTCCATTTTTGGATGGTGGATTGAACAGTATTCCATTAGATGTTCAGAGCTTGGAATTTTTTTTATAACCTAACCCTTCTTTGCACTTCTCCATAACTTCCCTGACCTGTCTGGTGTGTTCCTTGGTTTTCATGATGCTGCTTGATAAATAATGTTCACTAACAAACCTCTGAGGCCTTTACAGAATGGCTGTAGTTATAATGAAAATAATTTACACGCAGGTGGTCTCAATTTACTAATTATGTAACTTCTGAAGGCAATTGATCACACTGGATTTTATTTAAAGGTATGAGAGGACAGGGAGCTAAATATAAATGCATGCCACACTAAAATTTTTATTAAGAATTTTGAAAACCATATAATTGCCACTGGCTAACATCGAAGTTACACAGGGGAGAACCTTTGTCTGCCTCTATCATAAAGAAATCGTCTACGGCTTTTCCCAGTTCATACAATCGGTCCAACATATGGAGGGTGGCATTCCAACGGGTGAAAATGTCGCATATCAGCCTATCATCCAAAATATGTAGAGACTGACCTTTGTCAAGATGAATCAGGTGTGGATCAGCCAGGATTACCAACCACCAATTCCTGATGCATCAGATTAGATCATACATGCTGCCTCACCCAAACCTTGACAAGAGACCGGTTTCTTCTGGCTACCTGCCTCAGCTACTATTCTGATGCTGCCAACCGCCTGATGCCACATATCTGATGCTAAGTGCTCCTTCTTACACCCACCATCGTCAGCAGGTACTGTTAGTGCCATCCACATCCCCACTCTGTCACCAGGTTAATCTATGGTCTCCTGATGCTGCTGTCACCTCACCACTCAGGTCTCCTCATGCTGCCACTCTGTGGCCTCTTCATGCTGATGCTGCTGCCACCTCCACACTATGTCACCTTGCCACTCTGTGGTCTCCTCATGCTGCTACTGCCACCTCCACACTATGTAAGTTTGCCATCCTGTGGCCTCCTCATGCTGCTGCTGCCACCTCCACACTATGCCACCTTGCCACTCTGTGGTCTCCTGATGCTGCTGCTACCTAAAGAGTATGTCACCTTGCCACTCTGTGGCCTCCTCATGTAGCTGCTGCTGCCACCCCCAGACTCTGTCATTGTGCCACTCTGTGTTCTACTGATGCTGCTGCTACCTCCAAACTATGTCACCTTGCCACTATGTGGTCTCTTGATGCTGCTGCTACCTCAACACTATGTTACCTTTGCACTATGTGTCCTCCTCATGCTGCTGCTACCACCTCCACACTCTCTCATTGTGCCACTCTGTAGTCTCCTGATATTGCAGCTACCTCCACTCTATGTCACCTTACCACGCTGTGGTATCCTGATGCTGCTGCCACTTTCACACTGTGTCACCTTGCCGCTCTGTGGTCTCCTCATTCTGCTGCTCCTACCCCCTCCACACTATGTCACCTTGCCACTCTGTGGTCTACTGATGCTGCTGCTACCTCCACACTATGTCACCTTGCCACTCTGTCATCTTCTGATGCTGCTGTCATCTTCACACTCTGTGGACTTCTCATGCTGTTCCCACCCTCCCCACTTCATGACTGGGCCACTAATTTGCATTTTTGTCCTGGTTGACATAATCATTTATTTCACCCTTCTTCTGATCTGTCAGAAGTAAGAAAAAATGAGACATATTACGGACCCTGTCTGTACAGCAGCTGTGGGGCCTGTATGGTCCCATCAGAATTGGCATATGATTTGGTAGCCAAAAGCAGGAGTGGGTATAAGACTAGTGTTGAGCGTGAATATTCGAATAGCGAATTTTTATCGCGAATATCGGCACTTCGCTAATTTGCGAATATTTCGAATATAGCTCTATAAATTCGCCATTTCGAATATATATATATTTTTTTTAGTCTTTGTTTTTCTTTCCCACTTCCCAAAAGTAGTTCTTACCTGTCCTGAGGATTCCTGGCTTCCTGGCTGCTCCAGTCAGTGCCCGTTGCCGATTCTGCCGACTTCCGTGCTCATGGAGCGTCCCCATCACCATGGGAACGTCTCCATATACTAAAATGTACTGTCGGATTTGAGGAATTACGTTGAAATCGCAATGCAATTAATTCAAGTTATATTAATCGCATTGCGATTACAACTTAGCAGTGCACTGCTCTCTTACATATTAGGCTAGAATTAACGAATATGGAATATAGCAGCAGTGCTAAGTAGAAATCGCAATGCGATTACTCCAAGTTACATTAATCGCATTGCGATTTCAATTAGCACTGCTATAATATATTCCATATTCGTTGACTTCGTTAATTCTAGCAAGCTGACCCATTATAAACCCAGCTCTAAGTCGAAATCGCAATGCGAATAATATAACTTTAAGTAATCGCATTGCGATTTCAACAGACATGGTTTACTATGGTTGCTAAAACGAAGATGGAGAATACTTCGTTATCTTCGTTTTGAGGAATATGACGAATACATTCGTCATATTCGCTAATTCTACCAAGCCAACAATAGTAAACCAGGTCTAAGTTGAAATCGCAATGCGATTGATTCAAGTTATATTAATCGCATTGCGATGAAATAGGAGGGTTGACTATAGAGACAGCTGTGTTTAATTTGCTATGCGATTATATAATTTTTTCTTTTTTTATAAATAGAATAATTATAATAATTATCAAGTAATATAATTATTCTATTAAAAAAGCAAAGTAATATAATCGCATAGCGAATTAAACACAGCAGTCTCTATAGTCAACCCTCCTATTTGATTGCTAGAATTAGCGAAGTTGACGAATAGGTTGCTAAAACGAAGATGGAGAATACTTCGTTATCTTCGTTTTGAGGAATATGACGAATACATTCGTCATATTCGTCATCTTCGCTATAATTCTATGTGTGAAACCAATAGGAAAGTAGCCTAAGTTAAAATCGCAATACGCGATTATTTAAATCGCATATTAATCGCGATAACTAGAATAATGCCGAATATTCAATTTCGACGAATATGAAACGAATATTCTTTCGAATATTCTCGAATTTCGTCGAAAACGAATATGGCACCTGCCGCTCATCACTATATAAGACGCAGAAGACATTAAAATATTCTATTCATGTGTCATCTCTGTTTTGGATCCACTCCTGTTTTTTTTTGGCATTAGCAATACTAATGGATTACTGACCAAATGCTGACCGAGTGAAGGCGGATGCTCAATAGAGATGTCGCGAACGGCGAATGCAAACTTCTGCAAATGTTCGCGAACGGGCGAACCGGGCGAACCACCATAGACTTCAATAGGCAGGTGAATTTTAAAACCCACAAGGACTCCTTCTGGCCACAGTAGTGATGGAAAAGATGTTTCAAGGGGACTAACACCTGGACTGTGGCATGCCGGAGGGGGATCCATGGCAAAACTCCCATGGAAAATTGCGTAGTGGACGCAGAGTCGGGTTTTAATCCATAAAGGGCATACATCAACTAACATTCCTAAATTGTTTGGAATACCATGCTTTAAAACATCCAGTGTGTGTATAAGATCAGGTGTGATGTTGTATCGATCAGGTAGTGTAAGGGTTACGCCCGCTTCACAGTGACAGACCTAACTGTGACAGACCAAACTCCCCGTTTAAACGCACCGAAAACAACCGCAAACAGTCCATTTGCACAACCGCAAACTCCCCATTTGCACAAGGTTGGATACCAAGCCAGCCATATCCCGTTCCTTGTCCTCATTGACGTCATTGAAGGTCTCTTCCTCGCGCAATGTACTGTGCCACTCTATATGAGTGGTGTGTTCAGTAATCAGTAGTACTATTGTTATCAGTTTAATCCCTGTTACCAGTTTAATCCCCCTATCAGGGGACGTGCATCAAATAGATTTTAGGAACCGGGAGATGGAAAAAGAAGCTTGGTCGGTCCTCTTACTTCCAATTTGGGGGACTGCGCGTGTGCCGTGCAATTTACTGTGCAACCCTATATGAGTGGTGTCTTAACTAGTACTATTCTTATCAGTTTAATCCCTGTTACGTCCCCTATCATCGGACATGAATAGATTTTAGGAACTGGGAGATGGAAAAAAAAGATTGGTCGGTCCTCCTACTTCCAATTTGGGGCACTGCGCGTGCTGTGACACACTATATGAGTGGTGTGTTTCCTCACGCCACTATTGACCTATATTTAATGATAAAAATGCTTGTCGACATTATGACTGTTAACTCTTACATGTTGTTATGCTTTGTTAAATTTTTATGCACTCTATGCTGTATTTGCTGTATTTTCTATGGCCGTCTATCGGCTTTTTGTGCATTTCTTTTACTTGAAAATTGAATAAAAATCTATTAAACATTATGAGTGGTGTGTTAAGTAGTACTATTCTTATCAGTTTAATCCCTGGTACGTCCCCTATCAGGGGACGTGTATCAAATAGATTTCAGACAACCGCAAAGAGATGGAAAACGTTGAGACACACATGACATAATTTTAATTCCTCTATGCGTCAATCTTGGTGTAGTGATGACTGTGCTCGTGCACACGTTTGGGAGATTGCAGGCGATGGCGGTTTTTCAAAGCCTATGGTCGTGCTAAGGTAGTTCAGTGACAGTTAAGTGACCCAGAAAACAATGATTCTGCAGTGTGGGCCCATTGTTGGCCTAGTAGGCTTTAATGATCACCTTTGATGATCACAACGAACATTAATGTTTTTTCTATGAAAAATTATCCAGCCGATCGCATTTGGTCTGTTCACAGTGAAGCAACGAGCTTATCATCTGGGGTGTGCTAACATTGCCAACACACTCATAGAAGTGATTGCCTTATTGTGATACGCAAGCCCCTTCACCACAACAAGGTAACGATCACGAAGGGGAATTGACACATTATTTGTGCCTTTTTATTTGTTTTGTTTTTGCAGCCACAGTGCAGCACCAAAGGCCAGAAAAATTAGGCATGTACCCATGCCTGAAAAACTAGGCACTGTGTTCTGTGTAAGCCAGTCAACTATGTCCTCAGAATTTTTCGAGTTTAGAGTATGTGGCCTCTGAACACTGGGCATTATTCTAGGGCCAAAGGAAATCACAGCACCACGACAGCCCCTGTGGGGTGGCCTGCCTCTGCCTGTCATTTTTTTTTTTGATTAGTGGTACTATGCGTGCAAGGTACTGTGCCACCGGGTAAGAGTGGTGGGCACTGGCAGTGGGCACACTACAGTCAGTGGAAGTTGGCGTGACACACAATGGCAGGCAACTAACCTTATATTAAAGGGTAAAAATTAAATGCCTTATTTATTGGCAAGCTACTGTGCCACCCGGTATGAGTGGTGGGCACTGGCAGTGGGCACACTACAGTCAGTGGAAGTGGGCCTGACGCACACTGGCAGCAGGCAGGCAACTGAAATTAGATGTTGAGCGAACAGTTCGAGCATAGTCTTGAGCGGCAGGAGCCATATTCGATTTTGACGAAATTCGCGAATATTCGAAAGAATATTCGTTTCATATTCATCGAAATCGAATATTCGTCATTATTATAGTTATCGCGATTAATATGCAATTTAAATAATCGCGTATTGCGATTTTAACTTAAGGCTACTTTCCTATTGGTTTCATATCTAGAATTATAGCGAAGATGACGGATATGACGAATGTATTCGTCATATTCCTCAAAACGAAGATAACGAAGTATTCTACATCTTCGTTTTAGCAACCTATTCGTCAACTTCACTAATTCTAGCAATCAAATAGGAAGGTTGACTATAGAGACAACTGTGTTTAATTCGCTATGCGATTATATATATATTTTTTTATAAATAGAATAATTATAATAATTATATAAAGTAATATAATTATTCTATTAGAAAAAAAAAAAAAAAATTGCATAACGAATTTAACTCAGCTGTCTCTATAGTCAACCTTCCTATTTGATTGCTAGAATTAGCGAAGTTGACAAATAGGTTGCTAAAACGAAGATGTAGAATAGTTTGTTATCTTCGTTTTGAGGAATATGATGAATACATTCGTCATATTCGCTATTCGCTAATTCTACCAAGCCAACCATAAACTTCCTTGCTCATGGAGCGTCCCCATCACCGGGAACGTCTCCATATACTAAAATGTACTGTCGGATTTGAGGAATTACGTTGAAATCGCAATGCGATTAATTAAAGTTATATTAATCGCATTGCGATTTCAACTTAGAGCTGGGTTTATAATGGGTCAGCTTGCTAGAATGAACGAAGTTAACGAATATGGAATATAGCAGCAGTGCTAAGTTGAATTCGCAATGCGATTAATTTAAATTGAAGTAATCGCATTGCGATTTCAACTTAGCACTGCTAGTGCTATATTCCATATTCGTTAATTCTAGCCTATGTAAGATAGCAGTGCTAAGTTGTAATCGCAATGCGATTAATATAACTTGAATTAATCGCATTGCGATTTTAACGTAATTCCTCAAATCTGACAGTACATTTTAGTATATGAAGACGTTCCCATGGTGATGGGGACGCTCCATGAGCACGGAAGTCGGCAGAAGCAGCAACGGGCACTGACTAGAGCAGCCAGGAAGCCAGGAATCCTCAGGACAGGTAAGAACTACTTTTGGGAAGTGGGAAAGAAAAAAATATAACTAAAAAAAACAAAAAAACGAATATTCGAAATAGCGAATTTATAGCGCTATATTCGAAATATTCGCGAATTAGCGAAGTGCCGATATTCGCTATAAAAATTCGCTATTCGAATATTCGCGCTCAACACTATTCGAGCATAGTTCGGGTTCGTACCGAATTTTGGGGTGTTCGGGACACGGACCCGAACTCGGACATTTTCAAAAAAGTTTGGTTCGGGTTCGTTGTTCGGTGATTACTTCCCGCTTTCTGAAGGGCTGCACAGCAGCCAATCAGCTAGCGTTTTACTTCTTGCCCTAAGAGCCCATCACAGCCATGCCTACTAATGGCATGGCTGTGATTGGCCAAGTGCAGCATGCGACCCAGCCTCTATTTAAGCTGGGGTCACGTAGCGACGCTCGTCACACTGCTCTGATTAGTGTAGGGAGAGGACGCAGCTTCTGTGAGGGCGAGATTAGGCAGGGAAAAGTCAGCAACAGCACCTAATAAACAGGTCGATCTACAGCTGTGAATGATTGAACTTCTGCTAGTTACTTGCTCACTGGTTTTTAGGCTGCACAGAGCGTTTTTCTGTCACTTATTTTCTGGGGTGATCGGCGGCCATTTTGTGACTTGTGGTGCACCAAAACAAGCTGCCACCAAGTCCATCAATCCATCCATACTAGTTTTTATTTGCTATATCCTACATCAGGGGCTTGGCTGTGCTAATTGTCACTCCTGGAAACTCAGGATAGCAATTTCTATAGTTTATTAAGGGGTTAAATACAATTGCCCAAATACCAATCCCCTAAATCTGGTGTTCCAGCTTTGGCTAGCCAAGTATAATACTGTCTGCTGTCTGGCAAAGGATAGATTATTTTCTGTGGTGAAATTCAATTGCCAAAATAGCAATACCATAAATCAGTGGTTTCAGCTGTGGCTGGCAAAGTATAATAGTGTCCGCCAAAACATATATTTTGTTCTGGGGTGAAATTCAATTGCCAAAATAGCAATACCCTGAATCTGGTGTCCCAGCTGTTGCAGGCCAAGATTCATAGTGTCCGCCAAAACATATATTTTGTTCTGGGGTGAAATTCAATTGCCAAAATAGCAATACCATAAATCAGTTGTTTCAGCTGTGGCTGGCAAAGTATAATAATGTCCGCCAAAACATATATTTTGATCTGGGGTGAAATTCAATTGTAAAAATAGCAATACCATATATTAGTGGTTTCAGCTGTGGCTGGCAAAGTATAATAGTGTCCGCCAAAACATATATTTTGTTCTGGGGTAAAATTTAATTGCCAAAATAGCAATACCCTGAATCTGGTGTAACAGCTGTTGCAGACCAAGATTCATAGTGTCCGCAAAAACATATATTTTGTTCTGGAGTGAAATTCAATTGCCAAAATAGCAATAACATAAATCAGTGGTTAGCCAAGTATAATACTGTCTGCTGTCTGGCAAAGGATAGATTATTTTCTGTGGTGAAATTCAATTGCCAAAATAGCAATACCATAAATCAATGGTTTCAGCTGTGGCTGGCAAAGTATAATATTGTCCGCCAAAACATATATTTTGTTCTGGGGTGAAATTCAATTGCCAAAATAGCAATACCCTGAATCTGGTGTCCCAGCTGTTGCAGGCCAAGATTCAAAGTGTCCGCCAAAACATGTATTTTGTTCTGGGGTGAAATTCATTTGCCAAAACAGCAATACCCTGAATCTGGTGTCCCAGCTGTTGCAGGCCAAGATTCATAGTGTCCGCCAAAACATATATTTTGTTCTGGGGTGAAATTCAATTGCCAAAATAGCAATACCATAAATCAGTGGTTTCAGCTGTGGCTGGCAAAGTATAATAGTGTCCGCCAAAACATATATTTTGTTCTGGTGTGAAATTTAATTGCCAAAATAGCAATACCCTGAATCTGGTGTCCCAGCTGTTGCAGACCAAGATTCTTAGTGTCCGCAAAAACATATATTTTGTTCTGGGGTGAAATTTAATTGCCAAAATAGCAATACCATAAATCAGTGGTTTCAGCTGTGGCTGGCAAAGTATAATAGTGTCTGCCAAAACATATATTTTATTCTGGGGTGAAATTCAATTGCAAAAATAGCAATACCATAAATCAGTGGTTTCAGCTGTGGCTTGCAAAGTATAATAGTGTCCGCCAAAACATATATTTTGTTCTGGGGTGAAATTCAATTGCCAAAACAGCAATACCCTGAATCTGGTGTCCCAGCTGTTGCAGACCAAGATTCATAGTGTCCGTAAAAACATATATTTTGTTCTGGGGTGAAATTCAATTGCCAAAATAGCAATACCATAAATCAGTGGTTTCAGCTGTGGCTGGCAAAGTATAATAGTGTCCGCCAAAACATATATTTTGTTCTGGGGTGAAATTCAATTGCCAAAATAGCAATACCATAAATCAGTTGTTTCAGCTGTGGCTGGCAAAGTATAATAATGTCCGCCAAAACATATATTTTGATCTGGGGTGAAATTCAATTGCAAAAATAGCAATACCAAAAATCAGTGGTTTCAGCTGTGGCTGGCAAAGTATAATAGTGTCCACCAAAACATATATTTTGTTCTGGGGTGAAATTCAATTGCAAAAATAGCAATACCCTGAATCTGGTGTCCCAGCTGTTGCAGGCCAAGATTCATAGTGTCCGCCAAAACATATATTTTGTTCAGGGGTCAAATTAATCTGCCAAAATAGCAATACCCTTAATCTGGTGTCCCAGCTGTTGCAGGCCAAGATTCATAGTGTCCGCCAAAACATATATATTGTTCTGGGGTGAAATTCAATTGCCAAAATAGCAATACCATAAATCAGTGGTTTCAGCTGTGGCTGGCAAAGTATAATAGTGTCCGCCAAAACATATATTTTGTTCTGGGGTGAAATTCAATTGCAAAATAGCAATACCCTGAATCTGGTGTCCCAGCTGTTGCAGGCCAAGATTCATAGTGTCCGCCAAAACATATATTTTGTTCTGGGGTAAAATTCATTTGCCAAAATAGCAATACCATAAATCAGTGGTTTCAGCTGTGGCTGGCAAAGTATAATAGTGTCCGCCAAAACATATATTTTGTTCTGGGGTGAAATTCAATTGCCAAAATAGCAATACCCTGAATCTGGTGTCCCAGCTGTTGCAGGCCAAGTTTCATAGTGTCCGCCAAAACATATATTTTGTTCTGGGGTTAAATTTAATTGCCAAAATAGCAATACCCTGAATCTGGTGTTCGAGCTGTTGCAGGCCAATTGTAAATCTGTCCATAAAAGGATACCTTTCATCCAGGGCCTAAATACTAGCCCTAAAAGAGATATTCCCCTAAATCAGTGGTTACTGCTGTGCCTGGATTAGTGTAATACGCTACATAAATAAATAGGCAGATAGTGTTAGGTGCCTGTAAAAAAAAGGCCTGAATTTGAAATCAATACATTGGGCCAAATATGTTTTTTCTTATTGTGGTGCTTGGTGAACGGTAACAATGAGGAAAGCATTTAGTAAGGGACGCGGACGCGGTCGTAGTGGTGTTAGTGTACCCTCTTGTGCTGGGAGAGGACGTGGCCATTCTGCCACAGCCACACGTTCTAGTGAACCAACTATCTCAGGTTCCAGTACCCGCCAGAATTTACAGCGATATTTAGTGGGGCCCAATGCCGTTCTAAGGATGGTAAGGCCTGAGCAGGTACAGGCGCTAGTCAATTGGGTGGCCAACAGTGGATCCAGCATGTTCACAACATTATCTCCCACCCAGTCTTCTGCAGAAAGCACACAGGTGGCACCTGAAAACCAAGCCCATCAGTATGTCACATCACCCCCATGCATATCAGGGAAACTGTCTGAGCCTCAAGTTATGCAGCAGTCTCTTATGCTGTTTGAAGACTCTGCTGGCAGGGTTTCCCAAGGGAATCCACCTAGCATTTCCCCAGTGGTGGAAGACATAGAATGCACTGATGCACAACCACTGATGTTTCCTGATGATGAGGACATGGGAATACCACCTCATCGGAGTCCGCACGTCTCTGATGATGACGAAACACAGGTGCCAACTGCTGCGTCTTTCTGCAGTGTGCAGACCGAACAGGAGGTCAGGGAGGAAGACTGTGTGGAAGACGATGCAGGCGACGATGATGTCCTAGACCCCACATGGAATGAAGGTCGTGCCACTGACTTTCATAGTTCAAAGGAAGAGGCAGTGGTGAGACCGAGCCAACAGCGTAGCAAAAGAGAGAGCAGGGGGCAAAAGCAGAACAGCCGCCTCCAAGAGAGTTTGCCTGCTACTGGCCACCGCCACCAGGGACCGAACACCCCAAAGGCAGCTTGAAGGAGTTCCCTGGCATGGCACTTCTTTAAACAATGTGCTGACGACAAGACCCGAGTGGTTTGCACGCTGTGCCATCAGAGCCTGAAGCGAGGCATTAACGTTCTGAACCTTAGCACAACCTGCATGACCAGGCATCTACATGCAAAGCATGAACTGCAGTGGAGTAAACACCTTAAAAGCAAGGAACTCACTCTGGCTCCCCCTGCTCCCTCTTCTGCTGCTGCCTCGGTCTCTTCCTCCGCCTCGGGAGGAAAGTTGGCATCTGCAGCCCACCAAACAGAGGATGTGCCATCGACAACACCACCTGCGTCACCAAGCATCTCCACTATGTCACACGGCAGCGTTCAGCTCTCCATATCACAAACCTTGGAGAGTAAGCGTAAATTCCCACCTAGCCACCCTCGAGCCCTGGGCCTGAATGCCAGCATTTCTAAACTACTGGCCTTTGAAATGCTGTCATTCAGGCTGGAGGACACAGACAGTTTCAAACAGCTGATGTCCATGGCTGTCCCACAGTATGTTGTTCCCAGCCGCCACTACTTCTCCAAGACAGCCGTGCCTTCCCTGCACAACCAAGTATCCGATAAAATCAAGTGTGCACAGCGCAACGCCATCTGTGGCAAGGTCCACTTAACCACAGATACATGGACCAGTAAGCACGGCCAGGGAAGCTATATCTCCCTAACTGCACACTGGGTAAATGTAGTGGCGGCTGGGCCGCAGGCGGAGAGTTCCTTGGCGCACGTCCTTCCGCCGCCAAGGATCGCAGGGCATCATTCTTTGCCTCCTGTAGCCTCCTCCTCCTACTCGGCTTCCTCCTCCTCTGCTTCCACCAGCTCATCCAGTCAGCCACACACCTTCATCACCAACTTCAGCACAGCCCGGGGTAAACGTCAGCAGGTCATTCTGAAACTCATATGTTTGGGGGACAGGCCCCACACCGCGCAGGAGTTGTGGCGGGATATTGAACAACAGACCGACGAGTGGTTTCTGCCGGTGGGCCTCAAGCCCGGCCTGGTGGTGTGCGATAATGGGCGAAATCTCGTCGCAGCTCTTGCCTGGTGCATGTGCTGAATCTGGTGGTGCAGAAGTTCATTCACAACTACCCCGACATGTCAGAGCTGCTGCATAAAGCGAGGGCCGTCTGTGCGCGCTTACGGCGTTCACATCCTGCCGCTGCTCGCCTGTCTGCGCTACAGCATAACTTCGGCCTTCCCGCTCACCGCCTCATAGGCGACGTGCCCACCAGGTGGAACTCCACCTTACACATGCTGGAGAGACTGTGCGAGCAGCAGCAGGCCATAGTAGAGTTTCAGCTGCAGCACGCACGCGTCAGTCGCACTGCGGAACAGCACCACTTCACCACCAATGTTTGGGCCTCCATGCAAGACCTGTGTGCCCTGTTGTGCTGTTTCGAGTACTCCACCAACATGGCCAGTGGCGATGACACCGTTATGAGTGTTACAATACCACTTCTATGTCTCCTTGAGAAAACGCTTAGGGCGATGATGGAAGAGGAGGTGGCCCAGGAGGAGGAGGATCAGGATGAGGGGTCATTTTTAGCACTTTCAGGCCAGTCTGTTAGAAGTGGCTCAGAGGGAGGTTTTATGCAAGAGCAGAGGCCAGGTACAAATGTGGCCAGCCAGGGCCCACTACTGGAGGACGAGGAGGATGAGGAGGAGGTGGAGGAGGATGAGGATGAAGCAGGTTTACAGTGGGGTGGCACCCGACATAGCTCAGGCTCATCACTGTTGCGTGGCTGGGGGGATACGGAGGACGATGACGATACGCCTCCCACAGAGGACAGCTTGTCCTTACCTTTGGGGAGCCTGGCACACATGAGCGACTACATGCTGCAGTGCCTGCGCAATGACAGCAGAGTTGCCTACATTTTAACTTGTGCGGACTACTGGGTTGCCACCCTGCTGGATCCCCGGTACAAAGACAATGTGCCCACCTTACTTCCTGCACTGGAGCGTGATTAGAAGATGCACGAGTACAAGCGCACGCTGATAGAGGCGCTCCTGAGAGCATTCCCAAATGTTACAGGGGAACAGGTGGAAGCCCAAGGCGAAGGCAGAGGAGGAGCAAGAGGTCGCCAACGCAGCTGTGTCACGGCCAGCTCCTCTGAGGGCAGGGTTAGCATGGCAGAAATGTGGAAAAGTTTTGTCTCCACGCCACAGCTAACTGCACCACCACCTGATACGGAACATGTTAGCAGGAGGCAGCGTTTCACTAACATGGTTGAACAGTACGTCTGCACACCCCTCCACGTACTGACTGATGGTTCGGCCCCATTCAACTTCTGGGTCTCCAAATTGTCCACGTGGCCAGAGTTAGCATTTTATGCCTTGGAGGTGCTGGCCTGCCCGGCGGCCAGCGTTTTGTCTGAACGTGTATTCAGCACGGCAGGGGGCGTCATTACTGACAAACGCAGCCGCATGTCCACAGCCAACGTGGACAAGCTGACGTTCATAAAAATGAACCAGGCATGGATCCCACAGGACCTGTGCCTCCCTTGTGCAGAATAGACATTTATAACTGCCTCCCCCTCAACCATGTATTCTTGTACTCCTGGCACTTCTTTATTGAATCCTCATTTTTTTAACTTTACCATGATCTTGCAGTGCAACCCAAAGTTGAATGAAACTCTCCTCTGTCTTGTTGGTGGGGCCGAAATAGCTGATGGCTTACATAATTTGGCCAAAATATAAACTAATGCCTCATCTAACATCCAGCATAGTGGCAGGACGGAGCTCTAGCTGCAATGTGCCATTGCACCTTTGTTTTTACGTTTGTATGTGTATTTCACCATAGCAACGTGCACCTGCGTATTGGGTTGTGCTGACTGCAATCTCCATTTTTTTTCCTTTGTAGCATATATGGGAGGCGTGGTGACCTCCATGCAGTCATGCACACCTGACTAGTGAATCCGCCCTGTAGGCTGGTTTTAAAGTCAGTATAAAACTGAGTCTACTTTATAGAACTTACCAGAAGCCATTTGGTTCCAGGAGAAGTACTAGTGGGCTCAGCATGCATGTTGGTATTTGCATCCCTTGATCTGATGAACGCTGTATGGCACCAGACGGGGTTATAAGCAGAGTGTATCTGGCATGCATGCTGCACCTGCACTCCCTGGATTTTGTGTGGCTGATATGGCCCATAAAAGGTAAGAATTAATGTTAGGGACCACTCGAGAGGCAACCGTGAAGTGGTGGGTGGCTTACATAATTTGGCCAAAATATAAACTAATGCCTCATCTAACATCCAGCATAGTGGCAGGACGGAGCTCTAGCTGCAGTGTGCCATTGCACCTTTGTTTTTACGTTTGTATGTGTATTTCACCATAGCAACGTGCACCTGCGTATTGGGTTGTGCTGACTGCAATCTCCATTTTTTTTCCGAAATAACTGAGAGTGGCCTTCTCCGGTGGTGGGTGATATGACGCATGATTCCTTGCTGTGGGACCTCTCTCCTCTGTCTGGGTGCTGGACCGAAATAACTGAGAGTGGCCTTCTCCGGTGGTGGTTGATATGACGCATGATTCCTTGCTGTGGGACCTCTCTCCTCTGTCTGGGTGCTGGGCCGAAATAACTGAGAGTGGCCTTCTACGGTGGTGGTTGATATGACGCATGATTCCTTGCTGTGGGACCTCTCTCCTCTGTCTGGGTGGTGGGGCCGAAATAACTGAAAGTGGCCTTTTCCGGTGGTGGGTGATATGACGCATGATTCCTTGCTGTGGGACCTCTCTCCTCTGTCTGGGTGCTGGGCCGAAATAACAGAGTGGCCTTCTCCGGTGGTGGTTGATATGACGCATGATTCCTTGCTGTGGGACCTCTCTCCTCCGTCTGGGTGCTGGGCCGAAATAACTGAGAGTGGCCTTCTCCGGTGGTGGTTGATATGACGCGTGATTCCTTGCTGTGGGACCTCTCTCCTCTGTCTGGGTGCTGCGCCGAAATAACTGAGAGTGGCCTTCTCCGGTGGTGGGTGATATGATGCATGATTCCTTGCTGTGGGACCTCTCTCCTCTGTCTGGGTGCTGGGCCAAAATAACTGAAAGTGGCCTTCTCCAGTGGTGGGTGATATGACGCATGATTCCTTGCTGTGGGACCTCTCTCCTCTGTCTGGGTGCTGGGCCGAAATAACTGAGAGTGGCCTTCTCCGGTGGTGGTTGATATGACGCATGATTCCTTGCTGTGGGACCTCTCTCCTCCGTCTGGGTGCTGGTCCGAAATAACTGAGAGTGGCCTTCTCCGGTGGTGGTTGATATGACGCGTGATTCCTTGCTGTGGGACCTCTCTCCTCTGTCTGGGTGCTGCGCCGAAATAACTGAGAGTGGCCTTCTCCGGTGGTGGGTGATATGATGCATGATTCCTTGCTGTGGGACCTCTCTCCTCTGTCTGGGTGCTGGGCCAAAATAACTGAAAGTGGCCTTCTCCAGTGGTGGGTGATATGACGCATGATTCCTTGCTGTGGGACCTCTCTCCTCTGTCTGGGTGCTGGGCCGAAATAACAGAGTGGCCTTCTCCGGTGGTGGTTGATATGACGCATGATTCCTTGCTGTGGGACCTCTCTCCTTTGTCTGGGTGCTGAGCCGAAATAACTGAGAGTGGCCTTCTCCGGTGGTGGTTGATATGACGCATGATTCCTTGCTGTGGGACCTCTCTCCTCTGTCTGGGTGCTGCGCCAAAATAACTGAGAGTGGCCTTCTCCGGTGGTGGGTGATATGACGCATGATTCCTTGCTGTGGGACCTCTCTCCTCTGTCTGGGTGCTGGGCCGAAATAACTGAGAGTGGCCTTCTCCGGTGATGGTTGATATGACGCATGATTCCTTGCTGTGGGACCTCTCTCCTCTGTCTGGGTGCTGCGCCAAAATACCTGAGAGTGGCCTTCTCCGGTGGTGGGTGATATGACGCATGATTCCTTGCTGTGGGACCTCTCTCCTCTGTCTGGGTGCTGGGCCGAAATAACTGAGAGTGGCCTTCTACGGTGGTGGTTGATATGACGCATGATTCCTTGGTGTGGGACCTCTCTCCTCTGTCTGGGTGGTGGGGCCGAAATAACTGAAAGTGGCCTTCTCCGGTGGTGGGTGATATGACGCATGATTCCTTGCTGTGGGACCTCTCTCCTCTGTCTGGGTGCTGGGCCGAAATAACAGAGTGGCCTTCTCCGGTGGTGGTTGATATGACGCATGATTCCTTGCTGTGGGACCTCTCTCCTCCGTCTGGGTGCTGGGCCAAAATAACTGAAAGTGGCCTTCTCCAGTGGTGGGTGATATGACGCATGATTCCTTGCTGTGGGACCTGTATCCTCGGTCTGGGTGCTGGGCCGAAATAACTGAAAGTGGCCTTCTCCAGTGGTGGGTGATATGACGCATGATTCCTTGCTGTGGGAACTGTATCCTCGGTCTGGGTGCTGGGCCGAAATAACTGAAGGTGGCCTTCTCCAGTGGTTTGTGATATGAAACATGATTCCTTGCTGTGGGACATGTATCCTCGGTCTGGGCGCTGGGTCCGAAATAACTGAAAGTTGCCTTCTCCAGTGGTGGGTGATATGACGCATGATTCCTTGCTGTGGGACCTCTCTCCTCTGTCTGGGTGCTGGGCCGAAATAACAGAGTGGCCTTCTCCGGTGGTGGTTGATATGACGCATGATTCCTTGCTGTGGGACCTCTCTCCTTTGTCTGGTTGCTGCGCCGAAATAACTGAGAGTGGCCTTCTCCGGTGGTGGTTGATATGACGCATGATTCCTTGCTGTGGGACCTCTCTCCTCTGTCTGGGTGCTGCGCCAAAATAACTGAGAGTGGCCTTCTCCGGTGGTGGGTGATATGACGCATGATTCCTTGCTGTGGGACCTCTCTCCTCTGTCTGGGTGCTGGGCCGAAATAACTGAGAGTGGCCTTCTCCGGTGATGGTTGATATGACGCATGATTCCTTGCTGTGGGACCTCTCCTCTGTCTGGGTGCTGCGCCAAAATAACTGAGAGTGGCCTTCTCCGGTGGTGGGTGATATGACGCATGATTCCTTGCTGTGGGACCTCTCTCCTCTGTCTGGGTGCTGGGCCGAAATAACTGAGCGTGGCCTTCTCCGGTGGTGGTTGATATGACGCATGATTCCTTGCTGTGGGACCTCTCTCCTCTGTCTGGGTGGTGGGGCCGAAATAACTGAAAGTGGCCTTCTCCGGTGGTGGGTGATATGACGCATGATTCCTTGCTGTGGGACCTCTCTCCTCTGTCTGGGTGCTGGGCCGAAATAACAGAGTGGCCTTCTCCGGTGGTGGTTGATATGACGCATGATTCCTTGCTGTGGGACCTCTCTCCTCCGTCTGGGTGCTGGGCCGAAATAACTGAGAGTGGCCTTCTCCGGTGGTGGTTGATATGACACATGATTCCTTGCTGTGGGACCTCTCTACTCTGTCTGGGTGCTGGGCCAAAATAACTGAAAGTGGCCTTCTCCAGTGTTGGGTGATATGACGCATGATTCTTTGCAGTGGGAACTCTCTCCAATTGATATTGAGTACATTTTATTTATTTTATTTTATTTTAATTCATTTCCCTATCCACATTTGTTTGCAGGGGATTTACCTACATTTTGCTGCCTTTGGCAGCCCTCTAGCCCGTTACTGGACTATTTTACAGCCTTTTTAGTGCCTAAAAGTTCGGGTCCCCATTGACTTCAATGGGGTTCGGGTTCGGGATAAAGTTAGGGTCGAGTTCGAATCCCGAACCTGAACTTCCAGGTGTTCACTCATCTCTAAAATTAGATTAAAGTGTAAAAAATAAATGCCTTTTTTTATGCAAAGTCCTGTGCCACACGATATGAGTGCTGGGCACTGGCAGGGCACACTACAGTCAGTGGAAGTGGGCCTGACACACACTGGCAGCAGGCAGGCAACTGAAATTAGATTAAAGTGTAAAAATGAAATTCTTTTTTTTATGCAAAGTCCTGTGCGACATGGTATGAGTGGTGGGCACTGGCAGTGGGCACACTACAGTCAGTGGAAGTGGGCCGGACACACACTGGTAGCAGACAGGCAACTTAAATTAGATTAAAGTTTAAATGTAAATGTCATTTTTTTATGCAAAGTCCTTTGCCACACGGTATGAGTAGTGGGCACTGGCAGTAGGCACACTACAGTCTGTGGGCCTGCAGCCTCTCACACACGGGCAGGCCAGGCAATTGCAATATATATATATGGAGAAAAAATAAATAAAAGCAGACTAATTTAGCAGCCCTAAAAAGGGCTTTTTGGGGTGCTGTGACGCTGTCCTTACAGCAGATGAGTCTGTGGACACAGAACACTGGCCTAGCTAGCACTATCCCTATGAATTCATCAGCACAGCAGCAGTAGCTTCACTCTCCATGCTCTCACTAACACACTGCAGCTTCAGACTGAATCTAAAATGGCTGCCGTTTTTATAGGAGGTGGGAGGGTGTAAGTGGGAGGGTGCTGATTGGCTGGAATTTGTCTGCTGACTGTGAGGTACAGGGTCAAGGTTTGGTTAATGATGATGTATCTGGACATCGGGACTTCACTAATGCTCAACAGTCAGGATCCGTTTTCCACACTTGAGTTATTTGGTCAGTTTTGGCCCCATAACTGCCAAAAGAAGCGAAATGTGCAGTAATTCTAAAAGTGACACCTTTCATCTGCGTGTCATACTGACTCACAATATTGTTTCACTACCACAGACTCCCTATGCGTGTTGCTGCAAGGCACAGTGTTCTACACCACTATAAAGGCTTTCTGCAGCCAAGAAATAGCTGTTTTTAATGCGATTCACCACTAATTAATTCAGATCGAATCAAATCTTTTCGGAAAATTGGGCAAACCGATCAAATCGAATTTTTGAGAAATTTGCTCATCTCTACTCAGCATTCCGCTCTTCTAGAGCAAACCTTGCAGATTTACTGGCTTGAACCTTTCCCCTAATAAAGATAAAAAACAATAAAATAAACATTATGGGCAATTTAAGCTCTACGTCTCCACAAAAATATTGAATAAAAAGTGATCAAAAAGTCATACACACTGCAAAATAATATCAATAAAAACTGCAGATTGTCCCACAGGGTAGGGTATAACTATTATATAGGTAGGGACACTACTGATGGGAGCCCACAGATCATGGAAAAGCTACCCCATACCCTTCATGACCCTCCTAAATGGAGGGAGGTCAAGAATGAGCACAGCTGCTCTGTTAATCTTTATGGGAGTTTTGGAGACATCCGTGTACAGTGCTCAACTATTTCCGAAATCCCCATTAAGAAAAATGCAGAGACGGAGAGACAGTTTGCATGCTCAACCTGCCACTTTGTTCATTTTGGAGGGTTTTGAGGTTTGCTGGAAAGTGTTTTTCAGTGACAGTTTTACACAGTGCTTTACTTTTTAATAGTTAACTGTACCGTAGTTCTATATTTTGTTTCCTTGGCCCAAATGCATGTCCTTACATTTATCTACACTGAACTTAATTTCCCATGTCTATGCTCAAACTCCACCTTCTCTAAATCTCTCTGCACTATTATAATTGCATCTGTAAATATTGAAATTCTATCTAAACCCTTTACAAGCTCATTAATAAAAATATTTAAAGTACTGGATTCAATTTTGACTACTGTGACACCCAACTGGTAACCGTGACCCAAACTGAGGCTGTCCCATTAATAAGTAACCGCACCTACAGCGCAGTTCCATGCTCTGATTTTGTTGTTCCAATAAAGGTATTCCCTTCCTTTCACCGGACTTGGGTGAGTGCCGCCACTTCTTTTATTTACCTTCGCTGCTGATAATATGGATGGACTTACACATCTCAGGCTGAGCAACACCACTATCTAGCCGGTATATACATGCGCTCTGCCTTGCTCTCCCTGCACTGATTTTCTGTGCTCTCCGTATGAGTTATTGCTGGACTTTTCCTGTTATATTTAGGGGTTGACCCTGCCACCGTTTTTCTTTTCTTTGTGCCTATTCAATAAGTAACCTCTGTTTCCTGCCTCTGAGCCAGTTGCACATATTCTCTCCTAGTCCCAGCATTCTCATTTTATATACCAAACTTTATGTGGTATGCTATCAAATACTTTTGAAAAGTCTAGATCAACCACAGCATTACCTGGTCTAGTTTGGAACTTACCACCTAATGGAAGCTGATTAGATTAGTGAAACAGGACTGATTACTCATAAACCCTTACTGACGCTGTGTTGTACGGTTATCATTGTGATATTCTGCAACATGCCGCCCCCCAGGGTCCTATTGCGTCCCAGGTTTAGTGGAATGCCGAGTGGTGTGGTGCAGCCTATATGTGTCACGGTGCTCTTACCTGGATACCCCAGGCTTAGGCTCCGGGAGACTTAAGCTGTTGTCCCCCTTCTGACACTCAGTAAAGTAAATTATTATAAAGTCCTGGTGCTCTACAAGCACATTTCCTTTTGTTGCTCATGCTATAGCCGAAGAACACTTTCCACTGGAGCCTCCACCACAGATAAAACTTGCTATACCAGTCTATAGTTTCTGGGCTTAGCTTTTGACCGCTGTTTGTATATTTACACCACATTTGTTAAGCACATGCCGTGTGAAACATACCCTGTCATTAGTCTTTAAATATTATAATTAAGGGCTTGTCAATAACATTACCGTACATGATTCCTTGAGAAGTTGGAGCAATTTATTTTAGAGTTTCTTATATGGCATTTTACTTTTTCTTGGGTTAAGCTGGTGACATTTAATGGAAATTTGCACTGTCTATCATCCATCATTGGGTGTACATACAGCATAGGAGAAGTCATTTAATAGTATGGCCTTTTCCTCATCGTCCTCCACCATTACATCCAGTTTGTTTTTGAGGGAACCAACACGTTAAGGTTTATTTTAATTTTTTTTGTAATTGAAAAGCCTTTTTCATTATTTGTATTCCTGGTGATGCCAAGGGAGCATATTGTAACTGAGGTACTGTATAAACTGAGAACAATCCCACAAGCTAGGGGGGAAAAGGAAATACTGACCAATATCATCAGACGTAATATTTTGCCCTTTTTACCAGAAACTTCAAATATTGCTACTGAAAATAATTAGTGATATTGATAATTAATATTAATCCTCTTTAATAGCGAGCCACCCAGAACTTAGCTGCATATTCCAGATAAGGCCACATCATAGTTTTGTTAAGTGGTAGTATTGCATCACTGTCCCGCGAGTCCATGCCTTGTTTAATACAAGATAAAATCCTGTTATCTTGAATTATCCAGTTCATTCTCCAGGCCAGTATTATTACAGCAAGACCACACTTGTATAGTTTTTCTCGAATTTAATACTGAAAAACAATTTAAAACCCTTAATTTTTTTTACCATTACCATTAGAGATGAGCTAATCGAAGTTGATGAAGTTGAATTTTTTCTGAATTTCAGGATAAGTTTGATTCTGAACAAATGCGAATTCCCTCGCGCTTTGTGGTAACGAATGGCAATTTTCCCTAACATGGTGGGCTAGCCGGCTACAATGGCGGCTAAAATGGCGGCTACACGTGTGAGGACATGAGGCAAGGAACTTTGGTAAGGCTGGATGACCCATAATGCCATGCATGCAGCCAATCAGCAGCCAGCCAGCCAGGTGACGTCATAGCCTTATAAATACGGTGGCCATCTTAGATTCTGCCATTCAGTATCGTACTTTGTTCAGGGACAGACGTGTATGCAGGCGCTATGGAGATTGAAAGAAAAAATTATTGTTAAAAAAAAAAAGGAAAGAAGCGATTTACTAGTGCAAGGAAGGGATAGTAAGAGGAATCATTTCACAGGAAGGAGAGACGTGTGCAGATGCTAGGGAGAGTCATAAGAAAATCCTTGTTGTGAAAAAAGTGATTTACAAGTGCAGGGAAACATTACTTGGGGATCCAAATAGTCTCATAATACAGCTCTGTCATTCCAGCAATTAGTTTATTGGGATGCAAGTGCTATGTTGAAATGCCTTTAGTGGCTTTTATCTGTGGATAAAGATAAATATATATGCAGGTCACTTCTGCTGTTAACTGCGCTGATATCATTTAGTTGGCTATTTCAATACAATACAGAAATATTTATGCAGGTCACTTTTGTTGTTATTTGTGCTAAAGCGTTTATTGTCTTGCCTCTCGTGACAGTGCTAAATAACACCCTAGGGCTGAGATGGCTAACCTCCGTCACTCCAGTTGTGGCAAAACTACAACTTCCAAGATACACACTTGCTTGGCTGTTCTCAGAACTCCATATGAATGAATGGAGCATGCTGGGAGTTATAGTTTCACCAAAGCTGGAGTGCCGGAAGTTAGCCATCACAGCCCTAAGGGGTTAGTGGCTGCCATCCCATGATTGACACAGAGAATCCACACTCTCTGGCCAGCTTCCTGTGAAGTCTTAGATAGAAGAATTAGGACCACCTTACATTCTAAGGCTAAGTATTTGTTGTCTATATTGTTAGACGATATGTCAGTTACATGGTATATCCATACTGATATGACCAATTAATGAAAGTACTAGTAACTGGTTGTGTGTATGTTGTAGTACATTGTAGTTAAGTAAAGGTGTATTTTATGTCATATATGCAAAAGTTGTGTGTTATTCCTGGTGATGCCAAGGGAGCATATTGTAACTGAGGTACTGTATAAACTGAGAACAATCCCACAAGCTAGGGGGGAAAAGGAAATACTGACCAATATCATCAGACGTAATATTTTGCCCTTTTTACCAGAAACTTCAAATATTGCTACTGAAAATAATTAGTAATATTGATAATTAATATTAATCCTCTTTAATAGCGAGCCACCCAGGAGTTATTAATGATTAATAGTCAGTATTGATAATAATAATATCTGACCCTCTTCTTTGTACTTTTTCTAGGTCCAGGGCATCCTGGGACTGGTGCCCAGAACTGAGCTGCATATTCCAGATAAGGCCACATCATAGTTTTGTTAAGTGGTAGTATTGCATCACTGTCCCGCGAGTCCATGCCTTGTTTAATACAAGATAAAATCCTGTTATCTTGAATTATCCAGTTCATTCTCCAGGCCAGTATTATTACAGCAAGACCACACTTGTATAGTTTTTCTCGAATTTAATACTGAAAAACAATTTAAAACCCTTAATTTTTTTTACCATTACCATTAGAGATGAGCTAATCGAAGTTGATGAAGTTGAATTTTTTCTGAATTTCAGGATAAGTTTGATTCTGAACAAATGCGAATTCCCTCGCGCTTTGTGGTAACGAATGGCAATTTTCCCTAACATGGTGGGCTAGCCGGCTACAATGGCGGCTAAAATGGCGGCTACACGTGTGAGGACATGAGGCAAGGAACTTTGGGAAGGCTGGATGACCCATAATGCCATGCATGCAGCCAATCAGCAGCCAGCCAGCCAGGTGACGTCATAGCCTTATAAATACGGTGGCCATCTTAGATTCTGCCATTCAGTATCGTACTTTGTTCAGGGACAGACGTGTATGCAGGCGCTATGGAGATTGAAAGAAAAAATTATTGTTAAAAAAAAAAAAGGAAAGAAGCGATTTACTAGTGCAAGGAAGGGATAGTAAGAGGAATCATTTCACAGGAAGGGAGAGACGTGTGCAGATGCTAGGGAGAGTCATAAGAAAATCCTTGTTGTGAAAAAAAGTGATTTACAAGTGCAGGGAAACATTACTTGGGGATCCAAATAGTCTCATAATACAGCTCTGTCATTCCAGCAATTAGTTTATTGGGATGCAAGTGCTATGTTGAAATGCCTTTAGTGGCTTTTATCTGTGGATAAAGATAAATATATATGCAGGTCACTTTTGCTGTTAACTGCGCTGATATCATTTAGTTGGCTATTTCAATACAATACGAGAAATATTTATGCAGGTCACTTTTGTTGTTATTTGTGCTAAAAGCGTTTATTGTCATATTTCTAGAGAAAAAGAGAAACATAGACTAATTTCATATTTGCTGTTATTTGCACTAAGAGCATTTCTTTTCATATTTCACTAGAATATGAGAAAAATAGACGCAGTTAACATTTTGTATTATTTGCACTGAAAGCATTTATTTTCATATTTCACTACAATACGAGAAAAATAGACTGTGCTGAAAGCGTTTATTGCCTTGTATCACTAGAATACGAGAAAAATAGATGCTTTCACATTTGGTGTTATTTGCACTGAAAGCGTTTATTGCCATATTTCACAAGAATACAAGAAAAATAGATGCTTTCACATTTGGTGTTTTTTGCGCTAAAAGCATTTATTGCCATATTTCACTACAATACGAGAAGCAGAAAAAAAGCAGTTCACATTTGGTGGTATTTGCGCTAAAAGTGTTTCTTTTTCATATTTCACTCCAATACGAGAAAAATAGATGCAGTTCACATTTGGTGTTATTTGCGCTAAAAGCATTTATTGCCATATTTCACTACAATATGAGAAGGGAAAAAAAGCAGTTCATATTTGGTGTTATTTGCTCTAAAAGCTTTTATTGTCATATTTGTAGAGAAAAAGAGAAATATATACGCAGTTCACTTTTGCTATTATTTACGCTGAGATGGTTTCGTCGCCAATTTCAAATCCTTTAGTAGCCTATCTCAGTAAAAAAAGAAAAATATATTTGGCGCTTTTAGGGGTGTTTTAATTTGCTTTTAATTTATTTAGTTCAGCAAAAGGTAAGTCAGACAGAGAACTGTGGCAGAGGCGTTAATGATTCTGGAGCAGGAACAAGTTCCTGCAGAGTAAGAGGGCATGGCAGCAGGGGTTTCTTCCCGAGGCCTCAATTCCACATGTCAGCTAAAGGTCTTGTCTTGACCAGCAACCCAGCGGTTCTTGATTGGTTGACTCAATATTCGACTTTGTTGCAAGTGACAGCAGCACCAGCAGCCTGAGTCTAGAGTCGCTGATGAGTACCTTTTTTCACCCGCATAGTGAAGAAACTACCAACCAGCAGCAGCAGGTAGACCTGGAGCAGGACCTGAACCAGCAGGTGGTGGCATACTTTGACAGAACCTTGCCAGCCATCATAGAAGATCTGCTGGACTACTGGGCAGCCAAACTGGATTTGTGGCCACAACTGGCCGAGTTTGCCCTGGAAAAGCTGTCCTTCCCAGCCAGTAGTGTGGCATCAGAGTGGGTGCTTAGTGCGGCGGGGGCCATAGTTACCCGAAGAAGAACTCGGCTGTCCACCCAAAATGTGTAGAGACCTATTTTTGTCAAGATGAATCAGGCATGGATCAGCCAGGATTTCCACCCACCAATGCCTGATGCATCAGATTAGATCATCCATCTCAAGACTATCACCGTGCCACTTTGTGGTATCATACTGCTGCTTTGCTGCCATGTACACACTACAGTATGTCAAAGTGACACTCTGTGGCCTCCTGATGCTGCCATGTCCACACTATGTCACCTTGCCACTCTGTGGTATCATGCTGCTACTGTTGCTGCCATCTCCACACTATGTCAGCTTGCCACTCTGTGCTCTACTCTTACTGCTGCCGCCACCATCAGACCCTGTCATTGTGCCACTTGGTGGTCTCCTCAAGCTGCTTCCACCTCACCACTATGTCATAGGTCCACTCTGTGGACTTCTGATGCTGTTACCACCCTCGCTACTCTATGACAGGGTCGCTATTGTCCTTGTTTGGCCTATGCGAAATCAGCACTTATTTGACCTTACTTCTGATCAGTCAGAAGGAAGGAAAAATGAGATGTACAACTGTCTGTGTAGCAGCTTTAAGGCCTGTATGGTCCCATCAGAATTGGCTTATGATTTGGTAGCCAAAAGCAGGAGTGGGTACAAAACACAGAAGACATGCAAATATTACCTCCACGTGTCATCTCTGTTTTAATTCCATCCATCTCTGTTTTTTTAGCATTAGCAATACTCATGGATTACTGAGCAAATCCTGACCAAGTGACATCTTATGCTCCACAGACAGGATCCGTTTTTTATGGGTTATTGTTCTGACGGATCAGAGGAAGGGAAAATTAATTAGTGACGTCAACACAAACTTACTACTGACACCCTTTCCACTCTTTCGGGGGGCTCTATTTGTATAAGTGTTTAATAGAACAGGTTCTGTAGACATCTAAGTGGAATCAGCTGACGAGAGTGTAATTGGAGTGCACTTCGTCTTGACACTAACATGGACCTGTAATGCTGAGTTCATACTTGAGTTATTTGGTCAGTTTTGGTTCAATTTAATATTAAATATTTAATGAATTTACTAATAAACATTACACGTTGCCTAAGACAGGAGAGAATCGGCCAGACTTCTGTTTATTCAGTGACGTGGTGTTGCGATGGAGACAGCATGCAAAGAAAACAATTACTCTCCACCTGGAGATGAATCCTGTCAAGATTGCTGCAAGTGCGGTATTGCTCATCGACAAAGATACTTCTTGGGGCAACCTGCCTGGCATAAACAGGCTTCCAGTAGCTACAGACAATGAGAAGACAAAGATTCAAGATAGCTTGAAATCCGGAAGAGTCGCAAAGTTAGTTAAGATTCAAACCACCAACTAGGCCCGGTCTTCTCATCCGGTGAAAATATCACGAGTTCCCAGTCATCATGGAAATCAAAAGGAGGGCATCCTGTGGTGCTTGGAGATGAAGAGGGTCTTCGGATTCCCCCTGTACTATACGGACGTCTCAGAAATGAACCGCTGCTCCCGACAGCTGCTCCTTGGAAGGTCATGGAGCGCCCCGGTCATCCGGCATCTATTCGCCCCGCTGCAGGATTATTTTGAAAGTGTGTAGAAGCTGACACGGAGCCCCAACTCTGTAGAGTTATCATGGAGACACTGGATTTTACAATATTAAATAATTATTTTGTGCATTAGCAATACTGATGGATTATTGAGCAAATGCTGACCGTGTGAAGACGCATGCTCCCCAGACAGGATCCATTTTTTGTGGGTTATTGTTCTGACGGATCAGAGGAAGGGCAAAATAATCAGTGACTTCAACACAAACTTACTAACTCGAGTTCATACTTGAGTTATTTGGTCAGTTTTGGCCCGTGACTGCCCAAATTAGTGAAGTGTGCAGTGATTCTAATAGCGACGCCTGTCATCTGCATGTTATACTGAATCACAGAATTATTTCACTACCCCAGCATACTCCCTATGCATGTTACTGCAAGGCACAATGTTCTACACCTCAATAAAGGCTCTATGCAGCCCAGAAATAGCAGTTTTTTAATGCGATTTGTCACAAATTAATTTGGATCAAAGCAAATTTTTCCGGAAAATTTGGCGAACGGCCGAATCGAATTTTGTAGAAATTCGCTCAGTTCAAATTACCATATTCTGACCCCTATTACTTTTTTGTAGGTATGTGTACAGAGCTGTGTGAGGGCTCATTTTTTGCAGGGCAATCTGCGCCTTTCACCTTTTTTAAGACTTTTTATAAAAAAAATTGGGGAGTTGCAGTTACGAAAAATGGCGAATTGGCTGTTTTTTTTTCTTTCCATTACGTCATTCACTGTATGGGATTAATATTGTTATATACGTCCATGATGTGTATTTTTTTATTGGTTAAGTATTTTTATTTTTATTTTGGGGAAACAGGGGTGATTTTTCCTTTTTTATCTTTTATTTATTCCTTTTTTATTTTCCTCTTTTTTACAATCACCCTGGGTGAGTATAAGTGCCAAACATTAGATTGCCCATTGTGTCATTGATGGCTATGGGGAAAGGGGGGTGGTTTGTCCTTTTTTATCTATTATTTTTTCCTTTTTTTTTAACAATCACCCTGGGTGAGTATAAGTGCCAAACATTAGATTGCCCATTGTGTCATTGATGGCTATATAGCCATCATTGAACACTTCATTTTCAATATAACAATACAGTGTTGCCACCCAGTGAGTGGCCTGTATTGGTATATTCCATTAATAGTTGCCGAAGCCTGCCTGAGGTTTTTAGCTATTAGTGCACTGTAACAGAATCCCCTATCTCAGCCAGGGAACGCTGTTATGAAACAGCAGAAACCCGGCTACTATGGAGCCCGCTGCATGCAAGTAGGGAAAGGGTTAAATAAGCAGGAAACATCGACCAGTTGTAGTTCACCACTTAGGGCAGTGGTGCAAGTAAGCAGGGACAGAGGTGTTGGTGGAATTTAAGGTTTACTTGTTCACTCCATGACACTGATGCCGACTATCAATAATGATATCATTAACAGTATCTTACACATGTTTATAGTCCCTTAAAAGTCACAACATAGATGCTAAATGGTTGTGCAGTGATTTATATTGATGACCTATCCTGAGGATAGGTCATCAATATTTTTTGGGGGGGGTCTGACACCCGGCTGTTTGAAGAGGTGGCACTCTATGTCAGCACTTCTTTCTGTTCATTGCACTACACTTCGTCTTGGATGAGGAACTGATACATTTCATACATAGCATCTCACAAATGCTCATACTTAGGGCTTGTTCACACTAACGTTTTTTGCTTTCCGTATACGTGCCGTTTTTGCGTTCTATATACGGAACCATTCATTTCAATGGGTCCGCAAAGTAAACTGAATGTTCTCCTTATGCATTCCGTATTTCTGTTTTTCTGTTCCGCAACATTTTGAGTTAGGTTCTATTATTGTCCGCAAAGCATGTTCAGTGGCTCCATTCAAGTCAATGTGTCCGTATAAAAAATTGAATGCATGCGGAACACATGTCAGTATGTCATCCGTTTTTTGTGGATCTATACTGTAGAAATGCTATGCCCAGCCCATTTTGTGTTGGGTGTTCGCAATGATTACAAAGTTCCTGTTTTTGCGGAAAAACTGAACGAAATGGAAACACAACGGATGCAAAAAACGGAACGACTGATCCATGAAAAATCGACCTCAAAACCATACGGTTGTGTGAAAAAGCCCTTAAAGGGTCTGTCCTATTGAAATAATCTCTTTAAATGAAGGCCATCAAGCCATTGAGAATAAGGCCATACTCTGCAAAAATTTCAGCTTTAGCTAACTTTTTATTATGTATTCGTAATAATGGTAATGTATTTGATCTAAAACTCCCATATACTGTACATACAGTAGACAGAATATGGTATTTATATAATAAACAGTATGATAATGCATGAATTTTACAAGAATGTCAGCAGAAATGAAAAAAATATATTTGAAGAGGCATGAAGAAATCTGTCTCAACAACAGCATCAGAGCTGGAAAGATGGGTTTGGAGACTTGAAAATAATAGCTTCCTTCACTCACACTGCTTAATCTTCATCAAAGCTGTCATAATTCTGCTCTGAAAAGTACTTTTAAAAAAAAAATCACTTTGAGAAAAAGACAACTTTTCTCAACTTGTTATTGATGATGTTTTTGACTTGTGTAATCTGTTAGTTTCAAAAGAGGAAAAATAGGAATAAGTGTTTGCAGAGCAATGAACTGTTGTGCAACTGAGTTTCCATGACACTTTCATTTGCTAAAAGCAATATGCAGTAGGGTCGTGGCGGGTTAATTTTTCTATTTTCTTGACATTAATAAAGTAGTCAAACTGTACATAATATAAGTTTTTAATACTAGCAAGGATTAAAATGTGTAGTCAGCAACATTCATATAGGAACTGCAATTCCCTATTTCAGCTAAAACTGATGAACAAATCTGTCCATTGCTGAGCAAGACTATAGATCATAGAAAATGTTTCTGTATGACTATATTAAACTGAAGGAAATCTGTTACATTGATACAACTGATAAAAAACAATCATGATCAAGTTAAAATATTGTTATGATATATTAAAAACTTTTATACAAAAATGTATAACTTTTAATCTGAAACATTTTTCCACGGATTTGTCTTTATTATATTTCCAGGTAAAGAATGCTGACCGATACCGCAGGGATCTCTTCATTGCTTTCTTCTTCTATACTGGCTCATACTGGATGGAGCTACCCAATTACAGTAACATGCACAAGTACCCCAAAATTAAATTTTTTATTATGGACATTTTTCTTTTAATTATGGGCATGGACCAAATGTTCTCTATTTTTATGGTGTGTTCATGAATTTTCAAACGCTTGGCAGCCCTGCTTCAGACCACACAGGTAGTTAGGGAAATAGTTCAATGGACCCGACTCTTCACCTTTAGGAACTATTTCTCCTTCAGACCTCTGTTTTGACCATCAACCTCTTTGGCTGCAGGTAGCGATGAGCGAAGCTTTCCAAAACTCAAGTTAGACGCTTCACCAAACTTTTTCAAGAAATTTGATTTGTTCCGAATCCATTCGTCACTAAGCATGCTAAATCCGCTATACCCTGGCCTGCAGGGAAAGTGTATCTCGGTGTACATCACTGTTCCATACAGCAACATGCATAGCTAGTCCTTTCTGGTAGTAAAACAGTTGCCCTGTGATGACCATTGTGGGTACGGCATTGCTTCACATAGTACTCAGGTGGAGCCGGTGGAGCAGTTCGCAGGTGCTGGATCTCGACCGGACCTAGTGATGATGCAAGGGACTTGGAGGGCAGGCAAAGGGAGAGGCTGGGGAGGAGTAAAGTATAAAGAAGGCAGAGCAGCCTGGGTTCCTACACAGGGAACACCGCCGCTGGGCACTTGCGAGTGCTCATTTGCATATGGATTAAACTGTGTTTTTCTTGCTTGTGCAAGTTAAAAGAAAATAACAAAGGTACTATTAGAATCATGTATAGGTGTGCTACAGAGCCATGTAAGCACTGTATAAAGTCATATAGTGGTGACACACTCCCTTTAACCAAGAATTCTGTCTGGTAGGGTTGATCGTGTTGATTAAAGGGGTTGTGCCAGGTTCAGAGCTGAACCCGGACATATCTACTTCTTCTCCCACTCAGCCCCTCTGACATGAGCTCTCCCTTGCTGTGTGCTGTATCGTGCAGGGCAAGGGCTTTTTTGTTTAAATTTTTGCACTGCTAGGCGGAGACTTCTGCCTAGGAGTGTTCCTGTTGATGTCACCGGCACTAATGGGCTCTAGGCATTTTACAGGCTAGGGCAGCATTAAATCCTGCCCATTAGTGCCACCATTTAATGTGGCATACAATGTAGTGGCAAGTGGGAAAGAAGTAGGAATTGGAAAGAAAAACGCAATTACGCCACAGTTTTATGGGTTTTTGTCCTTACAGCGTTCATGTCCTCTAGGCATTTTACAGGCTAGGGCAGCACTAAATCCTGCCCATTAGTGCCACCATTTAATGTGGCATACAATGTAGTGGCAAGTGGGAAAGAAGTAGGAATTGGAAAGAAAACCTCAATTATGCCACAGTTTTATGGGTTTTTGTCCCTACAGCGTTAATTCTGTTGAAAAACCGACCTGCACCCTTTATTATCTGGGTCAGTACGATTACAACAATACCACATATGTGTACTTTTTTAGTATTTTAATACTGAAAAAATAATATTTTCTATATTTTAATAGTACAGGCATTTTCAGATACAGCAATGCCCATGATGTATATATAATATTTTATTGGTTATTGGATTTTTATATTTTTTTAAAATATTTTTTTACTTTGTTTTACTTTTTAATACTTTTTATAGCCACTTTAGGAGGCTACAATTTGCAGTACTCAGATTTATTACAGCTTATACTGTATTCCCATAGAATGACACTACAAGATGATTTTGCAGATATCCTATGTTGGACTCTCACCTGCTGGCCCGTATAGGAATTGCAGCTCTAATACACTAGGTACTGGCATCTCTGATTGCTGCTTCTGGGTCTTTCACTATTTAGATGCCATGTTCACACTTGACCATCTAAAGGCTTAAATGACTGTGACTTGAGACAGCAGAGACCCGATGGTTATAGAGCCCGTAGCTGGTTTTCCAATATTTTGTAACTGGTTACCTATCCTCTGGATAGGTCATCAGTATATGATTAGTGGGGGTCTGGCACCCAGTACTCCGACCATTCAGCTGTTTGAGAAGGCACCAGCCTTCCAGTGAGTGCAGCTGCGTTCTCGCAGCTCACCGAGCACAGTGCCTGTATAGTGTATGTGTTGGTATCACACAGCCCTATCACTTTTATGGGGCTGAGCTGCTTCTAGGCCATGTGGCCGATGAATGTGTTATCACCCTGCCTAGTAAAAGATGCCAGAAGGCGTTGGCTCTCACTTGAGCACTGCTGCCTTCTCAAACAGCTGATCAACGGGAGTCCCAGGTGTAGAACCCCCATCGATCAGATACTGAGGATCTATTAAGACGAATGGTCATTGGTATTAAAATCTCAGAAAACCTCTCTCAATTCTTTAAGGCAGTTTGATTGCACAATCAGGAATTTCTAAGAGCAATAATTATACTTTCAGACCATTGGTTACTACTGTACAGGGAATTAAAAAAAGAGGTAAATCCAAAAAGAAAAGAAGAATCATACATTCACCTTTTTTTTTTAGACCATGAATCTGTGAAGATAAATTTTTTTTCATGCTGTATTATATCACTTATATACAGTAATGAAGCAATGTGATAATCACAAAAGGCACTTCAAGACAGCAATGCATTGGACAACCATTCAACTGTAGATAAGGTAGTTTATTTCATAGCTTGGAATAGTGAAGTGATTAAATTGGCAACTTAAGAATGGTTCAAGCCTTTAGATATTGTCATGTTTTGCTTTAACGAACAGAATAATTATAATATCTTTTTGATGCCATGCACCTGCTCCCAGGTGGAGGACATCTGTTTTTCCTCAATGCTGTGTGCTTCTTATAAATATTTTGAGGCCTTGTCAGGCTAAAAGAAGACAAAATTACAAATGAAAAATGCTTCCTACTGTGCAAAAAAAATATTCAATTCAAATGCATCATGTTCTTTCAGTAGATTAGAGTACTGCAAAAAAAGTAAATGCTAAATAAACACTTTTCTTTTTCCAAAGAGAACCTGTCAGCAAGGTCAACCCTATAAACTCATTTTTTACTAGGAGTGTACCTCTACTAGTCAGGACAATTTTCACAGTTTTGACACACACAAATATAACCCAATATTTATTTATTTTTTGCATAAAAATCATACTATAACACTCCCCCCCCATAACTATATATTTTCTGAAACTAGACACCCAGAACATTATCAAAATACTACTCCACACTTTAAACAGACACCTTCATGCAACTTTGGATCAAAGTGTAATTTTTCATAAAAGTGGATATTAATGGCTTAAAAATATGACCCAAGCAGAAAGTTATATAGACCCCACTTCCTAAAAATAAATGTTCAACATGTTAACAGTTCATACTACTGAGACCTAAATTTACATTTCTACATAAAATAAACAGAACTAATGACACCGAAATTCTGGTTTTCAGTTGGAAATTTTTTAAGAAGTAACAGCTTATGAAATACACGTATACTATATTCCTTGAAGAGTATGTTCACCCCCAAAACCTATATATTTCCTGAAAGCAGACAACCTGATGATCTCTTTTTTCTTTGCAGACTGTTGACAGCCATGTCCACTTTGTGACACACAGTGATTATTAAAAAAAAAAATGCATCAAAACAACTATTTTCACCTAAAACACACATCCAAGCAGTTCACACATAAAAACATCATTAATGTATACATCAAGAGGAACTGAGACTTTGTAAAATGTGGTAATCATAAGCATAAGTGTCAAAAATGTATGTCGAACACAGCAAACAGCTGTTGTGTTACCAAAAATGCTACTAAAATATGTACTCTAACAGGGTCCTTATGCAAATAAAATATGGTTTGCAAAAAAAAGTAAGATGTGAGCAGTTCATATATACCACACATCTGTATCCAATGCTTCGTGTGTTAAAGATATGCAAAAACAGGACTGCACCAACCTACTTTTGCATGCAAATATTAGGAATTATATAGCATATCATTTTCCATTCCCCTATAAAACTGTAATCCTAATTAACATGATAAATTTATAAACCTCATATAATGCATTAACTAAGAGTATTTTTAGAAAGGTATAATATGGGTGCTTTATTAATCCTTTATTATGGACACAACCCCTTAGCCTACTGTAAAAATGAGTTAGAACACCATACCACTGCTTCTGATGAACCATGGGAGGTCCAGATGTTGCATCCAAAATATGGGCACAAAAAAAACCTGTGATACATCTATCTTAAAAAAGGCAGAATCCTTTTTTTTTTTTAGACTATGATAATTAAAAATGTATGTATATGCCAACAGTCAATGAGCAAAAATATCTTTTCACAGTGATAAAAAATGTTTCTATCTGTCAGAAATGTATTAGATATACCTCTCTAGTAATAATAGATATTGTTATTACTCCAGTATATAAAGAGTATAGTTAGAGAAGTGGTCTATATATTTAACCCTTTCAAGCCCTGAAGTTCTTCTTTGTGCGTTTTCGTTTTGTGCTCCCTGTCTTCCCAGAGCCATAAAGTTTTTTATTTGTCTGCTCATATAGCCATATGAGGGCTTGATTTTTTCGGGACAAGTATTTTCCAATGCCCCCATTTAATATTGCATAAGATGAAGTGGGAAACGGGAAAAAAATTCCAAATGGGGTGAAATTGCAAAAAAAAAAAGTGATAAAACTGACCAGTTATTTTTATTGTATAGGTCCGTGCGAATCCGGCGATACCTTATATGTATATGTATAGTTTAATTTTTTTGCTGCCATATTTTGACCCCTATAACTTTTTTGTAAATATGTGTACGGAACTGTATGGGAGCACATTTTTTGCGGGGCGATCTGAACTTTTCATTGATACAGTTTTGTGTGTATGACTTTTTGATCACTTATTTAATTTTTTGTAGAAAGTGAAGCGACTAAAAACTGCAAATCGATCATTTGGACGTTTTTTTCCTTTTTGCTGTTTGCCATATGGGGAATATATTTTTATATTTTTATACTATTGGCGTTTTCGCACATTGCGACACACATGATTTTTTTTTTTTTTGTTCTTTTATTTTTATTTTGGGAAAAGGATTGTGATTTAAATTTGTATTGTTTTTTTTTTTTTACTTTTTTTTTTACTTTTTTTATAGTTTCCATAGTCTATTGGAATCTATGATGATTTCACTACTTTCCTATGGAGCCCTATTACAGGCAAGGGCTCCATAGGAAATCAGATATAGCAGCCGCATGTCATTCATAAAGACAGCAGCTGCTGCATACATGCTCCGACTCCTCCGATCGCCACACGGGGGAGCCGGAGCACAACCAAAAGCGAAAGCTATGGCAGGAGCGGGCACCATCTTTAATCACACGCCCAATCGGGCATGAAAGGGTTAACCCTATAGATCAAGTATTGATATTTTTGGGTTTAGGAGGGGGGAGGGTTGGTGCAACTTATTTGACACTATGATCTGGATGCTGGAAACGTCTGGGTCATAGTGTCAATAAACGGCCTTATTAGGTGTAGAGGGGTGATTGGATGGACAAGAGCTCATCTTCACAATTCTTTTCTGAAAAAAAAGACAATCATATATGACAATCAGAGAGTAAGTATAGTCTCTGATAGGTGAAGGAGTTTGATAACATGAACAGAACTCCATGTTACCCAGCTATATATATATATATATATATATATATATATATATATATTAGAGATGAGTGAATGAGCAAATCGAAGTTGGCGAAGTGGAATTCGATCCCAATTTCAGGAAAAATTTGATTCGCACTGAAGCCGAATTTTCTCACACGTCGTGGTAACGAGTCGCATTTTTTCCTAAAATGGCTGCTGCACGTGTGAGGACATTGAGAAAGGAACTCTTGAAAGGCGGGATCACCCATACTGAGATGCATGCAGCCAATCAGCAACCAGGCAGCCCTGTGATCTCACAGCCCTATAAATAGCGGCAGCCATCTTAGATTCTGCCATTTACCAGCGTACTTAGTGCAGGGAGAGATGTGTCTGCAGGCGCTAAGGACAGACAGTGATAGAAAAGACTGGATTGTGGTCAAAAAACTATTTATAAATGCAGGGAAAGGATAGGGAGGAATCGTTCCACAGCATTTATGTAGAGTGTAGGGTTTAGTAGGGGAGGTTACAAACTGGGTAATAGGAAAAATCCTAGTACACCTTCGTGCAGTGACTGGGGACCCAAATTGCCATTATACAGCTCTGTCATTCTAGCCAACCGATGTTGTTATTGGGGTGCAAGTGCTATTTGATACAGCCATTAACAGGGTTTATTACAAGTAGAGATGAGCGAACTTCAAAAAAAAGTTCGGCGTTCGGGTTGTGGTAATCGCCACATCCCGTTATGGATTCCACTACCACGGACTATCGCGGCATATGGAATCCATAAGGGGCGGCTTCCACCAACCCAAACTGTTGAACAGCCGAAGGACCTGGGGTGACGTCACCGTCATGTGATCGGTGCAGGGGGCGTGGCTCAGCACGGGATCAAATCCAGTGCTGAGCCACGCCCCCTGCACTGATCACATGACGGTGACGTCACCCCAGGTCCTTCGGCTGTTCAACAGTTCGGGTTGGTGGAAGCCGCCCCTTATGGATTCCATATGCCGCGATAGTCCGCGGTAGTGGAATCCATAACGGGATGCGGCGATTACCACAACCCGAACGCCGAACACCAAACTTTTTTTTAAAGTTCGATCATCTCTAATTACAAGGAAATATTTCTACAGTATGTCTTATTTGCCCTTGTGCAGTGCAGTTATATGTTGTAAAGCCCTTTTTGCCGTGTATTAGTGGCAAATTACAAAGATATTTGCCCTTGTGCAGTGCAGTGATATATTCTAAAGCCCAGTTTGCCGTGTATTAGTGGTGAAATAAAAATATATTCGTTATTTAAAGAGTAATGAGGAGGGAGTCTCAGAGAACGACGAGGAGAAAGCAAAGCTGTTAAATATTTTTTTCTCCAACATATTCACTGAGGAAAATAAACTGCCAGATGAAATGCTGGATGTAAAATAAATTCCCCATTAAAAGTGTCCTGTCTGACCCAGGAAGGAGTACAACAGCAAGTTAAAAGATTAAAATAGACAAATCGCCAGGACCGGATGGCATACACCCCCGTATTCGAATGTAATTAAGTAATGTCATAGCCAGACCCTGATTTCTGATATTTGCAGACTCTCTACTGACAGGGAATGTTCCACAGGATTGGCGCATAGCAAATGTGGTGCCAATATTCAAAAAGGGACCAAAAACAGAGCCTGGAAACTATAGGCCGGTAAGTTTAACATCTGTTGTGGGAAAACTGTTTTTAGGTTTTCTGAGAGATGCTATCTTAAAAGATCTCAACGGAAATAAGAAAATGATGCCATATCAGCATGGCTTCATGAAGGATCGGTCATACCAAAATAATTTAATCAGTTACTATGAGGAGGTAAGTTCTAGACTTGACAGTGGTGAATCAATGGATGTCGTATATCTAGACTTCTCCAAAGCATTTGACACTGTACCACATAAAAGGTTAGTATATAAAATGAGAATGCTCGTACTGGGAGAAAATGTCTGTATGTGGGTAAGTAACTGGATGAGTGATAGAAACAGAGGTTGGTTATTAAGGGTACACACTCAGATTGGGTCACTGTCACTAGTGGGGTTCCTCGGGGGTAAGTATTGGGCCCTATTCTTTTCAATATATTTATTACTGATCTTGTAGAAGGCTTGCATAGTAAAATATCAATTTTTGCAGATGACGCCAAACTGTGTAAAATAATTAATTAGTATTGAGGATGTGCGATCTAGCTTCACTCTTACATGTCATACATTTTGTATAGTCATGCCCTTTTTCTTTTGCTGGTGTCAGCACTCCTCCCCATTTGGACCAAGTGTTTTCAATTCCAGGAGTCTGCAAAGGGTCTATAAATTCCTACCATCTCTCATTTGGATTTCCAGAGAGACATGACTGGGTGAATTCTTTGTACCCGTTCACATGGTGCAGCAGGGTGCGGAGGCCATTGCTGCCTTGTTCCTGTGCTGGTGCAATGGTGGGGCCCAGAGCCAGGGTGGATTTGCAGCACAGTGAAGGCGCTGTGTAGTGTCTGGGTCCTGCCGTCTGCTGGTCTGGTGCTGGGGCACTGGTGGTCGCCACACATTGCTGCGCCAAAGTTAGAGTAGGTCCCCACTTGTAGAGGCAACCTTGTCGCGGTAAGTGGGCCTTTGCTCTTTAATCAAACTGTATACCAATGCCTTGTTTATGCACAGCATAGAGTGTATTACAAATTGGGCTGAGATGCCAGGTAATTATGCTGAAGGATAGTCGTTATATCAAAAGCATAGTATTGAGGATGTGCGATCCAGCTTCACTCTCACATGTCATAGAAAAGCCTTTTGTGTTGTGGAAAAGTGGACAAAAATTAGGGCCTAATTGGCGTTCTGCGGTGCAGGGATAAATTCAAAGACCCAGTTTGCAGTGTATTAGTGGCAAAATAAAAATATATTTGCCTTTCATCATTGCACTTATCTGTTAAAAAGCCTTTTGTGTTGTGGAAAAGTGGAAAAAAATGAGGGCCTAATTGCCATTCGGTGGTGCAGTAATATATTATAAAGCCCAGTTTGCCGTGTATTAGTGGCAAAATAAAAATATTTGATCTACCAACCCAGCGGTTCTAGAATGGTTGACTTGATCTTCGACTTCTTTGCAAGTGACATCAGACACCCCCAGCCAAGAGTCAGTAGGTTCATCAGACACATCCCTTAGTTGGCATGGCCTGGGAGCAGGCCCCGTGCTCTCACCTGTCCTCGACCTGCCTCTGTCCTTTTCTGTTCCCTCAGCCAGAGAAGTATTGTATGCTCTGGGCTCAGTTCCACTATACAGTGGAGAAGATAGTCAGCAGGTACTGGCAAGCCAAGCTGTGGAGGAGACATCCGCCGCTTCCTCCACTAGGTGAGCAAAAAGTTATGAGGAGAGTGGCGTGGGAGCTTGTGTTGTGAGCGTTCAGGCTCCTGACCAAGAGACGGTTGAGGAGGACATCAGTGACGTGCAGACAGTACTCGATCATGATGATGTAGCTGATCACACTTGGGAGCCGGGTGACAAAGGACCTTCATTTTTATTTTATTTTTCTTTATATAATAATGTAATATTATAAAATCCAGTGTCTCCATGATAAATCTGCAGCATGGGGACTCCGTGTGGCTTCTACACACTTTCAAAATAATCCTTCAACGGGTCAAATAGATGCCGGATGATCGGGACCCTTCATGACCTTCCCAGGAGCTTCTGTCGGGAGCAGCGGTTCATTTCTGAGACGTCCGTATAGTTTGCCAAGCCGTTTGTCCCGGAGAACATGCATTATTAAACCGTGTTTTAAGCAACACTTTATAAAGTTGAGAAATGTTAACCTTCTGTCCCATATTCCCCATGAATGATTAGACAAAGTGGGAGATTGAGAAAACAATTACACAGGGCATGGGGGAGGAGGGGTCAAACATGAAGGTAGAGGAGAACACGAAGCAACATATATTCAATACTTTAAACTTCAAACCTGTAACCAGATACCAGCTGAAACCGAAGATCCAAGAAGGGGGGCGGCAGGAAGCAGCAGAGACCGAAACATCAGAAGGAAGACGACCGCCCCGCCTGCGAGCGAAGCAGCAAGCAGACACCGCCCGACAAGGTGGACAAACGCAGGGATCCGCCAAGAGTCTGGTCCAGCAGAGCACAAAGGCTCAGAGTTGGGGGCCTCCCACGGTTCAGATAGAGAGACTCATGTCTTGCATTGTGCGGCGGGATAGAATGGTCTGAGGGAGGAGCGACATAGCAAACCTATGTCATCACATCTTCACCCCATCTTACGAAGGAGCTTCATTATCGGGAGAAGAAGGAGGCAGCTTGCCCGTGAGGCAGCAGCGGAGCCAGCAAGTCGCTAGCATGGCCGGGATTCAGAAGGGTGGCAACAGTGGGAGGTCAGTAGCCAAACGCGCCCGGGGTAGACCACCTGCTTTGCAGGAGCCTACCTGCCCTGGAAGTAGCGGTGCATGGGTCCATGACAGCAGCAGCGGTAGCAGTCAGTCAGTGTGTAGTGTTGGGGGTAATATCATCTACTCGGCGGTGTGGCAGTTTTTTGTTGAGCCGACGGAGGAGGTGAACATGGTCATGTGTAGAATCTGTGGGCAGAAGGTGAAGCGTGGCCAGGATGCCAATGTTGGCAACACGGCCCTGCGTCAACATATGCAGCATCACCATAAAGTGGCCTGGGGGAACTGTGGCTTCGATGTGGTGGTCCAGCCTTCCGCAGCAACCGCTGCATCACCCAGTTGCACGCAGCCGATTTCAGGCAGTCAAGGCTCCACCACCTCAGCCCAAGGGAGCTGTCTGTCCTTCCCTTCTGCACCTCGTTTGCTCCACAAACAGGATCACATTTTTGGGGGGTTATTGTTCTGATGGATCAGAGGAATCACAAAATAATCAGTGACTTCAACACAAACTTACTGCTGAGATCTTCTCCACTCTCTCAGGGGGCTCTACTTGTACAAGCGTTTAATAGAACAGATTCTGTTGACATCTATGTGGAATCAGCTGACGGTATAAAAGGAGTGTGCTTCTTCTTGACACAATCTAGTGATTCTAAGAGCGACGCCTGTCATCTGCATGTCATACGGACTCACAGTATTATTTCACTACCAGAGCAGACTCCCTATGCTTGTTACTGCAAGGCACAGTGTTCTACACCAGTATAAAGGCTCTGTGCAGCTAGAAAATAGCCGTTTTTAACGCAATTTGGCGCTAATAAATTCATATCGAACCAAATTTTTTTCCAAAAAATTCAGCGAACCGGTGAATCAAATTTTTACAAAATTTGCTCATCTCTAATATATGTATATATATGCACTGTATATATATATATATATATATATATATATATATCTACCAGGTAGATGAGTGGGAATTCAAGGTTCACAGGGGATGCCACTCCCCCTCATATACAACAAAAAAGGAAAATTAAACCAGCACCTCTATAATATAAATAGGTAAGAAAGCAGGTACAAGCTACTTTGGCTGCAACGCAATTCGTAGAGCTACAAATAGCAGCACACTGCTTAATACAAAAATACATAGGTAAATGTGAATTTATGAAAATAAGGAAACTGCATTACTGCTATTTTTACTATAAGAAAAGTAAAGGCTCTTTGCGCATATGATGAATCAAAAAAAAATATTTATATATATATATACAGTATGTGTGTGTGCTTGTTTGTATAAATTATGCTGTGTAATGTGTATGAATAAGTCTAATATTAAATAAAAAGTATATGTGTTTGTGTGCAACGTGTAATGCATATGTGTGTAAGTATATGTGTGCATTCAAGCTATTTATACTTCCGCATACGGGGAGATACCGTTTTCAAAATCAATTTGCCATGGAATGTGGCCACTAAGTCTCCATACACATCTGATCATCCAAAGGAGACTCACAATTTCCTCTGAGCTGCAGCCAAGGTAAGTCACTAATGTACTTGCTCTACATTTTCTGTCTCACTGGAGAGCTGGAGAGTGGTCATGTGACTCCCCTCTGTCAGAATCCCTATCTGAATGTGTCAGACCCATGTGACCTTGGAATGAGGTGGTTGACACTCTCAATCAACAAGCAGGGTAGGTGGAGTGCACTGCTTGTCATATTGAAGCTGTTTGGGGAAAACATTAGGAAGAGACAGCAAATGGATGAAGGAGGGTGTAGTGGGTGGAGTCTTCAGCCCAGGGAAGTGTGCAGTAGGCTTTTACATTTCTGGCTGCAGCACACATCATTATGGGAAGTGGTTTGTCTGCTGCTCATTTATGTCCACAACCTGGAAGTTTGGACATAAGTTTCTAAACAATGCAGTGCAACATTTGCATGGAGATTGTGAGAAAGTGAAGACTTTAAAAACTCAAACGCTGGCTCCTAGGGGGCCGTTCACAATTGTTGGCATTAATGAGATGGCTCTTTGCATATAGAATATCTGGTAAAAAGACAATTCTAACTACAATTCGATTTAACTCAAGATGCTTAGCACAAAACATCTACAATGCAATATTGAAATAACATTATCTTAAAAACCCACTAAATGTTTATTCAAGAAATCAAACATGACCTGAAAAGGAAATTCTCCTTAAACCATATTTTCCTTCTCACTCGCTTCCGGGAGGAATATAATTTGCTAAATTTTGCTGTCTCCTTATTATAGCAGCACATGTTCTGTTCTTTATAGTTCGCAAGCATAATAAAATGCCCTTGTCATCTCACACGACCTTGAGTAAGATTTTCTTCATCATGAATTTCAAGTTCCTGAGAACCTTTAGTGAGATTGCATAGGTTTCTTTAATTACAGATTGGCCTCTGACCCAACCTTTGCAACTTACTCCCACGTACAGCCTGTAAGCAAGAAAATCACTATTAAATGAACTCTTGCTTTTTTGAAACAGACACGTCTAAATCCCATAATAACACTCTTGGATTGTATTTTCCACAAACGATAGCTTTACTTCCGACCTTGGAGTACCTTTTCACAGCCTTCTAACATCACTTTTCCCAAATGGAACGTTTTTTCCAATACATATGGACATTTTCCATTACAATTCAATCTGGCTTCACCAAAGTATTAGCAAGAAAGAGAGAGAGCTCCATATTTCACTGCCCACACTGAAAATTAAGATGTCTCAATAAGCATTTTGTACAAAATACCTGAAACATACCAATGGCAAGATTTGTAACTGTTCATCCAGATATAATGTTGTAATGCTGATCCGTTTAGACAGTTTTTTTTACCTTATAATGATAAATATATCATTTTCCTGCTTATACTTCTATATATTTTTCAAAGACTGACTCTAATTACATTAATTTACTTGATGTCATCAAGATTTATGGATACCCTGCTGCAGATCGTAGGACGGAAGCATTGCTCTTCTAAAATATATGCAATATATACAAATGTGTATCTTTTTGCTTTTTTTCTTGCTAAATGACTGCTGACAGTGTCGAATGAAAACAGAGGAAAATTAATAATTGTTATGCCGTGCTATGCATAGCTGAAGTTTTTATTGCAATATAATGGTTTTATGTGTAGCTGTAAACAAGTAATTAGAGTAGTGTTTCCATCATTAATTAATAATTGCATGTGGTTGTGTAAAATGTCGCATCTGCTTAGTATTTAAAGACTTGCAACTGATACTTATTTTGTAGAATATTATCAATTTTCTCAGAAGCACAGTTTTTAGCATTGCATCCATATAACAATTTGTATGTATATAGTTGTTTGGTAGCCTTCAACTGAGCATACATATATAATCTTTAAATAAAATTATTTCTTAAAAAGTAAGTGAACCCTTTGGACTTACCGCAGTGTTAGCTAATATAATGTGGTCTGATTCATATTTAAGACACAATTATAGACAGACACAATGTAACTAAGCTAATAAAACATAAACAGTTATATTATTTCTGTCATTTTTCAGCACATTAAATTAAAGTCCACAGTTCAGGGAGAAATACTAAGTGAAACTTTGATGTTAATAACCTGTAGATTCCACATTATTTGGCAATAATGCTGATCATAGACTTTTAACCTCTTTGTGGTCAATTGCAACCACAGCATCTGAGAGGTATTTTCCCAGGAGCACTGTGCTCGTCGAGTCTGAACTGCTCCCCTGTGCCAAGATCGAGAGAGACTTTTGGTTGCTGTAACAGCCATGGGCCCTGTGAATCTGAAATCTGCAACAGCAATGTTCCAATAGTGAGGCTCCAAAGGAACATAGTAAACATTCCAAAGACTACAATGGTAATTCATTGCAGTCTATGGGAGAAATTATCAGATAATTGCATGTTTAAGTCCCCCAAGGAGCTTAAAAAACATGAAATAAAGCTTTTAACAATATAAAAATACATGAAATTCAAAACACCCATATCTTTGCCCATATTGATAAATATAAACCATAAAAAAATAAACATCACTAGTATCTTCGCGTGCCAAAATGCCCGAACTATTAAAATATAAATATATATAGCTGACTTGAAATTTTTGTCACTTTACCTCCTAAAAAATTAAATAAAGAGTGATCAAAAAGTCATACACACCCCAAAATGGTATCAATAAAAACTACAGATTGCCGCACAAAAATGGAGCCCTCACACAGCTCCATAGGCATAAGAAAAAGTTATGGAGGTCAGAATATCAAAATTTTAAGTATTAAAACACAATAAAAACTATGAAAATGGGGCATTGCTGTAATTGTCTGACTAAGAGAATGAACATAACAAGTTAGTTTTACCACATACAGAACAATATAAACACGAAATCCATAAAAATCTGGTCGATTTGCCTTTTTTTCAATTCCACCCAATTTATTATTTTTCCTAGTCTCCCACAACATTGTCCTGCAAAAAAAGAGCCCTCATACGTCTATGTGAACAGAAAAATAAAAAAGTTATGGCTCTGGGAATACAAGGAGTAGAAATCAAAAAGGGGTTAATTTATTTGAGGTCAGGTACTGCTACCCTTACATTCTCCTTGACAACATTTTGATTAGAGATGAGCAAAACAGCATGTTTGAAAAACACACTGCACCATTGAATGTGTTATGATTTTTATTAATTTATTAATTAGGGATGAGCGAATCAACTTTGGATGAAACATCCAAAGTCGATTCACATAAAACTTTGTTAGAAAACTGTACAGAGGGAGCACTCCGTACAGTTTTAAAATGTGTTGGCTCCTATGAGCCGAAGTTATTACTTCGTAAAGTTTCGCGGGACTTTGGGTAATAACTTAAGAAATTAATTTCTACTGTAAAACACCTTTTACCAAACTCGGTTTTGGTTCCAAGATACCACTTGGTACCGAAACTGAGTTCGGTAAAAGATTTTTAACAGTAGAGATTCATTTCTTAAGTTATTACCCAAAGACCCACGAGACTTCACGAAGTAATAACTTCGGCTCATAGGAGCCAATACATTCTAATACTGTACAGAGCACTCACTTCGTACAGTAGTCTAACAAAGTTTTATGCGAATTGACTTTGGAAGTTTCATCCAAAGTCTATTCGCTCATACATATTAGTAATCTTCCAAAAATTGTCCCTTATCAGGGACAGATGTTGTTTTAATACACACGATGTTATTGGAGAAAACATAGTGGCTTTTTTTGGGAACCAAGCTTCCAAAAATTATGCCTCAACAGGGGCATATTCCTGCCCCTGTTTATACACACAAACACACACACACATTAATGTCATAAGAAAGAGTGGTACATTCTGCACAAATTTCCAAAAATTAAGCCTGTTAATTGTCAGAAGAAAGTGGCTTGTTTTGTTGAAAGGACTGGCAATAAAAGAGTTAATGTAGATTACTACAGTGCAAGGTCTATTGAATTCAGCGTCTTGAAACGCTGAATTCAAAAGCCTTGAATAAGATATGTAATTTGGGTGTTTTCCTGTAATAAGTAAATGTTCTGTCTCTAATGCTGTTACTAGAATTTATTGTTTGATTTGTATTTTTTGGTAATATTTCAGGCTATGCTAATTACTGGGAATGAGCAAATCGACTTCAGATTAAACATCTGTAAATATCTAAACTTATCATGAACATTACCATGCTATGTTATGTGATAATATGGACTACATGAAGCATGTAGTTTTATTTTTAGAAAAATGAAAATATGAAGTATGTGTGTGCGGTAAGTCTTGGCTTGTGTACAAGCAGTTCATATGGCAGCTAAAATTGTACAAATTTATCATAGCGGGCAAACTGACATAAAAATGTTTATGTCACTTTACCCACTATGATGAATTTGTACAATTTTTCTTTCCTGATCAATTGCCTTCTCGTGATTGATTGTAACTGTTGTGGCCTGCACTTACCAAAAAAAGATATTAAATAAAAATACCCAATAGTTCTTAAATTTGTCAAGATGTAATAAAAAATGACAATTTGTCCTTTTATGGCCTTTTTTTAGATGTCAAAAGGTTAACTATTATAAGAGTATAAAAGATGTTTCAAAGGCCCTTAACAAGACTTACTTAATCACCAAATATTGATTTTTTTTGAAGACACAGTTTGCGAAATGTGTGAATCTAAACTTTCCAATGAAATTCAAGGATTCTAGAAAGATGTGAATATACTGACTAATTACTCATCCTCGAAAAAAAAAAAAAAAAAGACTCACACGATCCTTGACATTGTCTAAAATTGCTTTGTAGGCATCAGAATAAATGTTATCCAGAAGCCACCACACTAAACATTTTCCATTGTCTAACACATAATGCCAGTTTTATATCTGATCTGTTATCACTAAAACATCTCATTACATTGTGTTCCTGTTTCTTCTATCTAGTACTATTGATGTTACAAAGGATTTATTAGAAGAGAATATAAGAGGATGTCTACAGTTTCTCTGAAAATTACAGTTTCGAGTGTTACTTAGTAAAAATATGTTTCATAATCACATCTTGTCTTTGGTAACCAAGCTTTGCTCTTGTGATAAAAGCCTTGCTAACAGTATTTTAATTGAAACTTTTAATCTAGATATTGTCTAAGTCTCTGTTAAATGTTGCTTTCTTGCTTCAATTCAAATTTTCTTAATCATCATTTTCACGTTGAATACTGGTACACTGTCTGGCTCATTATGCTAAAGAAAGATGAAGTAGCCTATTAACATGCTGAACAGCCTACGAGATGTTCTGATACAGAATGTCATTCATTTTTATGAGTTGGCTGTCATTGTGTACTGCAATAAACTTATAATTCCTCACTGACAGTGTGTGATGGCAACTGTCACTGCACAATTCTTATTAAAATTTTAATAATTGTAAATCAAAAGAAAGCAAATATGGCTTTTATAGAATGGTTGTTTAAAAAAGTCAAGAACAGGAAAGTGAAATAAAAACACTACTTATTTTTTAGCACTCCCTTCAAATTCAAGTATGTAAAATTATATGGCTCTTTGAAATAATATAGTACATAGTATGCTTGAAAAAGACACAAGTCCATCAAGTTCAACCAAAGGATTGGTGAGGACGTGAATTTAAGAAAGGGAGTGGGACCAAAACTACATATTTATATAAGCATTATTGTTATTTAAAGGGAATGTCCAGGCATTTAGTCTAAGTGTATGGTGCTAACCTGTGGAGGGAAGCTATTTTACATAGTACTTACCCAGCCTTGCTCCCTTAATGTAGCCATCTCCAACGCACTCACGCACACTAGATATGACAACTTCTTTTCCTGTTGTATTATAGTCAGTACAGCTGAACAGGAAAATAATTACCAACATCAAGTCAGGACCCAGACTGAAGATTCCATAGCGTGCGCCAGTGCTCCAGAGATTTCAGCATCGGGGAAGCAAGGGAGGGTAAGTACTAGGTAAAAGAGCTTTCCTCCACAGGTTAACACACTGTACACTAATTAGTCAAAATACCAGGAGTACCCTTTTAATTCTAAGAATTAATTCAAGCCCTTTTTAAAACAGTACACAATTCCTGTTGTGACTACCTCCTGAGGTAGACTATTCCACAGATTCACAGTTCTTATAGAAGAAGCCTTGTCACCTCTAGACATTTTTCTTCTCCAGACATAGGCAGTGTCCCCTTGTCTTTTGATGGGATTTTACATGGAACAACTTTTCACCATATTTTTTGTATAGTCCATTTAAATATTTGTCTAGGTTATTCATGTTTCCCCTTAGATGCCTCCTCTCAAGACTAATCTTGAGTTTTAATCTTTCCTCATAACTAAAACCCCTTCATGTCCCTTATCAGTTTAGTCTCTCTTCTTTGTACTCTTTATAGCTCCAGTGCATCCTTTCTAGGAATTGGGGCCAAGAACTGGAGTGCATATTCCAGATAAGGCCGCACAAAGCTTTTTAGTGTGGTAAAATTACATCCTTCTTCTATGAGTCCATGCCTCGTTTAATACATGACAATATTCTGCTGGCCTACCCACATTATTACTGTCTGCAGCTAAATGGTTAATCCCAACATTCTGGCAGAACCCAAGACCTCCAACCCTACAAGACTGGGCCAATAAGGTCAATCAAATACTTTTACTAGAGGAACTAGCTCATTGGGAAGCTATGACCAAATCATCCATCCTCAAAATCTGTGATCCCTGAGTGCAACCCAAATACATGGACACATCCCACCTGGCTCCCACAAAGCATTGAATTTTATTTAATTTATAGTTTTCTACTTACACCCTACGAATAACTAGTGCAACTCATAACCTTAACCCCCCCCCCTTTCCTACCAAACTTTTGTTTATCTTTTTTATTCTCTCTCTCTTTTGCGTTTTACCCCTCTAATTATTCTGTTTTTTCAAACTTGTTGATCGACATCTTACTAGCACTGTAGAGGTAGACATCCAAATGGAGTCAGTTGAAGGCTAGTTTGTTTGCATTAGAACAACATGTCGTGGATCTTATTTAAACCTCTAAATGATTGTGCTGTTTACTGTCAGAAAATGACTTTCTTTGTATTATGTATTACTTGTCTTGTAGAATATCATTGAATAATAAAAAAGATATTTAACACAATATCCTGTTGGCCTTAGAAGCAGCTGATTAACAATGCATGCTGGTTCTTATTCTATGATCTACATGAACACCCAAATCCTTCTCTATAAATGATCCTCCCAGTGTTACGCCAACATATGATGCATGTATATTATTACTATCCGGATGCATAACTTTACTTTTATCCACATTGAATCTCATTTCCAATGTGGCTGCCCAAACACTACACGTGTCCAAGTCATTTTGTAGTCTGTCGAGATCTGCCATAAATTGCAAAGCACTACATAACTTGATCTCATCTGCAAAAATAGAAACTTCTTCTGTCACCTCATTTTACCCTATAGAGCTGTGGACATGCACGGCTAGATCGCCGCTAGCATGTCCGCAATATACCTATCCCATAGTTCTGTGTGCTTTTATTTTGTTTAAAAAATGATTTTATTAATATGTAAATTTGCTTGTGAAGGTGCCCAAGGGGCTGTACTAACTGTTCTGGTGCCCAGCCTCGCCCCCCTGTGAAGGAGCCCAGCACCCCCTGCCGAATCTCCTTCTTGCTCTCAGTGAGATTGCTGTATATCTCGCGATGCGCGTGCTAGTGCATGCGCAGTTCCTTCCCTGAGGCTGATGCCAGCACAGAGAAGAAACACTATGCTGGAACTGTGCATGCGCGATCTTGCGCATCGCGAGATTTACGGCGATCTCACTGAGAGGAAGCAGGAGATTCGGCAGATGCAGGCGTTGCTGGACTCCTTCACAGGGGGGAATGGCTGGGCACCAGAACAGTTAGTACAGCCCATTGGGCATCCTTACGAGCGAATTTACATATTAATAAAATCATTTTTTTTAAAGGGACAGGTATATTGCGGACATGCTAGCCGCGATCTAGCCGTGCATGTCCGCAGCTCGATAGGGTAAAATGAGGTGACAGAATCCCTTAAATCCCATCCTCTGTAACATTAATAAATAACTTTTTTTTTTGAAAATTTTACTCTTTTTTTCAATGTTATCAATGTATACAGTAATAACAGTAAGAAAGTAATAACATAATTACAAAATCATCCCTCCCATGCAACATTATTCCCCCCCTCCCCCCCCCCCGCCTTGCAAAAAAAAAAAAAGAGAAGTACAATAAAATTCATCAATCACCCCATTCCTTCCAAATACTATCCCACTTTTCGTGAGATCCTCTTTGTCTATGCAGAATCTTTTCATAGCTTTTAACCTTGGTGACTAAATTTAGCCAGTTCTTGCAATCTGGAGCAGAGGGGGAGAACCATTTTCTAGCTACAAGGAGCCTAGCTAGAAACAAAACTTTAGTCAACAGTCGTGACTTCGTAACCCGACAGCTAACCTCCAATAAATCCCCTAAAATCCATACCTTTGGAGAAAGTGGAATATCCATATGAAGTCTTTGGAATAGGGTTCTTTGAACCAACTTCCAGTATCTACTTACCGCTGGGCAATCCCAGAACAGGTGCAAGTGATCTGCCCCGGGGCCGCCACAGTGGGGGCACTCAGAGGAGGCTCTTAATCCTCTCCTATGGAGCCATCGAGGTGTTACATATATTTTGTGAATAATATTAAACTGTACTACCGTGTGGTTAAAGTTGTGCGAAACCCAACTTAGATTATCACCTACATTCTCCCAATCCGGGGAACCCAAATCTAATAGTAAAGAAGACCAGGATCTTTGCCCTGGAGATAAGCAATCCGTGAAATAATTTTTTATTAAGTACCTATAACAGTGTGAAACTCTAACTTTCATATCACCCTTCTTTTGAATCAACTTATGTAAAAATTCCGGAGTGTCTATATTAAATAAGTGCTTATCAGAAATATTAAGCAGTGCCGAACGCAATTGAAGATATGCATACCAAGCCACCTCACCTATATTTTCCTCTTGTTCTAGCTCCAGACGAGTAAGGATCTGCCCGTTTTTTACCACTTGACTCAACAAATAAATATTCTTTTTCTTCCAGTATTGCTGGCAATTTGAGTCATCCAAACTCCACAGTTTTTGATTATGCCACAATGGGGTGCAAATCAGTGATGCACTGACTTGCATCCAACTTTTTATAACTCTCCATGCTTTCATAGCCATTCTGCAGAAGGGTTTATATTCATCCTGTATCATACATAAATAGTCAGACTCCAAAACTATAAAAAAAATCTGAGAAACCTGAGTCATTAACCAGCTTTCTGCAAAGATGGCTATTTTTCCAGTCGTTGAAAAAACAGAGTTGAGAAGCCATAACATAACCCTTAAAGTAAGGGAGATTAAGACCTCCCTGCTTATAGGGCATAGAAAAATACATAGCCTTTAGTCTCACTCGTTTCCTCCCCCATAATAAATCATTTATCATCCGCTCAATTAGCCTAAAATACTTATCCTCTATCCATATAGGAGAGTTACGGAGAACGTAAAGAACCTGGGGCAGCACCACCATTTTTATTAACGAAACTCTATCCGCTCTTGCGGACAGAATTTTTTGCCATATCTTAATTTTAGCTCTCAGTCTTTGTAGTAGAGGAAACAAGTTAAGCTGTAAATAATCTTGAATTTTGGCAGAAACTGTCATCCCCAGGTACTTCAACGTCTCCGAAACCGATAGTCTCCTCGCAATTCGTCCACTGGGAGGAGAGTCGTCTTGGCCCAATTGACCTCCAATCCGGAAGAGTTACTAAAGAGGTTAACTAACTCCATTACTCGGGGAAGTGTGCTTTCTGTTTGTTGAATAAAAAACAGGATATCATCCGCATAAAGAGAGATGCGATCCTGTTTTCCCATTACCCCGAAACCAACCACCCTCGTATCCTGCCTTATGCTGACCGCAAGGGGCTCAATATAAATATTAAACAGGAGGGGAGAAAGGGGACATCCTTGTCGGGTACCTCTCCCTAGTTCAAAGCTCTCAGTTAACATATCATTAATCCTAATCCTAGCGGTCGGAGATTTATATAACAACTGTATCATCGCTATGAATTTAGGACCAAAGTTCGTTTTTCTCATCACTTCCCAAAAAAAAGCCCACTCGACCCTGTCAAACGCCTTAGTGGCGTCTAATGACAGGATGGAGCGGGCTTCGCTCCCAGGTGCCTGAATGTTGGAGAAGAGCCTATGTAAATTATGATGGGTGCCCCTTCCCAGCATAAAACCGTTCTGGTCTGGATGAATAACCGAAGGCAAAACCCTAGAAAGTCTCCTAGCCATAACTTTTGACAGTAACTTAACATCCGTATTTAATAGGGAAATAGGCCTATAGGAACCCAAATCCGCCAGATCCTTATCCTTTTTTGGAATTAAAACTATTAAGGCTTCCATCATAGAGGTTGGGAGATTTCCCTCGTCCAACGCGTGGGAAAGCACTTCCAACAAATGAGGAAGAATATCATCGCTATACTTGCGATAAAATTCGTACGGAAGGCCATCTAGACCTGGCGAGGAGTTCCCCGAGATGGACCCCAAAGCCTCCTGGAGCTCCAGGAGGGTCACTTTTTTTCCAGAGAGTTTTTTTGAGTCCAGTGAGATACCAAGGGATGCCTTATATATTTTTTTTTGAGTCCAGTGAGATACCAAGGGATGCCTTATATATTTGAGAAAAATATTGCAAGAAAATATCTCTAACTCCCTCTGGTTCTTGTATATTGGCACCGTCTGGGCTACGAATCAAAGTTATAGCTTTCTTTTTCTTCTCCTGTTGTGAGACAACTCTGGCAAGGAGCTTACCAGGGCGGCCAGACTCTGAGAAATATTTTTGTCCTTTAAAAAATAGTCTATGATTTGCTTTTTCAATTACATATTCCCCAAGAGAACGGCTAGCTTCCTGCATCTTATCCTTATTTTCATCCGTAGATTGATTAATAAATCTCTCAGTTGTAAACGCCACCTTCCTAGTCAACTCCTCTTCTTTTTTCCTAAACATCTTCCTCATAGCGGTGATATCACTTATAAGAACTCCCCTTAAGTACGCTTTTAGGGCATCCCACACAATATTGATCTTGGCAGAGGGGAGGTTCACCTCCCAAAAGGAGGATATCAATAACTTAATAGAGGGGGAGTTATCCATAATGGTAAGCCAATATGGATTCAACTTGAACCCAGGCCTCGTGATGTTTCTGTCCCCGCCACTACAAAGTTCAATTGTTATAGGAGAATGATCTGAAATTGTTCTTACTCCATATCGTATAGTTTTTATGTTATTCCAATTGCTCACATTAGTAAGTGCTAAATCAATTCTGGACATTGCTCTACCACCCCTACTAACACAGGAGTACACTCTCTTACCTCCACCCAGATGTTCCCATATATCCACCAAGCCCACCTCCATACAGAACTGGGCCAGTGGAGAAAAACCTGAATTCCTACCCAAATCTGCATCCAATGTCCATCTGTCCCTTTTAGGATCCATAACCGCATTGAAATCTCCCATCAGGACAAGTCGACACTCTGGTCTCCTTTCCAAAAATAACAACAACCGATTGAGTGAATAAGCCGAGAACGGCGGAGGTATGTAAAAAAAGGCCAGAGTGTAGTCCCGTCCACAGAGTCTACCATACAAAAAAATAAATCTACCCTGGTCATCTATGGAAGACTCTATTAGCGCGAAGTCTATAGAATGATGGATTAGAACTGAGACTCCCCTTGAGGAGCCACTAAAGGTAGAATGGTACGATTGAGCTTGCCACCCTAATGTCAAACGAGACACCGTCTCCTTAGTGAGGTGGGTTTCTACTATACAGATAATAGCAGGGAGAACTCTTTTTATCGCATCCATGATGGCTTGTCTCTTAACCCTCTCCCCTAGACCTCTAACATTCCATGAGAGAATTCTAACCGACATTGATCACAAAAAGAAGAAAAGAAAAAAAAATCCTGCAAAAAAAATCCCCCCCTCCCCCCCATATTTTTCTCTTTCTTTTCCTTGTATTAATTTTTAAGTCTTTTTGGGTCTTTTCTCTTGTTGTTCTTTCTTTCTTTCTTTATTACTTTAAAAAAATTAAAAATTATTTGCTTCCTTTCTTTCACTCCCTTTGTTTATTAACAGTAATTCTTGTTTGACACTAGGTGGCTTGCTTTCACTTCATTATACCCCTATCAGTTGGTTGGAGACAGGAGATTTCAGGGGATCACACAGGGAGCTGAGGAAGCGCAATAAGCAAAGAAAAAGGGCAGGAGGGCAAAAGGGCAAACGGGCAAAACGCGGAGCGGAGTAAGTACCCCCGATCAGACAGTCACACAGGATCACACAGGGGTGCAGAGTCTCACATGTCCGGCATCTTCACCCACCAAGGCGGGGGCAGATGGAACAAAAACACCCCGTCGGCAGTCCAGACCGGAGTAGAACGAGGGGCAGAGAGGCAGGAAGCAGGAGACCACCAGAGGGAAGCGGAGGAGCCAGGCGCAGATCAGGAAGCCCGAGGGATCCAAAGCAGGTCGAGGGAGCAGGTGGAGGAGAAAGCCCCGGCACCGCGAGACAAGGAGAGCAGGGAAAACAGAAGGTAAGCCGAGAGCTCCATCGGCAGAGGTCCCAGAAGGCACAGCCAAAGCAGTCGAGCAGCGTCGGCGTCAGGGTCAGCAAGCCGGTGAAGGCAGTGAAGGCGGGGATCCAAATCCACGAGGCATCGGCAGCCTCGCGGCGACAGCAGGCATCAGCTGGTGTGAGAGGAGGGGGAGGAGAGCCAGAGGAAGGAGGAGGAGAGCGCAACGCAAGCTCCTCACGTCATCACGCCCATTAATAAATAACTTAAATGTGTACCAGCATTGAGCCTTGTGGTACAGTGGCCATTCAGAAAATAATAATTGACCGAAACTGTCTGAACATGGTCCATCTTAAGAACATTTATTTTGATTATTTTTTGGGTTAATTAAACCTCATAAAAGAGTCTTTTATAAATAAATCTAATAACAAATAAAAGAAAAACAAAGACCTTGATTTAGAAGCCTTTCATGTCCAAGCTTAGCATTATGATTTAAATATGTATGGTCTCTATTTATACTGGTAGCTATAGATTGACATACTGTTAAAGTGAAAAAATAAATAAAAATGACAATGCCACTTTTGTCCAAGACAAGAGGAAAGGTGCATGCATACCCATAAAGTTCTTCTTACATGGTTCTTGCCCTTTCAAATATCTATAGTGGTTTTTGTTCACATGGCTCTTTCAGCATGACTTCAACCACTTCCAGACCGGGCCTAATTTTGCAAATCTGACATGTGTCACTTTATGTGGTATTAACTTTGGAACACTTTTATTTATCCAAGCCTTTCTGAGAATGTTTTCTAGTGACACATTGTACTTCATGACAGTGGCAAATATGAGTTAATATATTTCACTTTCAGTTATAAAATAATCCAAAATTTACCAAAAAGTTTGAAAAATTCGCAATTTTCTAAATTTCTATTTCTCTGCTTTTAAAACAGAAAGTGATACCTCATAAAATATTTATTACTTAACATTCCCCATATATCTACTTTATGTAGGCATCATTTTGTAAATGTCATTTTTTTTTAGGACGTTAAAAGGCTTAGAATTAATTCGTAAAATTTTTAAGAAAATTTCCAAAACCCACTTTTTAAGGACTAGTTCAGTTCTGAACTTGGTGGGGCTTACATGGTGGAAACCCCCCATAAATTACCCCATTTTAGAAACTATACACCCCTCAAGTTGCTCAAAAGTGATTTTACAAACTTTGTTAACCCTTCAGGTATTCCACAAGAATTAAAGGAAAATGGAGATGAAATTTCTAAATTACACTTTTTTGGGAGATTTTCCATTTTAATCCATTTTTTTTCTTTAACACATCGAGTGTTAACAGCCAAACAAAACTCATTATTTATTACCCAGATTCTGCGGTTTACAGAAACACCCCACATGTAGTTGTAAACAGACACATGGCAGGGCGCAGAAGAAAATGAGCGGCGTATGGTTTTTGGAAGGCAGATTTTGCTAAACTGGTTTTTAGACACCATGTCCCATTTGAAGCCCCCCTGATGCACCCTTTGGAAACTAGTGGATAAGGTGTCAGTTTTATTGGTACTATTTTGGGGTACTATTTTTAATTGCTCTATATTAGTTTTTTGTCAGGCAAGGTAACTAAAAAATGTCTGTTTTGGCACTGTTTTTATTTCTTATTTTTACAACATTCATGTGACAGGGTAGGTCACATGCTATTTTTAAAGAGCAGGATGATATGGACGCAATGATATCAAATATGTCTACTTTCTTTATTTGTTTGTTTGAGTTTTACATAATAAAGCATTTATAAAAAAAATGATGTTTTTGTGTCTCGATTTTCTGAACGCCATTTTTTTTTTTCTGATGATCGTCTTGTGCAGGGGCTTGCTTTTTGCAGGAAGAGTTGATGTTTTTATTGGTACCATTTTTGTGTATATATGATTTTTTGATCATTCATTATTACACTTTATGGGGCATGGTGACCAAAAAATTGGTTATTTTAGCACAGTTTTTATTTATTACTTTTTACAGCGTTCACCTGAGGGGTTATGTAATGTGACATTTTTATAGAACAGATCGTTACGGATGTGGCAATACATAGTATGTATACTTTTTCTTATTTATTTAAGTTTTACACAATAACAGCATTTTTGAAACAAAAATAAATGATGTTTTAGTATCTCCATAGTCTGAGAGCTATAGCTTTTTACCTTTAGCTGATTATCTTAGTTAGGGTCTCATTTTTTGTAGGATGAGGTGACAGTTTAATTGGTACTATTATGGGGGGTATATGCCTTTTTGATCACTTGTTGTTACACTTTATGTGATGTTAGGTGACAAAAAATTGCTTTTTCGGCACTGTTTTTATTTAATATTTTGACAGTATACACCTGAGGGGTTAGGTCATGTGATATTTTTATAGAGCCAGTTGTCATGGACGTGGCAATACCTAATATGTCTTTTTTTATTTATTTCACCTTGACACAATAATAGCAGTTTTGAAGCCAAAAAATCATATTGTAGTGTCTCCATTGTCTGAGTCATAGGTTTTTTCTTTTTTTTGACCGATTGTCTTAGGTAGGGTCTCATTTTTTGCCGGATGAGGTGAAGGTTTGATTGGTACTATTTTGTGGGGGGGGCAAAGGACTTTTGCAATTTTTGTGATGTAAGGCGACCCAAAAAAAATTTTTTGGGCTCTGTTTTTATTTTTATTTTTTTACGGTGTTCATCTGAGGGGTTAGAGATATTTTTATAGAGCTTGTTGTTACGGACACGACGTTACCTAATATGTATATATCTATTTTTTTTATTTCACTATAGCACAATAAAAGCATTTTTGAAACAAAAAATTTTATTTTAACGTCGCTTTTCTTATGTAGGGGCTCACTTTTTGCGTGATGAGGTGACAGTTTTATTGGTACCACTTTTTGATCACTTGGTGTTGCACTTTTTGTGATGTAAGGTGACAAAAATGTTTTTTTTTTTTTTTACAGTTTTATGTTTTTATGGTGTTTATTGGACGGGGTGGATCATGTGATATATTTATAGAGCCGGTCATTACGGATATGGCAATACAAAATAAGTCTATTTTATAATTTTTTAAAAAAAAATTTTTTATTACTTAATTGGGAATTTTTTTTTCATACAAGACCTCTGGGGACATTAACTCCTTTTTTTATTCACTACTGATCTCTCTTCGAACTGGGGCTGACATAGTAGTCCCAGTTACAGGGGAAATACAGCCCCTAGAGAGGCTGTACAGAAGAGTACATTGCTGTATAGCCTCAGTGCAGGGCTGATCGAGGTCTGTGAAAGACCCGACAGCTCCTGCACTTACCTGGCCCCAATATCACATAACCACCGGGCGCTTCCTGCTCTGCATACTTAGCACTCGGTGAGCGCTGTGTAAGCATCGATCTAGAAGGCAGAGACACCTGGGAACTGTCCCTGCCTTCGCTCTGGGTTGCCCTGCTGTCACTGACACCAGTCAGTATGTATTTCTATTCAGAGTCTGGAAAAAAAGCATGCTTTAACAGATTATATATATATTTTTTTACAATCGAACCATGTGATGATGTATGGCAACAGTATGAGGCATCTGTTCGATGTATACGTCATGTATATATATTAAACATGTGAACATAGCCTTACGGCTCATGCACATGAACGTATTTTCTTTCCGTGTCTGTTCCATTTTTTTTTTGGACCGTATGCGGAACCATTCATTTTAATGGTTCAGCAAAAAATAAATAAAAACGGGAGTTACTCTGTGTGCATTCTGTTTCCATATGTCCGTATTTCCCTTCCGCAAAAAAAAGAACATGCCCTATTATTGTCTGCATCACGGACAAGGATAGGACTGTTATATTAGGGGCCAGCTGTTCATTTCCACAAAATACGGAATGCACACAAATGTCATCCATATTTTTTGTGGATCCGTTTTTGCGGACCACAAAATACATACAGTCGTATGCAGTGGCATACATAGAGAAGTAAGGGCCCCATAGCAAGGATCAAACCAGGCCCCCCACACAAGACAAAAGGGTTTATGCCTAAACCCTTTTCAATGACCCTTGGGTCATTTTCAGACTGCCTCATTTGCTAAAAGTTGTTCCTTTAGAGCAGGGGTCAGCCACCTTCGGCACTCCAGCTGTTGTGAAACTACAATTCCCAGCATGCTCCATTCATTTCTATAAGAGTTCCGAGAAGGGATGAGGAAGTATGCATGCTGGGAGTTGTAGTTTCACAACAGCTGGAGTGCCTGCACATAGTCTGACATAACTGGTGGTAGGTACAGAATGGGTATTCATTTGCACACACTAATGGGTATCCACATTAGTTACCTAAGAGACTTCAGCTAGTTAGAAAATTGTAAATGTTATCATGAGGACATTGAATCAGAGATACTACAGGTTCAGGACCTGCAATTCACACACTTAAAATAACTAAATTCAAGCTGCTCAAATTCTTTTTTTTGTCATATTTTTCATGTACAATAAAATGCCTTTTTATAGCACATATTTAAAATTTTGTTTAAAATACAGTAAAGACATAGAATAGATTCCATTCTCAACAGTTTTACCATATGATACACTTTTGGTTTGAACCATTATCAAAAGGTTAGTCAAAAAAAGAAGGAAACTCTGTTAAAGGGGACATACCCATATTTTCACCCAGGCAGCCCCCTTGACATTTCATGCTCAGATGCTCTCCTTTGCCCTGCACTGAATCGCTCAGGGCAAAGGCATTTTAAGGCAATCCGGTGACATACCGGGCTCTCCTGAGGGCTGCCAGACGGAGGCTTCCGCCCAGCAAGGAGCCTGGTGACGTCACCGGCACTGATGGCCGGGCTTTAGCATTGCCCTAGCCTGTAAAATGTATCTGAACCCGGACAACCCCTTTAAAGGGTTTTTTTCTCCTTCAAATATCCTAACACATACTATGGAATGTTAAAGACCTTTTCAGCACAGCTCTGAAGAACCACAGGTGTTTATTTAAATCAGTGGCCACCCATTGCTTTCAACAGGTGTTCTTCAATGCTTTAACATAACTTAAAATAAGCTTTTCATTGCAGTTTTATCCCTTAACAACAGCTTACATTAAGATATGTATCTAGTAATGTCGCGAACATAAAATTTTCCGTTCGCGAACGGCGAACGCAAACTTCTGCAAATGTTCGCGAACGGGCGAATCAGGCGAACCACCATAGACTTCAATAGGCAGGCGAATTTTAACCGCTTGCCGACCGCCTAACGCACGGATGCGTCCAGGCGGCAAGTTTGTTCCTCCTGGACGCATCCGCGCGTCATCTCGCGCGTCTCAGCAGTGGCGCGCGTCTCAGCAGTTATACTGCAGCCTGCCAGCAATGATCCATCGCTGGCAGGCTGTAGATGCTAAATAAAACACTACACTACGGCGAATAGTTCGGGCCATCTCTATATGTATCCGATGCTTTGATTTTTAACACTTTTTTAATGTACCTCGTTTACCTTTTACCCTGTTGTTTTTTCTACATACCTCTTTAGTTTATCTTTGCATGTAACATTTTACTATCCCCCCATGTGTTACATATCATAAAGTGCACCTCAAGTCTGGTGTGAAAACTTAGGAGAGATTTATCAATAGTGATGAGCGGCAGGAGCAATATTCAAATGCACAATATTTATTTGGGCGAATATTCGTCATAAATCCGCTAATTCGAGAATTCGCCATTATTTTCTCGATTGCGAAAATCGGCAGTGTAATATGCACATTTTGCGCGTGCAATACAGGTGTGGGTCACTTTTGCTACATTTTTCAAATTGCTTGAAGTTTTCTGAGACTGGAGAAAATGGTTGGCATGGCAGAATATATGCAGATAGAGTGCACCAATATATTGGTGATTGCGCAAATCGCAATTAATGATGCGCATATTTTGTCGCAATACGTGCAACTTCACATTTTAGCAGGTCTAACTACATATTACTGATTGGTGCACTAAGTATTGTTGTGAACTTGTGACATCACAGCACTATGTCTATAGCATGTATGTATGGATGGCAGAACCTACCTACACTACCTTACACCCTGCACTGGAACCTTTCAGTTACACTATATCTAGAGATGAGCAAATTTTTAAAAAATTCGATTCGGCCGGTTCACCTGATTTTTCGGAAAAATTTGCTACAATACAAATTTATTTGCGACAAATCATGGTAAAAAATGGCTAGCGCCTTTATAGAAGTGTAGAACACTGTGCCTTGCAGTAACACGCATAGGGAGTCTGCTGTGGTAGTGAAACAATACTGTGAGTCAGTATGACAAGCACATAACAGGTGTCGCTCTTAGAATCACTGCATACTTCACTTATTTGGGCCGTCATGGGGCCAAAACTGACCAAATAACTCAAGTATCAACTCAGCCTTACAGGCAGATGTTAGTGTCAAGAAGAAGTGCACTCCTTTTACACCCTCGTCAGCTGATTCCAAATAGATGTCTACAGAACCTGTTCGATTAAACGCTAATACAAGTAGAGCCCCCCAAATTGGAGAGGGTGTCAGCAGTAAGTTTGTGTTGGCATCACTAATTAATTTTCCCAATTCTCTGATTTGTCAGAACAATTACCAATAAAAAACGGATCCTGACTGTGGAGGATATGACTTCACACGGTGAGCATTTGCTCAATAATCCATCAGTATTGCTAAAGGCAAAAAAAAAAAAAAAAACAGGAGTGGATCTAAAACAGAGATGACATGTGAATAAAATATTTGCATGTATTCTGTGTTTTTTACCCACTCCAGCTTTTGGCTAACACATCATAAGCCAATTCTGATGGCATCATACACCCTTAAAGCTGCTACACAGACAGGATCCGTTGTGTGTCTCATTTTTACTTCCTTCTGACAGATCATAAAAAGTATCAAATAAATGATGATGTCAGCCAGGCCGAAAGCCAAAATAGTAGACAAGTCATGAAGTGGGGAGGGTGGGAACAGCATGAGAAGTGCACAGAGTGTACCTATGACATAGTGGTGAGGTGGAAGCAGCATGAGGAGACCACAGAGTGGCCCAATGACAGGGTCTGGAGGTGGAAGCAGTATGAGGAGGCCACCGAGTGGCACAGCGAAAAAGTCTGTAAGGTGGCGGCAGCAGCAGCATTAGGAGAAGGCCACCGAGCTGCACAATGACAGAGTGTGGAGGTGGCGGCAGTATAAGGAGGCCACCGAGTGGCACAATGATTGAGTCTGCAGGTGACGGCAGCATGAGGAGACTGCAGAGTGACACAATAACAAAGTCTGGAGGTGGCAGCGTCAAGAGAAGGCCACAGAGTGGCACAATGACCGAATGAGGAGGTGGCAACAGCATGAGGAGGCCACAGAGTGATACAATGACCAAGTCTGGAGGTGGCGGAAGCATGAGGAAGCCACAGAATGGCATGATGACAGAGTCTGGCGTTGGCAGCAGCATGGGAAAGCCACAGAGTGGAACAATGGCAGAGTCTGGAGGTGACGGCAGCAGCAGCATCTGGAGGAGGCCACAGAGTGGCACAATTACAAGGTATAGAGGTGGCAGCAGCATAAGGAGACCACAAAGCAGCATAATGGCAAAGTGTGGAGGTGGCAGCAGCATGAGTAGGCCACAGAGTGGCACAATGACCGAATCTGAGAGTGGCGCCAGTATGAGGAGGCCATCTAGTGACACAATAACCGAGTCTGGAGGTTGCAGCAGCATGAGTAGGCCACAGAGTGGCACAATGACCAAGTATGGAGGTGGCTGCAGTATGAGTAGGCCACAGAGCGGCATAATGGCTATAGGTATATATTTAAAATATTAGTAACTTTAATTAAAATATATAAAAAACAACATCTCTGGTTTAAAACTTGTTGTAAAATCATTTTCATATATTGCATCATAATCAAAGGATTGCACAGAAAAGTACAAGAAGTATATATCACAAGTTCATATATCCAAATGGTAGCGGTATCTCCAATGGACAATGTAAATGTCAGTCAGTATGAGGCCAGCTGTGTTATATTGTTCCAAAGCGCATAAATAAGTTAAATAAATAATCTGTGCTGGCCTGATTTCATGTATAAGTTGTACCGCTTCTGTGATGATGTCTTCTTCCTGCTTGCTTCGGCGTCTGCCGCGCTCCCGCGTCTCACGTGGCGTCTCATGTGATTCGGGAAGTCTATACGTCACTGTGGTCAGCTGACCGAGCTTAAGGTAGCTTGTAAATTGTATTCCAAGTTCTCAGTATGGTTAGAATTCGCTGTATTTTAGGATAATATATTTTTCCTGGGCCCTTTGATCAATTTTAGACATCTGTATAATAATTATGTTACTGTCTGTGGGACCAAGCGCGTTTCGGTGCACTCCTGCACCTTCATCAGTGGCAGAGAGTACCTTTCCTCTTCATCTTATTTATGGGGGAGAATCGCATATGCTTCCCGTGGAATTCCATAAAATCTGGAGTGGATTCCTATAGTTCCGTCATGATTAATACATGTAAATGGTACAGCATATACTGCTGTCTATATTTTGTCAATAATAAATATACAAAGTGATAGTTTAAAAAATAAATTATTACAATATTAGGGTGGTGTATAAAGGGTAAGTTATGAGATATACATTATAAAATATAAGAAATAAAATATATAAATTATAGGAAAATGTAAGAGATAGAGATGGAGATGTTAATAGATTAGGTAGAGCTGTAAAATGGCTATAATATACTATTGAATGATCTGGGAAAATTGTTGATGGATAGACACTTGAGAGAGGATATTGATAGAAGATATTGATAGAGGAAAATTGATAGAAGAGAATTGGGTGAGGGCCTGCTAGGGAGATCGAGGTGCTGGTAGACAGCCTGACCTCGATGTCCCATCCCCAAGAGGCGCCCCACCTTATAGAAATCCAAATATTTCCAATTCTGCGTTAAGGCCAGCAGGAATAATCGTCTCAAATTCGAATATTTTGCGTGATTCAGCCCTGGCCATGTTCGCTATATGATTTCCTCTACTCCAAGGTTTCTTAATTTTTTCTAAGGCTGTATATATTAGTCCCGAGGGGTCTTTGTTGTGGTGCTCTTTAAAGTGTTGCGATAATAAGTGATGTTCGTACCCCTTTTGTATGTTAACAATGTGTTCAGCTATTCTCTTCTTAAATAATCTCTTGGTCCTGCCCACATATTGTTTGTGGCAAGGAGACTATTAGAGATAGATGACATCGGTGGAATTGCATGATAAACTGTTTTTTATTGTATGACAGAACGAGTTTTGTGTCGAATGAACATGCGTCGTTTTTTTCGGGAAATTTGTTATTTTGCAATTATTGCAACTTCTGCATCTGAAAAATCCCTTCAGGGAGAGCCAACTAGATTGGATGCTCTTCTTTGTTTTTTTTACTGATGGGGCCACCATAAGGCCTAGATTTGGTGCCTTAGTATAGGTCATCTGTGAAGTTGAAAATGACATCATCTATATAGCGTCGCCAGAACACCAGACTTGTCTCCACACTATTACAGAACATCAACAAGGATTGGAAGGTCTAGAACAACAACTAATCACCACAAGTACATTACAACCAGAACAAATAGATTACATACTAGAAGGCGTCAAACATATCTTAACGCATAACTATTTCTGTTATGATTCCAATTTCTACATTCAGGAGAGGGGCACCGTCATGGGCACCAGATTTGCCCCCAGTTACGCAAATCTATTTATGGTGCAGTGGGAAGAGGAGGTTATTGTGCCGTGGCTGGGGACAAGTCTGGTGCTCTGGCAACGCTATATAGATGTAGTCATTTTCATCTGGCAAGACACGGAAGACCTTCTACAGTAAATTACTTCTTACTCCAAATCAATGATAACAATAAAAACCTAAAATTTGCAACCACCATCAGTACTACACAAATCAAATTTCTGGACTTAACAATAAAAATTAAAGACTCAAAATTAATATGTAACACTTATCATAAAACAGTAATGAAGAACTGGTATATATTATATACAAGCTGCCACCTTCCCTGATGGTTAATCATCATTCCAACCAGCCAATTTAGAAGGATTAAAAGAAATTGCACCTCCAATGAAAAATTTGAGGAGGAAGCCATTACATTAAGAAAACTATTTCTAACCAAACAGTATCCAGAACAAGTTCGAGATTCAGCCCTAAACAAAGTTAGAAACATGAGGAGAGAATCTTTCTTTCAAGAAAAAGAAAAACAACAAGCACAAGAAGATAATATACGTATAATTCTTTCATTCAATGCACAATATAAAAAGATTGATGGCTGAAGGACAGAAAACAGAGGGTTGTAGTCAATGGAGTATATTCAGACCATGATATTGTTACCAGTGGGGTACCTCAAGGATCTGTTCTGGGACCCATATTGTTTAATATCTTTATCAGCGAAATTGCAGAAGGCCTCAATGGTAAGGTGTGTCTTTTTGCTGATGACACAAAGATCTGAAACAGGGTTGATGTTCCTGGAGGGATACACCAAATGGAAAAGGATTTAGGAAAACTAGAGGAATGGTCAAAAATCTGGCAACTAAAATTTAATGTCGATAAGTGCAAGATAATGCACCTGGGGCGTAAAAACCCAAGAGCAGAATATAAAATCAGTGATACAGTACTAACCTCTGTATCTGAGGAAAGGGATTTAGGGGTCATTATATCAGACAACCTAAAGGTGGGCAGACAATGTCATAGAGCAGCAGGTAATGCCAGCAGAATGCTTGGGTGTATAGGGAGAGGCATTAACAGTAGAAAGAGGGAGGTGCTCGTGCCGCTCTACAGAGCACTAGTGAGACCTCATTTGGAGTATTGTGTGCAGTACTGGAGACCATATCTGCAGAAGGATATTGAAACTTTGGAGAGAGTTCAGAGAAGAGCTACTAAACTAGTACATGGATTGCAGGACAAAACTTACCAGGAAAGGTTAAAGGACCTTAACATGTATAGCTTGGAAGCAAGAAGAGACAGAGGGGATATGATAGAAACTTTTAAATACATAAAGGGAATCATCACGGTAAAAGAGGAGAGAATATTTAAAAGAAGAAAAACTGCTACAAGAGGACATAGTTTTAAATTAGAGGGGCAAAGGTTTAAAAGTAATATCAGGAAGAATTACTTTACTGAGAGAGTAGTGGACGCATGGAATAGCCTTCCTGCAGAAGTGGTAGCTGCAAATACAGTGAAGGAGTTTAAGCATGCATGGGATAGGCATAAGGCCATCCTTCATATAAGATAGGGAATGGGGCTATCCATAGTATTCAGCATATTGGGCAGACTAGATGGGCCAAATGGTTCTTATCTGCCGACACATTCTATGATAAAGCGATTAAAAAACACTGGCACCACCTTCTAAAAGACAAGATCATAGGCCCCTCACTTCCTAAAACTCCACAGATAACCTATACTAAGGCACCAAATCTAGGCCTTATGGTGGCCCCATCAGTAAAAAAAAACAAACAAAGAAGAGCATCCAATCTAATTGGCTCTCCCTGAAGGGATTTTTCAGATGTGGAAGTTGCAATAATTGCAAAATAACACATTTCCCGAGAAAAACAACGCATGTTTATTCGACATAAAACTCGTTCTCTCATACAATAAAAGACAGTTTATCATGCAATTCCACTGATGTCATCTATCTCTTATAGTGTCCTTGCCACAAACAATATGTAGGCAGGACCAAGAGATTATTTAAGAAGAGAATAGCTGAACACATCGCTAACATAAAAAAGGGGTACAAAAATCACTAATTATTGCAACACTTTAAGGAGCACCACAACAAAGACTCCTCGGGACTAATGCCTACAGCCCTAGAAAAATCAAGAAAGGGGGAAATCATATAGCCAACATGTCCAGGGCTGAATCACGCAAAATATTCAAATTCGAGACGATTATTCCTGCTGGCCTTAACGCAGAATTGGAAATATTTGGATTTCTATAGGGTGGGGCGCCTCTTGGGGATGGGACATCGAGGTCAGGCTTTCTACCAGCACCTCAATCTCCCCTCCCTGGCAGGCTTTCACCCAATTTTCTTCTATCAATATCCTCTCTCAAGTGTCTATCCATCAACAATTTTCCCAGATCATTCAATAGTATATTATAGCCATTTTACAGCTCTACCTAATCTATTATAACATCTCCATCTCTATCTCTTACATTTTCCCATAATTTATATATTTTATATCTTATATTTTATAATGTATATCTCATAACTTACCCTTCATACACCCTAATATTGTAATAATTTATTTTTTAAACTATCACTTTGTATATTTATTATTGACAAAATTTAGACAGCAGTATATGCTGTTCCATTTACATGCATCAATCCTAACTGAACTTTAGGATTCCACTCCAGATTTTATGGAATTCCATGTATACCATATGTGATTCTCCCCTATAAATAAGATGAAGAGGAAAGATACTGTATGCCACTGATGAAAGTGCAGGAGTGCAACGAAACGCGTTTGGTACCACAGACAGTACCATAATTATTATACAGACGTCTAAAATTGATCAAAGAGCCCAGGAGAAATATATTATCCTAAAATACAGCTGATTCTAACTATACAGAGAACTTGGAATACAATTTACAAGCTACGGCAAGCCCGCTAATCTGACCACAGTGATGTATAGACCTCCCGGGTCATGTGGGATGCCACGTGAGATACGGGAGCGTGGAAGACGCCGAAGCAAGTAGGTAGAAGACCCGCGTACATCATCACAGAAGCGGTAACCGCTACCACTGACAACCGGACTGGTATTGTACAAAAACCCACATTCCATTTTCTCTGGGACATGAAATATGACATATAACTTATACATAAAATAAGGCCAGCACAGATTATTTAATTAACTTATTTATGCGCATTGGAACAATATACCACAGCTGGCCTCATACTGACTGACATTTCCATTGTCCATTGGAGATACCGCTACCATTTGGATATATGAACTTGTAATATATACTTCTTGGCCTTTTCTGTGCAATCCTTATGATGCAATATATGGAAATGATTTTACTATAAGTTTTAAACCACAGATGTTGTTTTTTATATATGTTCAATTAAAATTACTACTATTTGAAATATATATACGTGAAAAAGGACGGGCACTCCAGTTCTGGATCAGACTGGAAAAGAACGATGTTTAATTACACTTAACGAGATAATATAGTGCACACACAGATCTAAGGCTTTGAATGACAGGTGAAAGGTGCAGAAGCAAATGAGACGACCGTAGGTTATAGTCCGTCCATTTGCCCGTCCATCAATCCTCTGCATCAAAATATAAACGTATAATAATCACATATAATAATAGTAAAACTCCACCATTAAGCTCCTAAAAATCGATATCAAAAGAATTCATCCAAAATTGGCAGTGGTATGGTTAGCTAAATGATTCAGTCCATCTAAAATAGTACAAAATTATTAGTCAATTAATAATGGTATCCACCTATCCAGAGAGTGATATTAATAATGATTATAATATTGTCCCATCCAGGCGGTTTAATGATTAAAAGTCAATATTCCATCCAGAAAAATGTTAGTAGTAGCTGTAACTTCCACTTATCAATATATGCCGCCTCTATAATGCATGTGTCAATAGAGGCGACCTATAACCTACGGTCGTCTCATTTGCTTCTGCACCTTTCACCTGTCATTCAAAGCCTTAGATCTGTGTGTACACTATATTATCTCGTTAAGTGTAATTAAACATCGTTCTTTTCCAGTCTGATCCAGAACTGGAGTGCCCGTCCTTTTTCACGTATACTTATTAATTTTGTCTTTGGGGTAAGGTGGGACCCATATTGGACGCTAGAGCACCCTATTTCCATCAGTCTTCCTAAGTGAGCCACTCCCAGTCTATCATATTTTAAATATATACCTATATCCATATCTGTAGCGGACTGGACCCTGTACCAGAGTCTGCCCCAGTTTCCTGGAGGGGACTGCTTGCTCGTCTCCTGCCCTGCGACTATGGCCCCATGTATGCTTGTCCTGTTTGAGCGGTGATACCCCAGATAGCTCTGCTATGGAGCCTATTCATATAATGAAAGACTATGGGAAAGACTTTAGCTCCATGGCAATTGAACTGGATGTGTGTGGTCTGAGCGCCATTCAATAATGTGCGCTCAGACCTAAGCTATCTGGGGATATGTTGCATGTATATGTTTTATGTAGTAATTGTAACATTGTGTAATTTTATGTCCTTTTGCTACCATGTGCTCAATGGAGTCTGCCTCTATCCCTGGATATAATTGGATTATTTTCCCCATTGTCTCCAGGAGAGAGGGCTCTGTAAAACCAGTTTGAACCAGAAAAGCCATGCTTCATTTGGTCAAATAGGACTTTCTCTTAACTTTTTAACCCCTGGTCTGATTCGTGTCATTTTTTAATATGTTGTTAACCTGAATGGATTGATTGTGAATATGTAGTTTTTAAGTGAATGTGATGTATAGTTTTAAAGTTATAAAAATGCATAAAAAGGTATAAGTTTTAGCTTGGAGATAATTGAGTAGATACAGTAAGAAACTAAATTATCTCCCAAGCAGAGGGGAGGGAATATGTGGGATGTAACTGTTATGTCATTGGTTATTTTATACCTCCCTGTGGGCGGTCCTGTATGTGCAAGACTGTAATAAAAACCAGGCTGGGTGTGCCAGCACAGGAGTTCCTGTTTAACCCTCAAAGTGAAGTGTCGTCTCATTATTGGGGGGGATTTATTGCATGCTGTTCCAGTTTGACTGCTAGGAGTGCAAACCTATTCGTATGGTTCCTATTCAACTGTCTACAGCATTCAGAGGCTTGAGAGGATTCATATGCTTCTCAGGTTCGGTGATTGAGGTGTCTGCTAGAGTGCTTGGAGTCCTCAGGAAACGCTAGGAGCATCCTTTAACGGAGGTACCCAGTCGGGGTGCCCGTCGATCCGTTACAATATCTATATTTATATATACACATATCTATCCGGAGATTTGAGTGCCCTCTATCGTACTACGTTACAGCAGCGGGAGTATGCCACAGAGTGGCACAATGACAGAGTCTGGAGGTGGCAGCAAAATCAGGAGGCGACAGAGTGGCACAATGACCGAGTCTGGAGGTGGCGGCAGTAGCATCAGGAGGAGGCCACAGAGTTGCACAATGACAGAGTCTGGAGGTGGCAGCAGCATCTGGATACCACAAAGTGGCAAGCTGACATAGTGTCGAGATGGCAGCAGCATCAGGATACCACAGAGTGGCAAGGTGATATAGTGTGGAGATGGTAGCAGCAGCATCAGGATACCACAGGGAGGCAAGGTGACATAGTGTGGAGATGGCAGCAGCAGCAGTATCAGGATACCACAGAGTGACAAGGTGACATAGTGTGAAGCTGGAAGCAGCAGCATCAGGACACCACAGAGAGGCAAGGTGACATAGTGTGGAAATGGTAGCTGCAGCAGAAGCAGCATCAGGATATCACAGAGTAGCAAGGTGACATAGTGAGGAGATGGCGGCAGCAACAGCATCAGGAAACCACAGAGTGGCAAGGTGACATAGTGTGAAGATGGCAGCAGAAGCAGCAGTATAAGAATACCAGAAATTGGAAAGTTGACATAGTGTGGAGATGGCAGCAGCAGCATCAGGATACCACATAATGACCCGGAGACAGAGTGGGGCGGTGGGTGGCAATACCAGTACCCGCTGACGAATGTGGGTGAAAGAAAAAGCACTTGGCATTAGAAGTGTGGCATCAGGTGGGTTGCAGCATCTCTTTTTTTCACGGATTGGGTGAGACAGCATGGATGATCTAATTAGAGGTATCAAGAATTGGTGGGTGGAAATCTTGGTTGATCCACGCCTGATTCATCTTGACAAAGGTCAGTCTCTCCACATTTTGGGTGGACAGGTGAGTTCCCCTTGGGGTCACTAAACACCCGCTCTGATGCCACACTACTGGCCGGGCAGGACAGCTTTTCCAGGGCAAACTCATCCAGTTGCGGCCAAGAATCCAGTTTGGCTGCCCAGAAGTCCAGCGGATTGGTTGGCAGGGTGCTGTCCAAGTATGCCACCACCTGCTGGTTCACGTCCTGCTCCAGGTCTACCTGCTGTTGCTGCTGGTGAGTAGTTTCTTCACTAGGTGGGTGAACAAAGCTACTCATCAGCGACTGTAGACTCAGGCTGCTGCTGATGGAGCTGGTACTGCTCCTGCCACCCCACTCCTCCCCAGCAGCCATGGCAGTGTCACATAAGCGCAGAGGGCCCCAATGGTTAGACCTGCAAGAGGATGGACCATGGTGCAAATAGGCAGTGGCCAACTGACTCCATAGGATGTCTTTGTTGTAGTTCAGTTGGTGTAAAAAAGGCCCCCATTCTGGACCAGTAGCAAGGGCCGAATGGTGACAATTCGCCTCTCACTATGCAAGCAAGTGAGCATGCAGAGGGCCATTTGTGCAAGTGACTCAGAGGGAGTCCCTGCCCCTATATTCACAGCATACTGCCACAGTGTGTCTGGGTCCTCTGTTTTATCTTCCTCATCGCCCTTTAGCTCCTCTGGCTTCTCCTGCTCCTCCTCTCCTGTCAGCTGAGTAGAAAAACCACCCATCTCGCTACACATTGTCTGTGATCCAATGTCCTCCTCCCCCTCCTCTTCCAGTTCAGTCCCCACAGGGCTCATGTGGGTATAAAGTCTAGGTGCAACGTCTCCAGTCCCCTGACAAACCATTGTTACCACCATCTGTTCCATGACATGAAACAGTGGAATAATGTTGTTCATCACGTAGTCCTGGCGACTGACAAAAAACGTGGCATCCTCAAAGGGTCTGAGCAAACGGCAGGTGTCACGCATGAGCTACCATAGGCTGACATCGGTCCAACATATCGAGGGTGGAATTCCAACGGGTGGAAACTTCACATATTAGCCTATGTTGGGGAATGCCGTTCTGCCACTGCAAGTCAAGGTGGGTGTGCTTTGCGTTGTACGAGTGACTGAAGTGCATGCAAAGTTTCCTGAAGACTTCAGGAACCACTTGACAACAAGATTTAACATGTGTGCCATGCAGGGCACATGGCTCAGCCTTCCTTGACGCAGAGCCGACACAATGTTCGTCCCATTGTTGGTCACCATGGTTCCCATTTTCAGTTGTCGCGGAGAAAGCCAGGATTTGAATTCTTTATGAACCACACAGAGCCATTACTCTCCTGTGTGATTCCGTTGCCCAGGGAACCGAGGTGCAGAACAGCGTGACAACGCCTTGCCCTTCAGATGTGGTATGCGGCAGCGGCACTGTGTCTTGTCCCTGCAGTGGAGGCGGAGGACATGGTGGAGGATGAGGAGGCAGAGTCAAACATTGTTATTAGACCAACTTTGCGAGACAGTGGAGGTGGAAACGTCGTGACTTGGCCAAGTTTCTGATGTGGCTCTGCAGGAACCACATTAACCCAGTGGGCTGTAAGGGAAATGTATTGCCCCTGACTGTAGTTACAGCTCCACACGTCGGCGCTGCCGTGCACTTTGGCAGACACCAACAGGCTCAAGGACTGGCCCACCTTCTGTTCTACATATTTGTGCAGGGCTGGTACTGCCTTTTTCGCAAAGAAATGATGGCTTGGGACTTTCCACCTCTTGGCAATCGCTTCGGTGATCGATTGCTGACGGAGTGACTGACGATGAGTAGGAGGAGCAGGAGCATCTGGAACAGCAGAAGATGGGAATGACAGACAGTTCCCTTTGGCTAAGGTGGTGGAACCTTGACTGCCTGAAACCTGGTGTGTGCCACTGGGTGATGCAGCGGTTGCTGCGGCAGACTGGACCATAACATCAGAGCCACGGTTCTCCCAGGCCACTGTATGGCGATGCTGCATATGTTGGCCACGCTTCACCTTCTGCCCACAGATGCGACACATTCACCTCCTCTAGCGCTTTAAAAAAAACTGCCACACCACCGATTAGGTGATTTTCCCCCTATCCGCACTGACTGATTGCTACCGCCGCTGCCTCCGTGAGCCACTGCACCACTACTTCCTGGGCAGGTAGGCTGCTGAGAAGCAGGTGAGGTGGTCTACCTTAGGCACGTTTGGCTCCCGGCCTCCCACTGCGGCCACCCTGCTGACTCCCAGCCATGCTACCACCTTGCTGGCTCCGCCGCTGCCTCTCAGGCAAGCTGCCACCCTCTTCTCCTGATGGTGATGAAGCCTCTTCTGCACCCGGCTCCCAAGTGCGAGTAGTGTCTGCATGTTACTGATGTCCTCCTCAACCTTCTCTGGGTTAGGAGCCTGACCGCTTGCAACACCACCACCCACACCACTCTCCTCATCACTTCTTGCCCGCCTAGCGGAGGTAGCGTCACATGTCTCCTCCAGTTCTTGGCTGGGAAGTAGCTGTTGAATGTCAACAGCAACAAATATATTTTTCTTTTTGCAATGAAATAGGCCACTAAACGCTTTTACCGCAAATAACAGCAACAGTGACCTGTGTATATATTTTTCTTGGCTTACAGAAATACGTCACCAAACGCTCTCAGCACATATAGGTGCAGAAGTGAACTGCGTATATATTTTACTTTTGGTAAAGAAATCAGCCACTGAACGCTTTTACTGCAAATAACGGCAACAGTGTACTGCGTATATATTTTTCTTTTTGTAATGAAATCGGCCACTAAACGCTTTCACCGCAAATAACGGCAACAGTGAACTGCGCATATATTTTTATTGGTGTACAAAAATACGTCACTAAAAGCTTTTAACCCCAAATAACTGCAGAAGTGAACTGCGTATATATTTTTCTTTTTGTAATGAAATCGGCCACTAAACGCTTTCACCTCAAATAACGGCAACAGTGAACTGCGCATATATTTTTATTGGTGTACAGAAATACGTCACTAAAAGCTTTTAACCCCAAATAACAGCAGAAGTGAACTCTGTGTATATTTTTTTCTTTTTGGAATGAAATAGGCCACTAAACGCCTTTACCGCAAATAACAGCAACAGTGAACTGCGCATATATTTTTCCTGGAGTACAGAAATACCTCACTAAATGCTTTTAACCCCAAATAACTGCAGAAGTGAACTAAGGATATATTTTTCTTTTTTAATGAAATAGGCCACTAAACGCTTTTACTGCAACTAACGACAACAGTGACCTGCGTATATATTTTTCTTGGCATACAGAAATACGTCACTAAACGCTCTCAGCATATATAAGTGCAGAAATGAACTGCGTATATATTTTTCTTTTTGTAATGAAATAGGCCACTAAACGATTTTACCGCAAATAAAGTCAACAGTAAACTGCGTATATATTTTTCTTGGAGTACAGAAATACCTCACTAAACTCTTTTAACCCCAAATAACTGCAGAAGTGAACTAAGTATATATTTTTCTTTTTGGAATGAAATAGGCCACTAAACGCTTTTATTGCAACTAACGACAACAGTGACCTGCGTATATATTTTTCTTGGCATACAGAAATACGTCACTAAACGCTCTCAGAACATATAGTTGCAGAAGTGAACTGCGTATATATTTTTCTTTTTGTAGTGAAATAGGCCACTAAACGCTTTTACCGCAAATAACAGCAACAATGAACTGCGCATATATTTTTCTTGTACTACAGAAATATGTCACTAAACGCCCCAAATAACTGCAGAAGTGAACTGCACATATATTTCTCTTTTTGTAATGAAATAGGCAACTAAACGCTTTTACTGCAAATAACTGCAACAGTGAACTGCGTATATATTTTTCTGTTAGTAATGAAATACGCCACTAAATGCTTTCACGACATATACCTGCAGAAGTAAACTGCGTATATATTTGTCTTTTTTCCACAGATATAACATAGTAACATAGTAACATAGTAACATAGTACATAAGGCCGAAAAAAGACATCTGTCCATCCAGTTTGGACTGTCATCCTGCTAGTTGATACAGAGGAAAGAAGTACTCCCTGGATCAACGACCCATCTCTAGTAGCTATAACCTGTAATATAATTTTACACTCCAGAAATACATCCAGTCCCCTCTTGAATTCCTTTATTGTACTCACCATCACCACCTCCTCAGGCAGAGAGTTCCATAGTCTCACTGCTCTTACCGTAAAGAATCCTCTTCTATGTTTGTGTACAAACCTTCTTTCCTCCAGACGCAGCGGATGTCCCCTCGTCACAGTGACAGTCCTGGGGATAAATAGATGATGGGAGAGATCTCTGAACTGACCCCTGATATATTTATACATATTTATTAGATCTCCCCTCAGTCGTCTTTTTTCTAAAGTGAATAACCCTAATTTTGATAACCTTTCAGGGTACTGTAGTTGCCCCATTCCAGTTATTACTTTAGTTGCCCTCCTCTGAACCCTTTCCAGCTCTGCCATGTCCGCCTTGTTCACAGGAGCCCAGAAATGTACACAGTACTCCATGTGTGGTCTGACTAGCGATTTGTAAAGTGAAAGGACTATGTTCTCAACATGGGCATCTATGCCCCTTTTGATGCAACCCATTATCTTATTGGCCTTGGCGGCAGCTGCCTGACACTGGTTTTTGCTCATATATATAAGCCGCTAAAGGCTTTTCAACATACCACTTGCACTCCAAGAACAAATTGCTGGAATGACAGAGCTGTATAATGGCTATATGGATCCCCAAATAATCTTTCCCTGCACTTGTAAATCACTTTTTTAGCACTGTCCCTAGCGCCTTCTGACATCTCTCCCTACTCTAAGATGCTGTGAAATGATTCCTCCCTATCCTTTCCCTGCACTTATAAATAGTTTTTTCATGGTTTTTCACAAGGAGATTTTTCCAATAGCTGTGCCTAGTGCCTTCTCACTTCGGTCCCCTGCACTCAGAACACTGGAAAATGTCTGATTCTAAGAAGGCCGTCGTATTTATAGGGCTGTGACATCACAGGGCTGGCTGGCTTCTGATTGACTGCATGCATGCATCTCAATCTGGGTGATCCTGCCTTCCCAGAGTTTATTGCCCCTTATCCTCAGTCTTCACACGTTTGGCCGCCATTTTAGAAAAAATTGCGATTTGTTACCACGAATCGTGAGAAAACTTGCATTTGTTGTGAATCGAATTTTTCTTGAAATTTGGATCGAATTCCGCTTTGTCCTCCTCGATTCGCTCATCTCTAACTATATCACTATCTAATTTACACTGACTATCTCCCACTAACTATCTGTATTATACATATGAGCTAACTAATAGTGTTGAGCGAACAGTTCGAGCATCGTTCGGGTTTGTTCGTACCGAATATTGGGGTGTCCGGGACCCGGACCCAAACCCGGACATTTTCAAAAAAGTTCGGTTCGGGTCCGTTGTTCGTCGATTTCTTCCCGCTTTCTGAAGGGCTGCACAGCAGCCAATCAGCTAGCGTTTTACTTCTTGCCCTAAGAGCCCATCACAGCCATGCCTACTAATGGCATGGCTGTGATTGGCCAAGTGCAGCATGTAACCCAGCCTTTATTTAAGCTGGAGTCACGTAGCGCCGCACGTCACACTGCTCTGATTAGTGTAGGGAGAGGACGCAGCTTCTATCAGGGCGAGATTAGGCAGGTTAAAGTCAGCAACAGCACCTAATGAACGGATCGATCTACAGCTGAGAATCATTGAACTTCTGCTAGTTACTTGCTAGATGGTTTTTAGGCTGCACAGAGCGTTTTTCTGTCACTTATTTTCTGGGTTGATCGGCGGCCATTTTGTGAATTGTGGTGCTCCAGAAGAAGCTGCCACCAAGTCCATCAATCCATCAATACTAGTTTTTTTTTCTATATCCTACATCAGGGGCTTGGCTGTGCTAATTGTCACCCCTAGAAACTCAGGATAGCAATTTCTATATTTTATTAAGGGGTTAAATACAATTGCCCAAATAACAATTCCCTAAATCTGGTGTTCCAGCTTTGGCTAGACAAGTATAATACTGTCTGCTGTCTGGCAAAGGATAGATTATTTTCTGGGGTGAAATTCAATTGCCAAAATAGCAATACCATAAATCAGTGGTTTCAGCTGTGACTGGCAAAATAGAATAGTGTCTGCCAAAACATATATTTTGTTCTGGGGTGAAATTAATCTTGCAAAATAGCAATACCCTGATTCTGGTGTCCCAGCAGTTGCAGGCCAGATTTCATAGTGTCTGCCAAAACACATATTTTGTTCTGGGGTGAAATTAATTTTGCAAAATAGCAATACCCTGAATCTGGTGTCCCAGCAGTTGCAGGCCAGATTTCATAGTGTCTGCTAAAACATATATTTTGTTCTGGGGTGAAATGAATCTGGCAAAATAGCAATACCCTGAATCTGGTGTCCCAGCAGTTGCAGGCCAGATTTCATAGTGTCTGCTAAAACATATATTTTGTTCTGGGGTGAAATTAATCTGGCAAAATAGCAATACCCTGAATCTGGTGTCCCAGCAGTTGCAGGCCAGATTTCATAGTGTCCGCTAAAACATATATTTTGTTTTGGGTGAAATTCCATTCCTAAAATAGCAATACCATAAATCAGTGGTTTCAGCTGTGGCTGGCAAAATAGAATAGTGTCTGCCAAAACATATATTTTGTTCTGGGGTGAAATTAATCTGGCAAAATAGCAATACCCTGAATGTGGTGTCCTAGCAGTTGCAGGCCAGATTTCATAGTGTCCGCTAAAACATATATATTGTTCTCAAGTAAAATTCAATTCCTAAAATAGCAATACCATAAATCAGTGGTTTCAGCTGTGGCTGGCAAAATAGAATAGTGTCTGCCAAAACATATATTTTGTTCTGGGGTGAAATTAATCTAACAAAATAGCAATACCCTGAATCTGGTGTCCCAGTAGTTGCAGGCCAGATTTCACAGTGTCCGCTAAAACATATATTTTGTTCTGGGGTGAAATTATTCTTGCAAAATAGCAATACCCTGATTCTGGTGTCCCAGCAGTTGCAGGCCAGATTTCATAGTGTCTGCTAAAACATATATTTTGTTCTGGGGTGAAATTAATTTAGCAAAATAGCCATACCCTGATTCTGTTGTCCCAGCAGTTGCAGGCCAGATTTCATAGTGTCCGCTAAAACATATATTTTGTTCTGGGGTGAAATTAATCTTGCAAAATTGCAATACCCTGATTCTGCTGTCCCAGCAGTTACAGGCCAGATTTCATAGTGTCTTCCAAAACACATATTTTGTTCTGGGGTGAAATTAATCTGGCAAAATAGCAATAACCTGAATCTGGTGTCCCAGCAGTTGCAGGCCAGATTTCATAGTGTCCGCTAAAACATATATTTTGTTCTGGGGTGAAATTCAATTCCTAAAATAGCAATACCATAAATCAGTGGTTTCAGCTGTGGCTGGCAAAAAAGAATAGTGTCCGCCAAAACATATATTTTGTTATGGGGTGAAATTAATCTGGCAAGTTAGCAATACCCTGATTCTGGTGTCCCAGCAGTTGCAGGCCAGATTTCCTAGTGTCCGCTAAAACATATATTTTGTTCTAGGGTGAAATTAATCTGGCAAAATAGCAATACCCTGATTCTGGTGTACCAGCATTTCCAGGCCAGATTTCATAGTGTCCGCCAAAACATATATTTTGTTCTGGGGTGAAATTATTCTGGCAAAATAGCAATACCCTGAATCTGGTGTCCCAGCAGTTGCAGGCCAGATTTCATAGTGTCCGCTAAAACATATATTTTGTTCTGGGGTGAAATTAATCTGGCAAAATAGCAATACCCTGAATCTGGTGTCCCAGCAGTTGCAGGCCAGATTTCATAGTGTCTGCCAAAACACATATTTGGTTCTGGGGTGAAATTAATTTTGCAAAATAGCAATACCCTGAATCTGGTGTCCCAGCAGTTGCAGGCCAGATTTCATAGTGTCTGCTAAAACATATATTTTGTTCTGGGGTGAAATTAATCTGGCAAAATAGCAATACCCTGAATCTGGTGTCCCAGCAGTTGCAGGCCAGATTTCATAGTGTCTGCCAAAACACATATTTTGTTCTGGGGTGAAATTAATCTGGCAAAATAGCAATACCCTGAATCTGGTGTCCCAGCAGTTGCAGGCCAGATTTCATAGTGTCCGCTAAAACATATATTTTGTTCTGGGGTGAAATTCAATTCCTAAAATAGCAATACCATAAATCAGTGGTTTCAGCTGTGGCTGGCAAAATAGAATAGTGTCCGCCAAAACATATATTTTGTTCTGGGGTGAAATTAATCTGGCAAAATAGCAATACCCTGAATCTGGTGTCCCAGCAGTTGCAGGCCAGATTTCATAGTGTCCGCTAAAACATATATTTTGTTCTGAGGTAAAATTAATCTGCCAAAATAGCAATACCCTGAATCTGGTGGTCCCAGCTGTTGCAGGCCAGATTTCATAGTGTCTGCCAAAACATATATTTTGTTCTGGGGTGAAATTAATTTAGCAAAATAGCAATACCCTGAATCTGGTGTCCCAGCTGTTGCAGGCCAGATTTCATAGTGTCCGCTAAAACATATATTTTGTTCTGGGGTGAAATTAATTGCCAAAATAGCAATACCATAAATCAGTGGTTTCAGCTGTGGCTGGCAAAATAGAATAGTGTCCACCAAAACATATATTTTGTTCTGAGGTGAAATTAATCTGCCAAAATAGCAATACCCTGAATCTGGTGTCCCAGCTGTTGCAGGCCAGATTTCATAGTGTCTGCCAAAACATATATTTTGTTCTGGGGTGAAATTAATCTGCAAAATAGCAATACCCTGAATCTGGTGTCCCAGCTGTTGCAGGCCAGATTTCATAGTGTCCGTCAAAACATATATTTTGTTCTGGGGTGAAATTAATCTTGCAAAATAGCAATACCCTGATTCTGGTGTCCCAGCAGTTGCAGGCCAGATTTCATAGTGTCTTCCAAAACACATATTTTGTTCTGGGGTGAAATTAATCTGGCAAAATAGCAATAACCTGAATCTGGTGTCCCAGCAGTTGCAGGCCAGATTTCATAGTGTCCGCTCAAAACATATATTTTGTTCTGGGGTGAAATTCAATTGCTAAAATAGCAATACCATAAATCAGTGGTTTCAGCTGTGGCTGGCAAAATAGAATAGTGTCCGCTAAAACATATATTTTGTTCTGGGGTGAAATTAATCTGCCAAAATAGCAATACCCTGATTCTGGTGTCCCAGCTGTTGCAGGCCAGATTTCATAGTGTCCGCTAAAACATATATTTTGTTCTGGGGTGAAATTCAATTGCCAAAATAGCAATACCCTGATTCTGGTGTACCAGCATTTTCAGGCCAGATTTCACTAGTGATCGCCAAAACATATATTTTTGTTCTGGGGTGAAATTATTCTGGCAAATAGCAATACCTCTGAATCCTGGTGTCCCCAGCAGTTGCAGGCCAGATTTCATAGTGTCCGCTAAAACATATGTATCTATTTTGTTCTGGGGTGAAATTAATCTGGCAAAATAGCAATACCCTGAATCTGGTGTCCCAGCAGTTGCAGGCCAGATTTCATAGTGTCTGCCAAAACACATATTTGGTTCTGGGGTGAAATTAATTTTGCAAAATAGCAATACCCTGAATCTGGTGTCCCAGCAGTTGCAGGCCAGATTTCATAGTGTCCGCTAAAACATATATTTTGTTCTGGGGTGAAATTAATCTGGCAAGTTAGCAATACCCTGATTCTGGTGTCACAGCAGTTGCAGGCCAGATTTCCTAGTGTCCGCTAAAACATATATTTTGTTCTAGGGTAAAATTAATCTGGCAAAATAGCAATACCCTGATTCTGGTGTACCAGCATTTACAGGCCAGATTTCATAGTGTCTGCCAAAACACATATTTTGTTCTGGGGTGAAATTAATTTAGCAAAATAGCAATACCCTGAATCTGGTGTCCCAGCAGTTGCAGGCCAGATTTCATAGTGTCCGCTAAAACATATATTTTGTTCTGGGGTGAAATTAAATTCCTAAAATAGCAATACCATAAATCAGTGGTTTCAGCTGTGGCTGGCAAAATAGAATAGTGTCCACCAAAACATATATTTTGTTCTGGGGTGAAATTAATCTGCCAAAATAGCAATACCCTGAATCTGGTGTCCCAGCTGTTGCAGGCCAGTATTCATAGTGTCTTGCAAAACATATATTTTGTTCTGGGGTGAAATTAATCTGCCAAAATAGCAATACCCTGAATCTGGTGTCCCAGCTGTTGCAGGACAGGATTCATAGTGTCTTGCAAAACAAATATTTTGTTCTGGGGTGAAATTAATTTTGCAAAATAGCAATACCGTGAATCTGGTGTCCCAGCTGTTGCAGGCCACGTTTCATAGTGTCCATCAAAACATATATTTTGTTCTGGGGTGAAATTCAATTGCCAAAATAGCAATACCATAAATCAGTGGTTTTAGCTGTGGCTGGCAAAATAGAATAGTGTCCGCCAAAACATATATTTTGTTCTGGGGTTAAATTAATCTGCCAAAATAGCAATACCCTGAATCTGGTGTCCCAGCTGTTGCAGGCCAGGTTTCATAATGTCCGTCAAAACATATATTTTGTTCTGGGGTGACATTCAATTGCCAAAATAGCAATACCCTGAATCTGGTGTCCCAGCTGTTGCAGGCCAGGTTTCATAGTGTCCGTCAAAACATATATTTTGTTCTGGGGTGACATTCAATTGCCAAAATAGCAATACACTGAATCTGGTGTCCCAGCTGTTGCAGGACAGGATTCATAGTGTCTTTCAAAACATATATTTTGTTCTGGGGTGACATTCAATTGCCAAAAGAGCAATACCCTGAATCTGGTGTCCTAGCTTTTGCTGGCCACGTTTCATAGTGTCTTGCAAAACATAAATTTTGTTCTGGGGTGACATTCAATTGCCAAAATAGCAATACCCTGAATCTGTTGTCCCAGCTGTTGCAGGCCAAATGTAAATCTGTCCGTAAAAGGATACCTTTCACTCAGGGCCTAAATACTAGCCCAAAAAGAGATACTCCCCTAAATCAGTGGTTACTGCTGTGCCTGGATTAGTGTAATACGCTACATAAACAAATAGGCAGATAGTGTTAGGTGCCTGTAAAAAAAGGCCTGAATTTGAAATCAATACATTGGGCCAAATATTTTTTTCCTTATTGTGGTGCTTGGTGAACGGTAACAATGAGGAAAACATCTAGTAAGGGACGCGGATGCGGTCGTGGTGGTGTTAGTGTACCCTCTGGTGCTGGGAGAGGACGTGGCCATTCTGCCACAGCCACACATCCTAGTGAACCAACTACCTCAGGTTCCAGTACCCGCCAGAATTTACAGTGATATTTGGTGGGGCCCAATGCCGTTCTAAGGATGGTAAGGCCTGAGCAGGTACAAGCGCTAATCAATTGGGTGGCCGACAGTGGATCCAGCATGTTCACAACATTATCTCCCACCCAGTCTTCTGCGGAAAGCGCAAAGGTGGCACCTGAAAACCTAGCCCATCAGTCTGTCACATCACCCCCATGCATATCAGGGAAACTGTCAGAGCCTCAAGTTGTGCAGCAGTCTCTTATGCTGTTTGAAGACTCTGCTGGCAGGGTTTCCCAAGGAAATCCACCTAGCCCTTCCCCAGTGGTGGAAGACATAGAATGCACTGATGCACAACCACTGATGTTTCCTGATGATGAGGACATGGGAATACCACCTCATCAGAGTCCGCACGTCTCTGATGATGACGAAACACAGGTGCCAACTGCTGCGTCTTTCTGCAGTGTGCAGACCTAACAGGAGGTCAGGGAGGAAGACTGTGTGGAAGACGATGCAGGGGACGATGAGGTCCTAGACCCCACATGGAATGAAGGTCGTGCCACTGACTTTCATAGTTCAGAGGAAGAGGCAGTGGTGAGACCGAGCCAACAGCGTAGCAAAAGAGGGAGCAGGGGGCAAAAGCAGACCAGCCGCCGCCAAGAGAGTTCGCCTGCTACTGGCCACCGCCACCAGGGACCGAGCACCCCAAAGACAGCTTCAAGGAGTTCCCTGGCATGGCACTTCTTTAAACAATGTGCTGACGACAAGACCCGAGTGGTTTGCACGCTGTGCCATCAGATCCTGAAGCGAGGCATTAACGTTCTGAACCTTAGCACAACCTGCATGACCAGGCATCTACATGCAAAGCATGAACTGCAGTGGAGTAAACACCTTAAAAGCAAGGAACTCACTGTGGCGCCCCCTGCTCCCTCTTCTGCTGCTGCCTCGGCCTCTTCCTCCACCTCGGGAGCAATGTTGGCACCTGCCGCCCACCAAACAGAGGATGTGCCACCGACAACACCACCTGCGTCACCAAGCATCTCCACCATGTCACACAGCAGCGTTCAGCTCTCCATCTCACAAACCTTGGAGAGAAAGCGTAAATTCCCACCTAGCCTCCCTCGAGCCCTGGGCCTGAATGCCAGCATTTCTAAACTACTGGCCTTTGAAATGCTGTCATTCAGGCTGGTGGACACATACAGCTTCAAACAGCTGATGTCTATGGCTGTCCCACAGTATTTTGTTCCCAGCCGCCACTACTTCCCCAAGACAGCCGTGTCTTCCCTGCACAACCAAGTATCCGATAAAATCAAGTGTGCACTGCGCAACGCCATCTGTGGCAAGGTCCAACTAACCACAGATACGTGGACCAGTAAGCACGGCCAGGGACGCTATATCTCCCTAACTGCACACTGGGTAAATGTAGTGGCGGCTGGGCCGCAGGCGGAAAGTTCCTTGGGGCACGTCCTTCCGCCGCCAAGGATCGCAGGGCATCATTCTTTGCCGCCTGTAGCCTCCTCCTCCGACTCGGCTTCCTCCTCCTCTGCTTCCACCAGCTCATCCAGTCAGCCACACACCTTCACCACCAACTTCAGCACAGCCCGAGGTAAACGTAAGCAGGCCATTCTGAAACTCATATGTTTGGGGGACAGGCCCCACACCGCGCAGGAGTTGTGGCGGGGTATTGAACAACAGACCGACGAGTGGTTTCTGCCGGTGGGCCTCAAGCCCGTCCTGGTGGTGTGCGATAATGGGCGAAATCTCGTTGCAGCTCTGGGACTAGCCGGTTTGACGCACATCCCTTGCCTGGCGCATGTGCTGAATTTGGTGGTGCAGAAGTTCATTCACAACTACCCAGACATGTCAGAGCTGCTGCATAAAGTGAGGGCCGTCTGTGCGCGCTTACGGCGTTCACATCCTGCCGCATCTCGCCTGTCTGCGCTACAGCGGAACTTCGGCCTTCCCGCTCACCGCCTCATATGCGACGTGCCCACCAGGTGGAACTCCACCTTGCACATGCTGGAGAGACTGAGCGAGCAGCAGCAGGCCATAGTGGAGTTTGAGCTGCAGCACGCACGCGTCAGTCGCACTGCAGAACAGCACCACTTCACCACCAATGATTGGGCCTCCATGCGAGACCTGTGTGCCCTGTTGCGCTGTTTCGAGTACTCCACCAACATGGCCAGTGGCGATGACACCGTTATTAGCGTTACAATACCACTTCTATGTCTCCTTGAGAAAACGCTTAGGGCCATGATGGAAGAGGAGGTGGCCCAGGAGGAGGAGGATGAGGGGTCATTTTTAGCACTTTCAGGCCAGTCTGTTAAAAGTGGCTCAGAGGGAGGTTTTTTGCAGCAGCAGAGGCCAGTTACAAATGTGGCCAGCCAGGGCCCACTACTGGAGGACGAGGAGGATGAGGAGGATGTGGAGGAGGATGAGGATGAAGCAGGTTCACAGCGGGGTGTCACCCGACACAGCTCAGGCCCATCACTGGTGCATGGCTGGGGGGATACGGAGGACGATGATGATACGCCTCCCACAGAGTACAGCTTGTCCTTACCTCTGGGGAGCCTGGCACACATGAGCGACTACATGCTGCAGTGCCTGCGCAATGACAGCAGAGTTGCCCATATTTTAACGTGTGCGGACTACTGGGTTGCCACCCTGCTGGATCCCCGGTACAAAGACAATGTGCCCACCTTACTTCCTGCACTGGAGCGTGATAGGAAGATGCGCGAGTACAAGCGCACGCTGGTAGAGGCGCTCCTGAGAGCGTTCCCAAATGTCACCGGGGAACAGGTGGAAGCCCAAGGCGAAGGCAGAGGAGGAGCAAGAGGTCGCAAACGCAGCTGTGTCACGGCCAGCTCCTCTGAGGGCAGGGTTAGCATGGCAGAAATGTGGAAATGTTTTGTCTCCACGCCGCAGCTAACTGCACCACCACCTGAAACGTGTTAGCAGGAGGCAGCATTTCACTAACATGGTTGAACAGTACGTCTGCACACCCCTCCACGTACTGACTGATGGTTTGGCCCCATTCAACTTCTGGGTCTCCAAATTGTCCACGTGGCCAGAGTTAGCATTTTACTCCTTGGAGGTGCTGGCCTGCCCAGCGGCCAGCGTTTTGTCTGAACGTGTATTCAGCACAGCAGGGGGCGTCATTACTGACAAAAGCAGCCGCCTGTCCACAGCCAACGTGGACAAGCTGACGTTTATAAAAATGAACCAGGCATGGATCCCACAGGACCTGTCCCTCCCTTGTGCAGAATAGACATTTATAACTGCCTCCTCCTCAACCAAGTATTCTTGTACTCCGGGGCACTTCTTTATTGAATCCTCATTTTTTTAACTTTACCATGATCTTGCGGTGCAACACAAAGTTGAATGAACCTCTCCTCGGTCTGGGTGCTGGGCCTAAATAACTGAAAGTGTCCTTCTCCAGTGGTGGGTGATATGACGCCTTATTCCTTGCTGTGGGACCTCTCTCCTCTGTCTGGGTGCTGGGCCTAAATAACTGAAAGTGTCCTTCTCCAGTGGTGGGTGATATGACGCCTTATTCCTTGCTGTGGGACCTCTCTCCTCTCTCTGGGTGCTGGGCCTAAATAACTGAGAGTGGCCTTCTCCGGTGGTGGTTGACATGACACATGATTCCTTGCTGTGGGACCTCTCTTCTCTGTCTGGGTGCTGGGCCGAAATAACTGAGAGTGCCATTCTCCGGTGGTGGTTGATATGACGCATGATTCCTTGCTGTGGAACCTGTATCCTCGGTCTTGGTGCTGGGCCTAAACAACTGAAAGTGGCCTTCTCCAGTGGTGGGTAACATGACGCATGATTCCTTGCTGTGGGAACTCTCTCCTCTGTCTGGGTGCTGGGCCGAAATTACTGAGAGTGGCCTTCTCCGGTGGTGGTTGATATGACGCATGATTCCTTGCTGTGGGACCTCTCTCCTCTGTCTGGGTGATGGGCCGAAATAACTAAGAGTGCCATTCTCCGGTGGTGGTTGATATGACGCATGATTCCTTGCTGTGGAACCTGTATCCTCGGTCTGGGTGCTGGGCCTAAATAACTGAAAGTGGCCTTCTCCAGTGGTGGGTGATTTGACGCATGATTCCTTGCTATGGGACCTCTCTCCTCTGTCTGGGTGCTGGGCTTAAATAACTGAAAGTGGCCTTCTCCAGTGGTGGGTGATATGGCGCCTTATTCCTTGCTGTGTGACCTCTCTCCTCTGTCTGGGTGCTGGGCCTAAATAACTGAGAGTGGCCTTCTCTGGTGGTGGTTGATATGACGCATGATTCCTTGCTGTGGGACCTGTATCCTCGGTCTGGGTGCTGGGCCTAAATAACTGAAAGTGGCCTTCTCCAGTGGTGGGTGATATGACGCATGATTCCTTGCTGTGGGACCTTTCTCCTCTATCTGGGTGCTGGGCCAAAATAACTGAAAGTGGCCTTCTGCAGTGGTGGGTGATATGACGCCTTATTCCTTGCTGTGGGACCTCTCTCCTCTGTCTGGGTGCTGGGCCTAAATAACTGAAAGTCGCCTTCTCCAGTGGTGGGTGATATGACGCCTTATTCCTTGCTGTGGGACCTCTCTCCTCTGTCTGGGTGCTGGGCCTAAATAACTTAAAGTGGCCTTCTCCAGTGGTGGTTGATATGACGCATGATTCCTTGCTGTGGGACCTCTTTCCTGTGTCTGGGTGCTGGGCCGAAATAACTGAGAGTGGCCTTCTCCGGTGGTGGTTGATATGACGCATGATTCCTTGCTATGGGACCTCTCACCTCTGTCTGGGTGCTGGGCCGAAATAACTGAAAGTGGCCTTCTCCGGTGATGGTTGATATGACGCATGATTCCTTGCTGTGGGACCTCTCTCCTCTGTCTGGGTGCTGGGCCGAAATAACTAAGAGTGGCCTTCTCCAGTGGTGGTTGATATGACGCATGATTCCTTGCTGTGGGACCTCTCTCCTCTGTCTGGGTGCTTGGCCGAAATAACTGAGAGTGCCATTCTCCGGTGGTGGTTGATATGACGCATGATTCCTTGCTGTGGGACCTCTCTCCTCTGACTGGGTGCTGGGACCTCAATAACTGAAAGTGGCCTTCTCCAGTGGTGGGTGATATGACGCATGATTCATTGCTGTGGGACCTCTCTCCTCTGTCTGGGTGCTGGGGCCTAAATAACTGAAAGTGGCCTTCTCCAATGGTGGGTGATATGACGCATGATTTCTTGCTGTGGGACCTGTATCCTCGGTCTGGGTGCTGGGCCGAAATAACTGAAAGTGGCCTTCTCCAGTGGTGGGTGATATGACGCATGATTCCTTGCTGTGGGACCTGTATCCTCGGTCTGGGTGCTGGGCCGAAATAACTGAAAGTGGCCTTCTCCAGTGGTGGGTGATATGACGCATGATTCCTTTGCTGTGGGACCTCTCTCCTCTGTCTGGGTACTGGGGCCGAAATAACTGAAAGTGGCCTTCTCCAGTGTTGAGTGATATGACGCATGATTCCTTGCAGTGGGACCTCTCTCCAATTGATATTGGTTAAATTTTATTTATTTTATTTTATTTTAATTCATTTTCCTATCCACTTTTGTTTACAGTGGACTTACCTACATTTTGCTGCCTTTGGCAGCCCTCTAGCCCATTCCTGGACTATTTTACAGCCTTTTTAGTGCCTAAAATTTCAGGTCCCCGTTGACTTCAATGGGGTTCGGGATAAAGTTCGGGTCGAGTTCGGATCCCGAACCCGAATATTTTCGGGAAGTTCGGCCGAACTTCTCGAACCCGAACATCCAGGTGTTCGCTCATCACTACTAACTAACTATCTAATGTAATGACACAGCAAAGCACAGAGCACAGCATTTACACTGCTGTCTCTCTCAGAACTTCATAAAACTACAGAAAATGGCTGCTCGGGGAGGTTCGTATATAGTAGGGGGTAGGCAACTTTCCTATTGGTGGCTAGGCATGTTGCTAAGCTCAGACAAATATATTGCAGCCTTCTCATTGGCCTACAAGCAAGAAGCAGGAAGGGATCATGGGTTCAGATGAAAAAAATCTAGAATGTTTGCAAATACAAATATATAGCACTATATTCTAAATCTTCGCAAATTCTCGAAGTGGCGATATTGGCAATAAAAATGCGCAATTTGAATATTAGCGCCCAACACTATTTATTAGACCGATGTAAAGTAGAACTGGCTTAGTTGCCCATAGCAACCAATCAGCTTTCATCTTTCATTTCCAAAAGTAGTTAGGAAACAGGCCGAACTGGATGGACAAATGTCTTTTTTCGGTCTTATATACTATGTTACTCTGTTACTATGTTACTAGTTGTTAAAAAAGGAAAGGTGGAATCTAATTGGTTGATATGGGCAACTAAGCCAGTTCTACTTTACACCAGTTTATTAAATCTCCCCTTTAGTTTCTTTTGAATTGATTGATCTACAGTGCTTACAAACTTAGGCAGGCCCTGTAAACAGTCTAATTCAAAAGAATTGATACTTACCCCAGCACTGACAACCCGTATACTGCTGAGGCCAGTGAATGGCTGTCGCTGCAGCAATCAGGAAGATTATATAAATGGTTTAGAGGACATTGCAGGTCATTGCTGGAAGCAGCAGGGCTGAAAAGTGGTATGTATAGCTACTTTTATTATTTTGACACATTTACAAGGCGTGGTTTTTATTTCGATTGGACAACCCAGGAAAGGCCTATGCTTTGTATCCTTTTGAAACATATGTAACTTATTTTACCAGACCAGTGTTTGAATTTAGCCTAGGAATATGCCCTTTATGAGCCACAGTTGTAATCTTCCTTCTCTAACCCTATTCTCAGATCAGAAATACATTTGTCCTTTATCCAACAGTTGGAAGCAATTCACACAACATAACGTCAGTGCAATGTGACTTTGAAGCTGGTGCCTCATCCTGAGAAATCATAGAAATGAAAATTGGTCAGAATTGGTTAATTTGAGTTCATAAGTGTTGTCACCCAGAAAATATCATAATATGGAGAACAACTATGAAAACTGATCTTTAAATATACTTCCCATATGTATCCCATTGATAATTAGGAGCCATATTCCGATCTTAACAGAAACATATTCTCATTAAAAAGGTCTGTAATAGTAGTTATAATGTGGCAATACACTTCATCATTTCTGACTGCTTGACATTTTCATGCCATAAAAACCGGATATACAATATATCATATTTCTCAAACAAATAAATCTCTGTGGCACAACATGCTAATCTGGCTCGCAAATATCACATTATAAAGTCATCTAAGCCAATTTAAGTCATTGCAATGATGCCTCATCTGTTGCTCTGTCATTAGAAACAGATTGATCAAATAAACATTATTTCATTTACCAGCAGTGTGCTAATGAATCATTCAAGTTTTCCTCTTCAATCCAGGGGCAGAAATACCATGTTGATTTGAAGAGCAGATACAAACCAGAAAACCACGTTTGTGCTGTACATAAAGAAACATCAGGAGACATGACTTTAGCTATTCACATTGTTACCTTTTCTTTTTACAATGTTGTTTTATTGAAATGTTATGAGGGAGAAAGACATCAAAGTAAAGTAACATTAATAAAAACAATGACAGCAAGGCTTTGATGATTCTGGGTTATGGAACTGAGTGAAGACAGGCTCATATGGTTCTGTGGATGAGAAGAGACGTTGAATGGAGTGTAATCGAGGTAGATAGATTGGGACCAAATCATATGGATGCCCTCTCAGATAATCAAGTCCTATAAATCACAATGTGGTCTCTAATGAACCAAACTAAATGACAGCGGAAAGCCTGGTATTAGTCATCCAGAAGGAAAACAGTATATTAACCATGGGGGAATTTAGGAAATGGGATATGGGGAAAAGGAGTGGAGGGAAAGGCATGACAAACTCATATTTAGTATGCACAATATAATGTGGCTGAACATTAATTAGGGTAAATGTTCATATTCAGTCTAAATTGCCCCAGAGCAGTAATGGAAGATGGGGTGGAGTGAACTCCCTAAGTAAAACTGGCACGCAGAACTCTAAGCTTAGTGAAGCAGCCACAGGCAAGAGCTCACTCCGCTCAGCTAATCCTGGCATAGCAGATACCCACCTGATTGTACTCTTTGCGCTGCGGCCCCATTGATAAACTGTAGACTCTGTACACCACGAGAAATCAGCAGTGTACAGAAAAGAGAATTGAAAGAGTGCAGGGAAAGGTGCGCTTTAGGAAGGGAAAACTCCATTAAAAGTATATTAGAAAAAAATATTGTTAAGGCATTTTTTTGCAAATCTGAAGTGTCACTTTATGTGGTAATAACTTTGGAATCCTTTTACTTATCCAACTGATTCAGACACATTGTACTTCATGTTTGTAGGAAATTTGGATTCATATATTTTTCCTTTATTTATAAAAAAAAATTATATTAGTAAATTTCAAAATTTTAATTCCTCTGCCTTTAAGACAGATAGTGATACTTCACAAAAAAGTTGTTAATTAACATTCACTATATGCCTTTTTTATGTTGGAATCATTTTATACATCTAATTTTATTATTTTAGGACGTTAAAATACTTAAAACTTAGGTTTTATGGAAAAGAAAAATGGATGGTGAATTCAAAATTTCTTTTTTTTTTTTTGCAGATTTGCCATTGGAATCCATTTTTTGTAACACAGCAGGGGTTGACAGCAAAATAAACCACAGCATTGATTTCCCTGATTCTACAATTTACAGAAATCTATGGAAATGTATGGTCATCAACTACTGTATGGGCAAACCGCAGTACTCAGAATAGAAGGCGAAACATACATATTTTGAAGGGAAGATTTCACAGAAGTGGCATGTAGCATTTGAAGAGACCATGAGGTATATATCAGTGTTGGTCGAGCAAGTGCTCGGGTGCTCGAATAGAAAACCTTGGGATGCTCGGGTGCTCTACAGGCAGAAGTCAATGGGACAACCTGAGATTTAAACCAGGCACCCCTTGCTCTGAAGAGGGGACGGTGTTGGTTCACAGGAAAAGGTCATAAATTGATGGAAACACCACTGAAATGGTTTGGTAAGAGCATGGGTAGGATGTCTGGATGCATCTTGGACTCCCATGTCGCTGCTGGGAACGATGTTGTCTGAGTAATATGCAACTTTTACTGACAATAATCTGCACATTCCTCTTTTAGAGGAAAAATTGTTAGGAAACATTATTTCCTGTATATTTACTTGTATATAAAGTGCAAGTGCTGCCAAAAATTACAAGGAAGAGGAACTCCGATACAACCTGTATATCACATAACGGAGTGCCTCATTCACACTGTGGAAAAATTGTTCAGGTAGTGGGACTCCTTCATTCATAAAGCCTATGCACTGAAAGGGCTGCCAAAAATGACAAGGAACAGGCAATACAATACACATTTTATTACACATAAACAAGGGCATCATATACACCCTTGAAATTATATTTGATGGCCTACTAGTGACCCTCTAAAACATTAGGGATGAGGGCCTGTTGCCGAGTTGACCATCTAATACATTATGGGCGAGGGCCTGCTGCAGAGCTGACCATCTAAAAAAATTAGGTGTGAGGGCCTGCTGCAGAGCTGACCATCTAAAAAATTTGGGGTGAGGGTCTGCTGCATAGCTGACCCTCAAAAACATTAGGCGTGACTGAGTGCTTGCTGCTGATCTGACCATCTAAAACATTATGGGCGACGGCCTGTTGCTGAGCTTACCATCTAAAACATTATGGGCCAGTGCCTGTTGCCGAGTTGACCATCTAAAACATTATGGGCGAGGGCCTGCTGCAGAGCTGACCATCTAAAAAATTAGGGGTGAGGACCTGCTGCAGAGCTGACCATCTAAAAAATTCGGGGTGAGGGTCTGCTGCTGAGCTGACCCTCTAAAACATTAGGCGCAAATGCCTGCTGCTAATCTGACCATCTAAAACATTATGGGCGAGGGCCTGTTGCTGAGCTGACCATCTAAAACATTTTGGGATTAGGGGTGAGGGCCTGCTGCTGACAATCTAAAATATTATCAACGAGGGCCTGCTGCTGAGCTGACCATCTAAAAAAATTAGGGGTGAGGGTCTGCTGCTGAACTGACCCTCTAAAGCATTAGGGGAGAGGGTCTGCTGCCGAGCTGACCATCTAAAACATTAGGGGCGAGGGCCTGCTGTCGAACTGACCATCTAAAACATTAGGGATGAGGGCCTGCTGCTGAGATGACCAACTAAAACTTTATGGGCGAGGGCCTGCTGCAGGGCTGACAATCTAAAAAATTAGGGGTGACGGTCTGCTGCTGAGCTTACCCTCTAAAACATTAGGGGTTAGTGCCTGCTGGTGATCTGTCCATCTAAAACATTAGGAGTGAGGGCCTGCTGGTGACCCTCTAAAACATTATGAACAAGGGCCTGCTGGTAACCCTCAAAAACATTAAGGGTTGAGGGCCTGCTGGTGACCTTCAAAAACATTAAGGGTTGAGGGCCTGCTGGTGACCCTGAAAAACATTATGGTTCAGGGCCTGCTGGTGACCCTCAAAAACATTATGGTTGATGGCCTTCTGGTGACCCTCAAAAACATAATGGGTGAGGGCCCGCTGCTGAGCTGACCCTCTAAAAAATTAGGATCGAGGGCTGCCTAATAAACATGTTGATATGATGTAGGAGGAGGGGGAGGGGGAGAAAAGGGAGATTGAACAATATACCCTTTTTAATAGTGGAAGGGGTGCATGGGAATACAATACACCATAAAAGCCACATTTAGAGTGCCTTTATGTTCAGCCGCTTTCCTCTGGTGGAGTCAACCGGTCAACATTTTCAGTTGACAGGCAGATGCACTTATCGGTTATAATACCCCCAGCAGCACTAAATACATGCTCTGACAAAACGCTGGCGGCTGGGCAGGCCAGCACCTCCAAGGCGTAGAGCGGCAGTTCATGCCACGTGTCCAGCTTGGACACCCAATAGTTTTAAGGCACAGAGGGATCACTGAGGATGCTTACACGGTCTGCTACGCACTCCTTCACCATCTTCCAAAATTTTTCTCTCCTTGTGACACTAGGCTGCGCATCAGGTTGAAGGTGCTGGCGGGTTTTCATAAAACTGTCCCAGGCCTTGGAGAGTGTTTCCCTGCCTCTGTTGGAACTGCTGTGTGTTCCCCTCGTCTCCCCTCCTTGGTTGGCCAAGCAACTACGTACTCTGCAGCCAGCGTTGTCAGCTGGAAATTTTTGGAGCAATTTTTCCACAAGGACCTTCTGGCATTGCACCATCTTGCTCGTCCTCTCCACCACAGGAATGAGAGATGAGAAATTCTCTTTGTACCGGGGGTTGATAAGGGTGAACAACCAGTAATCGGTGTTGGCCAAAATGCGTACAATGCGAGGATCACGGAAAATGCCTAACATAAAGACAGCCATGTGTGCCAGAGTCCCAACAGACAAGACTTTGCTGTCCTCATCAGGAGGATGACTCCTCAATCTCCTCATCCTTTTCCTCCTCTTCTACCCATGCACGCTGAACAGATGGAATAAAACTTCCATGAGTACTACCCTCTGTAGCGGAGGCAACCGTCTCCTGCTCCTCCTGTTCCTCCTCATCATCATCCAATTTGCGCTGAGAAGATGAACTGAGGGTGGTCTGGCTATTACCCTGTGTACTGTCTTCCTCCATTTCCACCTCTTCCTCATGCAAAGCGTCCGCCTTAATTGTGAGCAGTGAGCGTTTGAGTAGACACAGAAGTGGGATGGTTATGCTGATAATAGCATTATCGCTGCTCACATCTGTGTTGATTCCTCAAAGTTGTGTAAATCTCACAGAGGTCAGACATCAATGCCCACTTGTCGATTGTAAATAGCGGAAGCTGACTGGAAAGGCGATGACCATGTTGTAGCTGGTATTCCACTACTGCCCTCTGCTGCTCGGAAAACCTGGCCAACATGTGGAACGTAGAGTTCCAGCGCATGCTCACGTGGCACAACAGTTGGTGAGCTGGCAATTGCAAGTGCTGCTGCAGCAGACCGGTGGAAGCTGTCGATGACTTGTGGAAATGGGCATACATGCGGCACATCTTCACCAGTAGCTCAGGCAAATTGGGGAAGATTTTGAGAAACTGATGAACCACTAGGTTGAACACTTGGGCTAGGCTTGCTATGTGTGTGAGCTTGCCGAGCTCCAAAACTATCACCAAGTTACGGCAATTATCAGACACAAACATGCCTGGTTGAGTGGTGAGAGCTCAGTCTGGTCCCTTATCCCCAACATAGCTCTGCGGCGGTGTGCTGTTTGTCGCCTAAGCAGATCAAATTAAGCATGGCCTGTTGCCGCTTCCCCACTGCAGTGCTACACTGCTTCCAGCTACTGACTGATGGCTGACTGCTGCTGCAAGATGATAATTCAGAGGTGGAAGTGGAAGAGGAGGAGGAGAAGAGGGGGTTGCAGACACTCACGTAGGTGGCAGCGGATACTCTGATGGAAATAGGGCCCACAATCCTTGGTATTGGTAGCACCTGTGCCATCCCAGGGTATGACTCGCTCCCGACCTCCACAAGGTTCACCCAGTGTGCCGTCAGGGAAATGTAGTGTCCCTGGCCAAAAGCACTTGTCCATATGTCAGTTGTTAAGTGAACCTTCCCAATAACTGCATTGGTCACGGCTCGGGTGATGTTACGGGACACATGCTGGTGTAAATATCTGGTGTCTATATGTGCTTGCAAATATGTCACATGTACAGTAGCTCTGGTTTTGTAAATGTATGTGCAAATAAAGTACACAGAATGTCATAGATATTTTTATGATGCGCACACGTTAAACATGAGATGTAGCACAGATAATGTTGCTGTCACCACTGGCTAATAAAAAATGACACTGAAGGAATGTCACAGATAATTTTAAGATGCACAAACGTTATACAGGCGGTATAGCACAAGTAATCTCGCTGTCACCATCGGCTAATAAACAATTACACTGAATGAATGTCACTGATATTTAGGAAGCACAAACATTATACAGGAGGTATAGCTCAAGTAATGTCACTGTCACCACGGGCTAATAAAAAAATTATACTGAATGAATGTCACTGATATTTAGGATGCAAAAACGTTATACAGGAGGTATAGCGCAAGTAACGGTGCTGTCACCACCGGCTAATAAAAAATTACACTGAATTAATGTCACTTATATTTAGGATGGGCAAACGTTATACAAGAGATGTATCACAGATAGCATGCAGAATAGGGGGCAGTATAGTAAATATTGCGCCGAGAGTCGATCTTAATTTTGCTGAGAAGCAGTTAAAGATCAGAAGCTGAGCTTGTGGATGTGCGATCCTATCTCTTTTTCTTTCTCTTTTTTGAAATATGTATATAAAGATCTGTCCAGGATCAGCACTCCTCCCATCCGGTGCAGGTGTTTTTAATTAGCCTAAGCAAGTATATATGAGTGAAAGGGTTCTACTAGCTCTCAGACTTAGCTCCTTAGATAATGTGTTAGGTGAGCTTTACCAACTTTTCACATGGTGCAGTACTGCGTGGCGGCCATTGTTTGCTGTGGCGCGGCGCTGGGGGGTTGGTGGGACGCGGTACCATGGTAGTATTGCCAGACAGCAGGGGTGCTGTTTGGCGGCTGGATCCCGCCGCCCACTGGTGCGGTGCTGCGGCGGCGGCGGTCGCCGGGCGGTGCTGCGCCAAATTTAGAGTAGGACCCACTCAAAGAGGCAACCTTGGCGCAGTAAGTGGGCTAATGCCTTTTGATCAAAATGTACACTAATGCCTCTTATATAGCATGCAGTATAGTGGGCAGTATAGTAAATATTGCGCCAAGAGGCGATATTAATTTTGCTGAGAAGCAGCTAAAGATCAAAAGCTGAGCTTGTGGATGTGCGATCCTACCTCTTTTTCTTTCTCTTTTTTGAAATATGAATATAAAGGTCTGTCTAGGATCAGCACTCCTCCCATCCGATGCAGGTGTTTTTAATTAGCCTAAGCAAGTATATATGAGTGAAAGGGTTCTACTAGCTCTCAGACTTAGCTCCTGAGATAATGTGTTAGGTCAGCTTGACCAACTTTTCACATGGTGCAGTACTGTGTTGCGGCCATTGTTTGCTGTGGCGCTGCGCTGGGGGGTTGGCGGGACCCGGTGCCATGATAGCATTGCCAGACAGCAGGGGTGCTGTTTGGCGGCTGGATCCCGCCGCCCACTGGTGCGGTGCTGCGCCAAATTTAGCGTAGGACCCACTCAAAGAGGCAACCTTGGTGCGGTGAGTGGGCTTATGCCTTTTGATCAAAATGTACACTAATGCCTCTTATATAGCATGCAGTATAGGGGGCAGTATAGTAAATATTGCCCCGAGAGGCGATATTAATTTTGCTGAGAAGCAGTTAAAGATCAGAAGCTGAGCTTGTGGATGTGCGATCCCATCTATTTTTCTTTCTCTTTTTTGAAGTATGTATCACAGGTAATGTCGCGGCCACCTGCAGCAAAAAAATTTGATGGAATGTCACTGATATTTTGGATACGCAAACGTTATACATGAGATGTAGTGCAGGTAATGTAACTGTCCGCTGAGGACACCATCTACGGAAAAATTACACTGGATGTCACAGATATTTTTAGGCTGCGCACATGCTAGACAGGAGATGTAGTGTAGATAATGTTGCTGTATGTAGCCGGCCAAACAATTGCAAGCTATTTAGCGCAGGTTGCGCTAAAAATATATATTGCTGCCAGATACAACTATAGTCCTTAAAAGGACTTTTGGGTCTCTAACAAGTTTTAGCAATTTAGCGCAGGTTGAGCTAAAATATATATTACCGCAACACACAATAGTCCTTAAAAGGACCTTTGGGTCTATAACAAGTATAAAAACTAAAATATTCCTATTTCACTCCCTACACTATCTCTCCCTTCTACTGTCCAGCTATCCCTGACTAAGACTGAGCCGAACACGTGTCATCGGGTGCTATATAGCACCAGATGACATGTTTCGGACAGCCAATCACTGTAATGCTAGCAGCCAACATGGCTACGGCATTACAGTGAATGACACTACTTACCTGCACATTTATTAGCAGCCAACAAACGTGAGGGGAGGAAACTAGAGCATCGTGCTCGAGCAAACGTGGTATTCGGCCGAAAACAGCGATGTGCCGAGCATGCTCGCCCAACACTAGTATATACCATATATATATATATATATATATATAGTTAAGGCTGATTTATCAGCCTGTATTTGTGGGAGGGGCCTCTTATTCTTAAGGCCGCTCCCCTCCAGGCTCTCCACGCCACGAGCCGCTTGCTCCTACGTTCCTGTGCGGCTGACGTCAGCTCCCCTACCTCACTACCGGGTTCCTCCACCTGGCGTCCAGGTTGCCGGGACAACGCTCGCATCTCGCGTCCCTTCCCCGGGTAAGTAGAGGAGGCTTCACGGCCGGCGCCGCGTCTCCCTCCAGCTCGGACCGGTCTATCACCCGGAGCATTCAGCGCGGATCAAGCGGTCCTCTGCCGGCATTTCCCTTCCCACAGGGGTCAGCTACTGGAGTATCTCTCTCTCACTCAACGCCGCACTGCAGGTCAGGTGATCCATAGCAGTATGTGTGTTGGCATATGGGCGGCTCTGGCCATGAATGTAGCAGAGCTGAATTTGTTATTAAAATATTGGCGGCTGCTGCCCCCTCAAGAGTTGGGCCAGATGTCAGGTGTAGCTCGGCTGCGTTCATGACAGAAAGTTTATGGTTTGTTCATGGTTTTTTATAAATGATGACGCTGGAGGGCACACGGGTACCTGACACTGCTTATACCCACAGCTAGGGTACAGTCGGTGCAACACTGTTGGCACCAGGTCTGCTTTTGCGCAGGGTCCGGTACGCCGTGCTTCATAGCACTTGGATCCCCAATCGGGTAAGCGCACTTGAAGCGAATGCGACTTCCGTTCTACGCATGCCGCCGGGGGAAGCATATCCGCGGTCCGGCTAGGGTCAGGTTAGGTCTATGCACGCTCTGCCCCACGCTGCACTGGTTCGTCTGTCAGCAGATCCCTATATATTTAAGTTCGGCCTTGCCCCGCACCACCGCATGGGCATTCCCATTCCCGCCGCAGATCAGCCAGTTCAGCGTTCGGGTCCGATTCCCCGGTACAGGGTTAAAAAAAAATAAAAAATAAATGCGTCCTCCTCCATATCAGCTTACCTGAACAGTTCTATTTTCCTGCATCGGGTTCCCACTTCCAATTAGTCAGCCAGCAGGGTAAGGGTCCGGTCATTAATGTATCATGCCTGTTTTTGTCATAGTTAGCCACCAAGCTCGGTTTTCTTATTTTCAGGTCCTTTTAGGCCACGGTCAGCTCAGACATATCTCCCAGGATCGCCAGGCCAGGCCACGGGTACGTCAGGTTACCTTCATCCTCACATGCCGCTATTTTGAACCCACAAGGTCGGGAGGCTCCCGGCCCAGTGGCACTTGGGTACATATTCACCTGGGGTGAAGCCTTGGTCACTCATCCCGGTGACTACCAATTTCATGCCAACCATCATGCCACGTCACCCACCCACGGGGCCCACCCCTTGTCTCCTGGATCGCCCAGGTCTGTTGTCTCCTGGATCGCCCAGGTCTGTTGTCTCCTGGATCGCCCAGGCCTACTGTCTCCTGGTCCGCATAGGTCTGTGGGTGCTACCAAGCCTCTTCTCTAGGGTCCAGTCCGTCACCGCATCTTCACTCATGCTTTCCACATACATTTTGTTCACTGGTTTATTCACCTGCGCTCACAATTAGTCGGTATCAAACCTTGGCTGAGTCAGCTACATTCACTTCCCGCTCACGCTGGTCTTTTCCCCTAAGCACTCTTCTTCAGCCCATCGGGGGCACTCATCTTCCGCCCGAGTCTGTCATGTTTATTCCATGATTCTCATCCTCCAGATTCCAGCCCTGTTTCTCTGTCCTCCATTTTCTGTCAAGCCAGTGGTAGAATAATTCCAGGTAAGTCGGTTACTTTCGGTGCTCGGATTGGGGTGGTTGTTGTGCCTCTCATGCCGAGGGTTTTGTTCTTCTAGCTTTGCCACGTCAAGCGCAGGATACAATTTCCGAAGCCCCGCATCCATACTCCACAGGTGAAGATGTCTCATGTCTCGGAGTTAGAGGATAATCTGTCGTTTCCCGGGTCATCCGCATCCGGCCACGCTAGCACGGCTTCATTGAGAAACTGGACTGTTCCCAGACTGATCGCGGAACTCAACCGTAGGGGGATCCGTCATCCCGCGTCCGCCCGCAAGGCAGAGCTGTACCGCCTGTTGATGACGGCTCCTAGCTCCGCGGAGGATCAGTCCAGCATGGCTTCTATCCATGAAGCACTAACACAAATCCAGACCTCTATTAGCGGCCTCGCCAGCTCGGTGTCTGATATTCAGGCCAGGGTGGCAGTGTTGGAGACCAGGCCATCAGTGGCCCCCTCTTCTCCAGTCACCCCAGCCCCTCCGGTGTCCCCCCCAGAAGTTGCAGGTAGGCCGGCTCCCAGTCCTCAAATCGCGCCCTCCCATTTTATTCCTGACCACATCAAAAAAGATATATTAGCCGGGAAGGATGTTAATCTAGCCTCCATTCTAATTGCTTCCCAAGACGTTTCAGAGAATCGGGTCATCAGCTGCGGAGAGGTCGCGGTGGTACTGAAGGCCAAGGACGCCCGGCTTAACTGGAAACTTTCCATTTCGGAATTCGTTCTGGCCTTCAGTCTCTACCGGGATATTGTCTGCTCGGCTCAGCCCAATCGCAGGGAGGAGTTAGATACCTACCTGTATCGGGTTACAGATCTAGGTCATAAATACGGCGGCACCGCCTTCTATGACTATCATAGATCCTTTTCAGCCAAGGCAGCGGCGGCTCTGGCACAATTCCAGTTTACCACCAACTGGGCTGAACTGGACATGGAGCTCCTCTGCCGCCATTTTGCGGGACTCCGCGCCCCGGCTTGCTCCACCTGCCAGTCTATCTTTCATACATCAGAGTGGTGCCCTAACTTGGCCCATCCTCCACAGCCAGGGACGACCCCGGGTCCTTCAGGAACCTCCAAGAGCGCAGCTTCAGTGGACAAATTGGGCAGGCCTTTTGCATTTTTAGGCAGTAGTCAAATTTGCAACAATTTCAATGCTGGGGGTTGTTCATTCAATGTGTGTCGGGCCCTGCACATTTGTTCAGCCTGCTTCCGGGCTCATCCCCGCTCGGCCTGTCCCCGGAAGTCCAAGACATCCTGACTAGCCGACATTAACATAGATTTGCTAGCAGCCCTCTTGTCAGACCATCCGGACCAGAATTTCGTGGCTTTTCTGTTGGCCGGCTTCAGGGAGGGCTTTCACACGGGCCTGGTCACTTTACCTCAGGTCTCGTGGGAAGGCTCTAACCTGAGCTCGGCCGACAGCGATCCCAAAGCAGTCACTGCTCTCATACAAGCCGAGGTCCAGAAGGGTTTTTTCATTGGCCCTTTCTCCAGCATACCATTTCACACTTGGAGAATTAACCCTATCGGCTTGGTTACCAAACAATCATCAAATAAAAAACGACTAATATACGATCTGTCAGCGCCTCATATGTGTGCTACCCCTAGCCTGAATTCCCTTATACCATCTGAGGAATATTCAATGCAGTATTCCTCGGTGGATAAGGCCATTCAGCTTATTCTTCAGTCAGGGGTGGGGTCCTGGCTTGCCAAGGTCGACATTGCCGACGCCTTCAAGTTACTCCCCGTGCACCCCCATCTCTGGAGGTTCTATGGCATCAGATGGTCAAACAACTTTTATTTTGCCAACCGGCTCACCTTCGGGTCCAAGAGCAGCCGCTGGTTGTTTGACCAGTTCGCCAGGGCCCTCCACTGGATCCTAGTGCAGCACGGCGGTCTCCCTATGGTAATCCACTATCTTGATGACTTCTTTCTCATTGAGAAACCCCAACAGGCCCCGTCTATCCCAGCCACCCTCATCAAGATCTTTTCCCAACTTCAGGTTCCAGTAGCCACTAATAAAACGGAAGGGCCAGCCACCAAGGTTACCTTCTTAGGGATCACCCTGGATTCAAAGAAAATGGAGGCCAGCCTTCTACCAGAAAAGTTATTGAAAATTAGGCAGGCCATCTCCAAGGCAGCCACTTCTAGGCTGTTGACTAAGGCCAAGCTCCAGTCCCTGTTAGGTCTCCTTACTCACGCCACCAGGATCATGCCACAGGGCCGCTCCTTCCTGTCCAGGTTGTTGCAACTCCTGCCAGCAGCCCAGGACAAGGATGCCGTCATCCATTTGGACAGCCACGCCATCGCGGACCTGGCTATGTGGAATTCGTTTCTCACTGACTGGAATGGCATCTCTTTATTCGTTCCACGATGGGACTCCAATTCCCCCATCGTCTTCTCTGATGCGGCCGGCTCCTCCGGGTTCGCGGCCATATTCAGGTCCCATTAGTTGGCTGCCCAATGGCCGCCGGAAGTGGTCTCAGACGCCTCGGCCGTTAGGTCATCACCGCTGCTAGAATTATACCCCATTGTAGCTGCCGCCTTGGTCTGGGGTGCCAGCTGGTCTAATGCGGCAGTCCTTTTTGTATCTGACAACCAATCACTGGTAGACATCATCAATGCAGGGAGGGCAAATTCCCATAAAATCAGGGCACTCTTACGCAGGCTAGTATGGCTCTCCCTCACACTTAATTTCAACATACGCTGTGCCCACATCCCGGGGGAATCTAACGTGGCTGCCGATGCCCTTTCCCGTTTTAACTTTCCGGTATTCTTCCAGGAGATGCCCGAGGCGGACCCTGGATTAGCAGTTTTCGTGGCGCAAGCTGAAGGCCTGGTGGAGAAGTCACTGTTCCGTAACACCGCCAGGAATTATCAAGCCGCGGTGAAGGCCTTCGAGAAATTCAGGGCCAGGTTTCCAGAGGTTCAGATAGAGGAAATAGAATACATCATGGCATTTATCGCATATTGCAACTGCCAGCTGGGTCTCTCACCCAATACCATCAAGCTTTACCTCGCAGGGCTGCAACACCATCGCTTGCTAGCTAATCCAGCGGGGGCCTCTATTCTCTCCATACGAATCGTTAAAGCAGCTCTCAGGGGCCTGGAGAAGGGAAAAAGGGGAGTTCGGGTCTGGAGGTTGCCAGTCTCCGGTGAACTGTTCTGGGCTCTCTCGCTGGCCCTAGACAACTGTCCTTTTGGGCACTCTCTTAGTCTGGTTTTAAAAGCAGCCATGTACCTCAGGTTTTATGGCTTCCTCAGGCCCGGGGAATTCTCAGTTGGGCCTGGGCAGAAGAATTTCCTTTAAAAACATCACCTGGAAGGGGTCAGCGAACATTTCATCTTCCACCTGTCTACTACCAAAACCAGTCAAACGGGTCCTCCAACGGAAGTTAGGTTCTACCCCACAGGTAACCAGTGGTGTCCAGTTCAGGTCCTCCGACAGTTACTGTCACTCCTTTCTGCTCTCCCGTCGGACAGCCCACTGCTCCCCTGCGGGGCAAGACCCCTTTCCACCTCCAAATTCATCGCATACATCCGTTCACTGGTTCAGGGCATGGGTCTCGATCCTAAAGGAATTTCTGGCCACTCATTTCGAATAGGCGCAGCCTCCGCCGCATCCCAGCACAATGTTCCTGCCCACATAATCCGGTCTATGGGGCGCTGGCGCTCCTCCTGTTTCACCAGGTACGTGCCAAATCCCCAGGCAGAAATTTTGCAGGCGTTTTGTACTCTAGCTCTGTAATTACATAATAAATATTTTGCATCTATTCTGAGTCTCTTGCCCCCTTTCTTGGCATACCCACGTACGTGGCTCCCGGCACACCTCAGCCACTATGGTCCGGGTTAGGGGCTCCACGCTCCGATCTCCTAGCCCTGACCATAAATAGTTAAGGCTGATTTATCAGCCTGTATTTATGGGAGGGGCCTCTTATTCTTAAGGCCGCTCCCTTCCAGGCTCTCCACGCCACGAGCCGCTTGCCCCTCCCTCCCTCTCGTCTTTTTTTACTATTCATCATCAGGCACCATTCTGTGGGGTATGCCCCCTTTCTTGGCATACCCACGTACGTGGCTCCCGGCACACCTCAGCCACTATGGTCTGGGTTAGGGGCTCCACGCTCCGGTCTCCTAGCCCTGACCATAAATATATATATATATATATATATATATTTGTGGTAGGAGCTACGACGTGGTAGCTGATGGTGGGGAGCATGCCTAACCCGAGCTAAACCTAACTGGCTGATGTGTGCCCGGAGCCAGCGGTGGGGTAGGCCTGAATAAGTGGGCCACCCAAGAGGAAGGGAAAAGAAAAAAGGGGCAGGGAGGGAGGGGCACGAGACGACCGTCCCCCCCTGGATGCTGTGGGAGGATAAATAGATAAAGGTAGCCCCGCCCACAAATCCAGGCTGTAACCAGCCTTGCCTATTTGTGGTAGGAGCTACGACGTGGTAGCCGATGGTGGGGGGCATGCCTAACCCGACCTAAACCTAACTGGCTGATGTGTGCCCGGAGCCAGCGGCGGGGTAGGCCTGAATAAGTGGGCAAAAGAAGGAAACAAACGCATAGTAGGTGCAAAGGTTTATTGAACAAATAATAAACATCTCATAACGCTAAGGAGCAGAAAGCTCTGGAGATCTCAGTCTGGGGGTTAGGAATGTAACAAGCATAACATGAAGAGCTCCAGCGACCCATTTTCCGTATGACATGCCCAGGAACCTGATGCCAGGCAGCTGCTGAGGTGGCCCCTATACGAAAGGAGTACCCTGAAATTGCCCTATGATAATACCCCATTCCAGCAGCCAAGGTGCGGATATGAGAGATAAATTGTACCACCGACAGGGGCCTCCCTTCATGTGGTAGGAGCGGTGAATCGGGGGCGTGTCCACACTGAGGGAAGGAACGAACGGGGAATTGCCGTTCCAATCCGAAAGGAAGGAATGCCACATGAGAAGATCGGCAACGGCGTGCGAATCAAGGTGGATGGTGAAATCCTGCTCCTGGGCTGATGGTAAAAGACTGAGGAGCCTAGACACAAAAGATCTACCTTGAGGCATGATCCTGACCGCGAAGTTCAAGGACCCCAAGAGTGACTGCAATTCCAGTTTCGAAAGGGACCTGGAACGGACCGCTGAGGAAACTGCTTCTTTGATTTTAGACAACTTGGGTTGCGGAAGGCTAGCTTCCATGCGAACCGTGTCCAAGACAATGCCCAGCGCTCGGCCCCTCAGTCTTAGCAGTGGCAACTGGGACCTCCAAACTGGCGAACAGCTGGAGCAGGACAGACAGACCTTTTGGGTCGCTGCGGGGACTCTCCACGATCAGGAAATCGTCTAGGTAGTGGATGACCCTGTCCAGCCCCCCATGATGTACCAGAATCCAGTGCAAAGCCATCGCAAAGCGGTCTAACAACCAAGAGCTGCTCTTCGAGCCAAATGTGAGTCGGTTGGCAAAATAGTAATGATGGGCCCAATGGATACCATAATATTTCCATAACTGAGGAGCGATAGGCAGCAGCTTGAAGGCATCGGCGATGTCAGCTTTGGACAGCCAAGCCCCTTTCCCCAACGACAGGATGTAATCGATAGCCTCGTCAATGGATGAATAACTCATAGCAAACTCTTCGGACGGAATGAGTGAATTTAAGCTAGGAATACTGGACACATGAGGAGCAGATAGGTCATAAATTAGACGTTTTTTATTTGACTGCTGCTTGGTCACCAGACCAATGGGGTTGATTCTCCAACTGCCAAAGGGGATACTATCAAAAGGGCCTAACAGAAAACCCTTCTGCACCTCAGCCTGCAAGAGTGAGTCTACTGCCTCCGGGTCTTGAATAGCCGACAATAAATTCCTGCCTTCCCAAGGGACTTGGGGGAGGGCGATAAGCCGGGTGTGAAAGCTCCCCTCGAACCCCGAGAGTAGGAACTTTACCAACCACCGGTCGGGATGACTCTGGAGAAAAGCAGCCAGGAGCTCAACATTAATGTCGGCTAGTCATAAAGCCTTACTCTGCTTTTTGGGGCAACTGGAACGGGGATGGGCCCTGAAGCAAATGGAACAGACGTGTAACACCCTGCAACTACTAAAACCGCAACCTACGAAGTTGAAGTTATTGCAGACCTGGCTTTGACCCAAATAAACAATGGGCCTGCCCAACTTGTCCACTGACGGCTGGTGCCTCGTCGTCCCAGCAGGAGTAGGGAGGGAACGATCCTGACCCATGGTTGACAAATTGGGGCACCAGTCCGCCATGTGCAATATGGACTGGCACGCTGTGCATGTGGGGGCTCTGAGGCCAGCGAAGTGCCGGCAAAAGAATTCCATGTCCAGGCTCGCCCAGTCCGTCACGAACTGGAACTGGGCAAGAGATGCAGCAGCCTTGGCCGAGAATGACCGGTGGTAGTCATAGAAGTTGGATCCGCCATATTTATAACCTAAGTCAGTGACCCGGTACAAAAAGTGTCCAACTCATCGCGTCTGTGAGGTTGAGCTGAACAGACAACGTCTCGGTAGAAGCTGAACACCAACACAAACTCTGGAATTGACAGTTTTCTATTTAGGCGAGCGTCCTTCGCCCTCAGAACAACTTCCACCTCACCACAATTAATAACCTTATTTTCGGCAACGTCTTGGGAGGCAATAAGTATGGATGCCAGATTCACATCCTTTCCTGCCAGTATGTCTTTTTTCAGGGCGTCAGGAATGAAGTGTGAGGGAGCTACCGTGAGGCAAGCACCAGGCGTACCTGCCGGGGCCTCCTGAGAGGTGGAGGGGACAACCGGAGGGTCCACGGCCTGGGAGGTTGCCGGGGTCCGAGCCTCGAGCTCAACCATCCTGGACTGAATTTCCGCCATTGAACCAGTTAAACTGCCGATAGAGGATTGTAGCTGTTCTAACAATGCTTGAATGGAGGAGAGGGATGGCTGTTCGCTGGAGCCCCCTGACTCCGTCATCAGCAGGCGGTACAGCTCTGCCTTCCTAGCTGACGCGGGGTGATGGATGCCCCTCCGGTTTAGCTCCGCAATGAGCTTTGGGACGGTCCAGCTCCTGAGGGACGGATTACTAGCGTGACCTGAGGCGGACGACCCGGGGCCAGACATATTATCCTCAATATCAGAAGCGTGAGAGCGTGAGACATCATCCACCCGAGTCAACTTCTGACCTGTCAAGTCCCGCTGGTAAATTAGGACCTGCGTATATGCAGCAACGGGCTGAACAATGAGCTAAGCAGATGCGCGAACCGTCGGAACCTTGAAGAAACAAGACACGACTTGCAAACTAAGATGAGGAAGCGCCGGGAGATCAGGGCAATGTGACAACGTGACCAAATTGATGAGATGGAAGAAGAGATGTGCCGGGCAGCCCAGCACGTGAATCGACCCCCCGAATGGTGTGCGGAGCTGTGGAAACCCCCGAGTGGCCTGGCGCCTAAGGGACCTGAGAAAAGGCGAACGCAACCCCGTGCAGAGGGCGATGAAGGCGCAGAAAGCTGAGAAAGTGAAGAGAACCTGCCCCCCACCCTGGACAGGACCCAGAAACTGGACCCGCAGGGTGGAAGAAATGCATGGACGGGTGGCTGCAGCGCCAAGGGAGGAGGTGCTGAAAGCCCGAGTGAGGTGAAGGAAGGCCTAGCTGAAGAAAGAGAACGTGGCGCGGGATTGTGAAGAATGGTGCACAGACACCGAGGGCTCATACAGGGTGACAACGGCCAGACCAGCCAAGGGGCCTGAGGAAAAAAGGTGAACCCGATACCGTCCAGGACCTGATGATGCCAGGGGCGAGCCCTAAGCGGTTCAAGCCCAGCAAGGCAAATGGACCCGTGCGAGTGGCTCATGAGCCGCCGAGGCTTGGGAAACTCGAAGGTAAAAGTATGTCCTCCTGGCATGCACCTGGTCCTGAAAAACAAGTGTGGAGACGTGACCCTGAGAGATTCGCGTATAGCGTTTTGGTTTCACTTTGCTCAGTTCCTTTCTTTCCCTCAGCTGCCTCTTATCTTGATTAATTGGCTTGCTTTACATTCCCTCCCATACTGCTTCTCCTTGCAGTTTATATTACTTCCTGGATGAAGTATGTGCTGCTGGAGGCTGCAGTTGCTTTGCTCTAAGATAAGTGCATTCCGTTTACTTTGTGTTTTGTTTGCTGGCTTGATTCAAGGTGACCCTGATTCCCTCCGTATTCTGTGCAGGGAGCCGGTGGCTGTTCCCCTCACAACTATAGGGAATTCAGGTGTCACTCAGTTATAAGTACGAGGGCATGTATTTGTCTACCACCGGGACCTGTACATGTGCATAGCAGTTAGGGAGAGTTCTTAGGGATTTATAGAGCCCTCCTATATTTTCCTTAGTTTGGGATGAAGCTAGTCTGTCGTTATTTATCAGTTCCTGCTAACTTTTCTCCATCCTTGACAACATGGCAGTGGAATGTGAGCACAGAGGGCCCCCTCGGTCAGACCTGCGAGAGGATGGACGATGGTGCAGATAGGCAGAGGCCAACTGACTACATAGGATGTCTCTGTAGTACTTCAGATTGTCCTCCCACTCAGTGGGTGTAAAAAAGGCCCACATTTTGGACAAGGAGTGAGGGTCCAACGTGCTGGAGAGCCAGAAGTCATCCCTCTGTCACAAACAAGTGAGCATGCAGCGGGCCATTTGTGCAAGTGACTCTGAGGGATTCCCTGCATCCATCTCCACTGCATACTGCCAAGGTGTGTCTGGGCCTCGTCTTCCTCATCGACCTCTTGCTCCTCCGGCTGCTCCTGCTCATCCTCTCCTGTCACCGCAGTAGAAAAAACACTCATTGTGCTACATATTGCCTGTGCTCCAATGTCCTCCTCCCCCTCCTCCTCCTCTTCCAGTTCAGCCCCCACAGGGCTTATGTGGCCATGAGATCTAGGCGCCACGTCTCCAGTCCCCTGACAAGCCATATTCACCAGCATCTGTTCCAGGACATGAAGCAGTGGAATGATGGCGTTCATCCCGTAGTCTTGGCAACTGACAAATAATGTGGCCTCCTCAAAGGGCCTAAGCAAACGGCAGGTGTCATGCATCAGCTGCCACTGGCTGACATTAGAGTTACACAGGGGAGTACTCGTATCTCCTTGGATCATCAAGAAATAGTTTTTGGCCTTTCTCTGTTCCTACAGTTGGTCCAACATATGTATTGTGGAATTCCAACGGGTGGAAACGTTGCATATCAGCCTATTTTGGGGGATGCGTTTTGCCGCTGTAGCTCAAGGAGGGTGTGCTTTGCGTTGTACGAGTGGCTGAAGTGCATGCAAAGTTTCCTGGCCATTTTCAGGATGTCTTGCAAATGGGTGGAAGACTTCAGGAACCGCTTGTCAACCAGATTGAACACGTGTGCCATGTAGGGCGCATGGCTCAGCCTTCCTTGATGCAGCGCCGACACCATATTCTTCCTGTTGTTGGTCACCATGGATTCCGATTTTTAGTTGTTGCGGAGAAAGCCAGCAGTTGATTTCTTTCTGAAGCAGTTCCTCCCCTGTGAGACTACGTTCCCCCAGGGCAAACCAGGTACAGAACCGCGTGACACCGCCCTGCCCTGCACATGTGGTATTCTAGAGGGGCACTGTGACTTGTCCCTGCAGTGGAGGCTGATGATATGGTGGAGGATGAGGAGGCAGAGACGCCAACGGCGTGACAACGTGGAGGCGGAAGCGGCGTGGCCTGTCCAAGTTGCTGGTGTGGCTGTGCAGGAACCACATTCACCCAGTGGGCTGTAAAAGAAAAGGAATTGTCCCTGACCATAGTTACAGCTCTACATGTCGGCACTACCGTGCACTTTGGCAGACCTCAACAGGCTACAGTACTGGCACACCTTCTGTTCTACATAAGTGTGCAGGGCTGGTACTGACTTTTGGGAAAAGAAATGACGGCTTGGGACTCTCCACCTCGGCTCGGCACAAGCCATCAATTCTCTGAAAAGTGCAGAGTCCACCACTTGGAAAGGGAGGGACTGCAGCACCAGCAACTTGGCCAGGAGCATGTTCAACTTCTGCGCCATTGGATGCATGCATGAATACTGCTGTCTCTTGGCAATCGCTTCAGTGATTGATTTCTGGCGGAATGACTGACGAGGAGTAAAAGGAGGAGGAGCAGGAGCATCAGGACCAGCAGACGATGGGACAGACAGCTCCCTTCTGCTGAGCCAGTCTAGCCTTGACTGCCTGCAATGGGGTGCGTGCCACTGGGTGATGCAGCTGTTGCTGCGGCAGGCTGGAACATCACATCAGAGCCACGATTGTCGCAGGCCACTTTATGGTGTCGCTGCATATGTTGTTGCAGGGCAGTGGTGCCAACATTGGCCCCCTGGCTACGCTCTACCTTTTGCCCACAGATTCGACATATGGCCATGTTCACCTCCTCCGGGGTCTTGACAAAAAACTGACACACCGCCGAGTAGCTGATTTTCCCCCAACACTCAGCACAGACAGACTGATAGTGCCGCTGCTCGCGTAAACCCGTGTACCACTTCTTTCTGGGCAGCTAGGCTGCTCAGAAGTGGTTGGCCTACCCCTGGACCATTTGGCTGCTGACCTTCCACCCTGCTGACTCCCAGCAATGCTACCACATTGCTGGCTCAGCCGCTGCCTCATGGGCAAGCTGCCACCCTCTTCTACCGATGACGATGAAGCCCCTTCTTCAACCAGCTCCCAAGTGCAATCGGCTTCATAAACATTGAGTAGTGTCTGCAAGTCAATGATGTCCTCCTCAATGCTCTCTGGGTCTGGAGGCTGACCGCTCGCAACACCACCTCCCACGATTCTCCTCATTACTACTTGCCCACCTAGCGGAGGAAGCGGCAGATGTCTCCTCCAAATCTTGGCTGGGTAGTAGCTGCTGACTGTCCTCGAGTAGCTCGTCCTTGCTGAATACTAGAGCTGAGCCCACAGCAGATAGTATTTCTCTGGCTGAGGGAACAGCAAAGGACAGAGGCAGTTTGAGGACAAATGAGGGCATGGGGCCTGCTCCTTTGCCATGCCAACTAAGGGTTGTGTCTGACGAATCCACCGACTGATGGCTGGGGGCTGACCGATGTCACTTGAGATGAATTGGATGACCGAGTAAACCAATCAATAACCGCTTGGTTGTTGGTCAAAACAAGACCAATAGATGACACCGGGAGCTCAGGGCTCTCGCTGCGACTCCTGCTGCCACACCCTCTTAATCTGCTGCAACCTCTGCCTGCGCCAGAAACATTTATGCCTCTGCCGCTCCTCTGTGGATGGCCTGGCACTTCTCTGTCTGACATACTTTTAGCTGAACTAAAATAATTAAAAGCAGATTAAAACAACCCTAAAAGCCCAGAATATGTTTCTCTTTTTGGACAGAAATAGGCCACTAACCGCTTTTAGCACAAATACAAGTAAATGTGAACTGCCTATATATTTCTCGTTTTGGACTGAAATAGGCCACTAAATTATTATTGCGGAAATAAAAACAAACGTGACCTGCGTATATATTGCTTGTATTCAAATGAAAAAGCCCACTAAATGATTGCAGAGTAAATTACAGAAACAGTTAACTGCATATATTTTTCTCTTTTGTTTCTTAAATATGGAAATAAACACTTTTAGTGCAAATAACACCCAAATGTGAACAGGGTATATTTTTCTCGGGTTGTACTAAACTGGCAATATACGCTTTTAGAGCAAATAACACCCAAATGTCAACAGTGTATATTTTTCACGGGTTGTACTGATCTGGCAATATACGCTTTTAGTGCAAATAACACCAAAATGTCAACTGTGTATATTTTTCAATTTTTTTCGTATATTTTTCACGGGTTGTACTGAACTGGCAATATACACTTTTAGCTCAAATAACAACAAATGTCAACTATGTCAAATATTTTTCTCTTTTTCTCTAGAAATATGACAAAAAACGCTTATAGCGCAAATGACACCCAAATATTAATAGGGTATATTTTTCACCGGTTGTATTGAACTGGCAATATATGCTTTTAGCAGAAATAACACCCAAATGTAAAAAGGCTATATTTTTCACCAGTTGTACTGAACTGCCAATATATGCTTTTAGCGCAAATAACACCAAAATGTGAACAGGGTGTATTTTTCACGTGTTGTACTAAACTGGCAATATATGCTTTTAGCAGAAATAACACCCAAATGTAAACAGGCTATATTTTTCACCGGTTGTACTGAACTGCCAATATATGCTTTTAGCGCAAATAACACCAAAATGTGAACAGGGTGTATTTTTCACGGGTTGTACTGAACTGGCAATATACGCTTTTAGCCCAACTAACAACAAATGTCAACGGTGTGTATTTTTCTCTTTTTCTCTAGAAATATGACAAAAAACGCTTATAGCTCAAATAACACCCACCTGTGAACAGGTTATATTTTTCACGGGTTGTACTGAACTGGCAATATACTCTTTTAGCTCAAATAACACCAAAATGTGAACAGGGTGTATTTTTCACGGGTTGTACTGAATTGGCAATATACGCTTTTAGCGCAAATAACACCCAAATATGAACTGGGTATATTTTTCATGGGTTGTACTAAACTGGCAATATACACTTTTAGCGCCAATAACAACCAAATGTGAACAGGGTATATATTTCTTGGGTTTTACTAAACTGGCAATATACGCTTTTAGCGCAAATAAATCCCAAATGTGAACAGGGTATATTTTTAATGGGTTGTACTGAACTGCCAATATACGCTTTTAGCGCAAATTACACCAAAATGTCAACAGGGTGTATTTTTCACGGGTTGTACTGAACTGGCAATACACGCTTTTAACCCAACTACCAACAAATGTCAACGGTGTGTATTTTTCTCGTTTTCTCTAGAAATATGACAAAAAAAGCTTATAGCGCAAATGAGACCCAGATATTAATAGGGTATATTTTTCACCGGTTGTACTGAACTGCCAATATATGCTTTTAGCTCAAGTAGCACCAAAATCAGAACAGGGTATATTTTTCATGGGTTGTACAGAATTGTCCATATACACTTTTAGCGCAAATAACACCTAAATGTGAACAGGGTATATTTTTCATGGGTTGTACTAAACTGGCAATATACACTTTTAGCGTCAATAATAACCAAATGTGAACAGGGTATATTTTTCACAGGTTATACTGAACTGGCAATATACGCTTTTAGCGCAAATAACACCTAAATGTGAACAGTGTATATTTTTCACAGGTTGTACTGAACTGGCAATATACGCTTTTAGCGCAAATAACACCCAAATGCGGACATGGTATATTTTTCACCGTTTGTACTGAACTGGATATATATACTTTTAGCGCAAATAAAACCCAAATGTGAACAGGGTATATTTTTCACGGGTTGTACTGAACTGCCAATATACGCTTTTAGCGCAAATTACACCAAAATGTCAACAGGGTATATTTTTCACGTGTTGTACTGAACTGGCAATATATACACTTTTAGCGCAAATAACAACAACGGTGTGTATTTTTCTCTAGAAATATGACAAAAAAAAACATATAGCGCAAATAACACCAAAATGTCAACAGCGTATATTTTTCACAGGTTGTACTGAGCGAGCAATATACGCTTTTAGCACAAATAACACCCAAATGTGAACAGGGAATATTTTTCAAGGGTCGTACTGAACTGGCAAAATAATCTTTTAGTGTAAATAACACCCAAATATCAACATCAATATCAACTGTGAAGTTCTGGACCCGAACCCGAACATTTCCGTAAAAGTTCGAGTTCGGGGATTTAATGGCGCCAATCAACAAGCGTTTAACTAGTGTGCTCTTAGAAGCCATCACAGCCATGCCTACTAATGGCTAGTGCTGAGCGCGAATATTCGAATAGCAAATTTTAATCGTGAATATCGCAACTTTGAGGCAATATTTTGAATATAGTGTTATATATTCGTAAAAACGAATATTCGTCAATTTTTTTCATCTGAATCCATTACCTTCCTGCTTCTTGCTTGTGGGCCAAAGTGAGAAGGCTGCAATATCTAGTGAATTAGAATGTTCTTCATTATTTAATATAGTTTATGTTATGCGAAAGATCGGTAATTAAATATGAGCATTAACATTTAGAATGTAGTGCTATATTTGTAATTTATGAATATAGCGTTATATTCTACATATATGACAGATATAAGCCACTAGAGGCTTTTCAACATAGCACTTGCACCCCAATAACTAATTGCTGGAATGACAGAGCTGTATTATGAGACTAACTGGATCCCCAAGTAATGTTTCCCTGCACAATCAAGTTTTTCATATGTTTCTCCCTATCTCTCCCTGCCTGTGAAATGATTACTCTCACTATCCTTTCCCTGCACTAGTGAATCACTTCTTTGTTTTTATTTTAAAACAATTAAGGTAGTTGTTCTTTCACTGATTCCCTTACGTCCTAACCAGTGGCACAGATGGGGTATTCCGTCCCCGTGGACTGGTAGGACAGGTGGAAATTTTATTGACGCAAATTAAATCATTGACTAATCCCTCACACCCCCAAAAAAGAGGGGGATTACCCCCAGTAATCTTGTGTTTTTTTAGGTTGAACAGGTATTTCCCCCTCCCCCCATCTTCTGGAGGGGGGGGGTCGATTCCTGGGCTGTTACTCTTACCCTTTTTTTGGATTAATCTGATGCTTTTCTTCTCCTGCGTAACTGGCAGGTAAATTTGTCGGGAAGCCCGTAATACTGAACGTGAGCCCGTGTGGGGGACAGGGCTCCGGCATGTGTGCAAGCTCTGCTGGTCCTCTGGCTGGCTTGTCCGCGCGCTACTTTTGGGTCTGTCAGCCCCGCATGTTCTGTAGGGCACTGCCATTTTGGGAAGTGATGTCTTTGTGATGTCACTTCCCCTTGTCTTTCCCAATCGCTCCCTTTTGGGTTTTATGTTAGAGGAGATGTTATATTCCAACTTAGCGCCGCTAGTGGCATTCCCCAAGTCCATTTGGGGGTTTTATCAATTTTAAGGAGTAAGAGATTTAGAGCTAGCCCCACCCCTTCCAGGGCGGAGCTTATTTATTTCAGCGCCAGGGAGGCTATGTAAAGCTGTGTCTACAGTCATTCGGCCTCTTGGAGCGCAGATGTACTTTTATCTGCTTATCTGCTTAGGCTGAAGCGAATTCTGCTTATTGCGATTTTGATGTTTCAGATTGTGCCTCAATTTAATTCTCTCTACTTCTAGCAAATTTTTTGCTTTTCTGGGTAGAGATCCTTTTCTTGCTTGGGTTTCCGTCTCCTCCTACTGACTCAACAGTTAATTCTGTCTCTGTTTTGCAGCCATGTCTTCCACAGGGGACAGTGACTGGGATCCTGGCAGGAAAAATTCTGGCAAGAGACGCCATCTTCAGTGCCATGACTGTCATATTGTCCTGGAGGACAACTATGTGTATTCCTGTTGTCCACCCTGTAGGGCCAAACTTCTTCCCCAGCAAGAAACTACGGTTTCTGATGTGGTAGACTGGGTGAAGGGGAATATGGAGCCAACATGAACCAAGTTAACTCGTATATTGAGGAGCTGAAACAAGCTCTTGTAGCCAAGCGCCGGAGACCTTCCTCTCCTCCTCGAGCAATGCAGGTGTCGGGGGCTCAAGATGCCAGAGAGGGTTCTTTCTCCTCTTCTTCTGAGGACGAAGACGGTTTTGTTTACTTTTTCCCTCCCGAGAAGGCCCAGCGGCTGCTGAAATCCATCCGGTCGGGGGACCAGGATGATGATCAGTGGGAAGCCTCAACATCCGCCTCTAAGGGGCCCAGGGCCTTTAAAGGGGACAATTCCCTCCTGTCATTAATGAGGATCGAGTGGAAGAAACCGGAAAAGGGTCCCATGTTGACCAAAAGATTTAAATCGGTCTTCCTGCTGAAAGAAGATCAGTTGTCCATTTGGGGGCCGGTTCCAAAGGTGGACATGGCCATTTCCAAGCTTTCCAAGAGTACAATATTACCATCGGATGACGGTTCAAGTCTCCAGGATTCGATGGACAGGAAGGCTGATTGCGCTTTTAGGCGTGTTTATTCCTCTGCTTCAGCTTCTGCCTCGGTCCTCTGAAGTGGCGAACTTCCTCAAGACCAGGTTCGCCCATATTCAGTCTGACCTGGACCAGGGGTCTCTAGGGATGACATCTTGGCCTCTTGTAAGACGGCCAATCTAGCCATTGATTTTGTGTGTGACGTGGCTCCACAACAACTGAAGTTGGCTTCCAAGTCCATTTCGCTTTCTACTGCGGGCAGGCGTCCGCTCTGGTTAAAACCCTGGAAGGCTGATACTACTTGTAAAGATAATCTCTGTGCCATGGTGTATGAACCCTATGGCACACCACACAATGAGATATTTAAAGTTGTATTTTTAATTCATAGATGTGTAAATATCTTACAACATTTTAGTCTTATTCCATATCCAGATTTTACATATTACTTTAGCATAGGGTCAAATTACAGTGGTCCCGACGTTTCGGTCAATTGTGACCTTTATCAATGGATCTGGAAGAACATAATGAAAAATGTAAATTGGAGGGAATAAGTAATGTAAAAGAAAAAAGCATGGATCTGGGAATCTTTGTCTGCATCAAAGTGATAGTAGTAAGGACATAATCCAAGAGGGTAATGGTAATGATAGCAGTGAGGGACTAGGTAAGGTAAGTACTGAAAGAGATATATGTATATATCTTTTGGAGACCATAGGGAGAGTGCTGGAAGCATAATGTCATTTGAAATGAGGGAGAGTGACAGAAGAAGTATCTTCAAGTTATAATGTTGCTAAAAAGGAATCACAGCAGATAAAGAAAAAACACAGTAGGTAAAGAAAGACATAGTAGAACCTGCCAGCTAGAAATATAGTCAATTACCTGTGGCCCATGGAGTCGTGTGAGGCTGGATATATGGGCAGCTGCATCCCACCGAGTTTATATACAAGAATGTAGGGCTTCCTGGTTGGTGACGTGCCGGACGGCTGACGTCATCGCGCAAAATTATGTGCGCAATGCGAATATATGTTAACCACCTCCCGTCACGCTAACACCGAAAGGTGTGCGGGAGGTGGTTCTCTCGGGTCTCGTTCACGCCTATCGGCGTCATCCCGCGAGACCCGTGATTTCATGTGAACACTGGAGGTTAGAACTTAGTCTACAGACTGCCAGCGATGTCAGTAAATCGCATCCAAATCGCATATCAGACGCTATTTTTTAAACAGCGTCTGATATGTCTGCTGCCTGCTCCTCTGGTGGTCCCTTTTGCTTGGGACCACCAGAGGACACGGGTAGCTATGTAAGAGCACCAATCACCACACACCAACCCCCAACCCCCCCTGTCACTTATTAACCTCTTATTAACCCCTGATCACCCCATATTAACTCCCTGATCACCCCCTGTCACCCCCATGTCATTGATCACCCCCTGTAAGGCTCCATTCAGACATCCGCAGATCCACGGATCTGCAAAACACGGACAGCGGCAGTGTGCTTTCTGCATTTTGCGGAGCCGCACATTACCAGAACTATATAGAAAATGCCTTTTCTTGTCCTCAATTGCGGACAAGAATAAGACATGTTCTATATTTTTGCGGACCTGGAAGTGCGGACCTGGAAGTGCGGATCCGCAATTCTGGATCCGAGCGGGACAAAGTCTGTCCCCATAAAAATGAATGGGTCCGCAATTCCGTTCCGCAAAATGTGGAACAGAATTGCGGACGTGTGAATGGGGCGTAAGGTTCCCTTATCACCGTCACTTAGTTAGCTACTTGTTAGGTAGTTAGCTCCCAGCCCACCGCACCGCAGTTACTGATTAGTCGCTGATTAGCGTCATCGCTGTCGCTAATCAGCACTAGTACTATATAGTATCTGTGAGTAATCAAGACTGATCGCAATCAGATCTATATCAGTACATTACGGTCACCTTGGGCTCTACAAAAAACGCAGTGTTCGCCCGATCAGGCCTGATCTTGTGCCAACACTTGCGTTCAGTCCGTCCCATCTCAGTGACAGAATTTTTTTTTTCTGATCACTGCAAAAACACCGTAAAATCGCTGCGGCACTATAAAGGTCACTTTTGAGCTTTTTGGATCTTTATTAGCGATCGCAGCTTTAGGGTCCATTCACACGTCTGTGGTGTGCTGCGGACCAGCAAATTGCGGATCCGCTGCACACCATGCCGGCACTCTCCATAGAGATTCCTATTCTTGTCCGCAGGCTGCGGACAAGAATAGGACATGCTCTGTCTTTTTTGTGAGGTGGTGGCCAAATGTTTCGGGGCCGAAACCCGGAGGTTCGCGGCCGCAGCTCCACAAATGCTGATGCGAAGAGCACATAGTGTGCTCTCCGCATCACCGCCAGCACCATTCACACTTAATGGGTCCGCATATATTCCCCAGAATTGCGGAATAGATAGGGACATTTTTGCGGACGTGTGAATGGGGCCTTATTTCGCAAGCACTCCTATGTCCTTTCTCCTCTTTTTTTTTTGCACAATTTTTGGCAGAGATTTTTTCATCCACATTGATTGTTGCGAATGAAGAAACCTGTGCAGTTCTTTTTTTCTTACAGCCCAGAGGAGAATAGCAGAAACTCCTAATGCTGGCCATAAATGTAATAATTGCAGAGACCCTCAAATGCCAGGGAGACCCTCAAATGCCTCAATACCACATGTCTGCCACTTTTTTGCAGCCTAGGTGCGTAAAGGGGCGGAGAGAACCTTTAGGCTTTACAGGGCTGCTCACAATTTAGCCCCGCCCAAAATACCATAACAGTAACCACACCACACAAATGACCCCATTTCGTAAAGTAGACACCCTAAGGTATTCACTGAGGGGCATAGTGAGTCTGTGGGAGATTTTTTTTTTTTTTTTGCCAGAAGTTAGCAGAAATGGAAACTTTATATTTTTTTTTTCCTCAGAAAGTGTCATTTTCTGCTAACTGAAATCATACATGAACTCATAATCCCCCCCCACAAAAACTTTGGGTTGTCTTCTTTCTAAAATGGTGTCATTTGGGGGGTATTTATACTATCCTGGCATTCTAGCACCTGAAGAAACATGACAGGTGCTCAGAAAGTCAGAGCTGCTTCAAAATGCGGAAATTCACTTTTTTGTACCATAGTTTGTAAACGCTATAACTTTTGCGCAAACCAATAAATATACACTTATTGGATTTTCTTTAATCAAACACATGTAGCACAATAAATTCTGACACAAACTTGTATAGAAATGTAATTTGTCAATGTCCAAAAAACGTTCACATACTGAACGGAAGACATCCTGATGCATCGTGAACAGATTTCTCTCCATTCAGAATGCATTAGGATTATCCTGATCAGTATATTTCCATCCTAGAGCTCCGAGGACGGAACTCTAGGACGGAAAGCAAAAACGCAGATGTGAAAGGGGCCTAAGCAAATAAACTAGCTGTCTTGGGTGAGAAGGAGGAGGCGGGGGGGAAGGAGGGGAGGGATAAACAAACGAGGGGGGGTGGAGGGGAAGGAAGTGGGGGAGAGGTGGGGCAAGGGGGAAGGCGGGAGGGACGGGAACCAATCTCACCCATAGGAGTATATGACTAGATGAATGTCTTCCATATTAATGGGTCTGTGAAAAGAAAATACATAAAATATCAGAGGTGATGTAATATTTCAAGCATTATTATAAAAATCACATTCTCTGTTCAGTCCCTTTGGAGACAATGTATTGAAGCGATGTACTCAATATGATTCACATTGCTTTAATAATAAAGTTCTGTTCCCTCCTCGTCGTGGTAGAGGTACCTGTTCCAGTACTTGAAAGTGCATTGTCGAGATTTGATGATTCGAGTGTTTAAAGTGAGCCGGAATCAGTAGAAGTAATTGGTCAGTTCTGATTGTGGATTTGTGTTTGGAGATTCTGTCTCTGATATGCTGCGTAGTTTCGCCAACATAGACCAGTCCGCAAGGAAATTTGATCAGATATACAACATGAGTGGATTTGCAAGTGAAATACCCTTTAATAGGGAATTTCTTGCCGGAGTGGGGATGGGTAATAGCATCTCCTTTAGACCTTAAAGCGGCATGATGATGCGCAATTTTGTGCGTGAAACAGCCGTCCCGCTCTAACCACCTGCATTGGCGTCCGCCTGCAGCCCTCATTGTTTGCGAATTAATGCTGTAATTACAGCGAAATAAAGCAAGATTGAAGACTTCCATGGTGAGTGTTGCCTTCCTTTATTACTTTCCTCGCATGACAAACCTAATTCAGGGTAGATGTTGTCGAGGAATTGATGGAATTAAAGCATGCTAGATGTCGATCCTTCCCAAAGACAGAATATATCATCTATAAAACGCAGCAAAATTTTGGCATGTTGTACAAAAAGGGGGTGTGTGTAGACATACTGTTCCTCAATGGCTATCATATACGTATTTGCATAAGGAGGGGCCACGTTGGCCCCCATCGCGGTCCCTCGTTTTTGAGCGTAAAAATTGTCCACAAATAGAAAGAAATTTTCATGTAGGACTAGTGTCAATAATGAGACGCAAAACTAATTTTGAATTGAGTCAAGGGTGGAGTGTCTGGCCGCGGTCGCCTCTTCCGTATCTGTTTCTTGTGCGTCCTCTCCCAAAAAATGGGGTCGATGGGATCTTTCGTTGTCTGAACCAAATGAACTTTGTCCTGATGAGAGATGTTGATAGCTGTAGTCACGTGGAGTTTGGGATCTCGCCACCTGTAAACTCTGTTTAATCTGTAGTCTTCTGCGTCTCGAATAAATTTCGATCTCTTGGTTGATCCTGTGTTTCTCTGGTATTCAGTGATTTGTTTCAACGTCTTCTCTATAAGGGAGTTACAATGTTCCTGGGATAAAGTGGTGGTAAGTTGATCCTCAGTAGTTGCAATCTGTTTGGTCAGGTCATGGTTAATAGCATCAAATCGAAGGAACATTTATTTAAAATGTTCTCGAAGCGGTGAAAAAGTCAGAATCTTCTTTAAATAGGGTTGGACGTAGATGTGACCTGAGTTCCCTTGGTATACGGCCATTTTTATGATATTCAGTAAGGGTACTGCAATGTAGTTTTAGAGATGGTAATCAATGGAGAGCCCGGACATAGTCTATAGTTTTCTATTCCTGTGAAGGAATATGCAGGAATTCGTTTCCCAGAACGATCTGTCCGATAATATTATTCGTTGTTTCAGTGTCATATGAGAAGGTATACTGAGACAATGATGACTGGTGCTAGATCCACAGAGTAATACTGATAGGGAGGTATGGGATCTGCACACCTTGTGTGGGGTGGGTGCTCATAGAGAATAAGAACAGTTGTAGGTAGAAATCTATGGCACACCACACAATGAGATATTTAAAGTTGTATTTTTAATTCATAGATGTGTAAATATCTTCTTTACAACATTAGAGTTGAGCGAACACCTGGATGTTCGGGTTCGACGAGTTCGGCCGAACTTTCGAAAAATGTTCGGGTTCGGGATCCGAACTCGACCCGAACTTCATCCCGAACCCGAACCCCATAGAAGTCAATGGGGACCCGAACTTTTGGGCACTAAAAAGGCTGTAAAACACACCCGGAAAGGGCTAGAGGGCTGCAAAAGGCAGCAAAATGTAGTTAAATCCCCTGCAAACAAATGTAGATAGGGAAATGATGAGTTAACATAAAATAAATAAAAATTAAACAATATTAATTGGAGTGAGGTCCCATAGCACAGAATCAGGCTTCAAGTCACCCACCAATGGAGAAGGTCACTTACTATTATTTTGACCACAGCACCCAGACAAAGGAGAGAGGTCCCACAGCAGAGAACCAGGCATCATATCACCCACCACAGGAGTAGGCCACCATTTAGTTACTTTGACCCCTACACCCAGACGGAGGAGAGAGGTTACACAGCAGAGAATCAGGCATCATATCAACCACCACAGGAGAAGCCACCATTTAGTTACTTGGACCCCTGCACCCAGGAAGAGGAGAGAGGCCCCACAGCACATATTCTGGCATCATATCAGCCACCACAGGAGAAGCCACCATTGAGTTACTTTGACCCCTGCACCCAGGAAGAGGAGAGAGGCCCCACAGCACATAATCTGGCATCATACTAACCACCACAGGAGAAGCCACCATTGAGTTACTTTGACCCCTGCACCCAGGAAGAGGAGAGAGGCCCCACAGCACATATTCTGGCATCATATCAGCCACCACAGGAGAAGCCACCATTGAGTTACTTTGACCCCGCACCCAGGAAGAGGAGAGAGGCACCACAGCACATATTCTGGCATCATATCACACACCACAGGAGAAGGCCTCTTTTCAGTGATTTAGGCCTTTGGACCCAGACAGAGGAGAGAGGCACCACAGCACATATTCTGGCATCATATCAGCCACCACAGGAGAAGCCACCATTGAGTTACTTTGACCCCTGCACCCAGGAAGAGGAGAGAGGCCCCACAGCACATATTCTGGCATCATATCACCCACCACAGGAGTAGGCCACCATTTAGTTACTTTGACCCCTACACCCAGACGGAGGAGAGAGGTTACACAGCAGTGAATCAGGCATTTAGATCACCCACCACAGGAGTAGGCCACCATTGAATCAGACCCCGGCAACCATGTCAGATGGCACAAGCATAAGCTTTATATCAATCAGCACAGGAGAAGGCGACTTTGAAAGACTTTGACCCCTACACCCAGATGGAGGAGAGAGGTTTCACAGCAGAGAATCAGGCATCATATCAACCACCACAGGAGAAGCCACCATTTAGTTACTTTGACCCCTGCACCCAGGAAGAGGGAGAGAGGCACCACAGCACATATTCTGGCATCATATCAGCCACCACAGGAGAAGCCACCATTGAGTTACTTTGACCCCTGCACCCAGGAAGAGGAGAGAGGCCCCACAGCACATATTCTGGCATCATATCACCCACCACAGGAGTAGGCCACCATTTAGTTACTTTGACCCCTACACCCAGACGGAGGAGAGAGGTTACACAGCAGAGAATCAGGCATTTAGATCACCCACCACAGGAGTAGGCCACCATTGAATCAGACCCCGGCAACCATGTCAGATGGCACAAGCATAAGCTTTATATCAATCAGCACAGGAGAAGGCGACTTTGACAGACTTTGACCCCTACACCCGGACGGAGGAGAGAGGTTTCAAAGCAGAGAATCAGGCATTTAGATCACCCACCACAGGAGTAGGCCCCAATTTAATGGGACCCGGCAACCATGTCAGATGGCACAACCATCAGCTTCATATCAATCAGCACAGGAGAAGGCGACTTTGAAAGACTTTGACCCCTTCACCCAAACAGAGGAGAGAGGTTCCACATCAGAGAATCAGGCATCATATCAACCACCACAGGAGTAGGCCACAATTTAGTTTATTTGACCCCTGCACCCAGGAAGAGGAGAGAGGCCCACAGCACATATTCTGGCATCATATCACACACCACAGGAGAAGGCCTCTTTCAGTGATTTAGGCCTTTGGACCCAGACAGAGGAGAGAGGTCAGAGATTAGCTTCATATCCCCAGCACAGCAGAAGACCGCTTTATTTGACTTAGGCCTCAGCACCCAGACAGAAGACAGAGGTAGCATGGCAGAGGTTATGGCTTCATGTCACCCGTTAGTTTAACCGGCCACTTTCATCTGGTTAGGCCCGGCGCCCAGACAGAGAAGAGTTTCATTCAACTGTGGGTTTCATAAAATTTGTATCAAATAAAGAAGTGGCCCGTAGCACAACAAGACATGTTTTAGGCAGTTAATAAGGACTACTCTGCACAAGGGAGGGACAGGTCCTGTGGGATCCATGCCTGGTTCATCTTTATGAAGGTCAGCTTGTCCACGTTGGCTGTGGACAGGCGGCTGCGCTTGTCAGTAATGACGCCCCTGCCGTGCTGAATACGCGTTCAGATAAAGCGCTGGCCGCCGGGCAGGAAAGCACCTCAAGGCATAACATGCTAACTCTGGCCACGTGGACAATTTGAAACCCAGTAGTTGAATGGGGCCGAACCATCCGTCAGGATGTGGAGGGTGTGCAGACATACTGTTCAACCATGTTAGTGAAATGCTGCCTCCTGCTAACACGTTCCGTATCAGGTGTCGGTGCAGATAGCTGTGGCGTGGAGACAAAACTTTTCCACATTTCTGCCATGCTAACCCTGCCCTCAGATGAGCTGGCCGTGACACAGCTGCGTTGGCGACCTCTTGCCACTCCTCTGCCTTCACCTTCCACCTGTTCCCCTGTGACATGTGGGAATGCTCTCAAGAGCGCCTCTATCAGCGTGCGCTTGTACTCGCGCATCTTACGGTCGCGCTCCAGTTCAGGAATTAAAGTGGGCACATTGTCTTTATACCGGGGATCCAGCAGGGTGGCCACCCAGTAGTCTGCACACGTTAAAACGTGGGCAACTCTGCTAGTCGTTGCGCAGGCATTGGAGCATATATTCGCTCATGTGGGCCAGGCTACCCATGGGTAAGGACAAGCTGTCCTCTGTGGGAGGCGTATCGTCATCGTCCACCGTATCCCCCAGCCACGCACCAGTGATGGGCCTGGGCTGCCACCCCGCTGTGAACTTGCGTCATCCTCGTCCCCCTCCACCTCCTCCTCCTCATCCTCCTCGTCCTCCAGTACAGTGCCTTGGCTGGCGACTTGTGAACCTGTCCTCTGCTGCTTAAACAAACCTCCCTCTGAGCCAATTCGAACAGACTGGCCCGAAAGTGTTAGAAACGAGCCCTCATCCTCCTCCTCCTCCTCCACCTGGGCCACCTCCTCTAACATCATTGCCCTAAGTGTTTTCTCAAGGAGACATAGAAGTGGTATTGTAACGCTGATAACAGTGTCATCGCCACTGGCCATGTTGGTGGAGTACTCGAAACAGCGCAGCAGGGCACACAGGTCTCGCATGGAGGCCCAATCATTGGTGGTGAAGTGGTGCTGTTCGGCAGTACGACTGACGCGAGCGTGCTGCAGCTGAAACTCCACTATGGCCTGCTGCTGCTCGCACAGTCTCTCCAGCATGTGCAAGGTGGAGTTCCACCGGGTGGGCACGTCGCATATGAGGCGGTGAGCGGGAAGGCCGAAGTTCCGCTGTAGCGCAGACAGGCGAGCAGCGGCAGGATGTGAGCGGCGGAGCGCGCACAGACGGCCCGCACTTTATGCAGCAGCTCTGACATGTTGGGGTAGTGGTGAATGAACCTCTGCACCACCAAGTTCAGCACATGCGCCAGGCAAGGGATGTGCGTCAAACCGGCTAGTCCCAGAGCTGCCACGAGATTTCGCCCATTATCGCATACCACCAGGCCTGGCTTGAGGCCCACCGGCAGAAACCACTCGTCGGTCTGTTGTTCAATACCCCGCCACAACTCCTTTGCGCTGTGGGGCCTGTCCCCCAAACATATGAGTTTCAGAATGGCCTGCTGACGTTTACCCGGGCTGTGCTGAAGTTGGTGGTGAAGGTGTGTGGCTGACCGGATGAGCTGGTGGAAGCAGTGGAGGAGGAAGCCGAGTAGGAGGAGGAGGCTACAGGAGGCAGAGAATGATGCCCTGCGATCCTAGGGGCGGAAGGACGTGCGCCAAGGAACTGTCCGCCGGGGCCCAGCCGCCACTACATTCATCCAGTGTGCAGTTAGTGAGATATAGCGTCCCTGGCCGTGCTTACTGGTCCACGTATCTGTGGTTAGGTGGACCTTGCCACAAATGGCGTTGCGCAGTGCACACTTGATTTTTATCGGACACTTGCATGTGCAGGGAAGGCACGGCTGTCTTGGAGAAGTAGTGGCGGCTGGGAACCACATACTGCGGGACAGCCATGGCCATCAGCTGTTTGAAGCTGTCTGTGTCCACCAGCCGGAATGACAGCATTTCAAAGGCCAGCAGTTTAGAAATGCTGGCGTTCAGGCCAAGGGCTCGAGGGTGACTCGGGGAATTTGCGCTTCCTCTCTAAGGTTTGAGATATTGAGAGCTGAACGCTGCTGTGTGATATAGTGGAGACGCTAGTTGACGGTGGCGGTGGTGGTGGTGTCGGTGGCACATCCTCTGTTTGCTGCTCGGCAGGTGGCAACATTCCTCTCGAGGCGGAAGCCGAGGCAGCAGCGGTAGAGGAGCAGGGGGAGCCTCAGCGAGTGCCTGGTTTTAAGGTGTGTACCCACTGCAGTTCATGCTTTGCATGTAGATGCCTGGTCATGCAGGTTGTGCTGAGGTTCAGAACGTTAATGCCTCGCCTCAGGCTCTGATGGCAGAGCGTGCAAGTCACTCGGGTCTTGTCGGTAGGACATTGTTTAAAGAAGTGCCATGCCAGGGAACTCTTTGAAGCTGCCTTTGTGGGGCTGGGTCCCTGTTGGCGATGTCCAGTAGCAGGCGAACTCTGGGGCGGCGGCTCGTCTGCTTTGGCCCCCTGCTCCCTCTTTGGCTTCGCTGTTGTCTCGGTCTCACCACTACCTCTTCCTCTGAACTGTGAAAGTCATCGCCACGACCTTCAGTCCATGTGGGGTCTAAGACCTCATCGTCCTCTGCATCGTCTTCCACCCAGTCTCCCTCCCTGACCTCCTCCTGTTCAGTCTGCACACTGCAAAAGACGCGGCAGTGGGCACCTGTGTTTCGTCATCATCAGAGAGTCGGGTGACTCTGCTGTGGTGGTATTCCCATGTCCTCTTCATCTGGAGACATAAGTGGTTGTGCGTCAGTGCATGGTATGTCTTCCTCCACTGGGGAAGGGCTAGGTGGACGCCCCTGGGAAACCCTGGAAGCAGAGTCTTCAAACAGAAGAAGAGACTGCTGCATAACTTGTGGCTCAGACCGTTTCCCTGATATGCTTGGGGGTGATGTGACAGACTGATGGGCTTGGTTTTCAGGTGCCACCTGTGCGCTTTCCGCAGAAGACTGGGTGGAAGACCATGTGGTGAACGTGCTGGAAGCACTGTCGGCCACCCAATCGATTAATGCCTGTACCTGCTCAGGCCTTACCATCCTAAGAGCGGCATTGGGCCCCACGAGATATTGCGGTACATTCTGCCGGCTAGTTGAGGGAGTTCGTTCCCTACTGTGTGCGCCTGGGGCCGAACGGCCACGTCCTCTACCAGCAACAGAGGCTCCACGGACACCACCACGACCGCGTCCTCGTCCCTTAATAGTATTTTTCTTCATTGTTGCGATTCAACTCGCACCACAATGAAATATATTATTTTTATAAGCAAAATCCCTCACTGGAATACTTTCAGTCTTTTGACTGTATGGATTACAGATGGAATGACTGTTATATGTGAGTACCGCTTTCTTTGACAGATTCTAGTATGGGTACATATATGTTTTCCCAACCCCAGCACATTAATTTGCTAATTCCAGATGTATGAAACGCAGGCCTAACTGTATCTAGTATATTGAACGCCAGATAAACTAACTTGGCCTTTTTAAATAAAAAAAAATTCCCTCACTGGAATACTTTCAGTCTTTTGACTGTATGGATTACAGATGGAATGACTGTTATATGTGAGTACCGCTTTCTTTGACAGATTCTAGTATGGGTACATATATGTTTTCCCAACCCCAGCACATTAATTTGCTAATTCCAGATGTATGAAACGCAGAGCCTAACTGTATCTAGTATATTGAACGCCAGATAAACTAACTTGGCCTTTTTAAATAAAAAAAATTCCCTCACTGGAATACTTTCAGTCTTTTGACTGTATGGATTACAGATGGAATGACTGTTATATGTGAGTACCGCTTTCTTTGACAGATTCTAGTATGGGTACATATATGTTTTCCCAACCCCAGCACATTAGTTTGCTAATTCCAGATGTATGAAACGCAGGCCTAACTGTATCTAGTATATTGAACGCCAGATAAACTAACTTGGCCTTTTTAAATAAAAAAATTCCCTCACTGGAATACTTTCAGTCTTTTGACTGTATGGATTACAGATGGAATGACTGTTATATGTGAGTACCGCTTTCTTTGACAGATTCTAGTATGGGTACATATATGTTTTCCCAACCCCAGCACATTAGTTTGCTAATTCCAGATGTATGAAACGCAGGCCTAACTGTATCTAGTATATTGAACGCCAGATAAACTAACTTGGCCTTTTTAAATAAAAAAATTCCCTCACTGGAATACTTTCAGTCTTTTGACTGTATGGATTACAGATGGAATGACTGTTATATGTGAGTACCGCTTTCTTTGACAGATTCTAGTATGGGTACATATATGTTTTCCCAACCCCAGCACATTAGTTTGCTAATTCCAGATGTATGAAACGCAGGCCTAACTGTATCTAGTATATTGAACGCCAGATAAACTAACTTGGCCTTTTTAAATAAAAAAATTCCCTCACTGGAATACTTTCAGTCTTTTGACTGTATGGATTACAGATGGAATGACTGTTATATGTGAGTACCGCTTTCTTTGACAGATTCTAGTATGGGTACATATATGTTTTCCCAACCCCAGCACATTAGTTTGCTAATTCCAGATGTATGAAACGCAGGCCTAACTGTATCTAGTATATTGAACGCCAGATAAACTAACTTGGCCTTTTTAAATAAAAAAAATTCCCTCACTGGAATACTTTCAGTCTTTTGACTGTATGGATTACAGATGGAATGACTGTTATATGTGAGTACCGCTTTCTTTGACAGATTCTAGTATGGGTACATATATGTTTTCCCAACCCCAGCACATTAATTTGCTAATTCCAGATGTATGAAACGCAGGCCTAACTGTATCTAGTATATTGAACGCCAGATAAACTAACTTGGCCTTTTTAAATAAAAATAAATTCCCTCACTGGAATACTTTCAGTCTTTTGACTGTATGGATTACAGATGGAATGACTGTTATATGTGAGTACCGCTTTCTTTGACAGATTCTAGTATGGGTACATATATGTTTTCCCAACCCCAGCACATTAGTTTGCTAATTCCAGATGTATGAAACGCAGGCCTAACTGTATCTAGTATATTGAACGCCAGATAAACTAACTTGGCCTTTTTAAATAAAAAAATTCCCTCACTGGAATACTTTCAGTCTTTTGACTGTATGGATTACAGATGGAATGACTGTTATATGTGAGTACCGCTTTCTTTGACAGATTCTAGTATGGGTACATATATGTTTTCCCAACCCCAGCACATTAGTTTGCTAATTCCAGATGTATGAAACGCAGGCCTAACTGTATCTAGTATATTGAACGCCAGATAAACTAACTTGGCCTTTTTAAATAAAAAAATTCCCTCACTGGAATACTTTCAGTCTTTTGACTGTATGGATTACAGATGGAATGACTGTTATATGTGAGTACCGCTTTCTTTGACAGATTCTAGTATGGGTACATATATGTTTTCCCAACCCCAGCACATTAGTTTGCTAATTCCAGATGTATGAAACGCAGGCCTAACTGTATCTAGTATATTGAACGCCAGATAAACTAACTTGGCCTTTTTAAATAAAAAAATTCCCTCACTGGAATACTTTCAGTCTTTTGACTGTATGGATTACAGATGGAATGACTGTTATATGTGAGTACCGCTTTCTTTGACAGATTCTAGTATGGGTACATATATGTTTTCCCAACCCCAGCACATTAATTTGCTAATTCCAGATGTATGAAACGCAGAGCCTAACTGTATCTAGTATACTGAACGCCAGATAAACTAACTTGGCCTTTTTTAAATAAAAAAAATTCCCTCACTGGAATACTTTCAGTCTTTTGACTGTATGGATTACAGATGGAATGACTGTTATATGTGAGTACCGCTTTCTTTGACAGATTCTAGTATGGGTACATATATGTTTTCCCAACCCCAGCACATTAATTTGCTAATTCCAGATGTATGAAACGCAGGCCTAACTGTATCTAGTATATTGAACGCCAGATAAACTAACTTGGCCTTTTTAAATAAAAAAAATTCCCTCACTGGAATACTTTCAGTCTTTTGACTGTATGGATTACAGATGGAATGACTGTTATATGTGAGTACCGCTTTCTTTGACAGATTCTAGTATGGGTACATATATGTTTTCCCAACCCCAGCACATTAATTTGCTAATTCCAGATGTATGAAACGCAGGCCTAACTGTATCTAGTATATTGAACGCCAGATAAACTAACTTGGCCTTTTTAAATAAAAAAATTCCCTCACTGGAATACTTTCAGTCTTTTGACTGTATGGATTACAGGTGGACTGGTATTAGTAGGGGTGACACAAGCACACCCAAGTCCCTGATGTAGGATTTCTATGGCACAGACCACTATTACAAGTGATTAATGGACGTTGGGAGAGATTGTGCTGCAGCACTAGTCCCAAGATGGCCGCCGCCTATCAGCCCAGTAACATGTGCCACAAAATGGTCTGCACAACCTTTAAAAAAATAGCCTTGGACTGTGCTGCTAAATCGCTATTGGTCTGAATCCCAGGTGTAGATGTCTGACTTGTTTGGAGCTTTGGAATGCACACTGTGGCAGCTTCTGCTGCAGCACTACAAGTCGCAAAATGGCGGCCGGCGGTCAGCCCAGGTACATGTGGATGGAAAAATCACTCTGGCCACTCTAAAAATAGCCAATCCCTATCAAAAAAGCAGCTCAGCTGCAGTTGTTCAGATGAATCACAGGTGGAGGAGAGAAATTTGCTTCCAGTTATTCAATTATCCCTGCCTATTCTCGCCCTAGCATCAGCTGCGTCTATCCCTGTTCTATTCACATCGGGAGTGAGCACGTCCCGACGTGCGCACAAGCTTATAAAGAGGCTGAGTCACATGCTGCACTCGGCCAATCACAGCCTTGCCAATAGTAGGCATGGCTGCGATGGCATCTTAGGGCAAGTAGTATGATGCATGTTGATTGGCTGCTTTGCAGCCTTTCAAAATGCGCCTAAATACATGCCGAACGACGAACCCGAACCCGAACTTTTTTGAAAATGTCCGGGTTCGGGTCCGGGTCCCGGACACCCCAAAATTCGGTACGAACCCGAACGATGCTCGAACTGTTCGCTCAACACTATACAACATTTTAGTCTTATTCCATATCCAGATTTTACATATTACTATAGCATAGGGTCAAATTACAGTGGTCCCGACGTTTCGGTCAATTGTGACCTTTATCAAGAGATCTGGAAGAACATAATGGAAAAATGTAAATTGGAGGGAATAAGTAATGAAAAAGAAGAAAGCATGGATCTGGGAATCTTTGTCTGCATCAAAGTGATAGTAGCAAGGACATAATCCTAGAGGGTAATGGTAATGATAGTAGTGAGGGACTAGGTAAGGTAAGTACTGAAAGAGATATATGTATATATCTTTTCCATCAATTCCTCGACAACATCTACCCTGAATTAGGCTTTACTATACAAATGGACACCAACAAGATCAGTTTTCTGGACACCCTTGTGATTATAGACCACAGCTATCATCTTTGATCTATACAGTAAACCTACTGATAGAAATAGCCTTTTGCACTACACTAGTAGTCACCCTAGAGCAACAAAAATGTAATTACCCAAATCCCAATTAACTTGGGTAGAACATATTGTGACTGATCCCTCCACCAAAATCAAGAGAAAGCAGGAGATGTCATCCAAATTTCTCCAGAGGGGATACCCCCAACACATGACTCAACCCAAACTATCAAGACAAGCAACTTAACCCTCTAATACTTTCAATAGAATACCCTGTATACTTACGTATCACCTGCTCACACAGAAAATTCAAAACACGGTACGTCAACAGTGGCACATACTATCCCAGGCTTACCCTAATGTACAAGAGTTTTAATCACCTCCCCTTACATGCTTCAAACGCTCACGGAACATCAGAGATCAATTAATTAGAGTTGACATCGGCCCTTTGTCTAGGACCACACGCCAAAGATTTCTAGGATCTCCCAAAATGCATCCGTGCATTCACTGTGCACAGTGTTCAAGCATCATTAAAGGAGATGTTATTACCCATCCCCACGCCGGCAAGAAATTCCCTATTAAAGGGTACTTCACTTGTGACTCCAATCATGTTGTATATCTGATCAAATGTCCTTGCGGACTGGTCTATGTTGGCGAAACTACGCAGCATATCAGAGACTGAATCTCCAAACACAAATCCACAATCAGAACTAACCAATTACTTTTACCGATTCCGGCTCACTTTAAACACTCGAAATCATCTAATCTTGACAATGCACTTTCAAGTACTAGAACAGGTACCTCTACCACGACGAGGAGGAAACAGAACTTTATTATTAAAGCAACGTGAATAGAGTTGAGCGAACACCTGGATGTTCGAGAAGTTCGGCCGAACTTCCCGAAAATGTTCGGGTTCGGGATCCGAACTCGACCTGAACTTCATCCCGAGCCACATTGAAGTCAATAGGGACCCGAACTTTTATGCACTAAAAAGGCTGTAAAATAGTCCAGGAAAGGGCTAGAGGACTGCAAAAGGCAGCAAAAGTAGGTAAATCCCCTGCAAACAAATGTGGATAGGGAAACGAATTAGAATAAAATAAATAAAAATTAAGCAATATCAAATGGAGAGAGGTCCCATAGTAGAGAATCAGGCTTCAAGTCACCCACCAATGGAGAGGCCACTTTTCGATAATTAGGCCCCTGGCGGCTGGCACCCAGACAGAGGAGAGAGGTCGCATAGCAGATAATCAGGCTTCATGTCACCCACCACTCGAACAGGCCACTTTCAGATAATTAGGCCCCTGGCACCCAGACGGAGGAGAGAGGTCGCATAGCAGAGAATCAGACTTCATGTCACCCACCACTGGAACAGGCCACTTTCAGATAATTAGGGCCCTGGCACCTAGACGGAGGAGAGGTTCATTCAACTTATGGTTGCACCGCAATATAATGGTAAAATTAAAAAAAGAGGATTCAATAAAGAAGTGCCCCGGAGTACAAGAATATATGGTTGAGGGGGAGGCAGTTATAAATGTCTATTCTGCACAAGGGATAGAAAGGTCCTTTGGGATCCATGCCTGGTTCATTTTTATGAACGTCAGCTTGTCCTCGATGGCTCTGGACAGGCGGCTGCGTTTGTCAGTAATGACGCCCTCTGCCGTGCTGAATACACTTTCAGAAAAAACGCTGGCCGCCGGGCAGGCCAGCACCTCCAAGGCATAAAAGGTTAGCCCTGGCCACGTGGACAATTTGGAGACCCAGAAGTTGAATGGGGCCGAACCATCAAACAGTACGTGGAGGGGTGTGCACACGTACTGTTCAATCATGTTAGTGAAATGCTGCCTCCTGCTAACATGCTCCGTATCAGGTGGTGGTGCAGTTAGCTGTGGCGTGGTGACAAAACCTTTCCACATTTCTGCCATGCTAACCCTGCCCTCAGAGGAGCTGGCCGTGACACAGCTGTGTTGGCGACCTCTTGCTCCTCCTCTGCCTTAGCCTTGGGCTACCACTTGTTCCCCTGTGACATTTGGGAATGCTCTCTGGAGCGCATCTAACAGCGTGCGCTTGTACTCGTGCATCTTCCTATCACGCTCCAGTCCCGGAAGTAAGGTGGGCACATTGTCTTTGTACCGGGGAACCAGCAGGGTGGCAACCCAGTTAAAATGTGGGCAACTCTGCTGTCGTTGCGCAGGCACTGCAGCATGTAGTTGCTCATGTGTGCCAGGCTCCCCAGAGCTAAGAACAAGCTGTCCTCTGTGGGAGGCGTATCGTCATCGTCCTCCGTATCCCCTCAGCCACGCACCAGTGATGGGCCTGAGCTGTGTTAGGTTCCACCCCTCTGTGAACCTGCTTCATCTTCATCCTCCTCCTCCTTATCCTCCTCGTTCTCCAGTAGTGGGCCCTGGCTGGCCACATTTGTAACTGGCCTCTGCTGTTGCAAAAAACCTCCCTCTGAGCCACTTTTAACAGACTGGCCTGAAAGTGCTAAAAGTGACCTCTCATCCTCCACTTCCTCCTGGGCCACATCCTCTTCCATCATCGCCCTAAGTGTTTTCTCAAGGAGACATAGAAGTGGTATTGTAACGCTGATAACGGCGTCATCGCCACTGGCTATGTTGGTGGAGTACTCGAAACAGCGCAACAGGGCACACAGGTCTCGTATGGAGGCCCAGTCATTGGTGGTGAAGTAGTGCTGTTACGCAGTGCGACTGACCTGTGCATGCTGCAGCTGAAACTTCACTATGGCCTGCTGCTGCTCGCACAGTCTCTCCAGCATGTGCAAGGTGGAGTTCCACCTGGTGGGCACGTCGCATATGAGACGGTGAGCGGGAAGGCCGAAGTTACGCTGTAGCAGCGGCTGATAGGTGAGCAGCGGCAGGATGTGAGCGCCGGAAGCGCGCACAGATGGCCCGCACTTTATTCAGCAGCTCTGACAAGTCAGGGTAGTTGTGAATGAACTTCTGCACCACCAAATTCAGCACTTGCGCCAGGCAAGGGATGTGCGTCAAACCGGCTAGTCCTAGAGCTGCGACGAGATTTCGCCCATTATGGCACACCACCAGGGCGGGCTTGAGGCCCACCAGCAGCAGCCACTCGTCGGTCTGTTGTTCAATACCCCGCCACAATTCCTGCACGGTGTGGGGCCTGTCCCCCAAACATATGAGTTTCAGAACGCCCGCTGATGTTTACCCCGGGCTGTGCTGAAGTTGGTGGTGAAGGTGTGTGGCTGACTGGATGAGCAGGTGGAAGAAGAGGAGGAGGAAGCCGAGTAGGAGGAGGAGGCTACAGGAGGCAAAGAATGATGCCCTGCGATCCTTGGCGGCCGAAGGACGTGCGCCAAAGAACTCTCCGCCTGGGGCCCAGCCGCCACTACATTTACCCAGTGTGCAGTTAGGGAGATATAGTGTCCCTGGCCTGCTTACTGGTCCACGTATCTGTGGTTAGGTGGACCTTGCCACAGATGGCGTTGCGCAGTGCACACTTGATTTTATAGGATACTTGGTTGTGCAGGAAAGGCACGGCTGTCTTGGAGAAGTAGTGGCGGCTGGGAACAACATACTGTGGGACAGCCATGGACATCAGCTGTTTGAAGCTGTCTGTGTCCACCAGCCTGAATGACAGCATTTCAAAGGCCAGTAGTTTAGAAATGCTGGCATTCAGGCCCAGGGCTCGAGGGAGGCTAGGTGGGAATTTACGCTTTCTCTCCAAGGTTTGTGAGATGAAGAGCTGAACGCTGCCGTGTGACATGGTGGAGATGCTTGTTGACGCAGGTGGTGGTGTCGGTGGCACATCCTCTGTTTGGTGGGCGGCAAGTGCCAACATTCCTCCCGAGGCGGAGGAAGAGGCCGAGGCAACAGCAGAAGAGGGAGCAGGGGGAGCCTGAGTGAGTTCCTTGTTTTTAAGGCGTTTACTCCACTGCATTTCATGCTTTGCATGTAGATGCCTGGTCATGCAGGTTGTGCTAAGGTTCAGAACATTAATGCCTTGCTTCCGGCTCTGATGGCACAGCGTGCAAACCACTCGGTTCTTGCCGTCAGCACATTGTTTAAAGAAGTGCCAGGGAACTCCTTGAAGCTGCCTTTGGGGTGCTCGGTCCCTGTTGGTGGTGGCTAGTAGCAGGCAAACTCTCTTGGCAGCAGATGTTCTCATTTTGCCCCCTGCTCCCTCTTTTGCTACGCTGTTGGCTCGGTCTCACCACTACCTCTTCCTCTGAACTATGAAAGTCAGTGGCATGACCTTCAGTCCATGTGGGGTCTAGGAACTCATCGTCCCCTGCATCGTCTTCCACACAGTCTTCCTCCCTGACCTCCTGTTCGGTCTGCACACTGCAGAAAGACGCAGCAGTTGGCACCTGTGTTTCGTCATCATCAGAGACGTGCGGATTCCCATGAGGTGGTATTCCCATGTCCTCATCATCAGGAAACATCAGTGGTTGTGCATCAGTGCATTCTATGTCTTGCACCACTGGGGAAAGGCTAGGTGGATTCCCTTGGGAAACCCTGCCAGCAGAGTCTTCAAACAACATAAGAGACTGCTGCATAACTTGAGGCTCAGACAGTTTCCCTGGTATGCATGGGGGTGATGTGACAGACTGATGGGCTTGGTTTTCAGGCTCCACCTGTGCTTTTTCTGCAGAAGACTGGGTGGGAGATAGTGTTGTGAACATGCTGGATCCACTGTCGGCCACACGATTGACTAGCGCCTGTACTTGCTCAGGCCTTACCATCCTTAGAACGGCATTGGGCCCCACCAAATATCGCTGTAAATTCTGGCGGGTACTGGAACCTGAGGTAGTTGGTTCACTAGGACGTGTGGCTGTGGCAGAATGGCCACGTCCTCTCCCAGCACCAGAGGGTCCACTAACACCACCACGACCGCGTCCGTGTCCCTTACTAGATGTTTTCCTCAGTGTTACCGTTCAGCAAGCACCACCATAAGAAAAAAAATAATTGGCCCAATGTATTGATTTCAGATTCAGGCCTTTTTTACAGGCACCTAACACTATCTGACTATTTCTTTATGTACCGTATTACTCTAATCCAGGCACAGCAGTAAGCAGTGATTTAGGGTAATATCAAGTGTAGGCCTAGTATTTAGGCCCTGGATGAAAGGTATCCTTTTATGGACAGATTTGCACTTGGAGATGCACAGTAGCGTGTGAAAAAATGAGTAGGATTATGCCTTCAGCAATTATATTTTAACACTTTGTGTAATATACCCTTTAACGGACAGAAATACACTTAAAGATGCATGGTAGCGTGTGAAGTTATTGAGGATGACCCTCTCAGCACTTGTTTTGCACCGTAAGTGTAATATACCCATTTACGGACAGAAATACACTATGAGATGCACAATAGTACGTGTAGATTTACAGGTTTATTCTTTCAGCAATTGTAATGTAACACTTTTTGTAATATACCCTGTTACGGAAAGAACTATACTTGGAGATGCATGCTGAGTGTAATATACCCTTTTACGAACAGATTAACACTTGGCCTGCCACAGCTGGAACACTAGATTCAGGGTATTGCTTTATTGGCAATTTTCACTCCAGAACAAAATCTATCCTTTTACGGATACTATTAAACTTGGCCAGTCAAAGCTGGAACACCAGATTTACTGTACTTCTATTTTAGCAATTGAATTTCACCCCAGAAAAAATATATATCTTTTGCCGGACACTATTAAACTTGTCCACAGCTGGAACACCGGATTTACTGTATTTTTATTTTGGCAACTGAATTTCACAGCAGAAAATAATAAATCCATTGACGAACACTATTAAACTTGGCCAGCCACTGCTGGAACACCAGATTTACGGTATTGCTATTTTGGCAATTGACTTTCTCCCCAGAAAAAAAAATATCCTTTGCTGGACACTATAAAACTTTTCCAGTCAAAGCTGGAACACCTGATTTACTGTATTTATATTTTTGCAACTGTATTTCACCCCATAACAAAATCTATCCTTTGATGAATATTATTAAACTTGTTCAGTCACAGCTGGAACACCAGATTTACTGTATTTATAGTTTTTCAACTGTATTTCACCGCAGGACAAAATCTATCCTTTGACGGATACTATTAAACTTGTCCAGTCACAGTTGGAACATCATATTTACTGTATTTCTATTTTGGCAACTGAATTTCACCCCAGAAAATAATAAATCCTTTGCCGGACACTATTAAGCTTGGCCAGCCACTGCTGGGACACCAGATTTACGGTATTGCTATTATGGCAATTGAATTTCACCCCCGAAAAAAATATATCCTTTGCCGGATACTATTAAACTTAGCCAGCCACAGCTGAAACCACTGATTTATGATATTGCTATTTTGGCAATCGAATTTCACCCCAGAAAAAATATATCCTTTGCCGGACACTATTAAACTTGTCCAGCCACAGCTGGAACACCAGATTTACTGTATTTCTATTTTTGCAAATGTATTTCACCCCAGAAAATAATATATCCTTTGACGGACCCTAGGGAAATTGTCCAGTCACAGCTGGAACACCAGATTCAGGGTATTGCTATTTTGGCAATTACATTTCACCCTAGAAAAAAATATACCCTTTTACGGACAGATTTAAACTAGGCCTGCAACAGCTGAAACACCTGATTTACTGTATTTCTATTTTTGCAACTGTACTTCACCACAGAACAAAATCTACCCTTTGACGGACACTAGGGAAATTGTCCAGTCACAGCTGGAACACCAGATTCAGGGTATTGCTAATTTGGCAATTGAATTTCACCCCAGAACAAAATCTATCCTTTGACGGATACTATTAAACTTGTCCAGTCACAGCTGCAACACCATATTTACTGTATTTCGAAATATTTTGGCAACTGAATTTCACCCCAGAAAATAATAAATCCTTTGCCGGACACTATTAAACTTAGCCAGCCACTGCTGGGACACCAGATTTACGGTATTGCTATTTTGGCAATTGAATTTCACCCCAGAACAAAATCTATCCTTTGACGGATACTATTAAACTTATCCAGTCACAGCTGGAACACCAGATTTACGGTATTTCGAAATATTTTGGCAACTGAATTTCACCCCAGAAAATAATAAATCCTTTGCCGGACACTATTAAACTTGTCCAGTCACAGCTGGAACACCAATTTACAGTATTTATATTTTTGCAGCTGAATTTCACCCCAGAAAATAATAAATCCTTTGCCGGACATTATTAAACTTGGCCAGCCACTTCTGGGACACCAAATTTACGGTATTGCTTTTTTGGCAATTGAATTTCACCCCAGAAAATAATAAATCCTTTGTCGACACTATTAAACTTGGCCGGTCACTGCTGGGACACCAGATTTACGGTATTGCTTTTTTGGCAATTGAAGTTCACCCCAGAAAAAAAATATATCCTTTACTGGACACTATTAAACTTGGCCAGCCACAGCTGAAACCACTGATTGATATTATTGCTATTTTGGCAATTGAATTTAACCCCAGAACAAAATATATCCTTTACTGGACAGCAGACAGTATTAAACTTTGCCAGCAACTGCTGGGACACCAGATTTAGGGGATTGCTATTTTGGCAATTGAATTTAACCCCTCAAAAAATATAGAAATTTCTATCCTGAGTTTCTAGGAGTGACAATAAGCACAGCCAAGCCCTTGATGTAGGATATAGCAAAAAAAAAAAACTAGTATTGATGGATTGATGGACTTGGTGGCAGCTTGTGCTGGTGCACCACAAGACACAAAATGGCTGTCGATCACCCCATAAAAAAGTGACAGAAAGACGCTCTGTGCAGCCTAAAAACCAGTGAGCAATTAACTAGCAGAAGTTGAATGTTTCTCAGCTGTAGATCGATCACTTCATTAGGTGTTTTTTGCTGAATTTTCCCTGCCTAATCTCGCCCTCACAGCAGCTGCGTCCTATCCCTACACTAATCAGAGCAGAGTGACGTGCGGCGCTACGTGACTCCAGCTTAAATAGAGGCTGGGGCACATGCTGCCATTAGTAGGCATGGCTGTGATGGCTTCTTAGGGCAAGAAGTAAAACGCTAGCTGATTGGCTGCTGTGCAGCCCTTCAGAAAGCTGGAAGAAATCGCCGAACAATGGACCCGAACCCGAACTTTTGTAAAAATTTTCGGGTCCGAGTCCGTGTCCCGAACACCCCAAAGTTTGGTACGAACCCGAACTATTCAGTTCAGGTTCGCTCATCCCTGAACGTGAATCATATTGGATACATCGCTTAGATACATTGTTTCCAAAGGGACTGAACAGACAATGTGATTTTTATTATAACTTGAAATATTACATCACCTCTGATATTTTATGTATTTTCTTTTCACAGATCCATTAATATGTAAGACATTCATCTAGTCATATACTCCTATGGGTGAGATTGGTTTCCATCCCTCCTGCCCTCTCCCTCCCCCTTCTAGCTGGCAGGTTCTACTATGTCTTTACCTACTGTGTTTTTTCTTTATCTGCTGTGATTCCTCTTTAGCAACATTATATCTTGAAGATTCTTCTTCTGTCACTCTCCCTCATTTCAAATGACATTATGCCTCCAGCACTCTCCCTATGGTCTCCAAAAGATATATACATATATCTCTTTTAGTTCTTACCTTACCTAGTCCCTCACTACTATCATTAAAATTACCCTCTTGGATTATGTCCTTGCTACTATCACTTTGATGCAGACAAAGATTCCCAGATCCATGCTTTCTTCTTTTACAGTACTTATTCCCTCCAATTTACATTTTTCCATTATGTTCTTCCAGATCCCTTGATAAAGGTCAAAATTGACCGAAACGTCAGGACCACTGTAATTTAACCCTATGCTATAGTAATATGTAAAATCTAGATATGGAATAAGACTAAAATGTTGTAAAGAAGATATTTACACATCTATGAATCAAAAATACAACTTTAAATATATCATTGTGTGGTGTGCCATAGATTTCTACCTACAACTGTTCTAATTCTCTATGAGCACCCACCCCACATAAGGTGTGCAGATCCCATACCTCCCTATGGTATATGAAACTGGCACATTTTTTGGGACAGAGCTGAACCATATAATGGAGGGACTGTCAGACAAGAAGGGCAAGTCTCTTCCCCAACAGCCCTTTCATGGTCAGAGCAAGAGATATGAGTCCAGGTCGGTTCCTCAGCCTAAAGCCCATAGAGATTGGGGCTCCCATAGAAGAGGAAGATCCTCCAGGGTCTCTAAAACCCCCAGGAAATCCTTGATGCTCTGATTGTGGGCCTCCTCGAGGCCCTTGGTAACTTGCTGGTCTGACTGGATTCTCAGAACTCCCTGCTCCCCATATTCCCGTAGTTGATCTCCTACAACACTTTCTAGAACCTTGGCAGATCCACATCCAAGACCCTTGGGTGCTCCGTATAATATCCCAGGGATACCTGGTAGACTTGTACAGTCCCGCTTCGGACAGGTTTGTTCAAACAAAACTGCTTCCATCCGGCAAACAGAGAATTCTGGAGAATTATGTTCTGGAGTATCTTCAGAAAGGGGCCTTAGATGAAGTACCTCTTCAGGATCAGGAAGTAGGTATCTATTCTCCAGTTTTCCTGGTACCCAAGGTGAACGGAGACTGGAGGATGATCATAGATCTGAGATATTTCAATCAGTTCATCAAACACAAGCATTTCCTGATGAAAACTATCCAGTCAGTGACCAATCTTCTATTGCCAGGGTATTTCCTGTCAACCTTGGACCTCAAGGATGTTTACCTCCATATTCCCATCCATCCTGAGTCCAGAAGATTCCCGTTTGGAATTTCTTCGGCCCCACACATATTTACCAAGGTGGTTTCTGTGGTGGCGGCTCTAAGACTTCAAGGTCTGAGCATCATTCCTTACTTGGATGACTGGCTCGTTTCTGGGATTCTTGGTGGATTAAGTGGAAATGACTATTCATCTCACTCCCGAAAGAAGGCTATCTGTTCAGGAGACAGCCCGCTCTCTCTCTCACTACCTCGGAAGGTAACCATTCGGATGTTTATGAAGATGTTGGGATTAATGTCATCAACCGCATAGGCGGTTCCTTAGGCATTATGGCTCCAACGTCCACTGCAATCGGAGGTACTAGCCAAGTGGAATTGCAGTCCGTCATTGGGACTAAATTCTGTGCACTCCCTGTCTTACCATGCCCGGTCCTCCCTAAGATGGTGGACTCACCTCGAGGACGGCAGGTCCCTGATCCATCCCCCATGGATCAAACTTACCACAGATGCATCCCTAGTAGGCTGGGGAGCACATCTCAGGAGAAGTTACTATCATCGAATCTCCTAGAAATCAGGGTGATCAAACTAGCCCTTTTTCATTTCGCTCCCTGCATTCAAGGCAAAGCAGTGAAAGTACAGTCAGACAGGATGACCACTGTAATGTACATCACCAAGCAGGGGGGCACAAAGTCACAAAGTCTCCTGAGAGAGATAGGTGTGATATTGGATTGGGCAGAATTGAACCTCACCCACTTATCAGCCATCCACATTCATGGCATTCACAATATGATTGCAGATCGCCTGAACCAAGGTCTTCCAACCGCAGAATGGTCTCTCCATACAGACATCTTCAAGGAGATAACGCTCATGTGGGGCATGCCAGAGATTGATCTTATGGCAACGATGTTCAACACCAAGGCGGAGAGGTATTGCTCCCTTTACATGGAGGGCAACCCCAACATGGAGGGCACTGTCAATCCCATGGAGGTTCAGGCTGGCTTATATCTTTCCTCCAATTTCCTTGATCCCGAGGGTATTGATGAAAATCAGGCAGGACCAAGCATCAGTCATCGCCATCATTCCATACTGGCCAAAAAGAGCTTGGTTTACCCAACTCATTCAAATGAGTCGGTGTCAATTTTAGAGGCTTCTCCTGAGAGAGTACTGGTGTCGGGGGACACTCAGATCTCCTCAAATCTTCAAATGTTCAACCTGACAGCCTGGAGGTTGATCAGTCCCTTCCAAGAATAGAGGGGCTATTGGGGTATGTCTTGAGAACCCTACAGCACTCCATATCTGAGGGTACTAACAGATCTTATTCAAGAATTTGGCAGATCTTTTCAACTTGGTGTTCCAGTCATCAACTGTCAACCACAGTCGCTTCCATACCTACCATCCTACAGTTTCTGCAGGACAGTCTGGACAAAGGTTTCTAACCATAGACCCTCAAGGTGCAAACTTCTGCTATCTCGGCCTGTCTCAACAGGTCTATTTCTCAAGAACCCCTTATCAAGAGGTTCCTGAAGGGAGCTTCAAGATTAAAGCCTACGGTAATCAAACCTATCCCAGTATGGGATTTAACGATCGTGCTCAGGGGGTTATCATCTCCCCCCTTTGAGCCCTTAGAGGAGATGGAGTTCAAAATTTCTTACCTGGAAAGTTACCGTTTTATTGACTATAACTTCTGCAAAGCGAGTTGGGGAACTCCAAGCTTTTTCTGCCTTTGAGCCGTACACAAAGTTTCTGCAAGACCGGGTGCTGCTCAAGTTTTTTTCCACCTTTATTACAAAGGTGCCTTTACTCAGCAACATCAACTAGGTAATTTCCCTTCCAGTTTTGGCCTCACTCCCCTCCTCAGAAAAAAGAGGGCTCCATTCAAGATCGCTCAGGATTTATCTGGAGCGGTCCAAGGTATTTAGGAAACATGAACATCTCCTTATGCTTTTTTCCAGTACCCACAAGGGTAGAAAAGCCTCTAACCCCTCCATCAGTTGATGTATTAAAGAGGCAATTCGGGAGTCTTATGTCTCTGAGGGTTCTGAGCCACTTGAGTTTGTAAAGGCTCACTCTACTCGTTTTTACTATGTTACTATGATTCCACCGGATGTCATCTGTAAATCAGCTTCTTGGAGTTCTCACTCCACTTTTATCTCACACTATAGAGTGGATTCTATGATAGATAGCTATTCCTCATTTGGCCGGACAGTGTTATCCTCCACCAGGCATGAGAGCTCTCCCATGGGGGTTTCTACTTGCTAAATCCCCATCTAAGCCACTAGTTAGAACATAAGGGAATCGTTAATTTCTAACGATAATTAGTTTTTCCTTAGTCCTAACAGTGGCACACAAATATCCTCCCTTGGTTATTAATTGTTATACATTAGGGTTGCTTATTTCTTCTTGTAACTACACAAGGGGACTGGCACGGACAAGCCAGCCAGAGGACCAGTAGAGCCTGCACACACACCGGAGCCAAAATAAAGCACCATTTAGACTTGAACCCCATTGTTAGAGGAGAAGTCTGTGATTGCGACCCCTTGTGAGAGAGCGATCCCTTACAATATATATACTCATACACACGCTACTCACAAAAAGTTAGGGATATTTGGCTTTCGAGTAGAATTTATGAAAACCATATAAAGTTCATGTTACAATGATATTATATCATGAAAATAGGGCATTTAACCCTTTCTCTCCCAGCGACATACATGAATGGCACTGGAGCAATGGGCAAACACGGCGCTCGCATGTAAAAGGTTATGGGGTTCTCAAAGTTTACATTTATTTTTACACTATTTAGACATAAAAAAACTTATACATATGTGGTATCATTGTAATAGTACTGACCCAGAGAAGCAGAGGCATTGGTAACTTTTGTCACAAACGGAACACGGTGGAAACAAAATCTTTAAAACGGTGGAGTTTTTTTGCGTTTTTTTCCAATTCCACCCCATTTGGATTTTTTTTTCCGCTTTAAATGGTGGCATTAGAAAGTAAAACTTATCCCGCAAAAAATAAACCCTCATACAGCTATGTGAACAGAAAAATAAAAAAAAGTTATGGCTTAAGAAATATAGGGAAGACAAATGGAAACGCAAAAACGAAAAGATCTTGGGTATCCTAAGCGTTAAGTACAGGTAAAACTCGAAAAATTAGACTATCGTGCAAAGTTCATTTATTTCAGTAATGCAACTTAAAAGGTGAAACTAATATATGAGATAGACTCATTACATGCAAAGCAAGATATTTCAAGCCTTTATTTGTTATAATTTGGATGATTATGGCTTACAGCTTATGAAACCCCAAAGTCACAATTTTGAGGTACCCTTTGCTCAGGGAGTATGGATTAATTAGCTGACTAGAGTATCATACTTTGAGCCTAGAATATTGAACCTTTTCACAAAATTCTAATGTTAAGCTGCATTAATGCATTTCCGTTTAATTTGCATTACTGAAATAAATGGACTTTTGCACGATATTCTAATTTTTCGAGTTTCACCTGTAGAAGCATGCAATGGTGATTTACTCATCTCAAACTATTTATTGAAACAAAAGCCAACAACAGTGGTGGTTTTATACCCCCACAAAAAATTTCAGTGTCTCAATAACTTGTCATGTGGCCTTAAGCATCATTCACAGCTTGGCAACAATGTTTCATGTTGTTCACAAATCGTCTGCTGAGGCATGGCATCCCATTCTTCTTGTTATTGTATCATTCAGAAAGTGTAGGGCAGTTTTGTATTGACAAGACACACCTTTCCACACTGTAAAACCCAACCACCAATGGCTCGTCTGTGGCTGATGCATAGCGCTCACCTTGACATCTCTTACATCGTTGGTGGCCATCATTTCTGCTCAGCGTGAATTGACTCTCATCAGTGAACAGCACTGAGGCCCACTGGTCCCTCATCCAGCGTAGATGCTCCCTGGCCCATGCAAGACGATGACGCCTGTGCCTGGTGGTGTGGTCAGGTACCCTTACAGGTCATTTAGCATGCTGATCACACTGATGTAAACGGTTTTGAATGATCTGACATGACACTTGGGTGCCTCTTACCTCCCTTAAATGTGCCTGGAGTTGACTGGCATTCTTCATCTGGTTCCGCAGGGCATTGTTCACAATGAAGCGGTCATTAATGTGGCATATGGCCAAATGACATTCACTTTTATGCTTTTCTGTGACTCTTCCAGTCTCTCTGTATCTCTGTTGCAGGAACAAGACTCTAATCTCAGTGGCCACTTTTGTCTGAGAGCATCGCAATGGCGATGTACTGTTGATCAATGGTTAGGTCTTGTCTTGGTCTCCTGATGTCAAAATTTGAACAGCATGATAAGGAGGGCTGTTTAAATACCAATTCTAATTGAACCAGGAAATTAATTGGGCCATACATGGATCAAACACATGTTGTGTATTTTGCCATTAAGTTCCTTGCTAGAGAATAGTGATGTCGCGAACATAAAATTTTCAGTTCGCGAACAGCGAACGCGAACTTCTGAAAATGTTCGCGAACGGGCGAACCGGGCGAACCGCCATAGACTTCAATTGGCAGGCGAATTTTAAAACCCACAGGGACTCTTTCTGGCCACAATAGTGATGAGAAAGTTGTTTCAAGGGGTCTAACACCTGGACTGTGGCATGCCGGAGGGGGATCTATGGCAAAACTCCCATGGACAATTACGTAGTGGACGCAGAGTCGGGTTTTAATCCATAAAGGGCATAAATCAACTAACATTCCTAAATTGTTTGGAATAACGTGCTTTAAAACATCCAGTGTGTGTACACGATCAGGTATGATGTTGTATCGATCAGGTAGTGTAAGGGTTACGCCCGCTTCACTGACATTGACAGACCAAACCCCCCTTTTAATGCACCGCAAACAGTTCATTTGCACAACCGCAAACTCCCCATTTGCACAAGGTTGGATACCAAGCTAGCCACGTCCCGGTGATGTCATTGAAGGTTTCTTCCTCCACCCAGCCACGTACAACAACAAGGGTCCCCAAAAGAGGAATTGAATTCATTTTTCGAACGGTGAGATGGTTAAAAAAACGCTGGCTCCCTCCACTCTGTTTTAAACCACGGTGACTGCGTCTGCGCCGTGCAATTTACTGTCACACCCGATATGAGTGGTATTTTCTGTAGTACTATTCTCATCAGTTTAATCCCTCTAACGTCCCCAATCTGGGGGCCATTTATTGAATAGATTTTTCGAACGGGGAGATGGTTAAAAAACGCTGGCTCCCTCCACTCTGTTTTAAACCACGGTGACTGCGTCTGCGCCGTGCAATTTACTGTCACACCCGATATGAGTGGTATTTTCTGTAGTACTATTCTCATCAGTTTAATCCCTCTAACGTCCCCAATCTGGGTGCCATTTATTGAATAGATTTTTCGAACGGGAGATGGTTAAAAAAACGCTGGCTCCCTCCACTCTGTTTTTAAACCACGGTGACTGCGTCTGCGCCGTGCAATTTACTGTCACACCCGATATGAGTGGTATTTTCTGTAGTACTATTCTCATCAGTTTAATCCCTCTAACGTCCCCGACTCCCCAATCTGGGGGCCATTTATTAAATAGATTTTTGAACGGGGAGATGGTTAAAAAAACGCTGGCTCCCTCCACTGATATGAGTGGTATTTTCTGTATTATTATTTTCATCAGGTTAATCCCTGTTACGTCCCATATCAGGGATTGCCTTTTGTGAAAAAAAATTTAGGCCGGGTACCTTCGACTGCCTTCACAGTGACAGACCAAACTCTCGTACACTAAACTGAATTGATTTCAGGAACCGGGAGATGGAAAAAGCAGCTTGGTCGGTCCTCTTACTCCCAAATTGGGGCACTGCGCGTGCACAGAGCAATGTGCTGTGACACCCTATATGAGTGGTGTCTTAACTAGTACTATTGCTATCAGTTTAATCCCTGTTACGGACCCTATCCGGTCGAATTGATTAACCATTGTCGAATCCCCCATTGACATCCCCCTTATAAGCTGTGTAAAGCATATTTTTTAGTTTGGTTTTGAACTGCTGCATCCTTTCCGACTTTTGGTAATTTGGTAACATTTCTGCCACTTTCTGCTTATACCGGGGGTCTAGTAACGTGGCCACCCGATCGCTTTTGGTCTGATCATAATGAAGCAACGGCCTTATCATCTGGGGTGTGGCAAAATTGCCAACACACTTATAGAGGTGATGATGATTGCTTCATTGTGATACGCAAGCCCCTTCACCACAACAAGGTAACGATCACGAAGGGGAATTGACACTTGTATGTGCCTTTTTTTGGGTTTGTTTTGCAGCCACAGTGCTGCACCATAGGACAGAAAAATTAGGCATGTACACATGCCTGAAAAATAATTGCTCTGTTGCAGCCGCTATTGTAGCAGCGGCCGGAAAAATTTATGTTTTCCAGGCAGAAAAGTGACTAAAACATTGCGGCTTGAACCCTAGTTGGTGGTGGAGAATTCACGAAAGTCATCCGGTATGCAGACATTAAATACAGCAGCGTGGGGACCATTTTAAGGCCATGGCATGTAATCAGGCCTTTTGTTAGTCAAGCGTATCCCCACTGTCAGTCCCTTCGGGATCCATGCCTCATTCATCTTTATGAAGGTGAGGTAATCAACACTTTTTGACCGAGGCGACTTCTCTTGTCAGTGACAATGCCTCCTGCTGCACTGAAGGTCCTTTCTGACAGGACACTTGAAGCAGGGCAGGCCAGAAGTTCTATCGCAAACTGGGATAGCTCAGGCCACAGGTCAAGCCTGCACACCCAGTAGTGAAGGGGTTCATTGCTCCTCAGAGTGTCGATATCTGCTGTTAAGGCGAGGTAGTCTGCTACCTGTCGGTCGAGTCGTTCTCTAAGGCTGGATCCCGAAGGGCTGTGGCGATGAGTAGGACTGAAAAAGCTCCGCATGTCCTCCATCAACAACACATCTGTAAATCGTCCAGTCCTTGCCGCCGTGGTAGGAGGAGGATTACACTCACCTCTTCCCCTGTTAGATTCCCGTTGTGCTGTGACATTCCCCTTATAAGCTGTGTAAAGCATATTTTTTAGTTTGGTTTTGAACTGCTGCATCCTTTCCGACTTTCGGTAATTTGGTAACATTTCTGCCACTTTCTGCTTATACCGGGGTCTAGTAGCGTGGCCACCCAGTACAGATCGTTCTCCTTTATCCTTTTTATACGTGGGTCCCTCAACAGACATGACAGCATGAAAGACCCCATTTGAACAAGGTTGGATGCAGAGCTACTCATTTCCCGTTCCTCGTCCTCACTGATGTCATTGACGGTCTGTTCTTCCCCCAGCCACGTACAACACCATGGGTCCCAGATAGGTGACAACAACGAGCACCCTGGGGTGCCTGCTGTGGTTGGTCTTCCTCCTCCTCAAAGCCACCACATTCCTCCTCTGACTCCTCTTCCTCATACTCCTCTTCCAGCGTTGCTGCAGGTCCGACAAGCGATGATGACAAGGCTGTTTCTGGTGGTGATGGTGACCACAACTCTTCCTCTTCCTCTTCACGCTCATCTACAGCCTGATCCAGAACTCTTCGCAGGGCACGCTCCAGGAAGAAAACAAATGGGATGAGGTCGCTGATGGTGCCTTCGGTGCGACTGACTAGGTTTGTCACCTCCTCAAAAGGGCGCATAAGCCTACAGGCATTGCGCATGAGTGTCAGTAACGTGGCAAAAGATTCCCAGCTCCGCAGAGGCTGTCCTAGCACCCGGTCATACAAATACTCGTTGACGGCTTTTTCTTGTTGGAGCAGGCGGTCGAACATTAGGAGTGTTGAATTCCAACGTGTCGGGCTGTCGCATATCAAGCGCCTCACTGGCATGTTGTTTCGCCGCTGAATATCGGAAAAGTGCGCCATGGCCGTGTAGGAACGCCTGAAATGGCCACACACCTTCCTGGCCTGCTTGAGGACGTCCTGTAAGCCTGGGTACTTAGACACAAAACGTTGTGCGATGAGATTCAACACATGTGCCATGCACGGCACATGTGACAACTTGCCCAAATTTAATGCCGACAACAGATTGCTTCCATTGTCACACACCACTTTGCCGATCTCCAGTTGGTGCGGGGTCAGCCACTGATCCACCTGTGCGTTCAGGGCGGACAGGAGTGCTGGTCCTGTGTGGCTCTCTGCTTTCAGGCAAGTCAACCCCAAGATAGCGTGACACTGTCGTATCCGGGATGTGGAATAGCCCCTGGGGAGCTGGGGGAATCAGTTGATGTGCAGCCAGGCGCCGCAGCAGAAGAGGACTCAGCCGAGGAGGATATTGAAGAGGATGGAGTAGGAGTAGAGGAGGTGGCAGTAGGTCTGCCTGCAAGTCGTGGTGGTGTCACCAACTCCGCTGCGGAGCCACGCATTCCATGCTTGTCAGCCGTCAGCAGGTTGACCCAATGCGCAGTATACGTGATATACCTGCCCTGACCGTGCTTTGCAGACCAGGTATCAGTGGTCAGATGGACCCTTGCCCCAACACTGTATGCCAGAGATGCCATGACTTCCTTTTCAATGACATGGTAGAGGTTTGGGATTGCCTTTTTGAAAAAAATTTCGTCCGGGTACCTTCCACTGTGGTGTCCCAATAGCGACAAATTTTTGAAGGCCTCAGACTCTACCAGCTGGTATGGTAAAAGCTGGCGGGCTAAGAGTTCCGTCAAGCCAGCTGTCAGTCGCCGGGCAAGGGGGTGACTTTGTGACATTGGCTTCTTATGCTCAAACATGTCCTTGACAGACACCTGACTGTGGGCAGATGAGCAGGAACTGCTGAAGGTGAGAGATGGAGTGGCGGGTGGTTGAGAGGGGGCAGGGAGGACAGCAGTGGTTGGCGTGGCTGAAGATGCTGGACCAGGAGGAGCATGGTGGCTTTGAGTTTGTGTGCTGCTTGTACTCATGTGTTGATCCCATAGGCGTTTGTGATGTGAGATCATGTGCCTTCGCAAAGCAGTTGTACCAAGGTGGGTGTTGGACTTCCCACGACTCAGTTTCTTTTGGCACAGGTTGCAAATGGCATTGCTTTTATCAGAGGCAGACACACAAAAAAATGCCACACTGCTGAGCTTTGCAATGACGGCATTCTAGTGGTGGCAACAGCATGCGTTGACTGGCGTGCTGTCTGGCTGACCCCAGGTGCCGATACATGCTGTCTGACTGTGCCACTAACTCCTTGCGACGACCTCCCCTGCTTCCAACTCGTCTCCTCATTCTCTCTGTCTCCCCTTCAGAACTTTCCCCCTCTTCTTCTCTTCGAGCAGGCACCCACGTGGCATCCGTGGACACATCGTCATCATCAACCGCTTCACTTGTATCTGACACCTCAGCAAAGGAAGCAGCAGCGGAGTACAACATCATCATCATCATCATCACACTGTACGTCCATGTGTGTAATCCTGCCTGACTGAGACATATCCCCGTAATCTACATCATCTGGCAATAATGGTTGCGCATCACTAATTGCATCCAACTGATGTGTAAATAACTCCTCTGACGGATCAAGTGAAGCGGCTGTGGTGGCTGTGGTGGTAGTGGTGGTGGTGGCGGCGGGCGGGTGCGTGGTAACTTGAGAGCAGGTGACCGAAGCTGAGCTGGAGGAGGATGGTGCGTCAAGGTTCTTAGCGGAAGCTGTTGAAGATTGGGTGTCCTGTCTAAGCCAGTCAACTACGTCCTCTGAATTTTTCGGGTTCAGGAGTGCGTGGCCTCTGAAAACTGGGCATTATTCCAGGGACAGTGGAAATCACAGCACCACGACCACGGCGGCCCCTGCGAGTCTGGCCTGCCTCTGCCTGTCATTTTTTTTAGATAAGTGGTACTACGCGTGCTAGGTACTGTGCCACCCGGTATGAGTGGTTGGCACTGGCAGTGGGCACACTACAGTCAGTGGAAGCAAGCCTGACACACACTGGCAGCAGGCAAGCAACTGAATTTAGACTACTGTCTAAAAATTAAATGCCTTATTTATCGGCAAGCTACTGTGCCACCCGGTATCAGTGGTTGGCACTGGCAGTGGGCACACTACAGTCAGTGGAAGAGGGCCTGACACACACTGGCAGCAGGCAAGCAACTGAATTTAGACTACTGTCTAAAAATTAAATGCCTAATTTATCGGCAAGCTACTGTGCCACCCGGTATCAGTGGTTGGCACTGGCAGTGGGCACACTACAGTCAGTGGAAGAGGGCCTGACACACACTGGCAGCAGGCAAGCAACTGAATTTAGACTACTGTCTAAAAATTAAATGCCTTATTTATCGGCAAGCTACTGTGCCACCCGGTATCAGTGGTTGGCACTGGCAGTGGGCACACTACAGTCAGTGGAAGCGGGCCTGACACACACTGGCAGCAGGCAAGCAACTGAATTTAGACTACTGTCTAAAAATTAAATGCCTTATTTATCGGCAAGCTACTGTGCCACCCGGTATCAGTGGTTGGCACTGGCAGTGGGCACACTACAGTCAGTGGAAGCGGGCCTGACACACACTGGCAGCAGGCAAGCAACTGAATTTAGACTACTGTCTAAAAATTAAATGCCTTATTTATCGGCAAGCTACTGTGCCACCCGGTATCAGTGGTTGGCACTGGCAGTGGGCACACTACAGTCTGTGGAGGTGGGCCTGACACACACTGGCAGCAGGCAAGCAACTGAATTTAGACTACTGTCTAAAAATTAAATGCCTTATTTATCGGCAAGCTACTGTGCCACCCGGTATCAGTGGTTGGCACTGGCAGTGGGCACACTACAGTCAGTGGAAGAGGGCCTGACACACACTGGCAGCAGGCAAGCAACTGAATTTAGACTACTGTCTAAAAATTAAATGCCTAATTTATCGGCAAGCTACTGTGCCACCCGGTATCAGTGGTTGGCACTGGCAGTGGGCACACTACAGTCAGTGGAAGAGGGCCTGACACACACTGGCAGCAGGCAAGCAACTGAATTTAGACTACTGTCTAAAAATTAAATGCCTTATTTATCGGCAAGCTACTGTGCCACCCGGTATCAGTGGTTGGCACTGGCAGTGGGCACACTACAGTCAGTGGAAGCGGGCCTGACACACACTGGCAGCAGGCAAGCAACTGAATTTAGACTACTGTCTAAAAATTAAATGCCTTATTTATCGGCAAGCTACTGTGCCACCCGGTATCAGTGGTTGGCACTGGCAGTGGGCACACTACAGTCTGTGGAGGTGGGCCTGACACACACTGGCAGCAGGCAAGCAACTGAATTTAGACTACTGTCTAAAAATTAAATGCCTTATTTATCGGCAAGCTACTGTGCCACCCGGTATCAGTGGTTGGCACTGGCAGTGGGCACACTACAGTCTGTGGAAGAGGGCCTGACACACACTGGCAGCAGGCAAGCAACTGAATTTAGACTACTGTCTAAAAATTAAATGCCTTATTTATCGGCAAGCTACTGTGCCACCCGGTATCAGTGGTTGGCACTGGCAGTGGGCACACTACAGTCAGTGGAAGTGGGCCTGACACACACTGGCAGGCAACTAACCTTAGATTAAAGTGTAAAAATTAAGTGCCTTTTTTTAAGCAAAGTCCTGTGCCTCACGGGATGACAGGGGTGGGCACTGGCAGTGGGCACACTACAGTCAGTTGAAGTCGGCCTGACACACACTAGCAGCAGGCAAGCAGCTGAAATTACACTAAAGTGTAAAAATTAAATGCCTTTTTATGCAAAGTCCTGTGCCAGCCGGTATGAGTGGTGGACACTGGCAGTGGGCACACTACAGTCAGTGGAAGTCAGCCTGACACACACTGGCAGGCAACTAACCTTAGATTAAAGTGTAAAAATTAAGTGCCTTTTTTTTAAGCAAAGTCCTGTGCCACACGGGATGACAGGGGTGGGCACTGGCAGTGGGCACACTACAGTCAGTTGAAGTCGGCCTGACACACACTAGCAGCAGGCAAGCAGCTGAAATTACACTAAAGTGTAAAAATTAAATGCCTTTTTATGCAAAGTCCTGTGCCAGCCGGTATGAGTGGTGGACACTGGCAGTGGGCACACTACAGTCAGTGGAAGTCAGCCTGACACACACTGGCAGGCAACTAACCTTAGATTAAAGTGTAAAAATTAAGTGCCTTTTTTTAAGCAAAGTCCTGTGCCACACGGGATGACAGGGGTGGGCACTGGCAGTGGGCACACTACAGTCAGTTGAAGTCGGCCTGACACACACTAGCAGCAGGCAAGCAGCTGAAATTAAACTAAAGTGTAAAAATTAAATGCCTTTTTATGCAAAGTCCTGTGCCAGCCGGTATGAGTGGTGGACACTGGCAGTGGGCACACTACAGTCAGTGGAAGTCAGCCTGACACACACTGGCAGGCAACTAACCTTAGATTAAAGTGTAAAAATTAAGTGCCTTTTTTTAAGCAAAGTCCTGTGCCACACAGGATGACAGGGAGTGGGCACTGGCAGTGGGCACACTACAGTCAGTTGAAGTCGGCCTGACACACACTAGCAGCAGGCAAGCAGCTGAAATTACACTAAAGTGTAAAAATTAAATGCCTTTTTATGCAAAGTCCTGTGCCAGCCGGTATGAGTGGTGGACACTGGCAGTGGGCACACTACAGTCAGTGGAAGTCAGCCTGACACACACTGGCAGGCAACTAACCTTAGATTAAAGTGTAAAAATTAAGTGCCTTTTTTTAAGCAAAGTCCTGTGCCACACGGGATGACAGGGGTGGGCACTGGCAGTGGGCACACTACAGTCTGTGGGCCTGCAGCTCCTCACACACAGGCAGGCCAGGCAACTGCAATATGTATATAAAGGAAAAAAAAAGCAGACTAATGTTGCAGCCCTAAAAGGGCTTTTGGGGTGCTGTCAGGACGCTGTCCTTACAGCAGAGATCAGATGAGTCTTTCAGGACTGGAGTGGACACTGAATTCACTAGCCTAGCTATCGATTTCCCAATTAAATCAGCAGCTACTACACTCTCCTTCCTCTCACTAAGACTGCAGCTTCAGAATGAATCTAAAATGGATGCTGTGCAGGAGGTGGGAGGGTCTGGGAGGGAGGGTATGCTGCTGATTGGCTGGAATGTGTCTGCTGACTGTGAGGTACAGGGTCAAAGTTTGCTCAATGATGATGTATAGGGGGCGGACCGAACATCGCATATGTTCGCCCGGCAGAGGCGAACGCGAACAAGCTATGTTCGCCGGGAACTGTTCGCCGGCGGATAGTTCGGGCCATCTCTACTAGAGAACAGCAAGATTATCTAGCACACACACAAAAGTCTGCACTGAAAAATGATGCAATCCGTAAAATCAATGGTGCTGATTGGTATTCAATGGTTGCAGGATGCATGCAGATATAGTACTGTAGTATAAAAATTTACTACAGTAGGAAAAGCCAAACATTAGCAAAAATATTACTTTTATCTATAAATGGAGATATCTACATAACTACTAATTTTAACTGCTATTTTTCTTACGCAAAAACTCAGCACACGTGCTGATCAGTGATAGCTTCCTCCCTGTAGCTCCCTCACTGGTTTTTATAGTGAGGAAGCTGTGATGGCCGGTATGTATTGACTGGCCAATCACAGTGTTCGAGGCTGCAGGGGGAGGTATAATCTCCTTTTGTTCTTGACTAAGATGGCTTGCAGTGAGACACAGCCACTATATTAGCCCAGTCACCATGCAATTAGGATTTGTGAAAAGATTTTTACGCTGATCCATAATTCCTTGCATGGTGCTGGTCCTGAAGGGTTTAAAGCCACATCCACAGCTATTTCTGAACGTATTTTGGGTCCACGTCCGAGCCGCATATTTTGCGGCTCGGGCGCGGACCCATTCACTTCAATGGGGCCGCAAGAGATGCAGACAGCACTCCGTGGCTTAAGGGGCTTATTCACTACAGTGTGCCTGCACCAACAGAGAATTTTTTTTTTTCTAGGGAGATTAACCTACTTTGTACCACACCCATGTGTTAAAAATTCCATTATCTGTTGTTTTTTGTATCCAATACTGAACTGCATCTGAATACAGTGTGTATATTACAAATTTCATTATCTTGGGCCTAGTATAGTGGCCAAAATCTTTTGTTTTTTGTATCCAATACTGAACTGCTTCTGAATACAGTGTGTATATTAAACATTCCATTTTCTTGGGCCTAGTATAGTGGCCAAAATCTGTTGTTTTTTGCATCCAATACTGAACTGCATCTGAATACAGTGTCTATAAAAAATTCAATCATCTTGGGCCTAGTATAGTGGCCAAAATCTTTTGTTTTTTGCATCCAATACTGAACTGCATCTGAATACAGTGTGTCTATTACACATTTCATTATCTTAGGTCCAATATAGTGGCCAAAATCTGTTGTTTTTTGCATCCAATACTGAACTGCATCTGAATACAGTGTGTATATTAAAAATTCCATTATCTTGGGCCTAGTATAGTGGCCAATATCTGTTGTTTTTTGTATCCAATACTGAACTGCATCTGAATACAGTGTCTATAAAAAATTCAATCATCTTGGGCCTAGTATAGTGGCCAAAATCTTTTGTTTTTTGCATCCAATACTAAACTGCATCTGAATACAGTGTGTCTATTACATATTTCATTATCTTAGGTCCAATATAGTGGCCAGAATCTGTTGTTTTTGTATCCAATACTGAACTGCATCTGAATACAGTGTGTCTATGACAAATTTCATTATCTTAGGTCCAATATAGTGGCCAAAATCTTTTGTTTTTTGTATCCAATACTGAACTGCATCTGAATGCAGTGTGTATATTAAAAATTCCATTATCTTGGGCCTAGTATAGTGGCCAGAATCTGTTGTTTTTGTATCCAATACTGAACTGCATCTGAATACAGTGTGTCTATAAAAAATTCAATTATCTTGGGCCTAGTATAGTGGCCAAAATCTTTTGTTTTTGCATCCAATACTAAACTGCATCTGAATACAATGTATATATTAAACATTCCATTATCTTGGGCCTAGTATAGTGGCCAAAATATGTTGTTTTTTGTATCCAATTCTAAACTGCATCTGAATACAGTGTGTATATTACAAATTTGATTAATCCAGGCATAGTAAAGTGTCCACAATCTTTGGGTTTTGTATCCAAATATTTAGCGGACAGAAAAACAATCTTCGCCATATCAACAGACAAAACCATTAATATGAAGAAGACGCGCACAAAGGGAGGGGGAAGTGGGCATGATGCTGATGGTTCACGCAGAGACTGTGGCCCTGGACTCAATGAAACAGAGTAAAATAATGTAGCTGAGGGCCTCCAGGTGCGCTAACCCTCTAAAACAGTGAAGGCGATTGCAAACCTTTTAGAGACTGATTGGCCAAACTGCAACCACAAACACACTTATTTATCGCAAAGTGCCCACACGATCATTTACCCTGAATAATACAGTCCAATACAGTATATCTTCCATGTTCCTTATTATTTAGCTATAGTAGCCTGCCTACAGTCAATTTGCTGCCTGTGCCATTCATGGCGTATCTGATGCTGATGAATGGAAGGAAAACTGTAAGGCATATTGGTGCACCACAGACTTTTTCAAGGGTAAGGGTGCCCACAGAGAGGGATCTGAGTTTTGCCTCTGGCACCTGTGCAGGAGTTTTGCTGAGCTGACCCTATAAAACATTATGAGCAAGGGCTAAAAGGCCTAAAAAGCATGTTGATATGATGGAGGAGGAGGAGGAGGAGAAGGACGAGCTAAGAAAGATTAAACCATATAGCCTTTTTAGTGGTGGCAGAGGTGCGTGTGAATACAATGTATTCAGTACATTACAAACAACACATTTAAAATGCATTTATGATCAGCTGCTTTCATCTGGTGGACTTGAGAAGTCAGGGGCAATCCAGGCCCGGTTCATTTTTATAATAGTCAACTTGCCAGCATTTTCAGTTGACAGGTGCATGCGCTTATCTGTTATTATAGCCCTAGCAGCACTAAATACCAGCTGTGCCAAATCGCTGGCGGCAGGGCAGGCCAGCACCTCTGAGACATAAAGAAGACAAACTGAGGGTGGTCTGGCTATCACCCTGTGTACTGTGTTTGACTTTTTGTTGGTTATGGTTTGAGTTACAGTTTATGACTAGTCTTCAAGATATGTTATTATTGTCATTTATTTTGTTATTTAGGAGTTATTCAACAGGCCATGCCATTGTTTTACCACCACTGTTGTATGTTATGTTTGTATTTTATAGTAATATGTAAGTTTTGAATGAGATTTTAGTGAATACAGTGTACAGGCCAGCCCCTCAAAGGCATAGAGTGCAAGTCTGAGCCACGAGTACTCCTTCACCATTTTACAAAATGTTTCCCTCCTTGTGACACAAGGCCGCACAACAGGGTGAGGGTGCTGGCGGGGTGTCATGAAAGTGTTGTCCGGCCTCTGTTGGAACTGCGGTGTGTCCCCCTCATCTCCCCTCCTGGGTTGCCTAAGGAAGTACGTACTCTGCCTCCAGTGATGTCATATGGAAATTTTCTAAGCAATTTTTAAACAAGGACATTCTGTTATTTTATCGTTTTGCTCGTCCTCTCCACCACATGAATGAGAGATGACAAGTTCTCTTTGTAGGGGGGGTCGATAAGAATGAACAACCAGTAATCCGGGTTGTCTAACATGCGTGTAAAGCACGTGTTGCAGGAAAGGCAGTCTAACATGAAGTCAGCCATGTGCGACAGATTCCCAACAGGCAAGACTTTGCTGTCATCATCAGCAGGATGACTCTTATTCTCCTTATCCTCTTCCTTCTCTCCTTCCCATCTATGCAGTAGGCAACTGTCTCTTTCTCCTCCTCCTCCTTCTCATCATCATCATCTTATTCACGCTGAGAATCTGAACTGATGGTGTTCTGGCTATCACCCTGTGTAATGTCTTCCCCCTAGTTCCACCTCTTCCACATGTGAAGCTTCCACCTTCATCGTTAGCAGCCAGCATTTCACTAGAGACAGAAGTGGTATGGTTAGGCTGATAATAGCAGCATCACCACTCACCATCTGTGTTTTACCCTCAAAGTTGCGTAAAACCCCACAGAGGTGAGACATACAAGATCATGTTGCAGCTGGTATTCAACTACTGCCCTCTGCTGCTCACAAAGCCTGGACCACATGTAGAACGTAGAGTTCCAGCGTATGCTCACATCACATAATAGTCTGTTAGCTGGCAAATGCAAGCGCTGCTGCAGCGTTGCCAAACTGATGGCAGCTGTAGATGACTTTCGGAAATGGACACATACACACAGTGCACCTTCACCAGTAGCTCAGACAAAATGAGGTAGGTTGGGAGAAAATTGAGTACACGTGGCCTAGGCATGAAATGGCCGGATCCCGACATTAGGTTGGGATCCACATGGCCCTATCAGCATTTGTCCCATGTACAATTTTCCCTTCTTCACTGGGCAGAGGTTGTTTTCTGCCCCTGTGATGGCCCTGATTCGCCAAGGTCTGGGCCTGTTATGTTCCAGGGTTTGATTTTTTTATTGTTATGATTTGAGTTTGAGCCTCTGACTAGGCTGTAAAATAAAATATGTTATGGTTATTTGGTTATTTATGAGTTCCTAAAAAGTTCACTTATGTTGACCTAACAAGACCCTCACTTATTGACAACTGTGTCTCATCCGCATCATCCACCAAGTGAAACACTAATTGCCATTCCCCACCATCATCTTCTTCTGACTGTGGATGCTGAAGAGTTTGGGGATCAGTGTATAAGATATCCTCATGTCCCTCTTCAGGGAGGGTCAGCTCACCTGCAGGCCCTCACCTACAATTTTTTGGGGGGTAAGCTCACATGGAATATTCTTTTCTATGTTTCAGACTTGGAATAAAACATAATTTGCTTTCCTTCGGAGGTGAATCTTTCAGATGTGTTTTTTTTTTTTTTTTTTGCAGGATTCTGGTTTTTATATAGTGGCACAGGGGTAAATATTTCAATTTTTTTTATATGTCAAGCTTGACTCCATTTTCTCCTTTCTCCTTTGAAGATGCATTTTCAGGAGATATTAGACCCTTTTGCATTTCAGCCAAACAAAAAAATGCAACAGCACTCTGCAACCAGAACTCTGCCCAAGATAGAAGCTATAAGAGGACATTAGTGTACGTTTTGATCAAAAGGTAATAAGCCACTCGCCACGCCAAGGCTGTCCCGTGAGTGGTCCTAACGCTAAATCTGACCTGTTATGGGCCATGACAGCCACATAAAATCCTCCTAACACTGAATCTTACCTGTTATGGGCCATGACAACCACATAAAATCCAGGGAGTGCGGGCCCAGCATGCATGCTGGGATAAACCATACTTATTAACCCTTTCTGGTGCTGTAACAGCCTCCATTAGATCCAGGGATGCAGGTACCAACATGCATGCTGAGTCCACTGTGCAATTCTTTCTGGAGCCAGATGGCTACTAGCAGGTACTGTGAATGCACATTCAGCTTTATACTCACTCTGATTAAAACCAGCCTCTAGGGCAGACAAACTAGTCAGGTGCGCACGACTGAAAAGGAGGTTGCCACACCTCCAACACATACTAAACAGAAACACAAGGGGGGGGGGTCAGTCAGCACGTCCCTGTATGCAGGTGCACGTAGCTATGGCAATTATACATACAAACAAAAAAATGCAACAGCACTCTGCAACAAGAACTCTGCCCAAGATAGAAGCTATAAGAGAACATTAGTGTATGTTTTGATCAAAAGGTAATAAGCCACTCGCCACGCCAAGGCTGTCCCGTGCCTGCATTTCAGGCCTTAAGGAATTACAATTATCAGCAGACACTTGAAAGCATGTCCATTTCCAGGGGGAATGACCATTAAGGAATTCTCTTTTATCCTGGATTTGTCATTTTAGGATTTATCATGTTTCTTTTTATTGCAGAGAACATTACAGGTAATACAGTCAAATGTTGATCAATTTCCCCCGGGCCCCGAGTCCTTAGGGGCCCCCAGCACCGGCGACAAACTAACTACACTTCCTATTTTGTTGCAGTCAGCGGGCGGTCGCCGGCCAACTAACAGCTGAAAGCGCACAGCCTGAAAGAGTGAGGAGGGGGCAGGGCCCGCGGCCGCTCTGAGCTCCGCTGCCTGGCCTGCCTGTCTCTGCAGCGGCTGCAGGAGCGTGCCGCAGGCTCGCAGCTGCCGCACAGGCACGTCTTCACGTGACGTTGTCACTGAGCTCCGCCCCCAGAGAGAAGAAGGAGCGACGAGTGAGCGCAAAGGCCCACGACAAAGCCTGTCTGCCTGTCCCTGAGCCAAGTTCGCTTTCAACAGAAGGTATTTATTTGGTACAAAGAAAGAAAACAACTGGATACATCCCATCTGCCACTGGCCCATGATGGGGAAGAGGGTGGTGGCAGCAGAAGGAGAGATGGGCAGCTGCTTCCACTGGCCCATGGAGGGAAGAAATGTGCCATGGGGGGCTGGGGGGCGACAGAAGGAGAGATGTGCTGCTGCCACTGGCCCATGGAGGGGAGAAATGTGCCCCTAGTAGTGCTGACAAGCACAAAAAAAACTGCCATGTGCAATGAAGGACTCTTCTGGCCTATGGCCCTGGATGACATTGTTACCATCCTGCACCATTCTGATGCCCTTCCAGGGCATTCTACCCCACCAACCACTCTACAACCCCCAAAGATATCAGTATAAAATATAAGTGATTGAACCAAGGACCAAAGACCGATGTCCATTGGCTTCAAGTGCTTTGTGACTCTTGCAAATTCTTGTCCTATTTATAGGCTGAAAATCATCCCAGAAATGCAAGTTGCTGGTTTTACAAATGAAGTATTGTGGATACCAGGGGTGTACTTGGTGAAGGTCCTGCCATGCCTGGGTGCTGTGCACTAGTAAGAATATCCACAAAGCTGTCTTCCTTTGGTTGGGTATTTAGATACATCGCTTGGGCAGCAAAATGAATTAGTGCCATAAGAAAATGAGGGCCTAGCTTTGCTGCTAGTGTGAGCTGTAAGAGAAACATTATTTTAGGCTGAAAATTGCTCAAAAGATTTTATTTTAGCAATATTATATTCATTTATATTGTTGACTTTAAAATGATTAAAGGATGCATAAATATTCTATGTGTAGCAGGACTGCCACAACACTGAGGCAATGATAGACTCATTTACATAGTAGGTGTTTCTAGTTGTGATATGCCTGAGCTATGTGAAAGAAAACATAAAAGTGCTTAGCCACTTGTGGTGCACTAATTTACATAGAATAATGTACAAATTTTGGCTTTCTTAACCGAGTGCTTTGTGTGCATGCATTCATACTCTAAGCAAAAACAGGATGTTAAGATTACATCAATGATCAAAACATGAGGAGAGGAAAGGTAACAGATTGTCATATTTAGTTCAGTGTAGTGCTCGTATGGAGTTCACAATTTGAGTCACTCAAATATTCAGACCACAGGCTCTGCTATTTATCTCCCATTCAAAGTGTTCAGCAGCGGTAATGAAGAATAATGAGATACCGTAATGTGATAGAAGCCAAAATTGCATTTGGCGACTATGCCAACCTCCTTGTTCTTTGAAAACAAGTGTTATATTTATTTTTAAATTGACTCATTTAAAATATAGTTCAGATTTTTCCAAACTGTACATTAAAACTGACATGGAAAGTGTGCACATATTTCTGTACAAATGGGGGATTGCAAGGTGCTATAAATCCGATATAAATACCATTTGAGCACATGAGACAAGTACTAATGCACATCTTTTTTCCTCACTGTCTGCAGCTGTACAGCATTTCTCTCTGAAGGTATAATAGGATCAATGAAGATGTCCTACTCTATGCCTTTTTTGTATCCTAGCCTAAATAAAATGTGTCATCAGAAAATGACACAGTATTTTTTAAATCAAGTGCTAAGGGTTTTATGTTAAACATATTTTGAAATAATTATTGGTGATGCTATGTTAAATTTAAATGTCACTATCTATATAAAAAATAAAAATAAAAGAAAATCATAAAATCCATCCATACAGGATCCATCCGTTGTGTCTATGGCCATGGTGGCTGCTCTGTAAATGCTGTTAACAACAGCTCAGGCACCATGGCTGCTTCATAATTATGTTCAGGAAAAAGAATAAGGCTACTTTCGCACATGCCTTGTTGGATTCCAGCAGGCAGTTCTGTCACAGGAACTGCCTGCCGGATCCAGAAATCTGTATGCAAACGGATTGCATTTGCATCTAGATCCGGATGCAGATTCGGCTTACAAATGCATTGAAACAACGGATCCGTCTCTCTGATGTCATCCGAAAAAAAAAATTGGCATTTATTCTTTTCACATTTTTAAAGGTCTGCAATAATTTAAAACCTTCAATTCGCCGGCTCGCCAAATTTTTTGGGAAAATTTTGATTTGATTCAAATATATTTGCGTCAAATTACATTAAAAAAATGGCTATTTCCTGGTTGCTGAGAGCCTTTATAGGGGTGTAAAACACTGTGCCTTGCAGTAACACGCATAGGGAGTCTGCTTTAGTAGTGAAATAATACTGTGAGTCCAGATGACATGCAGATGACAGGCGTCACTCTTAGAATCACTGCATACTTCACTTATTTGTGGCAGCAGCATGAGGAGACCACAGAGCGGCACAATGACAGAGACTGGAGGTGACGGCAGCATGAGGAGGACACAGAGAGGCATAATAACATAGCCTAGAGGTGGCGGCAGCATGAGAAGACCACAGAGGAGCTCAATGACAGAGTCTGGTGGCAGCAGCATGAGAAGACCACAGAGTGGCACAATGACAGAAACTGGAAGTGGCGGCAGCATGAGGAGGCCAAAGAGTGGCACAATGACAGAATCTGGAGGCGGCAGCTGCATGAGGAGACCACATAATGGCACAATGACAAAGTCTGGAGGTGTCGGCAGTATGAGGAGGCCACAGAGCGGAAAAATGACAGAGGCTGGAGGTGGCAGCAGCATGAGCAGACCAAAGAGTGGCACAATGACAGAGTCTGAAGGTGGCGGCAGCATGAGTAGACCACAGAGTTGCACAATGACAGATTCTGGAGGTGGTGGTGGCAGCATCAGGAGGCCACAGAGTGGCAAGGTGACATACTGTGGAGGTGGGTGGCAATACCAGTACCAGCTGAAGATGGAGGGTGAAAGAAGAAGCACTTGGCATCAGATGTGTGGCATCAGGTGGGTAACAGCATCAGAATAGTAGCTAAGGCAAGTAGCCAGAAGAAACCGGTCTCTTTTGTCAAATTTTTTTTGTGGCACCATTGATGATTTAGTCTGATGCATCAGGCATTGGTGTGTGGAAATCCTGGCTGATCCACGCCTGATTCATTTTGATGCAGTGTCCCACTATGTGCTATATGTGGGCACTTTAAATGTCTAAATGTCATATCAAATGTATTGTGGTATCATGCTGTAATTCCCTTTAACAGGCTGGCAGTGTCATTTACCTTTATTTGCTCCCACGTGGTGCTGGCACCACTTATATATATAGCTGGGGGGGGGGTGTAAAATTAGTGTGTCCGATGATAATGAGGAGATGACGAAGTTAATGGAGGAGGTGGAAATTTGTATTTCCACTGAAGTAATTCAAAAAAGATTTTACCGCATAAAAGTACAGCTCCTAACGCTGAATACAATTTTTTTTCACCAAAATAATTTAAAAAAGATTTTACCGCATATAAGTGCAGCGCTGAATGCCGAATATCTTTTTCTACTGATATACGCCACTTTAGGCTTTAGCACATATAACTGGAATAGTGAATGCCGAGTATATTTTTTCTTTTCCACGTATATACGCCATTAAAGGCTTTTCAACAGAGTGTTATAGGCTGTCAGTTTCAAAAAAACAACGGCGTCTGAGGTGGAGTGATCTGAAGTGAACGGGATGTAGCAGAGGAAGTAGTTCCACGCTGGAAGAGCGAGACGTGGTCCTCGTGAGGTTTCTGTGCTTCAGAAAAGTCCCTGTCGTGTCCAGTAAGCAATACCGCAAGTAGATGCGGGCTGGTGTGAATTAGTTTGCATTTTTGTTCAGCGTTAGTGAATAGTGTATTCACCTTTATTGGTGTGCCGCTCTTATGGAGGCTGTCATGTAAGCGAGCAATGTGTAAAACATAAATATAAAATTTAACAACAACGTAATTCAGTCCATACCACAAAAATGAATTTCCCACGTATAACTGCAGTGCTGAACGCTGAATATATCTTGATTTTTCTACAAAAATACGCCACTAAAGGCTTTACCACATATAACTGCAACAGTGAACGCTGAATATATAAAAAAGTTTCTACTGAGATAAGTAGGGGCGTAGCTAATGGCTCATGGGCCCTGGTGCAAGAGTTCAGCCTGGGCCTCCCTTCCTTCAGTGCTTTATGTGTCTTCTTATGCAGCACAAGGGTCTTTGGGCCCCTTCAGGCTCCTGGGCCCAGTAGCGACTGCTACCTCTGCACCCTCTATAGCTACGCCCATGGATATAAGTCAATAAAGTTTTTCAAGATAGAAGTGCAGCAGCGAATGGTGAATGTATATTTCTTTTTCTATTGATATACGTCATTAAAGGTTTTTTTAAGATATAAGTGCAGGAGGAAATGGTGAATACATATTTCTTTTTCTACTGCTATATGTCAATAAAGGTTTTTCAAGATATAAGTGCAGCAGCGAATGGTGAATGTATATTTCTTTTTCTACAGATATACGTCACTAAAGGTTTTTCAAGATATAAGTGCAGCAGCGAATGTATATTTCTTTTTCTACTGATATACGTCAATAAAGGTTTTTCTATATATAAGAGCATCAGCGAATGGCGAATGCATATTTCTTTTTCTACTTCAATACGCCAGTAAAGGCTTTACCAGATATAACTGTCACAGTGAACTGAGAATATATTTTTCTTGTAGTACTGAAATATGGCCCTACTGTGAAGAAAGATAGTTTGATCCAGCTTTCGATGAAACTTCACTTTTATTTCTATGCGGTAAAATCCACTACAGACATGGCACAGAGTACAGTTAATCCAGTCTACGCGTTTCGGACCCTACTTCTGTTTAGGTCCTTACTCATGACTTAAGTCATGAGTAAGGACCTAAACAGAAGTAGGGTCTGAAACGAGTAGACTGGATTAACTGTACTCTGTGCCATGTCTGTACTGGATTTTACCGCATAGAAATAAAAGTGAAGTTTTATCGAAAGCTGGATCCAACTATCTTTCTTCACAGTAGAAGGCTTTTTTTGGTCAAGTCCAGGACCGGATCCGTGCTATCGGCTTCATTGCCACACAGGTAAGCGCTGCAAACACTTAATTCCTGAAAATAGAGAGTGGGTAAGACGGCTCCACCTGTCGGTATTGATGATCGAGGTGCTCTAGCTGGATGCACTGACTCACCCCGTCAGTAATAGTGTGCAGAAATTGTAAAGTAAAGCAGCTGGCACTCTCTTATCTGTGATAAAATCAATGAGTTTTATTAAGACATATAAAATTGGTAGATTGTGTTATAGAGTAAAGATAGGGATTTTTTATAAGGGAGTATGAATTAGTAGAAAAAATAGTTTTTTTAAAAACAATAAAAAAAGAAAACAGTTTTTTATAAAATTATCTTAAAAAATGTTTTTTTGGCAAGATGCATCAGGTCTTTTGGTTTCTAGGTATATCTGGAAATAATGTATACAGAAATGGCTGAATTAATCTCTGACTGTAATGGTGTAGAGTGAGTAAAGTTAGTCTCAAAGTATAACTGATATAAGATGCTGGCCAGAGTAAAGATGGTTAAGTCCTTTTGATTTTTTGTCAAGATTCTGTTAGAGTGGCTGAAGAATGTCTTTGGTATAGTTGTAAGCTATGGAAGCAAAGCGGTGTTCTGTGCCTCGGTGTGGCGTCCCACACTGTCACTGGCACAGAGTTCACTTACCGGCCGGTGTTTTCTTCTGTACTATAGTTGATCTCGGTCATCCGCGTCTTCGTAGGGTTCCTGTGTCTCTGTATATGACTTCTTTCCTTGCGGCTCGATCTTCCCTTGTAGCTTGATCTCGGCGTCCTCGTGGTCTCGTTCGCGCGCTTTTTCTTCCGGCACTTCTGATTGTTGTTTCGGTTCTCGATTTGGATATGATGGTGTCAATCCAATTGCTTCCAAGTTGTGTCCTATGGAGTGAGTCCTGCTATATCCCCTGTAGCTCAAACGCGTTTCGGGACTGTGTCCCTTCCTCAGTAAGCTGGGGATATGTGTGGCCAGCAGGGATTAAATAGGAAGGTAGTTAATTAATTAAGTCCGTACACCCGAGTGTGTGAGGTTAATTTGGGTGATGTCTAGTAATTGGTACGTGAATGAATGTGATGATGTGAAGTAATTGGTGGGAGTGTCTTTTTAGTTACAATGTTTTGGTTGCTATTTTGTAAGCAGGTGTAAGTGACCTTATTAGTAACAATGTTTAGGGTGCTGTTTTACATAATTTGATTGAGAAGTGAGTAAAATGAATATGTTCTGATATTGTTGGTAGACAATATACTTTGTGTATAGTGATTAAGAAAATGGAAGTGCTTGTGTGAGGGGGTCCGGTGGATGTGAGATATAAACCCTACATGGTGTGTGTGTGATATGTGGGGGGTACATATAGTATGTGTAGTGGCGGATACAATCTGTATCAGAACATTCACAGTGTATCTGTTTTCCATAAGAGAAAGGAGGTGGTTTTTAGGTCTTTGATAAAGGTAACATCTCTGTCAAGGGATTGATTTTTTTGAATGCGTTCTTGTATTTGTTCCTTGATTGGACTTTCAATTTGTAGATTTTCCATACATTAATGGTTGCTAAGTAGTTTTGTGTTTGTTGAGAGTGGGTAAATTGCTCTGTATATTTCAGTTAGAGGGAAGTTTTACTATCTATTTTAATTAGAGGGGAATGTGCAAAAAAATAGATATGCTTGGACATTGTGTTAGTTTGTGAATCAGGAGACCTGGAGGGTTTCCCCTGATATCTTGTATATTTTGTTGAGTGACATAGTGTTTTTTGTGTAGTGGTTAGGTGTCCGGTTCTGTAGATGTTCTATTGTTTATCAAATTCCCCAATTATTCCTCCTGTCAGGAGAATTTGGGATACTTTGATTGCCCCGTTTGTCTGAGGATTTTTATTTTCAAGAGATAAATTTCCTCAATTCTTCTACTGATCCATAGACCAAAGATCCAGTATATATTGAACTTGGATGTTTTCCATATGGCTTGTCATCCTGATTTTAATCTATTTTGCTCTATTTTACTTAGTTTTTTAGAGTCCAATCTGTATTGATGTTGTTTTTGGTTTTGTATAACAATTTAGGTACTCTTATGTAGGTACCTCAATTAATCCTCCAGGCAGTGGTTTTTTATCTGATTTTTATGCATGTAGGTTCCTCAATTAATCCTCCAAGAAATGGCCTTTCACGATCTATGTGGTATGAAGAATATGGAGTATATGTTCAACGGATTAAATTCTGAGATGGGCGGGTTTTCTCAATTATTCCACTGATCCGTAGAACAAAAGATCCAGTGGGTGAGAGGTTCCACCACCCTTATACTAGATATTCACCCATTTACATAACATATCCAAACGATGAATGTGAGATTATCTGTCATTCTTAATTATTGAGTTCCTCAATTCTTCCCCTTATCAGAGAGGAAGAGAAATTGTTGATTTCTCGATGTTTCTTCCTGTCTGTGGGTATGTTTGATTTTCTCCCTTGTTCCACTGATCCGTAAATCAAAGAATCCAGTGGGTACGGGGTTTAGCTGACTGTTTCTGTACGATGTAATTTTTATTCGTGTTTCCTTATTGTAAATGGATTTTAGTATGGTGGGTCTAGATGGTTTTTTGAGGGGCGGCTGGACTCCAAGGCCGGACCGGAGTAACTAGTTAAAGCAATCCGGTCCTGCGTTAGAGGCCACCGGCCCCCCAACATTTATAAGAAACCAAATATTTCCATTTCACTGTTCAAGCCCTTTGGAATGATTGTTTCAAATTCAAATATTCTTCTAGATTCTATTCTTGACATTTTTTGTATGTGATTGCCCCCTCTCCAATCTGTTGGAACTCTTTCTAGTGCTGCATATTTCAGCCCTGTTGGATCTTTGTTGTGTTGTAATTTAAAGTGGTTTGAGAGTGAATGATTTTCATAACCTTTTTTAATAAGTGTCGGAACATATAGGAAATATTAAAAAAGGTTATGAAAATCATTCACTCTCAAACCACTTTAAATTACAACACAACAAAGATCCAACAGGGCTGAAATATGCAGCACTAGAAAGAGTTCCAACAGATTGGAGAGAGGCAATCACATACAAAAATGTCAAGAATAGAATCTAGAAGAATATTTGAATTTGAAACAATCATTCCAAAGGGCTTGAACAGTGAAATGGAAATATTTGGTTTCTTATAAATGTTGGGGGCCGATGACCTCACGCAGGACCGGATTGCTGAACTAGTTACTCCGGTCCGACCTTGAGTCCAGCCGCCTCAACAAACCATCTAGACCCACCATACTAAAATCCATTTACAATGAAACACGAATAAAAGAATTACAGCGCATCAGCTAAACCCCGTACTCCACTGGATTCTTTGATTTACGGATCAGTGAACAAGGAGAAAATCAAACATACCCACAGACAGGAAGAAACATCGAGAAATCAACAATTTCTCTTCCTCTCTGATAAGGGAAGAACTGAGGAACTCAGCAATTAAGAATGACAGATAATCTCACATTCATCGTTTGGATATGTTATGTAAATGGGTGAATATCTGGTACTAAGGGTGGTGGAACCTCTCACCCACTGGATCTTTGTTCTACGGATCAGTGGAATAATTGAGAAACCCGCCCATCTCAGGAATTTAATCCGTTGAACATATACTCCATATTCTTCATACCACGATAGATGAAGGCCATTTCTGGAGGACTAGTGAGGAACCTACGTGCATAAAATCAGATAAAACCACTGCCTGAGAGGATTAATTGAAGTACCTATAAGAGTACCCAAATTGTTATACAAAACCAAAAACATCAGCTACAGATTGGACTCTAAAAACTAAGTAAATAGAGCAAAATAGATTAAAATCAGGATGACAAGCCATATGAAAGCATCCAAGTTCAATATATACTGGATCTTTGATCTATGGATCAGTAGAAGAATTGAGGAAATTTATCTCTGAAAATAAAAATCCTCAGACGAACTAGCATGAAAGATCCCAAATTCTCCTGACAGGAGGAATAGTTGGGGAGCTTGATAAACAATAGAGCATCTACAGAGCTCGGACACCTAACCACTACACAAAAACATATGTCACTCGACAAAATATACAAGATATCAGGGGAAACCTCCAGGTCTCCTGATTCACGAACTAACACAATGTCCAAGCATATCTATTTTTTGCACATTCCCTGATCAAGAATAGATAGTAAGCTTCCCTCTGCTGAAATATGCAGACACTTACCCACTTCTCAATAAACGCAAACTACATTCAGCAACCATTGGCTTATGGAAGATCTACAAGGTGAAAGTCCAATCAGGAACGATATAAGAACGCATTCAAAATCAATCCCTTGACAGAGATGTTACTTTATCAAAGACCGAAAACCACCTCCTTCTCTTATGGAAAACAGATACACTGTGAATGTTCTGATACAGACAATCCGCCACTACACTATATGACCTCTGCATACACACACACGCCATGGGGCTTATATCTCACATCACACGGACCCCTCACATAGCACTTCCATTTTCTGTAATCACTATGCACAAAGTATATTGTCTTACAACAATATCAGAACGTATTCATTTTACTCACTTCTCAATCAAATCATGTAAACAGCACCTAAACATTGTTACTAATAAGGTCACTTACACCTGCTACAGTAACGCAAACATTAGCAACTAAAGACACTCCACCAGTTATCATCGTCATCATTCGTCACGTGCCAATTGCTAGGCATCACCCAAATTAACCTCACACACTGTGTACGGACAACTAATTAACTACCTGCCTATTTAACCCTGCTGCTGACACACTCTAGCTTACTGAGAGGACACAGTCCCAAGCGCCGTTTGAGCTGCAAGGATATAGAGCAGGACTCTCCATACTGAGACGACTTGAAGCAGTTGGATTGACACCATCATATCCAAATCGAGAACCGAGCAGCAATCAGAAGTGCCCGGAAAAGAAAGCGAGCGACGAAGCGTGGCATCAGCTGACAAGGTGAAGATCGAGCCGCAGAAAGAAGTCAGTATACAGAGACACAGGAACCCTACTTAAGACGCGGATGGCCGAAGATCAACTATAGTACAGAAGAAGCACTGTCGGTAGTGAACTTGTGCCAGTGCACGTGTGGACACGCCCACCGAGGCACAGAACACCGCTTGCTTCCATAGCTACATACTACCAAAGACATTCTTCAGCTACCTACAGAATCTGACAAAAATCAAAAGGACTTAACCATCTTTACCTGGCCGGCATCTTACTATCGGTGTACTTGAGACTAACTTTACTCACTCTACACCATTACAGTCAGAGATTAACTCGTACATTTCTGTATGCATTGACTTCAGATATCCAGAAACCATAAGATCTGATGCATCAAGCTAAAAACTTTTTAAGACAGTTTCATAAAAACTGTTTTCTTTTTTATTGTTTTTAAAAAAACTATTTTTCTACTATTTATACTCACTTATAAAATCCTATCTTTACTCTATAACACAATCTACCAATTTTATATGTCTTAATAAAACTCATTGATTTATCTGAATAGAGAGAGTGCCAGCTTGCTTACTACAGTTTCTGCACACTTAATTCCTGAAGCTTGTGCATAGAAATATGCCCTATACACTTTCACCAGAAATAACTGCATAAATGACCTGAGAATATATATTTGTTGTTGGACTGAAATAGGCCACTATACAATATCACCATAAATAACTGCAGTAGTGCAGTGCGTCTATAGTTTTCTTTTTTGCTGAAATACGCCTCTATATGCTCTCACCAGAAATAACTGCAACAGTGCAGTGCATATACTGTATATTTTTCTTTTTGACTGAATTACGCCTCTATACTAGTGATTACCGGCATGATCGGCCAAAGTATTGGTTCGGCTCGAGCATGCATCTATGCTCGGCGCTCCGCTTTACTCGGCCAAGCACCACGCGTATTCATTAGCATTGCTCGAGTCTCCTCCCGCACATTTGGCGCCTTCTAAGCAGCCAATCAAGGTCCAGGTAGTATTTCCCCTCAGTGTAGGCCATAGCAATGTTAGTTGTAAGCCTTACACTGATTGGCTGGCCAGAAGACGTGATACCATTTCATATAGGAGCCGAGGTCCGGCGCTGGCTCATTCAGCGTCAGAGAAAGCAGACAGTAGGCAGGGACAGATAGCGTTTTGCTCTTAACTTACTGATTTTACTCCAAAAACCTTATTGAAATACCTAACAGTCCTTTTAATTCCAGCACTATCAAGGACAGGCGTCAACAGGAAAGGACAGATAGTGCAGGGCTTAAAAATCGCTTTGATTAACTTCTAAAAGACAGAAAGATTTCCAATTAGTGACATCTACAATAAGCCATCATTAAGCAGTGTGTTGGGCAGATATTAATAAAGGGGCTTGTTCAAGCTACAGTGTTTCTTGGTACTGAGATATACACTGCACCATCATAAAGCAGTGTGTTGGGCAGAGATTATAAAAGGGCTTATTTATTACAGTGTTCCTTGAGATATACACTGTACCATCAGAGAAATTATTTGTTCTGGTGAAATTAACCTAACTTGTGCCACATCTGTGTGTGCGTTCAATCCACAACCAGTTATATTAATTATTCCAGCAGAGAGTGATTTATATTTTGGCCATAGTTAACTAGTTTTGGGCACATCTGTGTGTGTCTTTAGGCTACAACCATATATACAGTATTCCAGCAGAGAATACATTTTATTTGGGACAAGAATTGAATCCAAAATAGAACTACATCCCATCCAGTGTGTATTGTCAAGAATTACATTATCTCTGGGCTAGCGTAGTGCCAAAAATCTGTATTTCTCTGTATCAGTACATTACAGCAAGCCAATACAGGGTGTACTGCAAAGTTACACTATCTCTGGGTTAGTGTAGTGCCGAAAAATTGTATTTCTCTGACTCCTGTTCATTACAGCAAGCCAATACAGTGTGTATTGTAAAGAATTTCATTATCTGTAGCTAAGTGTACTCCTGAAAATCTTATATTTTCTATATTTAGTAACATTATAGCAAGCCTTTACAGTGTGTGACTGTAAAAATTACATTATCTCTGGGCTAGTGTATTGACGAAAAATTGTATTTCTCTGTCTCCTGTACATTGCAGAAAGCCAATACATTGTATATTGTAAAAATTCCATCTCTCTGAACAGTGTATTGCCAGAAAAATTGTATTTCTCTGTCCTACAGTACATTGACATTCAATACAGTGTGTATATAAACATTTCATTATCTGTGGTCTGGTAATATACTGAAAATCTTCACTGCTGTCTCCTGTACATTATAGCAAGCCTTTACAGTGTGTAATGTAAAATTACATTTTCTCTGAGCTAGTGTAGTGCGGCAATTGGCCATCACATTCATTCACGTACCAATTACTAGACATCACCCAAATTAACCTCACACACTCGGGTGTACGGACTTAATTAATTAACTACCTTCCTATTTAATCCCTGCTGGCCACACATATCCCCAGCTTACTGAGGAAGGGACACAGTCCCGAAACGCGCTTTGAGCTACAGGGGATATAGCAGGACTCACTCCATACGACACAACTTGGAAGCAATTGGATTGACACCATCATATCCAAATCGAGAACCGAAACAGCAATCAGAAGTGCCGGAAGAAAAAGCGCGCGAACGAGACCACGAGGACGCTCGAGATCAAGCTACAAGGGAAGATCGAGCCGCAAGGAAAGAAGTCATATACAGAGACACAGGAACCCTACGAAGACGCGGATGACCGAGATCAACTATAGTACAGAAGAAAGCACCGGCCGGTAAGTGAACTCTGTGCCAGTGACAGTGTGGGACGCCACACCGAGGCACAGAACACCGCTTTGCTTCCATAGCTTACAACTATACCAAAGACATTCTTCAGCTACTCTAACAGAATCTTGACAAAAATCAAAAGGACTTAACCATCTTTACTCTGGCCAGCATCTTATATCAGTTATACTTTGAGACTAACTTTACTCACTCTACACCATTACAGTCAGAGATTAATTCAGCCATTTCTGTATACATTATTTCCAGATATACCTAGAAACCAAAAGACCTGATGCATCTTGCCAAAAAAACATTTTTTAAGATAATTTTATAAAAAACTGTTTTCTTTTTTTATTGTTTTTTAAAAAAAACTATTTTTTCTACTAATTCATACTCCCTTATAAAAAATCCCTATCTTTACTCTATAACACAATCTACCAATTTTATATGTCTTAATAAAACTCATTGATTTTATCACAGATAAGAGAGTGCCAGCTGCTTTACTTTACAATTTCTGCACACTTAATTCCTGAAGCTTGTGCATGAAATATGCCCCTATACACTTTCACCAGAAATAACTGCATAAATGACCTGAGAATATATATTTGTTGTTGGACTGAAATAGGCCACTATACAATATCACCATAAATAACTGCAACAGTGCAGTGCGTCTATAGTTTTCTTTTTTTACTGAAATACGCCTCTATATGCTCTCACCAGAAATAACTGCAACAGTGCAGTGCATATACTGTATATTTTTCTTTTTTGACTGAATTACGCCTCTATACTAGTGATTACCGAGCATGATCGGCCAAGTATTGGTTCGGCTCGAGCATCGCTATGCTCGGCGCTCCGCTTTACTCGGCCAAGCACCACGTGTATTCGTAGCATTGCTCGAGTCTCCTCCCCGCACATTTGGCGCCTTCTAAGCAGCCAATCAAGGTCCAGGTAAGTATTTCCCCTCAGTGTAAGGCCATAGCAATGTTAGTTGTAAGCCTTACACTGATTGGCTGGCCAGAAGACGTGATACCATTTCATATAGGAGCTGAGGTCCGGCGCTCGGCTCATTCAGCGTCAGAGAAAGCAGACAGTAGGCAGGGACAGATAGCGTTTTGCTCTTAACTTACTGATTTTACTCCAAAAACCTTATTGAAATACCTAACAGTCCTTTTAATTCAGCACTATCAAGGACAGGCGTCAACAGGAAAGGACAGATAGTGCAGGGCTTAAAAATCGCTTTGATAACTTCTAAAAGACAGAAAGATTTCCAATTAGTGACATCTACAATAAGCCATCATTAAGCAGTGTGTTGGGCAGATATTAATAAAAGGGGCTTGTTCGCTACAGTGTTTCTTGGTACTGAGATATACACTGCACCATCATAAAGCAGTGTGTTGGGCAGAGATTATAAAAAGGGGCTTATTTATTACAGTGTTCCTTGAGATATACACTGTACCATCAGAGAAATTATTTGTTCTGGTGAAATTAACCTAACTTGTGCCACATCTGTGTGTGCGTTCAATCCACAACCGTTATATTAATTATTCCAGCAGAGAGTGATTTATATTTTGGCCATAGTTAACTAGTTTTGGGCACATCTGTGTGTGTCTTTAGGCCACAACCGTATATACAGTATTCCAGCAGAGAATACATTTTATTTGGGACAAAATTGAATCCAAAATAGAACTACATCCCAATACGGTGTGTATTGTCAAAATTACATTATCTCTGGGCTAGCGTAGTGCCAAAAATCTGTATTTCTCTGTATCCAGTACATTACAGCAAGCCAATACAGGGTGTACTGCAAAAGTTACACTATCTCTGGGTTAGTGTAGTGCCGAAAAATTGTATTTCTCTGACTCCTGTTCATTACAGCAAGCCAATACAGTGTGTATTGTAAAAATTTCATTATCTGTGGCCAAGTGTACTCCTGAAAATCTTTATTTTTCTATATTTAGTAACATTATAGCAAGCCTTTACAGTGTGTACTGTAAAAATTACATTATCTCTGGGCTAGTGTATTGACGAAAAATTGTATTTCTCTGTCTCCTGTACATTGCAGAAAGCCAATACATTGTATATTGTAAAAATTCCATTATCTCTGGGCTGGTGTATTGCCGAAAAATTGTATTTCTCTGTCTACAGTACATTAGAGCAGGCCAATACAGTGTGTACTGTAAACATTTCATTATCTGTGGTCTAGTGTACTCCTGAAAATCTTTATTTTTCTGTCTCCTGTACATTATAGCAAGCCTTTACAGTGTGTAATGTAAAAATTACATTTTCTCTGAGCTAGTGTAGTGCCGAAAAATTGTATTTCTCTGTCTCCTGTACTTTACAGAAAGCCAATACAGTGTGTACTGTAAAAATTATATTATCTCTGGACTAGTATATTGCCGAAAAATTGTAATTCTTTGTCTACAGTACATTACAGTAAGCTTATACAGTGTGTACTGTTCAAATTTCATTATCTCTGGGCTAGTGTAGTGCCGACAATTTGTATTTCTCTCTCTCCTGTTCATTATAGCAAGCCAATACAGTGTGTACTGTAAAAATTACATTATCTCTGGGCTAGTGTATTGCCTAAAAATTGTAATTCTCTGTCTACAGAACATTAAAGCAAGCCTATACAGTGTGTACTGTACACATTTACTTATCTCTGGGCTAGTGTAGTGCCAAAATTTGTATTTCTCTGTCTCCTATACGTTACAGAAAGCCAATACAGTGCGTATTGTAAAAATTACATTATCTCTGGGCTAGTGTATTGACGAAAATTTTAAATTCTGTCTATAGTACATTACTGCAAGCCTTTACAGTGTTTACTGTACAAATTTAATTATATCTGGGCTAGTGTAGTGCCAAAATTAGTATTTCTCTGTCTCCTATACATTACAGAAATCCAATACAGTGTGTACTGTAAAAATTACATTATCTCTGGGCTAGTGTATTGCCGAAAAATTGTAATTCTCTGTCTACAGTACACTACGGCAGGCCTATACAGTGTGTACTGTACAAATTTCCTTATCTCTAGGCTAGTGTAGTGCCAACATTTGTATTTCTCTGTGTCCAGTACTGTCTTGCATCAGAAATATGTATCTTTAGCGTACAGTAAAACAATCTGCCCACATCTACAGACAAAACTATTAATATGAAGAAGGCGAGTACAAAGGGAGGGGGAAGTGGGCGTGATGCCGATGGTGCAAGCAGAGGCGGTGGCCCTGGGCCCGATGCTGATGGTGCAAGCAGAGGCGGTGGCCCTGGGCATGATGCTGATGGTGCAAGCAGAGGCGGTGGCCCTGGGCATAATGCTGATGGTGCAAGTGGAGGCGGTGGCCCTGGGCGTGATGCTGATGGTGCAAGCAGAGGCTGTGGCCCTGGGCATGATGCTGATGGTGCAAGCAGAGGCCGTGACCCTGGGCGCAATGAAACTGTTCCTGCTGCCAGTGCACCAGAAAAAACTAAAAAATCCACCTTACCCAGATTCATGTCCAACTTAGCTGGTTGGCGCAGGACAACAGTGTGAACAGGTGGTTGGTTGGATTGCAGAAGATAATGCTTCCAGTCGGTTAAGCACCCCCCTCTCTTCCACAAAGTCCAGTCTCTGTAGCCAAGAGACTACCTCTGTAGCCACTCCTAGCATGTCGCTTCTGGCCAAACAAGTGATCCCACACTCGGATATTCACATGACCTCTTTTCATCGCCAGTACTTAGTTTGGCTCTCTCGCCAAGCACGCTTGAAAAGGTACCTGAGATATTGTGCCCTGATTCCCAACCTCTTGAGCCTTCACAGTCTCAAGAAGATGACGGTGGTGAACCGTAATCATTCGTTCATGAGGTGGATGATGATGAGACACAGTTGCCAATCACTACGGTAGTGGTTAGGCCAAGTCAGAAGGATGAGCAGAGTGAGGAAGTGGAAGAGGAAGTGGTGGACGATGAGGTCACTGACCCAACATGGTTAGGTGAAAAGCCGAGCGAGGACAGCAGTACAGAGGGGGGGGGGGGATCCATAGCACTACAACAGTCTGGAAGAGGCAGTGGGGTAGCAAAAAGGAGACGTCGGCCCACATCAAACAGGCCCGCAACTGCTACACAGAGCACCCCCATGCGTAAATCTACCTTGCCAAGGGGTAGGTGTTCTGCAGTATTGCACTTTTTTGAGGAAAGGGCAGACGACAAAAGAGTGGTAGTTTGCAACCTGTGCCATACCAAAATGAGCTGGGGCATGAACACTAGCAACCTCACCACCACCAGCATGATCCGCCACATGGCATCCAAGCACCCTAGTAAGTGGGCCAAACGCTTGGGTCCACACTCTGAGTCTGCGGGTCCCACCACTGCCTCCATTTCCCCTGTGTTACGCACTGTGGCCAATCCCCTGTCAAAGGCGTAGGCCTGGATGCCCCTCGCCCTGCACCTGGACCTTCGCATGAACCGTCAGCAACAACATCCACTTCCCTGTCCCAGCGAAGTGTTCAAATGTCGATAACACAGGCATTTGAACGCAAGCGCAAATAGATGCCCACCCACCCAGAGGCCAGAGCACTAAATTTGCAACTTTTGAAATTACTGGCCCTTTAAATTTTACCATTTAGGCTTGTGGACACTGAGGCCTTCTGCAGCCTGATGTCAGCAGCCGTACCTCGGTACGCAGTCCACAGCTGCCACTATTTATCATGGTGTGACATGCCCGCCTTTCACCAGCACGTGTCCCAGAACATCACCCTTGCCCTGACCAACACACTTACTGGGAAGGTCCACGGACACATGGACAAGTGCTGGTGGCCAGGGACGTTACATATCTCTGACCGCACACTGGGTGAATGTTGTGGAGGCTGGGAGTGAGTCGGACCCTGGGATGGCACAGATGCTACCCACGCCCAGGATTGCGGGCCCTACGTCCATCAGGGTCTACGCCAGCAGCTACCTCCTCCCCCACTTCCACCTTTAACAGCAGTCAGACATCAGTTGCTGGCTGGAAGCAGTGAAGCACTGCTGTGGGTAAGCGTTAACAGGTTGTGCTGAAGCTGATTTGTTTAGGGGACAAAGAGCACACCGCCATAGAGCTGTGGCAAAGTATAAGGGACCAGACCGAGCTGTGGCTCTCGCCACTCAACCTACAAACAGGCATGGTTGTGTCCGACAATGGCCATAATTTGGTGGCGGCTTTGGAGTTCGGCAACCTGATACACATTCCATGCCTAGTCCGCGTCTTAAACTTAGTGGTTCAGCGGTTTATCTAAACCAGGCATGCTCAACCTGCGGCCCTCCAGCTGATGTAAAACTACAACTTCCACAATGCCTTGCTGTAGGCTAATAGCTGTAGGCTGTTCGGGCATGCTGGGAGATGTAGTTTTGCAACAGCTGGAGGACCGCAGGTTGAGCATGCCTGATCTAAACCTACCCCAATTTGCAGTAGCTACTAGTGAAGGCACAACGCTTGTGTGCTCATTTCCGCAAGTGGTGCACAGCTTTGGCCGGTCTGTCAACGCTGCAGCAGCGCTTGTGGCTTCCAGCTCACCGACTGTTGTGTGTCGTGAGCACGCATCGGAACTCTACGTTCTACATGTTAGCCAGGCTTTTTGAGCAGCCGAGGGGAGTTGTGGAATACCAGCTGCAACATGGTCGTCGCCATTCATGTCAACGGCCACAATTCACAAGCGAGGAGTGGGCATTGATGTCAGACCTATGTGAGGTTTTAAATAACTTTGATGAATCCACACAGATGGTTAGTGGCGATAACGCTATTATCAGCGTAACCATCCAACTGCTGTGTCTACTCAAACGATCGCTGCTCAAAATTAGGAGGATGCTTAGAATGTGGCAGACGAGGTAATGGGGGAGGAGATGACACACGGTGATAGCCAGATCTCTCCCAGTTCGTCTTCTCGGCGCCAATTGGGCCATGAAAAGGACTTGGAGCTGGAGACACTTGCCTTTAATTCCATCTGTTCAGTGTGGATGGGCAGAAGAGGAGGACAAGGATGAGGGCATGGAGAGTCATCCTGAAGTTGACATCGACGTCTTGCCCGTTGGCTGATTTCATGTTAGGCTTCCTTTCTCACGACTCTCGCGTTATACGCATTTTAGGGAACACAGATTACTGGGTGTTCACCCTTCTCGACCCCCGGTATAAAGAGAACTTCTTATCTCTCATTCCTGTGGTGGAGAGGTTGAGTAAAACCATGAAATACCAAAGGTACTTGTTGATAGATTGTTTCAAAATTTTCCATCTGACAATGCGGCTGCCAGAGTGCGTACTTCCTTAGGCAACCGAGGAAGGGAGACAAGGGGAACAGACAGTAGTTCCAAAAGAGGCAGGGCAACACTTTCCAAGGCATGGGACACTTTCATGACACACCGCCAGCAACCTCATCCTGAATCGCGGCTTAGTGCTACAAGAAGGGAAAAGTTTTGGAAGATGGCGAAGGAATACATTGCAGACCGTGTCAGCGTCCTAAATGACTGAGATTTCTTTACCCTTTTAACCTCAAAAAATGGGTATATATTTGAATTCTTGTCTTCTCATCCACCTCCTCTTCTATAGAGAATATATATGCCTTCACGATAATGTTTTGTGGGGTTCGCTAGACTTCGGGCACTCACCTCCAATGCTTTATACAGTCTTCTCACCTGTAGCTCATAACTGCAATGATTTATGGGGTTCGCTCAGCTTCAGGTCCTCACCTCCAATACTTTATACCATCCGCTCACCTGTAGGCCATCACTGCAATGATTTATGGGGTTCAGTAGGCTTCATGCCCTCACCTCCAATGCTTTATACCGTCTGCTCACCTGTAGGCCATTACTGCATTTCTTAATGGGGTTCACTTGGCTTCAGGCCCTCAACTCCAATGCTTTATAAAGTCTGCTCACCTGTAGGCCATCACTGCAATCTTTCATGGGGGTTGCTAGGCTTCAGGCCCTCACCTCCAATGCTTTTTAAGGTCTGCTCACCTGTAGGCCATCATTGCAATGTTTTATGGTGTTCGCTAGTCTTCAGTCCCTTACCTCCAATGCTTTATACCATCTGCTCATCTGTAGGTCATCACTGCAATGTTTTATGGGGTTCACTAGGCTTCAGGACCTCACCTTCAATGCTTTATGCTGTCTGCTTACCTGTAGGCCATCACTGCATTTTTTAATGGGGTTCACTTGGCCTCAGGCCCTCAACTCCAATGCTTTATAAAGTCTGCTCACCTGTAGGCCATCACTGCAATGTTTTAAAGGGTTCATTATGCGTCAGGCCTCACCTCCAATGCTTTATACCGTCTGCTCAACTGTAGGCCATTACTGCAATTATTTATGGGGTTCGCTGAGCTTCAGGCCCTCACCTCCAATGCTTTATACCGTCTTCTCACCTGTAGCACATAACTGCAATGTTTTATGGGTTTCTCAAGGCTTTAGGCCCTCACCTCCAATGCTTTATACTGTCGGGTCACCTTTAGCCCATCACTGCAATGATTTATGGGGTTCGCTAGGCTTCAGGCCCTCACCTCCAATGCTTTATACCGTCTTCTCACCTGTAGCCCATCACTGAAATTATTTATGGGGTTCACTAGGCTTCAGGCCCTCACCTCCAATGCTTTATAAGGTCTACTCACCTGTAGCCCATCACTGCCATATTTTATGGGATTCACAAGGCTTCAGGCAATCACCTCCAATGCTTTATACCGTCTTCTCACCTGTAGGCCATCACTGCAATGATTTATGGGGTTCTCTAGGCTTCAGTCCCTCACCTCCAATGCTTTGTACCATCTGTTCTCCTGTAGCCCATAACTGTAATGATTTATGGGGTTTGTTAGGCTTCAGGCCACCACCTTCAATGCTTTATACCATCTTCTCACCTGTAGACCATAACTGCAATGATTTAAGGGGTTCGCTAGGCTTCAGGCCCTCACTTCCATTGCTTTACAATGTCTGCTCACCTGTAGCCCATCACTGCAATACTTTATGGGGTTCGCTAGGCTTCAATGGGGTTCGCTAGGCTTCAGGCCATCACCTCCAATGCTTTATACCGTCTTCTCACCTGTAGCCCATAACTGCAATGATTTAAGGGGTTCTCTAGGCTTCAGGCCATCACCTCCAATGCTTTATAACGTCTGCACACCTGTAGCCCATCACTGCAATACTTTATGGGGTTCGCTAGGCTTCAGGCTATCACCTCCAATGCTTTATACCGTTTTCTCACCTGTATACCATAACTGCAATGATTTAAGGGGCATGCTAGGTTTCAGGCCATCACCTCCAATGCTTTATACCGTCTTCTCAAATGTAGCCCATAACTGCAATGATTTATGGGGTTCGCTAGGCTTCAGGCCACCACCTTTAATGCTTTATACCGTCTTCTCACCTGAAGACCATAACTGCAATGATTTAAGGGGTTCGCTAGGCTTCAGGCCACCACCTTTAATGCTTTATACCATCCGCTCACCTGTAGGCCATCACTGCAATGATTTATGGGGTTCAGTAGGCTTCATGCCCTCACCTCCAATGCTTTATACCGTCTGCTCACCTGTAGGCCATTACTGCATTTCTTAATGGGGTTCACTTGGCTTCAGGCCCTCAACTCCAATGCTTTATAAAGTCTGCTCACCTGTAGGCCATCACTGCAATCTTTCATGGGGGTTGCTAGGCTTCAGGCCCTCACCTCCAATGCTTTTTAAGGTCTGCTCACCTGTAGGCCATCATTGCAATGTTTTATGGTGTTCGCTAGTCTTCAGTCCCTTACCTCCAATGCTTTATACCATCTGCTCATCTGTAGGTCATCACTGCAATGTTTTATGGGGTTCACTAGGCTTCAGGACCTCACCTTCAATGCTTTATGCTGTCTGCTTACCTGTAGGCCATCACTGCATTTTTTAATGGGGTTCACTTGGCCTCAGGCCCTCAACTCCAATGCTTTATAAAGTCTGCTCACCTGTAGGCCATCACTGCAATGTTTTAAAGGGTTCATTATGCGTCAGGCCCTCACCTCCAATGCTTTATACCGTCTGCTCAACTGTAGGCCATTACTGCAATTATTTATGGGGTTCGCTAGGCTTCAGGCCCTCACCTCCAATGCTTTATACCGTCTTCTCACCTGTAGCACATAACTGCAATGTTTTATGGGTTTCTCAAGGCTTTAGGCCCTCACCTCCAATGCTTTATACTGTCGGGTCACCTTTAGCCCATCACTGCAATGATTTATGGGGTTCGCTAGGCTTCAGGCCCTCACCTCCAATGCTTTATACCGTCTTCTCACCTGTAGCCCATCACTGAAATTATTTATGGGGTTCACTAGGCTTCAGGCCCTCACCTCCAATGCTTTATAAGGTCTACTCACCTGTAGCCCATCACTGCCATATTTTATGGGATTCACAAGGCTTCAGGCAATCACCTCCAATGCTTTATACCGTCTTCTCACCTGTAGGCCATCACTGCAATGATTTATGGGGTTCTCTAGGCTTCAGTCCTCACCTCCAATGCTTTGTACCATCTGTTCTCCTGTAGCCCATAACTGTAATGATTTATGGGGTTTGTTAGGCTTCAGGCCACCACCTTCAATGCTTTATACCATCTTCTCACCTGTAGACCATAACTGCAATGATTTAAGGGGTTCGCTAGGCTTCAGGCCCTCACTTCCATTGCTTTACAACGTCTGCTCACCTGTAGCCCATCACTGCAATACTTTATGGGGTTCGCTAGGCTTCAATGGGGTTCGCTAGGCTTCAGGCCATCACCTCCAATGCTTTATACCGTCTTCTCACCTGTAGCCCATAACTGCAATGATTTAAGGGGTTCTCTAGGCTTCAGGCCATCACCTCCAATGCTTTATAACGTCTGCTCACCTGTAGCCCATCACTGCAATACTTTATGGGGTTCGCTAGGCTTCAGGCTATCACCTCCAATGCTTTATACCGTCTTCTCACCTGTATACCATAACTGCAATGATTTAAGGGGCATGCTAGGTTTCAGGCCATCACCTCCAAAGCTTTATACCGTCTTCTCAAATGTAGCCCATAACTGCAATGATTTATGGGGTTCGCTAGGCTTCAGGCCACCACCTTTAATGCTTTATACCGTCTTCTCACCTGAAGACCATAACTGCAATGATTTAAGGGGTTCGCTAGGCTTCAGGCCACCACCTTTAATGCTTTATACCGTCTTCTCACCTGTAGACCATAACTGCAATGATTTAAGGGGTTCGCTAGGTTTCAGGCCCTCACTTCCAATGCTTTATACCGCCTGCTCAACTGTAGCCGATCACTGCAATAATTTATGGGGTTCGCTAGGCTTCAGGCCAACACCTCCAATGATTTATACCGTCTTCTCACCTGTAGTCCATAACTGCAAGGATTTATGGGTTTCACTAGGCTTCAGGCCCTCACCGCCTATGCTTTATAAGGTCTGTTCACCTGTAGCCCATCACTGCCATATTTTATGGGATTCACTAGGCTTCAGGCCATCACCTCCAATGCTTTATATTGTCTGCTCAGCTGTAGGCCATTACTGCAATGATTTATGGGGTTCTCTAGGATTCAGGCCATCACCTCCAATGCTTTATATTGTCTGCTCAGCTGTGGGCCATCACTGCAATGATTTATGGGGTTCTCTAGGATTCAGGCCATCACCTCCAATGCTTTATACTGTCTTCTCATCTGTAGCCCATCACTGCAATGATTTATGGGGTTTGCTTGGCTTAAGGCCCTCACCTCCAATGCTTTATACCGAATGCTCACCTGTAGCCCATCACTGCATTGATTTATGGGGTTCGCTAGGCTTCAGGCCCTCACCTCCAATACTTTATACCGTCTGCTCACCTGTAGGCCATCACTGTATTGATTTATGGGTTTCACTAGGCTTCAGGCCCTCACCTCCAATGCTTTATAAGGTCTGTTCACCTGTAGCCCATCACTGCCATATTTTATGGGGTTCTCTATGATTCAGGCCCTCACCTCCAATGCTTTATATTGTCTGCTCAGCTGTAGGCCATCATTGCAATGATTTATGGGGTTCTCTAGGATTCAGGCCATCACCTCCAATGCTTTATACTGTCTGCTCATCTGTAGCCCATCACTGCAATGATATATGGGGTTTGCTAGGCTTCAGGCATTCATCTCCAATGCTTTATACCGTCTGCTCACCTGTAGCCCATCAATGCAATGATTTATGGGGTTTGCTCGGCTTAAGGCCCTCACCTCCAATGCTTTATACCGAATGCTCACCTGTAGCCCATCACTGCAATGATTTATGGGGTTCGCTAGGCTTCAGACCCTCACCTCCAATATGTTATACCGTCTGCTCACCTGTAGGCCATCACTGTATTGATTTATTGGTTTCACTAGGCTTCAGGCATTCATCTCCAATGCTTTATACTGTCTGCTCACCTGTAGCCCATCACTGCAATGATTTATGGGGTTTGCTCGGCTTGAGGCCCTCACCTCCAATGCTTTATACCGAATGCTCACCTGTAGCCCATCACTGCAATGTTTTATGGGGTTCGCTAAGGCTTCAGGCACTTACCTCCAATGCTTTATACCGTCTGCTCACCTGTAACCCATCACTGCAATGATTTATGGGGTACGCTAGGCTTCAGGCCCTCACTTCCAAAGCTTTATACCGTCTGCTCACCTGTAGGCCATCACTGCAATGTTTTATGGATTTTCTCGGCTTCAGGATGTAAGGGTACAGTGGGTTGCGCTCCAGCCTGGATCCATGCCCTGTGTAACCATGACAGCGATCGCTGCTTGCCTTCCAGGCTGTAAGCCAATAAATAGGAGCCAGGAGCTGCACAGGGTGTTCCACTAATGGAGTGCGCAACCTGCCAGCTCCATTCACCATGAGGACTTAAGACCCTAACTACCTGGAACTCTGAACCTCCAGGAGGAACCCCCACCTACCTTAACCGGCTCCATCACTGCAGGATCCCCGCAGGACTCCTAACAGCAAGTATTCAGCCTGTCACTTGATTCACTGACGGTACTCACTGAAAGTAAGGGACTCACGGTGGAGACTATTAGTACTGCAGAGCTGGGTTACCTGGATAATGCAATTAGCTGTTAATCATGTGAACTCTAACTAAACTCCCCACAAGTGAGAGACTGTCTGTATATTACGGTGGCCAAACTGTTATTGAGATATACGTGTGTTTGCCTACACCAAACTAGCGGATGCAATCATTTGCCTGAGGGGATTAATTCACTTCTAAATGAACATTCTTCACTATTAGTTTACTTCTCTATCACTAGTACGCGGCGCATGATTTCGTTAACCCCATACTTTCCGCTGGCTATGTATTTTTCATTTTTTACTGAAATATGCCTGTCATGCCCTGCTCTGGTTATGTGTGGAGGTCTTTCAGGTTGGCAGCACGTGTGTAATTTTTTGTTTGTTTTGAACCTTGAGTTGAGCTGTATTCGCCTACCTTCAGGTGCACTAGGTGGGGTCGTTTTTGTGAGTTAAAATCACGCCCCTTCCCAGTGTCCTGTGTGGGTTATAGCTTCTATCTTGCCCTTTGGAAAGGTGGATTCGCTTTTTCTACTCTGCTACAAGATAAGTTGGTTTTGGTTTCCTTTTGTGTACTGTCTTGGCTGTTAGAGAGACACCTGCCTCCTCTAGGACTAGAGGAAGCAGACTGCCTCTTTCCCCCTTTTCCACTATCGCAGGGACTTTAGGGAATTTTCAGTCTTAGGCATGGGGGCACGTTGATTCCCACCTTTAGGGTCTCAACGTGGGCACAGTAGTCTAGGGTGAGTTGGTAGGATATTGTTAGGAGATGACCTTTATCCCCAGCTTCTGGCCTAGATGCTTGTTTTGAGGTTTTCTGTGTGTTTATTGTATCTTGTATCCTTCCCGCCGTGACAACGCCTCTATACGCTTTCACCAGAAATAACTGCAGAAGTGGCCTTAGAATATATATTTCTTGTTGGACTGAAATTGGCCCCTATATGCTTTTACCAGAAATAACTGCAGAAGTGAAATGCGTATAAATTTTTCTTGCAGTACTGATTAAGATACTAAGATATGGGCCACTAAAGGCTTTTCAACAAAACACTTGCAGCCCAAAAACAAAAAGCTGGTATGACATAGCTGTCTAATGACTATTTGGATCCCCAAATAATCTTTCCCTGCACTTGAAAATCACTTTCCTATCAATGTCCCTAGCGCCTTCTGATGTCTACCCCTGCACTAAGATGCTGTGAAATGATTTTCCCTATCCTTTCCCCACACTTATAAATCATTTTTTCTGTCATTTTTGTTTTACAATCGTTTTTCGACTTGCTGTCCCTAGCGCCTTCACACGCCTGTCCCTGCATTCTGGACGCTAGAAAATGTCTGACTGTAAGATGGCTGCCGTATTTATAGGGCTGTGACATCACAGGGCTGGCTAGCTGCTGATTGGCTGCATGCAGGCATGTTAATCTGGGTTATCCCGCCTTCTCAGAGTTCCTTGCCCCATGTCCTCAATTCTCACATGTGTAGCCACCATTTTAGAAAAATTGCGATTCGTAACCACATTTTTCCTGAAATTCAAAACGAATTCCACTTTGATTCGCTCATCTCTAGTCTACGCATGCGCAGATGGGAAAAACCGGATACGTTTCCCAGAACACTTGGTACTGGATCTGGCATTAACCCTTTAAGGACTCGGGGTTTTTTCATTTTTGCATTTTCGTTTTGCGCTCCATGCCTTCCGAGAGCCATAACTTTTTTATTTTTACGTTCACATGGCCATATAAGGGCTTTATTTTTGCGGGACAAGTTGTACTTTCCAATGCCACCATTTAATATTGCATACGATGTAGTGGGAAGCGGGAAAAAAATTCCAAATGGGGTGAAATTGCAAAAAAAAAAACAATTCTACCACAATTTTACGGGTTTTTAAATTACGACGTTTGATGTGTGATAAAACTGACCATTTAGTTTTATTCTACAGGTCAGTACGAATCCGGCGATACCCAATATGTATAGTTTTTCTTGCGTTTTGATAGTGAAAAAAAATTCAAAAGTGGGAAATTTTTAATTTTTTTATTTTTGTCGCCATATTTTTGACCCCTATAACTTTTTTTGTAATTAAGTGTATGGCATTGTATGGGGGCTTATTTTTTGCGGGGCGATCTGAACTTTTAGTTGATACCATTATGGGGTGTGTAGGACTTTTTGATCACTTTTTATTTAATCTTTTTGAGGAAATGAAGCTGCTCAAAATGGCGAATCCGCCATTTGGGCGCTTTTTCCGCTTTTTCTGTTTACCGTATGGGGAATATATTTTTATATTTTTATACCACGGGCGTTTTCGCACATTATGACACCCATGATGTGTATTTTTAAAAAAAATTATTATTTTATTTTAATTTTGGGGAAAGGGGGTGATTTTAATTTTTATTTTTTATTTTTTATTTTTTATTTTTTTATTTCTTTTATTTTTCTTTTACACTGTTATATAGGTCCCATAGGGACCTATATAAATCAGTCATCTGATTGTTTAACATAAACTCCAATACACTTGTATTGGAGTTTATGAGGATTTACTACTTTCCTATGAAGCCCTATTGCTAACAAGGGCTCCATAGGAAATAGTAAGTGATAGCCTCATGCTGAATGAAAGGCTTGAGGCTATCCCTTACAGCGCTCCGATTCTCCCGATCACCACTAGGGGGAGCCGGAGAGCTGCCGAAAGTTTTGCATCTGCGGGGTTAAATGATTGCGATCGGCATCGCTGCCGGCCGCGATCATTAGCCGCGGGGGTCAGCTACAGGAAACAGCCGGACCCCCGCAGCGATCGCGCCCACAGAGGGCAGGAGCGGGCGCCATACTTAGGGATCGGACCCATGACGTACCCATACGTCATGGGTCCTTAAGGGGTTAATACATTTCAATGGAAATTAATGCCTGATCCGCCATTCCGGCAAGTATTCCGGAATTTTTGCCGGATAGAATACAGCAGCATGCTGTGGTATTTTCTCCGGCCAAATACCGTAAAGGGACTGATCTCAAGACACCCTGATGCATACTGAAGTGAGTGCATAAGGATAAAACTGAAGCTTTTTTTCCCCGGTATTGAGCCCCTGTGACAGAACTCTAAATCGGAAAACTTTAACACTAGTGTGAAAGTACCCTAAAATAATCTACAGAGATTAAAAGACATTAGAAAAAAAGGATGTGCGTCACTATCTGGTTTTAACTTGCAGAAAAAAAAATAAGTGATACATACCAAAAGTGTTCACTTTCTATGCTTTAATTTTTTTTTTATAAATGTTACAATTACATAATTAGTATATTTTTAACTATGAAACATTCTATGGTTATATCTTATTTTATCCACTTTAGAAAGGAGCAAACATTTCAAAGCCTGGTTTGTTTTAGGTTCAACAATAATAAAATAAATTCAGTTCAGACACAAATCTATTTTACCTGAACAAACAAGAAGGCCTAGTTTATGTTTCTCAGCAATGTATATGGGTTACTCTTTTTCATTATGCAGAACGTCTAGTATGCAGAGTACAAATGCACAGTATTGTAGGAAAGGGGATGCCCCTCTGTGTTTCTGGAAAGGATATTCAAATTAGATTTCCTAATAATTTCCTGATAATTTGCACATATTTTCCCAGAAATCAGGAGGAGCATTGTCTAGCTGACAATAATCATCATGTATATTAACTGGCCTCCATAGTAGGAATAGTAGGAATACTACTACCCACGCAAAAGTTCCTCCAAGGCCTAGAACCTAGAAAAGCTGTTCTTGTCTGCTTTCTTCTGATAAAGGGCTTTTTTCCTAAAAGATCCAGTTGCAGATATGAGGCTGGCTAGGTGTTTTTCTAGTTTTGTTGTGTAAGCATCTTTGGAAGGCACCCCTGCAGATCAGCAATGTGAAGATAAATGCAGATACAAGTGCTATATTCTCTTCACTGTGTACCTGCTCGCTGTGCAACAGCTGTGATCAGGTGTAATTATAGCTGTGCTGTCCGAATTCACTTAATTAGGACAACTCATTCCTATGTAGTGGAAGGATATATCATCAGTATAGCAAAAGCAAACAACCCTCAAGAATGAGCAATTAAATTTTACCATTTTGGGATTATTTTCAAATTAATCAGTGAAACACCCCCAAAGTAATATTCATACTATTGTATGCTAAACAATGCTTCTCTTGATTTATGGAGAAAATATTTGCAAATTATCAGGTCTGCTGGCAGAAGATAGGCTTAGGAAAGCTTATTTGAATATTTTTCTGAGAAACCCAAAGGAACATCGCCTGGGCTGCAATACTGTGCACACATACTCCGCATACTAGACAACAGTAGTACTTTTTTAAGATATGCCAAATATATCAATGTGCAATGTTTAATAAGTTCAGTAAAAATTCTGCCAACTCAAACACAAGCAAAACTGACTTTAAAAAGTCTCCTAATGGTACATTCTCTCATGTCTGTGAAGTATACCTTGTACTTGTACTATATGTTTTTACAATATTGTGTCTTGGTATCTCTATCCTATCTATGTGCAGCCTCCCAGTGGTTGTGTTTATGAATTACAGGCTCTCTAGGGTTTTGCTAGCATGTTATGATTAGAAATAAGCTAATTTTTGAAATTTGATTTGCCGGTTCGCTGAATTTTTTGAGAAAAATTTGGTTTAATCCAGATTTATTTGCGCTAAATTACGTTAAAAAAGGGCTATTTCCGGACTGCTGAGAGGCTTTATAGTGGTGTAGAACATTGTGCCTTGCAGTAACACTCATAGGGAGTCTGCTTTGGTAGAGAAATAATACTGTGAATCCGTATGACATGCAGATGACAGGCGTCGCTCTTAGAATCACTGCACACTTCACTTATTTGGGCAGTCACGGGGCCAAAATGGACCACATAACTCCAGTATGAACTCAGCCTTACAGGTTGATGTTAGCACCAAGAAGAAGCGCACTCCTTGTACACAGTCGCCAGATCATTACACATAGATGTGTACAGAACCTGTTCTATTAAACGCGTAAATAAGTAGACCCCCCCTGACAGAGTGGAGAAGGTGTCAGCTGTAAGTTTGTGTTGATGTCACTGTTTAATTTGCCCTTTCTCTGATCTGTCAGAACAATAACACACAAAAAAACGGATCCTGTCTGTGGAGCATATGGCTTCACTTGGTCAGCATTTGCTCAATAATCCATCAGCATTGCTAATGTCCAAAAAAAGAGTGGATCTAAAACAAAGATGACACATGAATGGAATATTTGCAGGTTTTCTGTGTTTTCTACACACTCCTGCTTTTGGCTAAAAATCATAAGCCAATTCTGATGGGACCATGAAAGCCTAACAGCTGCTACACAGACAGAATACTTTGTGCGTCTCATTATCCCTTCCTTCTGACAGACCAGAAGAAGGGTCAAATAAATGATGATGTCAGCCAGGCCGAAACCCAAAGTAGTGGACTAGTCATGAATTGGGGAGGGTGGGAACAGCATGAGAAGTCCACAGAGTGGCCCTATGACATAGTGGTGAGGTGGAAGAAGCATGAAGAGACCACAGAGTGGCCCAATGACAGGGTCTGGAAGTGGAAGCAGTATGAGGAGGCCACCGAGTGGCACAATGACAGAGTCTGGAGTTGGCAGCATCAGTAGAAGGCCACCGAGTGGCACAATGACCGAGTCTGGATGTGGCAGCAGTATGAGGAGGCCAACAAGTTGCACAATGACTGAGTCTGGAGGTGGCAAGATCAGGAGAAGGCCACCGAGTGGTACAATGACAGAGCTGGAGGTGTCAGCAGCAGCATCAGGACAAGGCCACCGAGTAGCACAATGACAGAGTCTGGAGTTGGTAGCAGTATGAGGAGGTCACCGAGTGGCACAATGACCGAGTCTGGAGGTGACAGCAGTATGTTGGAGGCCAACGAGCTGCATAATGACCAAGTCTGGAGGGGGCGGCATCAGGAGAAGGCCATCGAGTGGAACAATGTAAGAGTCTGGAGTTGGCAGCAGTATGAGCAGGCCAAGTATGCCACCACCTGCTGGTTCAGGTCCTGCTCCAGCTCTAGCTACTGCTGCTGCTGGTGAGTAGTTTCTTCACTAGGCAGGTAAAGACAGCTGCTCATCAGCGACTGTAGACTCAGGCTTCTGCTGATGGAGCTGGTACTACTCCTTCCACCCCACCCCTCCCCAGCAGCCATGGCAGTGGAACGTGAGCACAGAGGGCCTCCCCCAGTCAGACCTGCGAGAGGATGGACGATGGCGCAGATAGGCAGCGGCCAACTGACTACATAGGATGTCTCTGTAGTAGTTCAGTTTGTCCTCCCTCTCAGTGGGTGTAAAAAAGGCCCCCATTCTAGACTGGTAGCGAGGGTCCAACAAGGTGAAGAGCCAGAAGTCATTCCTCTGCTGAATGGTGAGCATGCATTGGGCCATTTGTGCAAGTGACTCGGAGGGACTCCCTGCCTCCATCTCCACTGCATATTGCCACGGTGTGTCTGGGTACTCTGTCTCATCTTCCTCATTGGCCTGTAGCTCCTCTGGCTGCTCCTGCTCCTCCTCTCCTGTCAGCTGAGTAGAAAAACCACCCATTTCGCTACACATTGCCTGTACTCCAATTTCCTCCTCTCCTCCTCCTCCTCTTTCAGTTCAGCACCCACAGGGCTCATGTGGCCATGAGATCTAGGCGCTATGTCTCCAATCCCCTGTCCAGCCATTGTTACCACCATCTGTTCCAGGACATGAAGCAGTGGAATCACGTCGTTCATCCTGTAGTCCTGACGACTGACAACTAACGTGGCGTCCTGAAAGGGCCTGAGCAAACGGCAGGCGTCATGCATGATCTGCCACTGGCTGACATTGAAGTTACACAGGGGAGTACTCCTATCCGCTTGCATCATCAAGAAATCGTTGATAGCCTTTCTCTGTTCGTATAGTCGGTCCAACATATGGAGGGTGGAATTCCAACGGGTGCAAACGTCGCATATCAGGCTAAGTTGAGGGATGCCATTCTGCTGCTTCAGCTCAAGGAGGGTGTGCTTTGAGGTGTAAAAGTAGCTGAAGCCAATGCAAAGTTTTCTAGCCATTTTTAGGATGTCTTGCTGATGGCTGGAAGATTTCAGGAACCGCTTGACAACCAGATTGAAAATGTGTGCCATGAAGGGCGTATGGCTCATCCTTCCTTGACGCTATGCCGACACAATGTTTGTCTCGTTGTCGGTACCCATGGTTCCAATTTTGAGTTGTCGGGGAGAATGCCAGGATTCGATTTCTTGACGAAGGGCATGGAGCAGTTCTTCTGTGTAACTCAGTTCGTCAAGGGAATCAAGGTGCAGAACAGCGTGACACCGCCAGTGCAGATGTAGGCGCTGCTGTGCAGCTTGGCAGACCCTGACACAGTCGTTGGATGGGTGGGTGCACTTATACTGCTGAATCTTGGCAATCGCTTTGGTGATCAATTGCTGACGGAATGACTGACGAGGAGTAGGAGCATCTGGACTAGCAGAAGATGGGAATGACAGACAGCTCCCTTCGGCTGAGGTGGTGAAGCATTGACTGGCTTAAACCGGGTGCATGCCACTGGGTGATGCAGAGGTTGCTGCGGCAGGCTGGACCACCACATTGGAGCCATGGTTCTCTCTGGCCACTGTATGGCGACGCTGCCTATTTTGACGCAGGGCTGTAGTGCCAACATTGGCATCCTGACCACTCTTCAGCTTCTGCCCACAGATTCTACATATGGACATGTTCACCTCCTCTGGAGACTAAATAAAAAACTGCAACACCTCCGAGTAGGTGATTTTTCCCCCTAACAGTCCGCACTTACTGACTGCTACCGCCGCTGCCTCCGTGAATCCCTGCACCACTACTTCCCAGGCAGGTAGACTACCCCAGGCACGTTTGGCTCCTGACCTCCAACTGCTGCCACCCTGCTGACTCCCAGCCATGCTACCACCTTGCTGGCTCCGCTGTTGCCTCACGGGCAAGCTGCAACCCACTCCTGATGATAATTAAGTCCTTTCTGCATCTGGCGCCCAAGTGCGATTGGCTTCATCATCATCATCGAGTCGAACTGCACTTCACTGATTGTTCTCCTCAACAGTCTCTGGGTCAGGAGGCTGACCGCTCGCAACACCACCACCCACACCACTCTCCTCATCACTACTTGCCCACCTAGTGGAGGAAGCGGCAGATGTCTTCTACAGATCTTGGCTGGGCAGTAGCTGCTGACTCTCCTCTAGTAGCTCGTCCTTGATGAATAGTGGAGCTGAGCCCACAGCATACAATACTTCTATGGCTGAGGGAACAGCAAAGGACAGAGGCAGGTTGAGGACAGGTGAGAGCACAGGGCCTGCTCCCGAGCCATGCCAACTAAGGGTTTTGTTTGATGGACCCATCGACTGTTGGCTGGGGGTGTCTGATGTCACTTGTGATGAAGTGGATGACAGAGTTAACCAATCAAGAACCGGTGGGTTGCTGGTCAAGAAACAACTGCTAGGTGACACTGGGAGCTCAGGCCTCTTGCTGTGACTCCTGCTGCCACGCTCTCTTACTCTGCTGTGACCTCTGCATGTGCCAGAAAGATTTAGGCCTGTGCCACTCCTCTGTGCATGGCCTGGCACTTCTCTGTCATAAATACTTTTAGCTGAAATAAATAAATTAAAAGCAAATTAAAACACTTCTAAAAGCAACAAATATATTTTTATTTTTGTACTGAAGTAGGCCACTAAACGCTCTCACCACAAATAATTGCTACAGTGAAATGGGTATATAATTTCCTTTTGGTACTGAAATACATCACTAAACGCTTTCACCACATATACTGTAGCTGCAGAAGTGAACTGCGTATATATTTTCTTATTGATCTGAAATTCTCAACTAAACACTTTCGCTTCATATAGCTGCAAAGTTAACTGTGTATATATTATTCTTTTTGTAATGAAATTGGCCACTAAACGATTTTACCGCAAATAACTGCAACAGTGAACTGCTTATATATTTAAATTTTTGTACTGAAGTACGTCAATAAACTCTTTCACCACATATAACTGCAGTAGTGAACTGTGTATATATGTTTCTTTTTGTAATGAAATATGCCAATAACCGCTTTCATCATATACTGTATCGCTGCAGAACTGAACTGCATATATATTATTCTTTTTATACTGAAATATGCCACTAAATGCTTTTACCACATATAGCTGCAGAAGTGCACTGCATATATATTTTTCTTTTTGTACTGAAATATGTCACTAAACGCTTTCACCATATATAGCTGCAGAAGTGAACTGTACATATATTTTTCTTTTTTGTACTGAAATAGGCCACTAAACACTTTAACCCCATATAGATGCAGAAGTGATCTGAGAAAATATATATTTTTTTTTTGTACTGAAATAAGCCACTAAATCATTTTACCGCAAATAGCTGCAGAAGTGAACTGCATATATATTTTTCTTTTTGTAATGAAATACGCCACTAAATGCTCTCACCACCTATAGCTACAGAAGGGAACTGCGTATATATATTTTTCTTTTTGTAATGAAATAGGCCACTAAATGCTTTTACCGCAAATAACTGTAACAGTGAACTGCGTATATATTTTTCTTTTAGTACTAAAATATGTCACTAAACGCTTTCACCACATATAGCTGCAGAAGTGAACTGCGTATATGTTTTTCTTTTTGTAATGAAATATGCCACTAATTGCTTTCAGCACATATAGCTGCATGTGGCTGCTCTACCTTAGGTCTGCATTACTAAGTGGCTGCTTTCATAAGTGGAGTTAAAGAAACCGGAGTTCTACTGCTGAGTGTCTTTTTGTTGGGACTGCAAGTGTCTGAGTGTGGTGTGAAGCTGCTAACCTAGAAAGTTAAGTACTTGCAGTTTAGTTCTGCCATTTAAAACCGCTTTTTTTCTCTCTGTTGTGTAGTGTCATTTAGAGCAGTTTTTTTTTCTCTGCTTGGTGAGGGGGAGTGGCTTGGCCTAACAGGTGCTATAAATTAGACCACTCAACTCTTCCAGAGCCTGCTCTACCTGAGGCCTACATTACTAAGTGGCTGCTTTCATCAGTGGAGTTAAAGAAACCGGAGTTTGAAAAAAGGAGCAAGAAACAGAGATTCATTAGATCATCCTTGTATACAGTTGGGTTGATTCTAGCTAGTCTTCCTACTGCTGTAAGGGACCACAGTAAGTAAGAATCTTGATATCACTGCTCTATATTGTATTTATTTATTTTTTTCCCCTCTCTTTTCCTGCGTAATCCCCATTTAGTATGACTTCCATTATTGACAGCGCCGTCCAGTGCACATCTTGTATGATGTATGCAGTCCTGGAACAGTCGTTCGAGGGTGTATATGTTTGTTCAAAATGTGAGCAAATTACCCGTTTGGAATCGCACATTGAGTCTCTAAACAGGCGAGTTGCAACACTGAAAGCCACTGACAATTTGGAAAAGAGTTTGCTGCTCACTGAGCAAGCACTCTATGGGGTAGATGTGGGGGAGGGTGGTAGCGAGGAGGCTGAGGAGAGTGAGGTAGTTAGCTGGGTAACAGTAAGAAAGCGGGGTAGAGGGAAGACTGCCAGGGAGGCTAGCCCTGATCTGACACACCCCAACAAGTTTGCATGGTTGGCAGATGAGGGGGATGACAGTTCAGGGACAGCACCGCTGCAGCCAGACACTTCCTCTGCCAGTCAGGGGAATGTCAGCTCCAGTAAGCAGGGGACCAGGAGAGCAGGGCAGGCCAGACAGGTGATGGTAGTTGGAGACTCAATTATTAGGGATACAGATAGGGACGATCTGTCACAAAGATCGTGATCGCCGAACAGTGTGCTGTCTTCCTGGCGCTAGAGTTCGACTCATCGCGGATCTGGTTGACAGATTACTGGAAGGGGCTGGAGAAGATCCAGCGGTCATGGTCCATATCGGAACCAATGACAAAGTTAGAGGAAGGTGGAGAGTCCTTAAAAATGATTTCAGGGTTTTAAAGCTTAGGACAAGGACCTCAAAAGTAGTATTTTCTGAAATACTGCCTGTACCACGAGCCATACAAGAAAGGCAGCGGGAGATTAGGGAGGTTAACAAGTGGATCAAGAACTGGCGTAGGAAGGAGGGGTTCGGGTTCCTGGAGAACTGGGCCAACTTCTCTGTTGGCTACAGGCTCTATCGTAGGGACAGGCTGCACCTCAATGGGGAAGGGGCAGCTGTGTTGGGGAGAAAGATGGCTAGAAGGTTGGAGGAGTGTTTAAACTAGGGACTGGGGGGGGAGGGTAAATACATTATAGGAGGGGAAGATAGTGCAGATAGAGACCAGGGGCGAGGTAGTGTGACTGGGGGAGGAATGGAAGGGGGGACTAGAACAGCTCAGAATGAAATATGTAGGGTAAAAATACACATAAACCTGTCAAATGTATGTATACTAATGCCAGAAGCCTTACTAACAAGACTGGTGAACTGGAATTAGTGATGTGTGAGGAGGACTATGACATAGTGGGAATAACTGAGACATGGCTGGATGATAGCTATGACTGGGCAGTTAATATAAAAGGTTACAATCTGTTTAGAAAGGATTGTCAAAACCGGAGAGGTGGAGGGGTCTGCCTCTATGTGAAGTCGTGTCTAAATCCCGTAATTCGGGAATAAATCTCTGAGTTACATGAACATGTGGAGTCACTGTGGGTAGAAATACATGGAGCAAAAAACAATAATAAAATACTAATAGGAGTGTATTATAAACCACCTAATATACCAGAGTCCACAGAAAATCTATTACTAAACGAGATAGACGAGGCGGCAAATCATAATGAAGTCATTATCATGGGGGACTTCAACTACCCAGATATAGACTGGGAAACTGAAAGCTGTACATCCCAAAAAGGAAACAGGTTCTTGGCAACAGCCAAAGACAATTTCCTTTCCCAACTGGTTCAGGACCCCACTAGAGGCCATACTGGACTTAGTATTAACCAATAGACCTGATAGAACAACAGATGTGCAGGTTGGGGAACACCTGGGAAATAGTGACCATAAAGTTATAACCTTCCAATTATCCTTCAAACGAGAGTTTCTAAAGGGAGGAACAAAAATAACAAACTTCAAAAAAGCTAAATTTAGCCAACTAAGCGAGGCCATAGGCCTAACTAACTGGGACAAAGTAGTCAAAAATAAAAATACAACCATAAAATGGGAGATTTTTAAAAGTATTGTAACATCTAATTGTGAGAGGTACATACCTTATAGGAATAAAAGGCTAAGGAACAATAAGAAACCAATGTGGATAAATGGAACCATAAAGAAGGCAATAAATGACAAAAAGAAAGCATATAAATCACTAAAACAGAAGGGGAGTCAGGAAGCACTGATAAACTATAAGGAAAAAAATAGAATATGTAAAAAACGAATAAGATTTGCCAAACTAGAGACCGAGAGATTAATTGCCAAAGAGAGTAAAACTAACCCTAAAATGTTCTTCAATTATATAAATAGTAAAAAATATTAATCTGAAGGAGTCGGCCCTCTACATAGCAATGAGGGGGGTGTTGCAGAGAGCGAAGAGGATAAAGAAAAACTATTAAATATTTTTTTCTCCACTATATTCACTGAGGAAAATAAACTGTCAGATGAAATGCAGAATGTAAAAGAAAATCCCCCATTAAAAGTGCGCTGTCAGACCCAGGAAGAAGTACAACAGCGACTTAAAAAGATTAAAATAGACAAATCGCCAGGACCGGATGGCATACACCCCCGTATCTTAAGGGAATTAAGTGATAGCCAGACCATTATTTCTGATATTTGCGGACTCTATAATAACAGGGAATGTTCCACAGGATTGGCGCATAGCAAATGTGGTGCCAATATTCAAAAAGGGTCCAAAAACAGAGCCTGGAAATTATAGGCCGGTAAGTTTAACATCTATTGTTGGTAAACTGTTTGAAGGGTTTCTAAGAGATGCTATTTTGGAGTATCTCAATGAAAATAAGCAAATAACGCCATATCAGCATGGCTTCATGAGGGATCGGTCATGCCAAACGAATTTAATCAGCTTCTATGAGGAGGTAAGTTATAGACTTGACAGCGGTGAATTAATGGATGTCGTATATCTGGACTTCTCAAAAGCATTTGACACCGTACCTCATAAAAGGTTAGTATATAAAATGAGGATGCTCGGACTGGGAGAAAATGTCTATATGTGGGTAAGTAACTGGCTGAGTGACAGAAAACAGAGGGTGGTTATTAACGGAACACACTCAGTTTGGGTCACTGTCACTACTGGGGTACCTCAGGGGTCAGTATTGGCCCTATTCTCTTCAATATATTTATTAATGATCTTGTAGAAGGCCTGCACAGTAAAATATCTATTTTTGCAGATGACACTAAACTGTGTAAAGTAATTAACACTGAAGAGGACAGTTTTGTGCTACAGAGGGATCTGGATAGATTGGAGGCTTGGGCAGAAAAATGGCAGATGAGGTTTAACACTGACAAATGTAAAGTTATGCACATGGGAAGGAATAATGCAAGTCACCCGTACATATTAAATGGTAAAACACTCGGTAACACTGACATTGAAAAGGATCTAGGAATTTTAATAAACAGCAAATTAAGCTGCAAAAACCAGTGTCAGGCAGCTACTGCCAAGGCCAATAAGATAATGGGTTGTATCAAAAGGGGCATAGACGCCCATGATGAGATCATAGTCCTACCACTTTGCAAATCACTAGTCAGACCACACATGGAGTACAGTGTACAGTTCTGGGCTCCTGTGAACAAGACAGACATAGCAGAGCTGGAGAGGGTTCAGAGGAGGGCAACTAAAGTAATAAATGGAATGAGGGATCTACAGTACCCTGATAGGTTATCAAAATTAAGGTTATTCACTTTAGAAAATAGACGACTGAGGGGAGATCTAATAACCATGTATAAATATATCAGGGGTCAGTACAGAGATCTGTCCCATCATCTATTTATCCCCAGGACTGTGACAAGGGGACATCCTCTGCGTCTGGAGGAAAGAAGGTTTGTACACAAACATAGAAAAGGATTCTTCACTGTAAGAGCAGTGAGACTATGGAACTCTCTGCCTGAGGAGGTGGTGGTGGTGAGTACAATAAAGGAATTCAAGAGGGGCCTGGATGTATTTCTGGAGTGTAATAATATTACAGGCTATAGCTACTAGAGAGGGGTCGTTGATCCAGGGAGTTATTCTGATTGCCTGATTGGAGTCGGGATGGAATTTTTTTCCCCTTAAGTGGGGAAAATTGGCTTCCTCTGGATCAACTTGTAGGAAACAGGCCGAACTGGATGGACAAATGTATTTTTTCGGTCTTATATACTATGTTACTAGTATGTTACTATGTTACTAAGTGAACTGCGTATATATCTTTCTTTTTCTACTGAAATACGCCACTAAACGTTTTCACCACATATAGCGGCAGAAATGAACTGAGAATATATTTTTCTTTTTATACTGAAATAGGCTACTAAACGCTTTTACCGCAAATAACTGCCACAGTGCACTGCGTATATATTTTTCTTTAAGTACTGCAATACATCACTAAAAACTTTTCACCCCACATAAAAGTGAACTGCGTATATATTTTTCTTTTTGTAATGAAATACGCCACTAAACCTTTTTTCCACATATAGCTGCAGAAGTGAAGTGCATATATATTTTTCTTTTTGTACTAAAATAGGCCACTAAACACTTTCACCACATATAGCTGCAGAAGTGAACTGCGAATATATTTTTCTTTTAGTACTGAAATACGTCACTAAACGCTTTCACCACATATAACTGCAGAAGTTTACTGTGTATATATTTATTTTTGTAATGAAATACGCCACAAAATTTTTTCACCACATATAACTGCCGAAGTGAACGGCATATATATTTTTCACTTTGTAATGAAATACGCCACTAAATGCTTTCACCACCTATAGCTACAGAAGTGAACTGCGTATATATATTTTTCTTTTTGTAATGAAATAGGCCACTAAATGCTTTTACCGCAAATAACTGCAACAGTGAACTGCGTATATATTTTTCTTTTCCTACTGAACTACGTCACTAAACGCTTTCACCACATATAGTGGCAGAAGTGAACTGAGAATATATTTTTCTTTTTATAATGAAATAGGCTACTAAACGCATTTACCGCAAATAACTGCCACAGTGAACTGCGTATAGATTTTTCTTTTAGTACTGCAATAAGTCACTAAAAACTTTTCACCCCACATAAAAGGGAACTGCGAATATATATTTATTTTTGTAATGAAATACGCCAATAAACCCTTTTACCACATATAGCTGCAGAAGTGAAGTGCATACATATTTTTCATTTTGTACCGAAATACGCCACTAAACGCTTTCACCGCATAAAACTGCAGAAGTTTACTGCATATATATTTCTTTTTGTACTGAAACACACCACTAAACGCTTTCACCACATATAGCTGCAGAAATGAACTGAGAATATATTTTTATTTTTGTAATGAAATACGCCACTAAATGCTTTTACCACATGTAACTCCAGAAGTGAACTGCGTATATATATTTCTTTTTTTACAGTTATAAGGCACTAAAGGCTTTTCAACATGGCTATTGCACCCCAATAACAAATTTCTGGAATTACAGAGCTATATAATGGCCATTTGGATCCCCAAATTATCTTTCCCTGTACTTGAAAATCGCTTTTCCAGCACTGTCCCTAGCACCTTCTAAAGTCTCTCCCTGCACTAAGATACTGTGAAATGATTCCTCCCTATCCTTTCCCTGCACTTAAAAACGTTTTTTCATTTTTTTTTTCACAATGAGGTTTTTCCAATTGCTGTCCCTAGCGCCTTCTCGCATCTGTCTCTGCACTCAGAATGCTGGAAAATGCCTTAATCTAAGATGGCCGCTGTAATTATAGGGCTATGACTAGAGATGAGCGAACACCTGGATGTTCGGGTTCGAGAGGTTCGGCCGAACTTCCGGAAAATGTCCGGGTTCGTGATCCGAACTCAACCCGAACTTCATCCCGAACCCGAACCCCATAGAAGTCAATGGGGACCCGAACTTTTGGGCACTAAAAAGGCTGTAAAAGACACCCAGAGGGATAATATACCGCAATAAACGCATTGCGATTACAACTTTGAGCTAACGATCACCATGGGAACGCCTCCTCCAGTAGAATGTACTGTCGGATCTGAGAATTAAGTTGAAATCGCAATGCGATTCTTATATATTTGCTTAATCGCATTGTGATTTCAACTTAGCATTGCTAAATAATTCCATCCATATCGTTAACTTACTGAGTCAGTAAGTTAACGAATATGGATGGAATTATTTAGCAATGCTAAGTTGAAACGGCAATGCGATTAAGCAGATATATAATAATCGCATTGCGATTTCAACTTAATTCTCACATCCGACAGTACATTCTACTGGAGGAGGCGTTCCCATGGTGATCGGTAGCTCAAAGTTGTAATCGCAATGCGATTAAGCTAAATACATAAGAATCGCATTGCGATTCCAACTTTTAGTACTCAACTTTTAAAATCGTACACCACTTTAAGTTCCAAAGTTGCAATCACGTTCGAATAGAACTTAAAGCTGTCTCTTAGTCAGTTTTAGTATTGGTGTGCTGTAATAGAAGTTACATTCGTACGCTAAATATAACTTAGAGCAATACAGTCAACTTTACACTGTTAGTTTTATTATCGCGATAATACAACTATTCAAGAATCGTGTACGTGCGTCTGTACGTGTGTGCGTTACCTCGGACACTATTCTATTTTGCCAGCCACAGCTGAAACCACTGATTTATGGTATTGCTATTTTGGCAATTGAATTTAACCCCAGAAAATAATCTATCCTTTGCCAGACAGCAGACAGTATTATACTTGTCTAACCAAAGCTGGAACACCAGATTTAGGGGATTGGTATTTGGGCAATTGTATTTAACCCCTTAATAAAATATAGAAATTTCTTTCCTGAGTTTCTAGGGGTGACAATTAGCACAGCCAAGCCCCTGATGTAGGATATAGCAAAAAAAAAAAAAAACTAGTATTGATGGATTGATGGACTTCGTGGCAGCTTCTTCTGGCGCACCACAAGTCACAAAATGGCCGCCGATCAACCCAGAAAATAAGTGACAGAAAAACGCTCTGTGCAGCCTAAAAACCAGCGAGCAAGTAACTAGCAGAAGTTCAATGATTCTCAGCTGTAAATTGATCCGTTCATTAGGTGCTGTTGCTGACTTTAACCTGCCTAATCTCGCCCTGACAGAAGCTGCGTCCTCTCCCTACACTAATCAGAGCAGTGTGACGTGCGGCGCTACGTGACTCCAGCTTAAATAGAGGCTGGGTCACATGCTGCACTTGGCCAATCACAGCCATGCCATTAGTAGGCATGGCTGTGATGGGCTCTTAGGGCAAGAAGTAAAACGCTAGCTGATTGGCTGCTGTGCAGCCCTTCAGAAAGCGGGAAGTAATCGACGAACACCGAACCCGAACCCGAACTTTTTTGAAAATGTCCGGGTTCGGGTCCGGGTCCCGGACACCCCAAAATTTGGTACGAACCCGAACTATTCTCGAACTGTTCGCTCAACACTAGCTATGACATCACAGGGCCGGCTGGCTGCTGATTGGCTGCATCATGCTTGTCAGTCTGGGTGATTCCGTCTTCCCATACTTCCTTTCTCCTTGTCCTCACACATGAAGCAGTTTTGTTACCACAAAGCGTGAGAAACTTCGCATTCAGTGCAAATCAAATTTTTCCTGAAATTCAAAACGAATTCAACTTCGTCATTTTCGATTTGCTCATCTCTAGTTATGATGTTGTATTTAACTGGTTTCATGAGAATTTTGTGCTCTTAACCAAATTAGAGCTAAAGTAATGGTTAACACTTCAGTGGGTTGAAAAAGTGAATTTTTCATGTTTTTACACCTAAATTATACACAATAAGTTAATCTTTAAATGCATCTGAAATACTAACTTTATCATCTAGATTCTACAAAGACTAAAGTAAAAAAAGAAATAAAGTGTAAAAATGACAAAATAGTAAATGTATAAATGTCAGTATTGGATTTAGATCTCAAGAACTTGTTGGTACAGATTGTCATAATCACTGTGAATTTAGTTTTTTGTAGTTTCACTTCTCTACACTTATGGTACTCTTCCAGCACATGCTTTACCCACTGGGCAATTCTTATAAATTGCCATATTTTTTGAACTATAAGACACACTGGGCTATTAAACTCACCTAGGATTTGGAGGGAAATAAGAAAAAAAAAATTCTGTCAGACTAAGGATGAGCAAACTAGTTTGGACTGAGCCGAGTTTGGTATAAAACCAAGTCTTTAAGGTTTTGTTTTGGATGAATTCACTAAATCGGAACATAGTGCTATTATACAGCACATGTCGGGGGAAAGCGCTGGAGAGGAAGAAGAAGGCGTCTCACATGACTCTGAGAGATAGTGGGGGGAGGGAACAGCCTGGATGAGCCAATCAATGTTGTAGCTGGAAGTGAGGTGCCCAAGCAGAATGAGCAGAACACCATTCTGTGCTGGGATGTGAATGTGGGTGGTTGAATCTTAAGTTCTCTGCAATAAAAATGATCTTAGGGAGTCTGGGGAGTCTAAAATACATCAGGGACAGTCAGAAATAAATCAAGTTTATTGGTAGGGAAAGTGAAAGGAAAGTTTAGGATTCCAAAGAAGAATTGTGTATATTATATAGAATAGGAACAAGCAGGGCAGACAAGCAGGGCAGCTGACAGACAGAGAGAGATAAGACCGGAGCTATGGCTAAATGTACCTGCTATAAGAAGTGCAGGTGATGCAGTGCAGACCTCAAAAGCAGCTACCTGCAAGAAAATACAGTACTTTCATTTTCCCCCCATTTTAACAGAAACCCTTTATTTTTATTTTACTTTTAGTGGAGTTTGGTTTAATTAAGCAGCATATATATGCGATTTCTGCATCAACTGAAAGTTTATCAGCAATCTACCTGTTTGTATTAACAAGAAATTTGAAGTCAAGCCTCAACTGGTTGCATGGTTGCAATGAAAACATTTTTTGAGGGAGTTCAATTTAATTAAGCAGCATATATACATGATTACTGTAGCAATACCCAAGGGGTAATAGTAATCTGTGTGTATTAACGAAAAATTTAACGTCAAGCCCTAATCCTCTGTTTATGTATATTCAGTTTCCACATTGTTGCAATTACAATTTTTTGGGGGGCGGTTCAGATTAATTAAGCAGCATACGGTATATACATTTGCAAGAAAAAGTATGTGAACCCTTTGGAATGACATGGATTTCTGCACAAATTGGTCATAAAATGTGATCTGATCTTCATCTAAGTCAAAGCAATAGACAATCACAGTCTGCTTAAACTAATATCGTTGGGCGTCCCATGTGCAGAGACTTTATCTTTGCTCTGCACTATCCTCTACCTCCTATCGGCGTGGTTTTGCCCATGGGGTCCCACCATCTTGGTACCCCAATATACCAGTAGACTGCAACCCTATTCATCTGGCAGTTTATTTCCTATTTACAATCTAGGACTTCTGGTTTACATATAGCCATTTGTTCCTGGTGCTCTTTTTCTCCCCTGATGAGCTGCTTCTTTGTTTTGGCAGTGAAACATGCGTGTAGGGAGCCATAGCTTTTAGGGACATATAGCATCAATTTTGAGGGACAGGTTCCAGACGGGGTCGCCCTTATCAGAACGAGTGCCCTGTGGTGAGGCTGCTACTATTTATAAGTATCAGGGTACAGCGTTCAGCTAGCCAGCTAGCCAGAGTGTGTGCTTCTACTGCTATTGCATTTACCCCATCTAACATCATTGCAGCTATGGCTGGACACCGCACATGTTACCGGACCTGGACCTGCTCTTTGTCCCTCGGTACTGGTAGGACGTACTGGTTTTAGGTGCTGCCGTGCACCCACTTTTTCTTCTAATTGTGATTTATTTGTCTACCACTTTGTTGTGGGGGTTCTTTTTCCCCACATCAGATTGGTCTGTTCACATTTGCACGTTATTTTTGGATATTTTGACGAACCATTAAATGTTAAGTTTTAGGGTTACCCTTGTATTATGTTAAACTAATAACACACAAATAATTAAATGTTACCATGTTTTTGTTGAACACACCATGTAAACATTCACAGTGGAGGTGGAAAAAGTATGTGAACCCCTAGACTAATGACATCTCCAAGAGCTAATTGGAGTGAGGGGTCAGCCAACTGCAGTCCAATCAATGAGATGAGATTGGAGGTGTTGGTTACAGCTTCCCTGCCCTATAAAAAACACACACCAGTTCTGGGTTTGCTTTTCCCAAGAAGCATTGCCTGATGTGAATGACGCCTCGCACAAAAGAGCTCTCACACAAAAGACCTAAAAGCCTTGCTGTTCATCAGTCCACGGTAAGACAAATTGTCTATAAATGGAGAAAGTTCAGCACTGCTGCTACTCTCCCTAGGAGTGGCCGTCCTGTAGGTGACTGCAAGAGCACAGAGAAGACTGCTCAATGAGGTGAAGAAGGGTCCTAGAGTGTCAGCTAAAGACTTACAAAAGTCTCTGGCATATTCGAACATCCCTGTTAGCGAATCTATGATATGTAAAACACTAAACAAGAATGGATTTCATGAGAGGATACCAATGAGAAGCCACTTCTGTCCAAAAAAAAATTGCTGCACGTTTACAGTTTGCACAAGAGTACCTGGATGTTCCACAGCAGTACTGGCAAAATATTCTGTAGACAGATTAAACCAAAGTTGAGTTGTTTGGAAGAAACACACAACACTATGTGTGGAGAAATAGAGGCACAGCACACCTACATCAAAACCTCATCCCAACTGTGAAAATGGTGGTGGGGCCATCATGGTTTGGGGCTGTTTTTCTACGTCAGGGCCTGGACGGATTGCTATCATTGAAGGAAAAATGAACTCCCAAGTTTATCAAGACATTTTGCAGGAGAACTTAAGGCCATCTGTCCACCAGCTGAAGCTCAACAGAAGATGAGTGTTGCAACAGGACAACAACCCAAAGCATAGAAGTAAATCAACAATAGAATGGCTTAAACAGAAGAAAATACGCCTTCTGGATGTGCCCAGTCAGAGTTCTGACCTCAACCCAATAGAGATGCTGTGGCATGACCTCAAGAAAGTGATTCACCCCAGACATCCCAAGAATACTGCTGAACTAAAATAGTTCTGCAAAGAGGAATGGTCAAGAATTACTCCTGACCATTGTGCACGTCTGATCTGCAACTACAGGAAACGTTTGCTTGAAGTTATTGCTGCCAAAGGAGGTTCAACAAGTTATTAAATCCAAGGGTTCACATACTTTTTCCACCTGCACTGTGAATGTTTACATGGTGTGTTCAATAAAAACATGGTAACATTTAATTATTTGTGTGTTCTTAGTTTAAGCAGACTGTGATCGTCTATTGTTGGGACTTAGATGAAGATCAGATCACATTTTATGACCAATTTGCGCAGAAATCCATATCATTCCAAAGGGTTAACATACTTTTTCTTGCAACTGTACGTGATTACTGCATCAATACCTAATTTGTAGCAGCAATATACTTGTGTGTATTAGCGATAAATTGAACGGTAAGCCTCAATTGTCTCTTTCTCTTTTTTAGTTTCCACTTTCTTGCAAATTAAATTTTATTTTATTTATTTTTTGTTGGGGGGGGGGTAATTTAATTAAAGCTGCATATATACCTAATTACTAGTGTTGATCGAGCACCAAAGTGCTCGGGGGCTCGGGCCGAACACATCGGGATGCTCTTGTGCTCCACCGAGCTCCCGAGTATAATTGAAGTCAATAGGAGAACCCGATAATTAAACGAGCCACCCCCTGCTCTGAGGGGAAGGTGCCTGGTTCATATGTAAAGGTAAAAAATTGATGAAAGCATCACCAAAATGGTTTGGGAACAGCATGGGGAGGATGTCTGGATACATCTTGTACTCCCAGGTTGCTGAATCTTGCACTCCCGGGTCACTGCTGGTAACGATGTTGTCCAAATAGCACGTCACTTTTACAGACTGGCAATGATATGCACAAAACCAAAGATAAAATCGATTTTAGAGGAAAAATTGTTAGGAAACATTCTTTCCTCTATATTTACTTGTATATAAAGTGCAAGTGCTGCCAAAAATTACAAGCAAGAGGCACTCCGAAACAACCTGTATATCGCATAACTGAGGGCCTCATTCAAATGGTACAATTGTTCATGTAGTGGGACTCTTATGCCTCATTCACACATCAGTGTTTTAGTCAGTGATTTTCATCAGTGATTGTGAGCCAAAACCAGGTGCGGCTCTAAACACAGAACAGGTGCAGAATTTTCCTTTATACCTTATGTCTGTGGAGGCTCCAATTCTGTTTTTGGCTCACAATCACTGATAGAAATCACTGACCAAACACTGACGTGTGAATGAGGCTTTACACTCATAAAGCCTATGTACTAAGTGAAAAAGCTGCCAAAAATTACAAGGAATCGGCAATCCAATACACCCTTTGCTACACATAAAGGAGGGTCTTATCAAAAGCCCTCATAGAGACCCTCGGGATATAATAATCAAACTAAACGGTCAGAAGACATGGACAAAATCTCTTTAGGGGTCTCTAACAGTGTCTTAATATAAAAATATATCAATTAATTCTTGTTTAAAACTGAAAAGGAAAAAAATGTATCTAAAAATATCAGTAACAGTGAGACCAATTTAATTAGTAGCTACTAGTGGTTGCTAGCAGCAACTAAGGGACTTGTGGTATCTGAACGATAGTAAAGTCACCTGCAGGTGCACCATTAGTATAGATGATTGAGGTTACATAGTGTCAATCATTGGCACACTACTGCAATTTACAGGGGCATGTTAGATACTACCGTGTGCTGCAGCCTGAATTGTCTGTGGGAGTTGGGTGTTAGCTTTATCACAGTGAAAGGTGCCGCATCCTTCAACAGTCTATCTATGTGTGGCCTGCAATTTGGTTACAGGTCACACACATGTATCGACTGTTTCAAAGAGCCTGGCGTGTGTTGTGAACCAGTAGGGGTCAAATTTAACCTCCGTTGCATGCAGCTTTAAATAACAGTCTGTTTGCAAGTGACCTATTTGATTTTCAGGTCACACGCTTGTATCAGCCGCCCTAGAAATTTCTCACATTGTTACACACGCTGCAGCTCAGTTGAAAACTAAGTGACTATTATACACTGACACTGTGTATCCCTTTTTCCCTCTCCACACACTCAGGCTCAGGCATACCAATGACAAATTCAAAGCTGTTTGCCAATCATACACTTGTAACTAGAGATGAGCGAACACCTGGATGTTCGGGTTCGAGAAGTTCGGCCGAACTTCCCGAAAATGTTCGGGTTCGGGATCTGAACTCGACCTGAACTTTATCCCGAACCCAAACCCGATTGAAGTCAATGGGGACCTGAACTTTTAAGCACTAAAAAGGCTGTAAAATAGTCCAGGAAAGGGCTAGAGGGCTGCAAAAGGCAGCAAAATGTAGGTAAATGCACTGCAAACAAATGTGGATAGGGAAATGAATTAAAATAAAATAATGTAAATAAAAATTAACCAATATCAATAGGAGAGAGGTCCCACAGCAGAGAATCATGCGTCATATCACCCACCACTGGAGAAGGCCACTCTCAGTTATTTAGGCCCCAGCAACCAGACAGAGGAGAGAGGTCCAACAGCAAGGAATAAGGCATCATTTCACCAACCACTGGAGAAGGCCACTTTCAGTTATTTAGGCCCCAGCACCCAGACAGAGGAGAGAGGTCCCACAGCAAGGAAAAAGGCGACATATCACCCACCACTGGAGAAGGCCACTTTCAGTTATTTAGGCCCAGCACCCAGACAGAGGAGAGAGGTCCCACAGCAAGGAATAAGGCGTCATATCACCCACCACTGGAGAAGGCCACTTTCAGTTATTTAGGCCCAGCACCCAGACAGAGGAGAGAGGTCCCACAGCAAGGAATAAGGCGTCATATCACCCACCACTGGAGAAGGCCACTTTCAGTTATTTAGGCCACAGCACCCAGACAGAGGAGAGAGGTCACACAGCAAAGAATAAGGCGTCATATCACCCACCACTGGAGAAGGCCACTTTCAGTTATTTAGGCCCCAGCACCCAGAAAGAGGAGAGAGGTCCCACAGCAAGGAATAAGGCGTCATATCACCCACCACTGGAGAAGGCCACTTTCAGTTATCTAGGCCCAGCACCCAGACAGAGGAGAGAAGACCCACAGCAAGGAATAAAGCGTCATATCACCCACCACTGGAGAAAGCCACTTTCAGTTATTTAGGCCCCAGCACCCAGACAGAGGAGAGAGGTCCCACAGCAAGGAATAAGGCGTCATATCACCCACCACTGGAGAAGGCCACTTTCAGTTATTTAGGCCCCAGAACCCAGAAAGAGGAGAGAGGTCCCACAGCAAGGAATAAGGCGTCATATCACACACCACTGGAGAAGGCTGCTTTCAGTTATTTAGGCCCAGCACCCAGACAAAGGAGAGAGGTCCCACAGCAAAGAATAAGGCGTCATATCACCCACCACTGGAGAAGGCCACTTTCAGTAACATAGGCCCCAGCACCCAGACAGAGGAGAGAGGTCCCACAGCAAGTAATAAGGCGTCATATCAACCACCACTGGAGAAGGCCACTTTCAGTTATTTAGGCCCAGCACCCAGACAGAGGAGAGAGGTCCCACAGCAAGGAATAAGGTGTCATATCACCCACCACTGGAGAAGGCCACTTTCAGTTATTTAGTACACAGCACCCAGACAGAGGAGAGAGGTCCCACAGCAAGGAATAAGGCGTCATATCACCCACCACTGGAGAAGGCCACTTTCAGTTATTTAGGCCCCAGCACACAGAAAGAGGAGAGAGGTCACACAGCAAAGATTAAGGCGTCATATCACCCACCACTGGAGAAGGACACTTTCAGTTATTTAGGCCCCAGCACACAGAAAGAGGAGAGAGGTCCCACAGCAAGGAATAAGGCATCATATCACCCACCACTGGAGAAAGCCACTTTCAGTTATTTAGGCCCCAGCACCCAGACAGAGGAGAGAGGACCCACAGCAAGGAATAAGGCGTCATATCAACCACCACTGGAGAAAGCCACTTTCAGTTATTAAGGTCCCAGCACCCAGACAGAGGAGAGAGGTCCCACGACAAATAATAAGGCGTCATATCACCCAAAACTGGAGAAGGCCACTTTCAATTATTTAGGCCCCAGCACCCAGACAGAGGAGAGAGGTCCCACAGCAAGGAATAAGGCGTCATATCACCCACCACTGGAGAAGGCCACTTTCAGTTATTTAGGACACAGCACCCAGCCAGAGGAGAGAGGTCCCATAGCAAGGAAAAAGGCGTCATATCACCCACCACTGGAGAAGGCCACTTCCAGTTATTTATGCCCAGCACCCAGACAGATGAGAGAGGTCCTACAGCAAGGAATAAGGTGACATATCACCCACGACTGGAGAAGGCCACTTTCAGTTATTTAGGCCCCGTCGCCCAGATTGAGGAGAGGTTCATTCAACTTTGGGTTGCAACGCAAGATCATGGTAATGTTAAAAAAATGAGGATTCAATAAAGAAGTGCCCCGGAGTACACAAATACATAGTTGAGGGGGAGGCAGTTTTAAATGTCTATTCTGCACAAGGGAGGCACAGGTCCTGTGGGATCCATGCCTGGTTCATTTTTATGAACGTCAGCTTGTCCACGTTGGCTGTGGCCAGGCGGCTGCGTTTGTCAGTAATGACGCCCCCTGACGTGCTGAATACACGTTCAGACAAAACGCTGGCCGCCGGGGCAGGCCAGCACCTCCAAGGCATAAAATGCTAACTCTGGCCACGTGGACAATTTGGAGACCCAGAATTTGAATGGGGCTGAACCATCAGTCAGTACGTGGAGGGGTGTTCAGACGTGCTGTTCAACCATGTTAGTGAAATGCTGACTCCTGCTAACACGTTCCGTATCAGGTGGTGGTGCAGTTAGCTGTGGTGTGGAGACAAAACTTTTCCACATTTCTGCCATGCTAACCCTGCCCTCAGAGGAGCTGGCCGTGACACAGCTGCATTGGCGACCTCTTGCTCCTCCTCTGCCTTCGCCTTGGGCTTCCACCTGTTCCCCTGTGACATTTGGGAATGCTCTCAGGAGCGCGTCTACCAGCGTGTGCTTGAACTTGCGCATCTTCCTATCACGCTCCAGTGCAGGAAGTAAGGTGGGCACATTGTCTTTGTACCGGGGATCCAGCAGGGTGGCAACCCAGTAGTCCGCACACGTTAAAATGAGGGCAACTCTGCTGTCATTGCGCAGGCACTGCAGCATGTAGTCGCTCATGTGTGCCAGGCTCCCCAGAGCTAAGAACAAGCTGTCCTCTGTGGGAGGTGTATCGTCATTGTCCTCTGTATCCCTCCAGCCACGCACCAGTGTTGGGCCTGAGCTGTGTCGGATGCCACTTTGCTGTGAACCTGCTTCATTCTCATCCTCCTCCACCTCCTCCTCATCCTCCAGTAGTGGGCCCAGGCTGGGCACATTTGTACCTGGTCTCTGCTGCTGCAAAAAACCTCCCTCTGAGCTACTTCTAACAGACTGGCCTGAAAGTGCTAAAAATGACCCCTCATCCTCCTCCTCCTGGGCCACCTCCTCTTCCATCATCGCCCTAAGCGTTTTCTCAAGGAGACATAGAAGTGGTATTGTAACGCTGATAACGGTGTCATCGCCACTGGCCATGTTGTTGGAGTACTCTAACAGCGCAACAGGGCACACAGGTCTCGCATGGAGGCCCAGTCATTGGTGGTGAAATGGTTCTGTTCCTCAATGCGACTGACACATGCGTGCTGCAGCTGAAACTCCACTATGGCCTGCTGCTGCTCGCACAGTCTCTCCAACATGTGCAAGGTGGAGTTCCACCTGGTGGGCACGTCGCATATGAGGCGGTGAGCGGGAAGGCCGAAGTTACGCTGTAGCGCAGACAGGCGAGCAGCGGCAGGATGTGAACGCCGGAAGCGCGCACAGACGGCCCGCACTTTATGCAGCAGCTCTGACATGTCTGGGTAGTTGTGAATGAACTTCTGCACCACCAAAATCAGCACATGCGCCAGGCAAGGGATGTGCGTCAAACCGGCTAGTCCCAGAGCTGCAACGAGATTTCGCCCATTATCGCACACCACCAGGCCGGGCTTGAGGCCCACTGGCAGAAACCACTCGTCGTTCTGTTGTTCAATACTCTGCCACAACTCCTGCACGGTGTGGGCCCTGTCCAACAAACATATTAGTTTCAGAATTGCCTGCTGACGTTTACCCCGGGCTGTGCTGAAGTTGGTGGTGAAGGTTTGTGGCTGACTGGATGAGTTGGTGAAAGCAGAGGAGGAGGAAGCCGAGTAGGAGGAGGAGGCTACAGGAGGCAAAGAATGATGCCCTGCGATCCTTGGCGGCGGAAGGACGTGCGCCAAGGAACTCTCCGCCTGGGGCCCAACCGCCGCTACATTTACCCAGTGTGCAGTTAGGGAGATATAGTGTCCCTGGCCTGCTTACTGGTCCACGTATCTGTGGTTAGGTGGACCTTGCCAAAGATGGCGTTGCGCAGTGCACACTTGATTTTATAGGATACTTGGTTGTGCAGGAAAGGCACGGCTGTCTTGGAGAAGTAGTGGCGGCTGGGAACAACATACTGTGGGAGAGCCATGGACATCAGCTGTTTGAAGCTGTCTGTGTCCACCAGCCTGAATGACAGCATTTCAAAGGCCAGTAGTTTAGAAATGCTGGCATTCAGGCCCAGGGCTCGAGGGAGGCTAGGTGGGAATTTACGCTTTCTCTCCAAGGTTTGTGAGATGAAGAGCTGAACGCTGCCGTGTGACATGGTGGAGATGCTTGTTGACGCAGGTGGTGGTGTCGGTGGCACATCCTCTGTTTGGTGGGAAGCAAGTGCCAACATTCCTCCCGAGGCGGAGGAAGAGGCCGAGGCAACAGCAGAAGAGGGAGCAGGGGGAGCCTGAGTGAGTTCCTTGCTTTTAAGGTCTTTACTCCACTGCAGTTCATGCTTTGCATATAGATGCCTGATCATGCAGGTTGTGCTAAGGTTCAGAACGTTAATGTCTCGCTTCAGGCTCTGATGGCACAGAGTGCAAACCACTCGGGTCTTGTCGTCAGCACATTGTTTAAAGAAGTGCCATGCCAGGGAACTCCTTGAAGCTGCCTTTGGGATGCTCGGTCCCTGGTGGCGGTGGCCACTGCTCACTCTTTTGCTACGCTTTTGGCTTGGTCTCACCACTGCCTCTTCTTCTGAACTATGAAAGTCAGTGGCACGATCTTCATTCCATGTGGGGTCAAGGACCTCATTGTCCCCTGTATCGTCTTTCATACAGTCTTCCTCCCTGACCTCCTGTTCGGTCTGCACACTGCAGAAAGACGTAGCAGTTGGCACCTGTGTTTCGTCATCATCAGAGACGTGCGGACTCCGATGAGGTGGTATTCCCATGTCCTCATCATCAGGAAACATCAGTGGTTGTGCATCAGTGCATTCTATGTCTTCCACCTCTGGGGAAGGGCTAGGTGGATTCCCTTGGGAAACCCTGCCTGCAGAGTATTCAAACAGCATAAGAGACTGCTGCATAACTTGAGGCTCAGACAGTTTCCCTGATATGCATGGGGGTGATGTGACAGACTGATGGGCTTGGTTTTCAGGCACCAACTGTGCTTTTTCTGCAGAAGACTGCGTGGGAGATAGTGTTGTGAAAGTGCTGGATCCACTGTCGGCCACCCAATTGACTAGCGCCTGTACCTGCTCAGGCCTTACCATCCTTAGAACGGCATTGGGCCCCACCAAATATCACTATAAATTCTAGCGGGTACTGGAACCTGAGGTAGTTTGTTCATTAGGACGTGTGGCTGTGGCAGAATGGCCACGTCCTCTCCCAGCACCAGAGAGTACACTAACACCACCACGACCGCGTCCGCGTCCCTTACTAGATGTTTTCCTCATTGTTACCGTTCACCAAGCACCACAATAAGAAAAAAAATATTTGGCCCAATGTATTGATTTCAAATTCAGGCCTTTTTTTACAGGCACTTAACACTATCTGCCTATTTATTTATGTAGCGTATTACACTAATCCAGGCACAGCAGTAACCACTGATTTAGGGGAATATCTCTTTTAGAGCTAGTATTTAGGCCCTGGATGAAAGGTATCCTTTTATGGACAGATTTACACTTGGAGATGCACAGTAGCGTGAGAAAAAATATGTAGGATTATGCCTTCAGCAATTGTATTTTAACACTTTGTGTAAAATACCCTTTAACGGACAGAAATACAATGGTAGATGCACGGTAGCGTGTGAAGTTAATAAGGATGACCCTCTCAGCACTGGTATATACACCTTTAGTGTAATATACCCTTTTACGGACAGATTAACACTTGGCCTGCAACAGCTGGAAAACCAGATTCAGGGTATTGCTATATTGGCAATTGAATTTCACCGCAGAACAAAATATATGTTTTGGCGGACACTATTATACTTTGCCAGCCACAGCTGTGACACCAGATTTATGGTATTGCTATTTTGGCAAATGAATTTCACCCCAGAACAAAATATACCCTTTTACAGACAGATTAACACTTGGCCTGCAACAGCTGGGACACCAGATTCAGGCTATTGCTATTTTGGCAATTGAATTTCACCCTAGAACAAAATATATGTTTTGGCAGACACTATTATACTTTGCCAGCCACTACTGGAACACCAGATTCAGGGTAATGCTATTTTGGAAATTGAATTGGGAGCGGAGTCTAAGTGTCCCCCTGGTTTTCACCCTTTATCCCGCTCCACGATGCGCAATCTGGACTCAGCTGCAGGGGAGACACCAGGTCGCTACCGCAAGAGTGGTCCTGGTTAAGTGGCAGCTGGCCGGGCAGGCCAGAAAGCCCCAATGCTAGTATCGGGGAACAGGCAATATAGCAGACAGCCGCAGGATAATGCTGAGCTGAACAAGCGGTATAGCAGAGCTAGTGCTGTGAGAACAGCAGAGCTGAGTTAGTCCAGGTGGAGCTGGTATAACGATCTGCACAGCAGACAGAGGCGTGGTCGACAGTCCGGGTCTTTAACTTGAGAGCAGCGAGGTACAAGAGGATCAAGCAGAGACGAGGTCAGGATACAGTCAGAGGTCATAAGCAGGATATCGAATGCAGGAACAACAGGAGCCTTGGCTGTAGGAAGTACAATATTGCTCAGGCATTGCAGGAATTGGGAAGCACCCTTATAAAGGTGGTGCCTGGCCAGGATTGGAGGGAGGGCGGAATCAGGGGCGTGCATTAACCCTTAAGGTACCAGGACGCCTGCGGCTCCTACAAGATACAATATAAGCTGTCGTTACCTGCGACAGCGCAGGAAAGCTGGTCCGGAGGCTGCAACAAAGAGGAGGAGCCCCGCGTGCAGCTCGACTGAGGTATGTAGTCGGACGCACTACACGCTGGCGGCTGCCAACTGCCATTGTTACAGGTATTGCTATTTTGGCAATTAAATTTCACCCCAGAACAAAAAATATATTTTGGCGGACAATATTATACTTTGCCAGCCACAGCTGTGACACCAGATTTATGGTATTGCTATTTTGACAATTGAATTTCACCCCATAACAAAATATATGTTTTGGCGGACACTATTATACTTTGCCAGCCAATGCTGGGACACCAGATTTAGGGGATTGCTATTTTGGCTATTGAATTTCACCACAGAAAATAATCTATCCTTTGCCAGACAGCAGACAGTATTATACTTGGCTAGCCAAAGCTGGAACACCAGATTTAGAGGATTGGTATTTTGGCAATTGTATTTAACCCCTTAATAAAATATAGAAATTGCTATCCTGAGTTTCTAGGAGTGACCATAAGCACAGCCAAGCTCCTGATGTAGGATATAGCAAAAAAAACTAGTATTGATGGATTGATGGACTTGGTGGCAGCTTGTTCTGGAGCACCACAAGTCACAAAATGTCCGCCGATCACCTCAGAAAAAAAGTGACAGAAAAACGCTCTGTGCAGCCTAAAAACCAGTGAGCAATTAACTAGCAGAAGTTGAATCATTCACAGCTGTATATTGATCACTTTATTAGGTGCTAATGCTGACTTTTCACTGCCTAATCTCGCCCTCACAGAAGCTGCGTCCTCTCCCTTCACTAATCAGAGCAGTGTGACGTGCGGCGCTACGTGACTTCAGCTTAAATAGATGTTGGGTCACATGCTGCACTTGGCCAATCACAGCCATTCCATTAGTAGGCATGGCTGTGATGGGCTCTTAGGGCAAGAAGTAAAACGCTAGCTGATTGGCTGCTGTGCAGCCCTTCAGAAAGCGGGAAGAAATCGCGAACAACGGACCCTAACCCAAACTTTTTTTGAAAAGGTTTGGGTCCGTGTCCCGAACACCCCAAAATTCGGTACGAACCCGAACTATGCTCGAACTGTTCGCTCAACACCAATTGTAACAATTTCTCCCTCAGATAGCCCTTTCTCTACACTTATATTTCTCACTGTTAACTGCCTAAAATGCTAATCGCTACACTATCTTACACCTTTTCCGACATGTTTCGCCACTATATGGCTTCATCAGGGGAAGTGGGGTATAGCAGAAGTGTATGATTTGCAACCAACTTTGAATGTGTGATTGGTATGCCTGAGCCTGAGTGTGTGGATAGGGAAAAAGGACAATACGATCCACCGCAGCACTCAAATTAGTAGCAAAATTCTTCTTTTATTAGCACCAAAGTGTAGCAGCAACGTTTCAACCTTTCGGTCTTTGTCAAGCTCAATTACATACAACATCGTGAACTTAATATACCTCCCTCTTGTTTCTAACAGGTTAAAATAGTCCCCGCCTATCTTTGGTTTACAGGTCAGTGTACTTACTTATAACACTGATTTACCAGCAGTCAAACATATATTACATCACTTCACAGAATCTCCCTTGCGTTATTAATTACCTCATCCATCTATGATCCAGTTTTTCTCATATTCCCTGTGTAACGGAGTCCGCGTCCTCTTTGGAGAACTGCGCATGCGCCAGACCTTCATCGCGCTTACTCTAGCTGTCAGCTGACCCGGGGCGCATGACGTCATTCTAACCGCGCCTCCCATGGTAACATGGCGGCAGCTTTAAGAAACAAGGGTAGGTATATTAAGTTCACGATGTTGTATGTAATTGAGCTTGACAAAGACCGAAAGGTTGAAACGTTGCTGCTACACTTTGGTGCTAATAAAAGAAGAATTTTGCTGCTAATTTGAGTGCTGCGGTGGATCGTATTGTCCGTTTGAACTGAGAAGGGGGTCAGAAGGTTGGGACCCTGCACTGCCTGCACCGCCACAATTGGATACATGTTTCAGCGTTATGCGAAGTAAGTGGTGCTGTCTTGCCTTGATTATGGAGTGACTACGAAGCAACATGAAGACATGCACGCTTGTGTAAGAGGAACACGGTAGTGTTATTACAATATTAAGTGGCTTTATTTAGCAATGGATGCACCAAAGAGTCTTTTGTACACTGGTGAACAGATATCACACATACTGCAGGGTGGAACAAATGAGGGAGCTTTTCTGAATGAACCATCTGTTGAGTCCGTTAAAAGGAAATGGGAGTTTGAAAGTAAACAGTCCATCAACACTGAACTACACCTGTCTACCCTTCGGGAGTATTATAAGGTGGGCAGGATACCGAGGGGATTAAGAACTCATCTGAAACCTATTTTGTTCCCAAGTAACAATGAATTCCTGGAGAAGTTTACCTTCCTGGCTGATAGATTTTCCTTTGACATACTTCTTAATATGGAGTTTTTACAAAAAGATCTAATTGAAATTAATAAAAGAAAGGAGGAATATGGTGTGCAATTGAGATCTCTTCTGAATCCCGATGAATTTACATCTATAAATGAAAAGATCATGGTGGAACTTCAAAAATATCGTACCAATATACAACTTACAAAGAAACAAAAATGGAATAGGGACTTAGAAGATTATGCAAAAGGGGCCATTTATAAGATCACACCAATAAATAGGAATAGGAATGTTAGAGTACAAAGGAAACCAAAAAAACAGAGAACAAGAGGCCGGAAAGTGAACTTGACGGATATGGAGTCGTCAGGGGAACAAAGTGATTTTTTAGAAGAAAGAGACCAACCAGAAGAGGTTGTAGGAGACACCGCATGAAAGTAGAGATTACAGGAGAATATAAGAATTACAAGATCGAGGAAACCCCCGTCGGGGAGCCAGGCTCATTAGAAGGAAATATGGGGATGAGCAAAACTGAGGACTTAGTTGTTAATATTTCTTCTGTGGAACTGAGTGATAAAGAACTATCTCTACTGAATAAGGGACTATCCTTCAGTCCGGAGGCATCAATGGACTGGTTCCAACTTGAAGTGGACTTGGCCCAGTTTTTGAGGCGTATTAAGTTAAGGGTATACTTTGATGAAAAAGAGGAAAATGAGAATCAGAAAACAAATGTGCAGAAAGGGGATAAGGGTAGCCTACTTTCATTAAAGGAGACAGGCTTATTTATAAAGAGCACATTCCAGCCCCCGGTGCATCATAAAGCATTGGACACCTTTTCCTCATTGGTCAGGTTTGGGGTTGAGATACTCAAGCACACACCGGTACGTACGGTGTCCCCTAACCTGACCAGGGGTGAAAAGGAGGCCCTCCAGAGGCTAAAAGAGAACAAAAAAAATCACAATTAAAAAGGCATATAAGGGGGGAGCAACAGTGGTGATGGACACCGAAAAATATAGGGCTGAGGTTATGAGGCAAGTACAGGATGAAACGGTATATACGCAATTAACACATGACCCCAAGTGGGACATATTGCGGAGAATGAGATTATTGGCGGATGATGCTTTCGCCAGTGACATCATTGATGAAAAACTACACATGTTCCTCATACCTCAGCACCCGGTGACACCACTACTGTATGTTCTCCCCAAAATCCATAAGGATTTATGGAATCCCCCGGGAAGACCGATAGTCTCAGGGATTGGATCGGTGTTTTCTAATGCAGCCGTATACCTTGACAGGGTCTTTAGACTGTTTGCCGTAGGAGGTAGATCCTTTGTTAGGGATACCTCAGACTTTTTAACCAAACTGGGCCAGGTAGAGTTCGAGGAGGGTGATATGCTGGTTTCTTTCGATGTCTCCAGCCTCTATACCAGCATTGATCATGAGCGTGGTATGGAGGCTGTTAGATGGGCTCTTGCTGGCTCTGCTTACGCTGGGGAGGCACAGGATTTTTTTCTTTCATTGTTAGAGATATTGCTTACCAAAAATTATTTTTTGTTCGAGGATAAGTTTTAGGAACAGCGCTGCGGGACGGCCATGGGGTCGAACGTGGCCCCTACTTACGCTAATGTATATATGTCCTTTGTTGAAGAGTCGTCTGTGTACCCATCCCCCCACTTCACCAAGGTGAGGGGGTGGATGAGGTACATCGACGATATCTTCTTGGTGTGGAAAGGCTCTGAGGTGGAGCTGGATCAGTTCCATGATTCAATTAATAACATTCATGAGCACCTACAATTCACGAGGGTTGTCTCCAGACAGGCATTACAGTTCCTTGACACATTGGTCCTGGTGCAGGAAGGTAAACTGAGTACAGACTTATATGTCAAGTCAACTTATAGAAACAACATGTTACAATTCAATAGTGCGCATCCAAGGAGAATGTTGGAATCTCTACCATACAGCCAATTCCTGAGGGTACGAAGAGTAGTGTCAAATGAGATAAAGGTAGATGATAGAATGGAAAAAATAGGACAGAAATTTAGAGCTAGGGGATACCCCAGGGGTTTGGTCCAGAGACATGAAGAGAGAGCAAGGCAGTGTGAGAGATTGACACTATTGGAACAGAAGAGTAAGGATAAGGGTAAAAAGATGGAGAGAATTCCATTTGTGACCACTTATTCGTCAGAGAGTAAAGAGTTAGTTAAAATCTTGAGGAGAAATTGGCATATTTTGAGTGAATCATTCCCCAATGTTAGGGAACTACAGTCTCCCCCACTGTTGTCATATGACCTAGGAACCTAGGAGACCAGTTGACTTGTGCAGATATAGTGCCAGGGCGCAGACGAGAAGGGAGAAATGGATGTCATGCCTGCCTGGGATGTAACTCCTGTGGGAGCTTGATTAAGGGAGACACTTTTTCACACCCTAGGACAGGGAGACGGTATAGAATCCATGGATTCTATACATGCCTATCAGATTATGTGGTCTATCTCTTGCTGTGCCCCTGTGGTCTCCTCTACGTGGGGGAGACCACACAGGTTTGCAAGAATAGAATAAGTTAGCATAAGTCCACCATCCGCAAACTGTATACCAAGAGACAAAACCCTGGTTATACAGTAGAGGTTGAGCTACCAGTCCCAGAACACTTTTGGAGTGCCCGCCATAATGTCTCTCAATTGAGATATAGAATTATTGACAGTGTGCCCTATCGAGAAGAGGAGGAGATAGGGAAAGGAAATTGAAGCAGAAAGAACTCAGGTGGATCCATACACTGGACACCTTAGAACCAAGAGGCATGAACAGGGATTTTTCATTAAGCCCCTTCTTTTAGTACATTACCTGTATATATGTGTGATATTATTAAGTGATGTTGCCCGGCCGTTAAGGGCCGTGTTTTATTGAACCCTCAATTCTAAGTTTACTGCAGGTCGGTTATGATTGTGTACTTTCTCTATTCTTCTTTTGAAGGATTTATGGGAAGTGGAATATGCGAGATACAGCAGAATACAGATTGGAAATATGAGTAACGGAATGGGCCAAATGAACTCCTCAGGTGAACAGTGGTGTCCATATAGTCGTTGGGAGATGGGGTGCTTTGAAAATGCATAAATGGGTGCGTTGTTTAAGTGGAATTTGTTATTCCTCTGGACATCTAGTGCGAGGCCAGGGTAAACCGTTTAACCGCAGTAGGTTGGACCGTGGATGTGAGGTTTTGGCGACGGTGATGACGGGCTCACCGACACCCCCTTCGCCATGTATGGTTGGTTGGTAGGCGGGGTTTATGTGATAAGTGGTGGTTTCACATACTGTCACGGACCCAGCTTGCCAGTAAGTGAATGCGTTGGATGTGGGTCCACCACGTATAAGGAACAGACCTTGTTATTTTAAGGATCTGGAACACGGTATTGACCCCGCCTCATGTTGGTGTCGACTGACTGATGAGTTCAGATGGAAAACTGGGATGTATGCTTACCTGTTGCACATTCGACACGCATCTCCCGTATACCTATATGACATCACTGTTATACACCAATGTTTATTTTGTGCCATCCCTATGACAACGGGGAACATGTGATACACCCATGACCTATGATTATTGGAAGATTAGGAGTCATGTGATTTAGATAGGAGGGGAAGAATGTTGTTAGATGCCCTCAGTGTTGGACCTTGGTAGGAGTGGAGTATGGTTAAAGAACTATGGGTTAATGACATCCCAAGAGGAGTAGAATATATGCATGTTCCAAACCCTGGACTATCGGCAATGTTTGGAACAACTACACTGTATGAACTGACTGGCGTACATTGAGGGCGGAAGTATATGAAGATAGCTGCGGTCATGTGACCATGGGAGGCGCGGTTAGAATGATGTCACGCGCCCCGGGTCAGCTGACAGCTAGAGTAAGCGCGATGAAGGTCTGGCGCATGCGCAGTTCTCCAAGGAGGACACGGACTCCGTTACACAGGGAATATGAGAAAAACTGGATCATAGATGGATGAGGTAATTAATAACGCAAGGGAGATTCTGTGAAGTGATGTAATATATGTTTGACTGCTTGTAAATCACTGTTATAAGTAAGTACACTGACCTGTAAACCAAAGATAGGCGGGGACTATTTTAACCTGTTAGAAACAAGGGGGAGGTATATTAAGTTCACGATGTTGTATGTAATTGAGCTTGACAAAGACCGAAAGGTTGAAACGTTGCTGCTACACTTTGGTGCTAATAAAAGAAGTGAGTGCTGCGGTGGATCGTATTGTCCGTTTGAACTGAGAAGGGGGTCAGAAGGTTGGGACCCTGCACTGCCTGCACCGGCACAATTGGATACATGTTTCAGCGTTATGCGAAGTAAGTGGTGCTGTCTTGCCTTGATTTGGAGTGAGAGGGAAAAAGGGATACACAGTGTCAGTGAATAATAGGGGCTTAGTTTTCAACTGAGCTGCAGCGTGTAGTACAACAGTACAACAAAGAAGTACAACAGCGACTTAAAAAGATTAAAATAGACAAATCGCCAGGACCGGATGGCATACACCCCCGTATCCTAAGGGAATTAAGTGATGTCTTAGCCAGACCATTATTTCTGATATTTACGGACTCTATAATAACAGGGAATGTTCCACAGGATTGGCGCATAGCAAATGTGGTGCCAATATTCAAAAAGGGTCCAAAAACAGAGCCTGGAAATTATAGGCCGGTAAGTTTAACATCTATTGTTGGTAAACTGTTTGAAGGGTTTCTAAGAGATGCTATTTTGGAGTATCTCAATGAAAATAAGCAAATAACGCCATATCAGCATGGCTTCATGAGGGATCGGTCATGCCAAACGAATTTAATCAGCTTCTATGAGGAGGTAAGTTATAGACTTGACAGCGGTGAATTAATGGATGTCGTATATCTGGACTTCTCAAAAGCATTTGACACCGTACCTCATAAAAGGTTAGTATATAAAATGAGGATGCTCGGACTGGGAGAAAATGTCTATATGTGGGTAAGTAACTGGCTGAGTGACAGAAAACAGAGGGTGGTTATTAACGGAACACACTCAGTTTGGGTCACTGTCACTACTGGGGTACCTCAGGGGTCAGTATTGGCCCTATTCTCTTCAATATATTTATTAATGATCTTGTAGAAGGCCTGCACAGTAAAATATCTATTTTTGCAGATGACACTAAACTGTGTAAAGTAATTAACACTGAAGAGGACAGTTTTCTGCTACAGAGGGATCTGGATAGATTAGAGGCTTGGGCAGAAAAATGGCAGATGAGGTTTAACACTGACAAATGTAAAGTTATGCACATGGGAAGGAATAATGCAAGTCACCCGTACATATTAAATGGTAAAACACTCGTTAACACTGACATGGAAAAGGATTTAGGAATTTTAATAAACAGCAAATCAAGCTGCAAAAACCAGTGTCAGGCAGCTACTGCCAAGGCCAATAAGATAATGGGTTGCATCAAAAGGGGCATAGATGCCCGTGATGAGAACATAGTCCTACCACTTTGCAAATCACTAGTCAGACCACACATGGAGTACAGTGTACAGTTCTGGGCTCCTGTGAACAAGACAGACATATCAGAGCTGGAGAGGGTTCAGAGGAGGGCAACTAAAGTAATAACTGGAATGAGGGATCTACAGTACACTGAAAGATTATCAAAATTAGGGTTATTCACTTTAGAAAAAAGAAGACTGAGGGGAGATCTAATAACTATGTATAAATATATCAGTGGTCAGTACAGAGATCTGTCCCATCGTCTATTTATCCCCAGGACTGTGACAAGGGGACATCCTCTGCGTCTGGAGGAAAGAAGGTTTGTACACAAACATAGAAAAGGATTCTTTACTGTAAGAGCAGTGAGACTATGGAACTCTCTGCCTGAGGAGGTGGTGATGGTGAAGGAATTTTTTTCGGGAAGGAATTTTTTTCCCCTTAAGTGGGGAAAATTGGCTTCTGCCTCACAGTGGTTTTTACCTTCCTCTGGATCAACTTGTAGGAAACAGGCCGAACTGGATGGACAAATGTCTTTTTTCGGTCTTATATACTATGTTACTATGTTACTATGTGTGTAATCCACTATCCGTAAGCTGTACACTAAGAGACAAAATCCCGACTATGTGAAAGAAGTTGAGCTACCAGTCCCAGATCATTTCTGGAACGCCCGCCACAATTTTTCCCAATTGAGGTATAGAATTATTGACAGTGTATCCCTATCTAGGAGAGGAGGTGATAGGGAAAAGAAACTGAAACAAAAAGAACTTAGATGGATACATGAACTGGATACCCTAGAGTCTAGAATTTTCATTAAGCCCCTTCTTTTAGTGCATGACCTGTAGATATGTGTGAGATAACTAAGTATAGTTGCCCGGCTGAAAAAAGCCGTGTTTTAATGAAACCCGAAATTCCAATTTATTGCACAGTTAGTTATGTTTGTTTGTTTCCCTTTTCTATTATAGAGGATATCTATGAAAAATTGAATATATTTGGTACATCAAGATACTGATTGGGAACACATTTGAAATAAACAGAATCGGCTGAAGAACTTGTTTAGATGAGCAAAGGTCGCCGTGTGGCTCCTGGGAGGTAAAGTGACTGGCAGATTGGGTTATGTATAAATGATTATGCCCCTATAAGACAATTTAGATAACCTTTCTTGTACCGAATTGGAAGGCTGGGATATACTGTTTATCTAATGGAATATGGACCGAGTATGAGAGGACAGACAGCGGTGATGATGGGACACACCCACCATCCCCTCCGTCAATAGTGGATGGCGGGTATGTGGGGTCTAAGTGACAGAGGATGGTAACACATGCTGTCACTGACTCTACATGCCCGAAAGTGATTGTATAGGATGAGGGTCCAATATAAGAGAGGTCTGAATGAATAGACTTTAAGACCTAAATGGTCGTGCAGACAGTTTGAACCCGGCCTTACGGTGATGGTACATAGGATATGAATCTATATGTATGAATGACTGGGGTGGATGTAAACCCGTTTCCTAACTGCTGGACACGCGCCTCCCAGGTGCCAACATGGAGACACTGTTTTGCTTCTGCCCTTTTGTAGTTATTTGTCCGTATGAGAACGGTGAATAACTAATACAGTTACGATTTACTCCGATTATGAAATCGGGGATCATGTGACTAATGTGGGAGTGGCAAGAATGAAGTCAGACGCTCCTATCACAGGAATCTAATAGGAGAGGCACAGAGCTAAATGACAGCAACATAAATAAGTAAAGCAAGACCAGAAAAGAGTAGATCACAAGCGGTTCTCCAGCAGAGACAGAGAGAAACAACTAATATAGCACCAATAAGATAATGTAATAATGTAAACTGAGGGCGGAAGTATATGGTGATGGTTGCGGTCATGTGACTATGAGAGGCGCGGCCGAAATGATGTCACGCGCCACAGATCACCTGACAGCTTGGGAAAGCGCGGAAAATGACTGACGCATGCGCAGTTTACCATTGAGGACGCGAGCCTCTGATGTCCGAGATACATAAGAGATACTGGGCTACTAACACACCAGGTAATTAATACTATAAGCTACAGTGTGCGAACAAATGAAATATATGAGTGATCACTAGAAAACTGCTTGTACTAGAGGATACTTCTGTGTAATATAGAAGAAAGGCGGGGTTTATTTTAACCTATTAGAAACAGGGGGGAGGCATATAAGTTCACGTTCATGTATGTAATTGAGCTTGACAAAGACCGAAAGGTTGAAATGTTGCTGCTACACTTGGGTGCTAATAAAAGAAGATATTTGCTTTAAACTGGAGTGCTGCCGTGGATCTTACTTACTACTTGGACTAAAGAAGGGGTCAGAAGGTTGGGACCCTGCACTGCATGCACCGCCACGATTGGATACTAACTTCAATGATATACGAAGTAAGGAGTGCTGTCTTTTCCATATGATAGAGTTACTATGTGTGTAACAATGTGAGAAATTTCCAGGGCGGCTGATACAAGCGTGTGACCTGAAAATCAAATCGGTCACGCGCAAACAGACTGTTATTTAAAGCTGCATGCAACGGCGGTTATATTTGACCCCTACTGGTTCACAACACACACCAGGCTCTTTGAAACAGTCGATACATGTGTGTGACCTGTAACCAAATTGCAGGCCACACATATATAGCCTGTTAAAGGATGTGGCACCTTTCACTGTGATAAAGACAACACCCAACTGCCACAGACACCTAATTCAGGCTGCAGCACACAGTAGTATCTAATATGCCCCTGTAAATTGCAGTAGTGTGCCAATCATTGACACTATGTAACCTCAATCATCTATACTAATAGTGCACCTGCGGGTGACTGTACTATAGTTCAGATACCACAAGTCCCTTCTGCCACTGAGCTGACCCTCCAAAACATTAGGGGTGAGGGTCTGCAGGTGAGCTGACCCTGTAAAACATTATATGTGAGGGCCTGCAGGTGAGCTGATCCTGTAAAACATTATATGAGAGGGCCTGTAGGTGAGCTGACCCTTTAAAATATTGTAGATGAGGGCCTGCTGGTGAGCTGACCCTCTAAAAGGTTGTAGGTAAGGGCCAGCAGGTGAGCTGACCCTGTAAAACATTATATGCGAGGGCCTATAGCTGAGCTAACCCTGTAAAAGATTGTAGGTGAGGGCTTGCTGTTGAGCTGACCCTCTAAAAGGGTGTAGGTAAGGGCCTGCAGATGAGCAGACCTGTTAAATTATTATATGTGAGTGCCTGCAGGTGAGCTGACCCTGTAAAACATTATATGCGAGGGCCTGTAGGTGAGCTGACCCTTTAAAAGATTGTAGGTGATGGTTGCTAGGAGATGTTGTTTGTAAACCCTCAGTTTTTTATCACGCTCATGAAAAACGCATCAAAACGCATTGCACTGGCACGGAAAAAGCTGAACAACTGAACGCAATCGCAAAATCGCACAGTTTTCTCTGAAAGCATCCGTAATGCATCCGGACCCAATCAGGATACGCTCGTGTGAAAGAGGCCTTTCACAATAACAGCATTTTTGAAACAAAAAAAATCATGCTTTAGTGACTCCATATTCTGAGAGACATAGTTTTTTTTAAATTTTTTTGGCGATTGTCTCAGGTAGAGTATCATTTTTGAGGGATGAGATGATGGTTTGATTGTCACTATTTTGGGTTGCATATGACTTTTTGATCACTTGGTATTACACTTTTTGTGATGCAAGGTGACAAAAAAATGGCTTTTTTGACACCGTTTTAATTTTATATTTTTTACGATGTTCACCTGAGGGGTTAGGTCATGTGGTATTTTTAAAGAGAAGGTTGTTACGGACACGGCGATACATAATATGTCTACTTTTTAGTTTTTTTTTACATTTAACACCAGAAATGTATTTTTGAAACAAAAAAATCATGTTTTAGTGTCTCCATAGTCTGAGTGCCATAGTTTTTTAGTTTTTACGCGATTGTCTTAGGTAGTTGCTCATTTTTTGCGGGATGAAGTGACTGTTAGATTGATACTATTTTAGAGGCATACACCTTTTTAATCGCTTGATGTTGCACTTTTAGTGATGTAAGGTGACAAAAAATGTTTTTTTTAAGGGTGTTCACCTGAGAGCTTAGGTCATGTGAAATTTTTATAGAGCCAGTCGATGCGGAAGCGGCGATATCTAATATGTCTACTTTTCTTCTTTTCCCTATTCTCATATATATTTTTTACTTTATTTCGGGAAAAGGACACTTTTTTTTCCTTGAAACTTTCCTTTTTTTTTACTTTTTTTTACTTTTTTCACTTTATTTTTTGTCCCACTCTGGGACTTCAACTTTTGGGGGTCTGATCCCCTTTACAATGCATTACAATACTTCTACTTCTACTACTATTGTAATGCATTGACTGTAAGTGTATTACCCCTCGAAATACACTTACAGCTGCCTGCCTGTGAGATCCAGGGGGCTGGATCTCACAGACTGTAACGGAATGCAGATCCTAAATATTTTGTTTGTGTAGTGGCACACCTATCCAACAGCATGAAATCCGGTGCACTCCTCTAGGTCCACCCGCAGACTCAAAAAGAGGATTATCAGTATTCGTATGTAGAGGGGCACTCGGTATATTTCAACCACAGACCAGAATATTATAAAGTGCTAAAAACTATTTATTATCCAATATATTAGCTCTGGAAATAATTAAAAATACATAATCTATACCGCATTAAAACACCATACTTCAATAAATGTCCATTCAAACATGTGTCCTGCCTCAAATAGGTATAATACTTGCACAAAAACGTATCAAATTCATTAAATTTATATAACTACATAAAAAATTCATAAGTTTCATAAAAATTTGTGAAAAAACTAGAATACTTTGTTTGCACGCAATTCATGGACTATATGGCAGTAATAGAGTGGCCTGTTGATATAATCAGTGTCCAAACACAGTTGCCAACCACAGTTGCAAATTGTTTAAAGTCCGATATTGGTTATATCCAATGAACTCCAGACATATAACAATAGTGTATGTGCCCGTTTTGCTTCAATTCAACACATCCATTCTCACTTTGTGATGATAATATTGGAACTGATCGCAAGTCCTTGGTGTACAACTGTGCACTTAATAATGCTTCTATTTTGTTGCAATCACGAATGTTAGTACTTTACCGCTCCTTTAGGGAGTATGTGGCCGCCTGTGAGTTTACTTCTATCGCCCTTCCAGGACCTGCCGCGGCGTCCCACGTGGTCCCTTACGTCATCGACCGTGGCGTCCCACGTGACGCGGGCTCTTGATTTGATTCGCTGTAAGTTGTAGTTTTACTTAGCTGCGATCTTTTCACAGGTGACTCAATGGAAGCTTTAAGTAGCAAACAGTATATGTTTGCGATATCTTCAGAGTGCGGTATAACTTGTTCTTGCACTCTCACTACTGTCTTGGCCCAAACGCGTTTCGGGACGCATCTATGTCCCTTCCTCAGTGGTAACAGTAGTGAGAGTGTAGTGAGAGTTTACTTATAGGTATCTTCTTAATTGACAAGGTCCTCCCATTGGAGGTTGGAAATCCGCTCCAAATCCGTTCCAAAGTCAGACATGGAAATATACTGGATTCTGAATGGCTAATCATATAACTACCAACGGATCCAATGTGCATATATATTCTACCTGAGATTATAGATTGTCAATGAAAGTTATACACACTAATACATTTAAAATACTAAGATAGAATACTAAGATAAAATATAATATTAAAAATATATATTGAGAATATTGGAAATGGTGAAAATAATGAAAATAGTGAAAATAATAATTATTTTGTCACTGAAGGAAGCCAGTGTTAATATCATCAATCTTTTTTCATTACCGGTCTGAATCTGGCTTGACAAGATGTGAATCTTGCTTGATAAGATGTATGTATGGGCATGGGAGCCAAAGGAGAGGGGAGATCGGCAAGCTGATAAACAGCCTGTTGCCGATGTCGCGTCGCCCCTGGCCGCCGTGCCTTATAAAAAGCCAAACCGTTCCATCTCGGCATTGAGACCTCTGGGTACCAATGATTCAAATTCATAAATCCTTCTTGCCTCTAATCTCGACATTTGGGCTATATAGTTCCCCCCATTCCATGGTCTGTCCACTTTTTCAAATGCAATAAAACGTAAAGAGGTGGGGTCACTGTTATGTTTTTCTTTATAATGTATGGACAAAGGATGTGTCATGTACCCCTTTCTGATATTATTCATGTGCTCTGTAACTCTTTTCTTAAATGTTCTCTTTGTCCTGCCTATATATTGTCTAGAACAGGGGCATTGAAGCATATATATTACTCCTGCTGTATCGCAAGTGAGTGTGTCTCTAATTTCCATACTAAACGCATCCTGTGTGGAATGCACTTCAGTCGTTTTCTTAGGAAATATACTTGTCTTACAGTTGGAACACTTATTGCACCTATAAAATCCTTTTAATGATAGCCAGGTAGTGCATTTGGGTTTCCTTTTATTTTTTACCGAAGGCGCTACTCCTAGACCCAGATTGGGTACTTTAGTATAGGTTATTTTTGGTACATCAGTCAGTAGTGTACCAATATTTTTGTCTTCTAAAAGATGGCCCCAGTGCCTTTTAATAATCTTCTCTACTTTCCTGTAATCTATCTGGAAGGGTAATATTAATTGTATGGTTTCATCCCTTTCTTTGATTCTGTTACCAAAAAAGGATTCTCTATCCATTGATTTCACTTTTGTGAGGGATTCCTCCACTATTTGGGCTGGGTAATCTTTATCCAACAACTGTTGCTTCAGAGCATTCGCTTCTTCTTCGAATTGGTCTGTTTTAGTGCAGTTAAGCTTAAGCCTTCTGAATTGGCTCACTGGGACATTCGACAAACATTTCGGGAGGTGACAACTCGAATATCTCAAAAAGCCATTTTTTGCTACCTCTTTCTGATGTGTATTACACAACATCTTAGTACCCTCAATATATATGTTTCGGTCCAAAAATTGTATGCATGCCTTACTAACGGTCGATGTAAATCTCAAATTCCAAGAATTTCTATTCATTTCCTGTAAAAAACTATCCAATGCTTCCTTTGTATCTTTCCAGATAAAAAAGATGTCGTCTATATAACGACGCCAGAGGACCAGACTCGTCCCCAGCCTTGGACCAATGTTGATGTTCTCCCATTGGGCCAAAAATAAATTTGCATAGCTGAGGGCGAATCTGGTCCCCATGGCGGTACCCTTCTGCTGGATATTAAAATCACCTTCAAAATAGAAAATAATTATGTTCTAAAGTGTACTTGACTCCCTCCAGTAAAAAGGTTAGCTGTGTTATTTGAATTGTTGTATTTTTTTAAAAGTTGGCTCCTCAATGCTTACAACCCACTGTATGTTCAATAATTGTATACAGGGTACTAACATCTAATGATCCCATATGCCAATCTTCATTCCACTCCAACCCTTTAACTAATTTTACTACTTCTGTGGTATCTTTAATGTAGGAGGGCATAACCCTCACTGCAGGCTGTAAAACCTTGTCAATGTATTGAGAGAGGTTGGAGGACAATGAATTGATACCTGATACTATAGGTCTCCCTGGTGGTCTAGTGGGATTCTTATGTATCTTTGGGATACTGTAAAAGATGGGGATTCTTTTCTCTGTCTTTAGTATAAATTTCTCTTCTTGTTCTAAAAGGAAGCCCTATCTAGTGCCTCTTTTACAATACGTCTGTAATTGTTTATAAAAATCTTCTGTAGGGTCTGCTTTGAGTTTCTTATATGTGACTCCATCTTTTAACTGTCTTTCACATTCCTCTATATTGTCTTTAGTGTCTAAAATTGCAATCGCCCCACCTTTATCGGCTGGGCGTATCGTTATATCATTATTTCTTTGAAGCTCTCTCATTGCTTTTTGTTCCTTTTCTGTTAAATTGTTATATCCTTTGCATTTATGCAATCTCCTAAGGTTTCTTTCTACATTATTTCTAAAAGTAGCGATTTCTGGACCTATCTCTTGTCTGGGATAATTCATTGATTTAGTTTTTAGCTCTGTGTGGAGATATTGATCTGTTATTGTTTGTTCCTCCCTGATTATAGGGTTCTTTAAATAATATTTTTTCAAACACAACTTCTTGATGAATTTTTCCACCCCTATATGGGTAGAGAACTTATCTAGGGGCTGTGTAGGGGCGAATTTGAGTCCCTTTGAGTTCCCTGTTTGCTACTTAAAGCTTCCATTAAGTCACCTTTGAAAAGATCGCAGCTAAGTAAAACTACAACTTACAGCGAATCAAATCAAGAGCCCGCGTCACGTGGGACGCTACGGTCGATGACGTAAGGGACCACGTGGGATGCCGCGGCAGGTCCTGGAAGGGCGATAGAAGTAAACTCACGGGCGGCCACATACTCCCTAAAGGAGCGGTAAAGTACTAACATTCGTGATTGCAACAAAATAGAAGCATTATTAAGTGCACGGTTGTACACCAAGGACTTGCGATCAGGTCCAAAGGTCCAATATTATCATCACAAAGTGAGAATGGATGTGTTGAATTGAAGCAAAACGGGCACATACACTATTGTTATATGTCTGGAGTTCATTGGATATAACCAATATCGGACTTTAAACAATTTGCAACTTGGGTTGGCAACTGTGTTTGGACACTGATTATTTCAACAGGCCACTCTATTACTGCCATATAGTCCATGAATTGCGTGCAAACAAAGTATTCTAGTTTTTTCACAAATTTTTATGAAACTCATGAATTTTTTTATGAAGCTATATAAATTTAATGAATTTGCTATGTTTTTGTGCAAGTATTATACCTATTTGAGGCAGGACACATGTTTGAATGGACATTTATTGAAGTATGGTGTTTTAATGCGGTATAGATTATGTATTTTTAATTGTTTCCAGAGCAAATATATTGGATAATAAATAGTTTTTAGCACTTTATAATATTCTGGTCTGTGGTTGAGATATACCGAGTGCCCCTCTACATACGAATACTGTAATGGAATGCAGCCACAATGTCTAAGGAAGGCATTGGGCTGCCGTCCCTGCCATTGTGTCCCCGTTACAGCAGCGGGGGGACCCGATGGCCACCCAGCTTACCCCGGCAGTGCGAGGGTTAATGTGCCAGCATCAGTGTTTTGACTGAAGGGGGTCCGCCGGGTGGGCGCAAAACCTAGATGCATTTTAAGGGAATGTGCATTTTATAGGATGAAAAATATGGTGCATAAATTATATATCTATCTATCTATATATATAATGTGGGGAGTCGCTCTGGTAGATAGCGGTGCGGGTGCAGTACCGAGGCAAAACAAGGAGTCCAGCATGTGCAGTAAACAGTGTTTTATTCACACTTGCACAACATAAATGAAAAACAGTCTCTTGGTGATAGTTCACACATAACAGAAATAACGTGGCCAAACAAAAACAGGCCAACACAGGGTTCAGTCACCTGGGAGGTTTAGGTGAGGGTTCACACCTAGCAGTCGGCCCAGCCGCAGGAGATTCCACCTTCAAGTTGCAGGGAAAAACACCACCTTGCTGAGCTCTTTCCTCCAGATCAGAGAATTCCACAACAGTGTTAGCAGCTCCAGGACAATCACCGCCCAGCTGCTGAAGCTGGCTGAGTTTTTAAACCCAGCCCAAAACCAGGACTGGGTCGTGGGGAGCAGCCACCCACCCTACACTTTAGCTGCTCCCGGTAAGAGCCGGCCCGGATCGGCTTTGCAGCCATGCTATTTAAACTATGTCAGTAGCACTAGCTGCTGCTGACATTAACAAAAACGGCTCTCACCTCACCGAGGCTATGAACCTCGGTGACACATACCTGCCATCCACGACGGCACCCTGCACCTTACCACACCCCCCTTTGTTCAACCCTGAGGGGTGGACACATGTGAGGCAGTGGACGCGGAAAGGGCATCTGCATTCCCCTGCAAGCGGCCTGCCCTATGTTCCACGGAGAACTTGAAGTTCTGCAGGGATAGGAACCACCTGGTGACCCGAGCATTCCTCTCCTTGGCCTGGCTCATCCACTTGAGAGGGGAATGGTCGGTCACCAGACGGAACCTCCTCCCTAACAGGTAGTAGCGGAGAGATTCGAGTGCCCACTTGATAGCCAGGCACTCCCTCTCCACTATGCTATACCTGGTCTCAGCGGGACTGAGCTTACGGCTCAGGAAGACAACGGGATGTTCTTCCCCGTTGACCTCCTGAGACAGCACAGCACCGAGGCCTACCTCCGAGGCGTCGGTCTGTACGACAAACTCCCGGTTGAAGTCGGGTGTCACCAAAACCGGGGACCCACAGAGGGCCGACTTCAACGCGGAGAAAGCCTCCTCCGCCTTCTCACTCCAGCTAACCTTCCCAGACTTTCGCCCCTTCAATAGGTCTGTCAACGGCGCTGCTATTGTGGCAAAGTGGGGCACAAACCGCATGTAGTAGCCTACCATTCCCAGGAAGGACTTTACCTGCCTGGCAGTGACCGGTCGGGGCCAGTTACGTATGGCTTCCACTTTAGTTACCTGCGGCTTGATGACTCCCCGCCCAATTACATATCCCAGGTATTTGGTCTCTTCCAACCCAATCGCACACTTCTTTGGATTGGCGGTTAGACCAGCTTTCCTCAGGGCATCCACTACCGCCTGCACTTTGGGCAAATGGCTTTCCCAGTCGGTGCTGTGGATGATTACATCGTCTAAGTAGGCCGAGGCGTACCGACGATGAGGTCGCAGCACAATATCCATTAACCTTTGGAAGGTGGCGGGGCGCCATGCAGGCCAAAGGGTAACACCTTATAATGATACAGGCCCTGCTGGGTAACAAAAGCAGTTTTTTCCTTGGCCGACTCCGTTAAGGGTACTTGCCAGTATCCTTTAGTGAGGTCTAGCACAGAAAAATAACGGGCTTGCCCTAAATTCTCAACAAGCTCGTCTACCCGGGGCATGGGATACGCATCGAACTTGGACACTTCATTTAATTTGCGAAAATCGTTGCAGAACCGCAACGTCCCATCCGGCTTGGGTATCAGGACTATGGGACTGGCCCACTCACTTCGACTCCTCAATGACATCGAGCTTCAACATTACTTGCACTTCCTCCGCGATGGCCCGTCGCCGAGCCTCGGGTACCCGGTATGGTTTTAACCGGATCTTGGCCTGAGGCTCAGTGACGATGTCATGTTGGATGAGAGACGTGCGGCCAGGGAGGTCCGAGAACACATCCGTGTTCCGACTGATGAACTCCCTGACTTCCTGAACTTGTTTAGAAGACAGGCTGTCTGCAATTTTTACCGTGGTTACTGCTTCACAGGCCTCGAACTGTGGGGCTGGACCCTTCTCACCTAGAAGCCCTGGCCGGGGGCTGTTGTCGTCGGCCATGTTCCTATCTTTCCACGGCTTTAGTAAATTCACGTGGTACACCTGCTCCGGCTTGCGCCGCCTGGCTGGTGTACCTTGTAATTTACTTCCCCTACCTTCTCGATCACCTCATAGGGGCCCTGCCACCTAGCTAGGAACTTGCTGTCAAGGGTGGGTACCAGAACCAAAACCCGATCTCCCGGATTGAAGTCCCGTACCCGAGCCTGACGATTATACACCCTACTTTGGGCTTGTTGCGCTGCCTCCATATGCTCCCGGACCAGCGGCAACACCCTTTCCATCCGTTCCTGCATCTGGGTGACATATTCAATGACACTTTTGTGGGGGACAGGTTGCTGTTCCCACGCTTCCTTGGCAATATCCAACAGGCCTCGAGGGTGTCTGCCATAAAGCAGTTCGAAGGGCGAGAACCCAGTAGAGGCCTGGGGCACCTCTCGCACTGCGAACATGAGATAGGGCAGAAGCAGGTCCCAGTCCTTCCCATCTCTAGACACCACCCTTTTTAACATATTTTTTAAAGTTTGGTTAAACCTCTCGACAAGACCGTCTGTTTGCGGATGGTAAACGGACGTCCGTAACTGCTTTATACGCAACAATTTACACAGTTCCCTCATAACTTTGGACATAAAAGGGGTCCCTTGGTCTGTCAGAACCTCTTTTGGCAGGCCCACACAGGAAAACATTTCCATTAACTCTTTGGCGATGAGCTTAGCTGAGGTATGTCGCAGAGGCACCGCCTCCGGATACCGAGTTGCATAGTCGAGAACTACCAGAATGTGTTGGTGGCCCCTGGCAGACTTTGGTACAGGCCCAATTAGATCCATAGCGATTCGCTCAAATGGGACCTCAATAATTGGTAGAGGTACCAGAGGACTACGGAAATGTGGCTGGGGGCTATTTATCTGACAGGTCGGACAGGACTTACAATAATTTTCTACCTCCTTGAACACACCGGGCCAATAAAACCGCTGCAGTATGCGGTCCTGGGTTTTCTGCCACCCCAAGTGTCCCGCAAGAACATGTTGGTGGGCAAGCTCCATAACCAGCTTGCGATATGCGGTGGGCACCACCAACTGTTCAACGGGCTCACCTCGGATTTGGTTCACCCGATACAACATATCCTGAAGAACAATAAATCGTGGGAACATTATTACGACACTTTCAAAGGCCCTGGTTAGGGTTTGGTCCCGGTGTTGTGCGGTCCCAAAATTTTCCCCGGAGACATTGAGGTCTGCCAACTCAGGTCCCGGTGGCAAGTCCTCCGTGTCTCCCACCATTACACTCAGTGGGGTTGTCTCCCCCTCTACCGCAGCAGTGGTGGTCACCCCTACCGCAGGCCCTTCGGACTCGGGCTCCCAGGGCTCTGGCCTCCCACTGGAACCAGGCCACTCTGCTAGGGTTACCCCTGTCTCAGAGCTATTAGTCACTTTCACCTCAGGCCATAGTGACGGAAATCCAGGGAAGTCTCTCCCAATTATTAGTTCATAAGGTAGCTTGGCGGAGATCGCCACTTCACAAGTCCATGTGCCGGCCGCCGTGGACAGAGACATTACAGCCGTGGGATAGTCCATTAAGTCTCTGTGTATGCACACCACCCCAACTTTCCGGCCCGTACACTGGGAGGGCTGTACCAGGGCAGCACTTACCAGGGTTACTAGGCTCCCTGAGTCCAGCAGCGCCACTGCAAGATTATCACCGACTTGCACCTGGCACAGATGACGATTGTCTATTGTCTCGGGGGTGCCGGTCGCACACAGTCTCCGGGCATACATGGAAGCCCGGTACCCATAATTGGTCTCCATGGGTTCTCCCCACTGTGGACAGTCGGCCCTCACATGGCCAGGCTCGTGACACCGCCAGCAGACTATCGGGGCCGGGACTACAGGGGGTACACCCTGAGCAGGTTTCTCGGGTACCAGTCGTCGGGACTGGATGGGAGACCTCCGGGGTTTGACCAGCCCCCTCCCAACAACACCCCCTTTCAAGGTTTTTGTGGCCTCATAGCGCTCGACCAGGTCGACCATGTCCAGGGCATTAGTGGGGGATACCTGGCCGATCCACTGCTGCAGGGGGTACGGCAAGGCCCTCCAGAAGATGTCAGCCAGCAGACGGTCCAGCATAGCAGCCGGACTTAGAACCTCAGGCTGCAGCCACTTTCGCAACCTGTGCAGCAACTCATAATACTGCGGCCTGGCGGGTTCAGTCGTATTAAAGTTCCACTGGTGGACCCGCTGAGCCCGGACTAACACGTTCACCCCCAGTCTTGCCAGGATCTCACCTTTCACAGTCGGGTAGTCAGCTGCTTGGTCATCTGGGAGGTCAAAAAATACTTGCTGGGGTCCAGACGCCAGGAATGGAGCGACGACCTCTGCCCACTGTTCTCGGGGTAATTTCTCCCTCACGGCCACCTTCTCGAACACCGCCAGATAGGTCTCCACAACATCCGAGGGGGTCATCTTAGGGATCGCTGCACGGACAGCTTTCCGGGCATCGTGGACGTGGCGGGACGCTCCTGCAGCTTGCAATGCCATCACGTGCTGCAGCAGTAGCTGGTTGGTCTCCCGCTGCTGCACGTTAGCCTCTATGAGGGCTTTCACAGCCGCCTCCATTTCGTCACGGACCACAGGCTGCAACTTTGCCGGCCGAATATAGGACATCCAGTCGTGCCCAGCAAAAACAAACTTCGGCGTTCACGCCAGCCTCACTGCGCATGCCCGCATCCGACACCAAATGTGGGGAGTCTCTCTGGTAGATAGCGGTGCGGGTGCAGTACCGAGGCAAAACAAGGAGTCCAGCATGTGCAGTAAACAGTGTTTTATTCACACTTGCACAACATAAATGAAAAACAGTCTCTTGGTGATAGTTCACACATAACAGAAATAACGTGGCCAAACAAAAACAGGCCAACACAGGGTTCAGTCACCTGGGAGGTTTAGGTGAGGGTTCACACCTAGCAGTCGGCCCAGCCGCAGGAGATTCCACCTTCAAGTTGCAGGGAAAAACACCACCTTGCTGAGCTCTTTCCTCCAGATCAGAGAATTCCACAACAGTGTTAGCAGCTCCAGGACAATCACCCCCCAGCTGCTGAAGCTGGCTGAGTTTTTAAACCCAGCCCAAAACCAGGACTGGGTCGTGGGGAGCAGCCACCCACCCTACACTTTAGCTGCTCCCGGTAGGAGCCGGCCCGGATCGGCTTTGCAGCCATGCTATTTAAACTATGTCAGTAGCACTAGCTGCTGCTGACATTAACAAAAACGGCTCTCACCTCACCGAGGCTATGAACCTCGGTGACACATACCTGCCATCCACGACGGCACCCTGCACCTTACCACAATATATATATATATATATATATATATGAAGGGCAGCACTCTTGAAAAGATAAAGGAAGTCCTTTATTCACCCAGTTACCACATGGGTGAATAAATAAAGACTTCCTTTTTCTTCTCAAGAATGCCTTTTTTTTGTTTGTTTGTTTGTTTGTATTTTGGGCAATAGCTTATTCGCTTTGGGCTTGCACCAGCTTGCTTTAGGGCCAGTGCTGCCATTTTTTGTCATATATAGACAAAATAATACACACCAAATTAAGTACTGAGTATTTAAATATCATCATACAGAGGAGAGCTTATACAAATCTGAACATTACACCCCAAAAAATTGAATAATAGCACCTCCATATTTAAATATAGAATACTAATTAATCCAATGTACCATAAAAAGCTAGCAGCAAAAAGGCATATTGTAGATGAGGAACAAGAAACCTAAGAGGAGGCTGGGGGGTCAGCACGCAGAGGGTACAGAGAGTTAAGGAAAAACAGATACAAAACCCCAAAATAGTACGTATAACTCTATAAGCCACAGACAAAAAAAGTCCAAGGGAACAAGAAAAGGGGGGCGAGTGTGAAAATCAATAAGTATGAATACCCTAAGTACTGCGTGCCGATCCCACAGCCGCCTCCTCCCGATTCCATTTCGCCAAAAAACTGGCATCTTCCGACTTCCCCCTTGTTGGCTAATCGGCGTTGTGAGGAGGCGGCTGTGGGATCGGCATTCGAGTTTGGTGTTCGGCCATTTAATAAAGCTTGTCGAAAGGCTGCAGGGCAGCCAATCAACAAGTGTTTAAGATGTGTGCCCTTAGAAGTTATCACAGCCATGCCTACTATTGGCATGGCTGTGATTCGCCAGTGCAAAATGTGACCCAGACTCTATATAAGCTGGAGTCATGTAGCGCCGCACGTCACGTCAGCTCTTACTACTGTAAGGATAGGATGTTGCTGCTGTCAAGAAGAGATTAGGAAAGAATCGGATATCAGAGCTTGGTGTTAAATGTGCGATCTACAGCAATTTTTTTTTTTTTGTGGGTGCAATGCAACATTTTTGTACCCTGCCCTGAGCTCAGTGACACAGAAAAACAAGTTTTAATCCGTCTGTTAGTTGGGTGGGCGTCGGCAGCCATTTTGTGCAAGTGCAGTGCACTTACACTTGCATATGTGCAAGGGACAATAATTTAATCCTGTTCTTGTAGTTCAGTGGGCAACATATGACCATTTTTAAGTGCACCGGCACTGCATATGTGCCAGGGGCAGGAAAATAATATAGGTAATCCATCTGTGAGTTCAGGGACCCAGGGGGTGACATATTCAATTTTTTTTCTGTAAAGTACCCCTGTGCTGCATATGTGACAGTGTAATCAATTCAGTAAATCCATCTGTTAGATTCTGGGGGGACAAATATATTAATTTTTTTCTAAAAAGTATGTTTGCGGACTGTGCTGCATTTGTGATAGTAAAAGAAAATCAGTAAATCCATCTGTTTTATTGTGGGTGAAAAAAAAAAAACTTTTTTTTTCTAGAAAGTACCTCTGCAGCCTGCGCTGCATTTGTGATAGTGAAAGAAAATCAGTAATTCTATCTTTTCTGTTGTGGTTGAAAAAATAATCTTTTTTTTTTTTTTTTGCCAGAAAGTACCTTTGCGGTGTGCACTGCATTTCTGATAGTGAAATATAATCAGTAAATACAACTGACATTCTGGTTGAAAAAAAAATCACTTTTTTTTTTGCTAGAAAGTACCTTTGCAGCCTGTGCTGCATTTGAGATAGTAAAGGAAAATCAGTAAATCCATCTGTTTCATTGTGGGTTAAAAAAATTATCTTTTTTTTGCCATAAAGTACCTTTGCGGCCTGCACTGCATTTGTGATAGAGAAAGAAAATAAAAAAATCCATCTGTTTCATTGTGGGTTAAAAAATCATCATTTATTTATTTTTTTTGTCAGAAAGTACCTTTGCGGCCTGCACTGCATTTCTGGCAGTGAAAGAAAGTCAGTAAATCCAGCTCTTAGATTGTGGGTGGACATTTCCGTGGTTATCAGGAAAGTCATTCACAAATGGCTTGGAGGGTGTGTTAATGCTGCACTGCATACCTGACAGGGAAATATATTCTGTATATTCGGCAGCGCCGTTTTAATTGTTTGGTGATCTATACCCATTTTTTCTTTCAAAGTTCCCCTGCACTGCATACCTGACTGGGAAATAAATGTAGAAAATCCGTCGACAGATCGTTTAGCGTTATTTTTGTAGGCCCGAATGCCGCTGTACAAATGGTGATGCCAGAACACGTACAGGCGATAGCAGATTGGGTGGCTGACAGTGCCTCCAGTTTCCTTCACATTGTCTCCCACCCTGTCCACTGCTGAAAGCTCAGAGTTGGCACCTGCAGACCATGGGCATCTGTCTTTCACCTCACCCCCTTGCAAATCAGGCAAGTAGTCTGAGCTCCAAGTCATGCAGCAGTCTCTTATGCCTTTTGATGACTATGCTGGCAGGGTTTCCGTGGGCCAACCACATAGCCCTGCCCCAGAAGTAGTAAGAGATTGAGCTCACTGATACCCAACCACTTATGTTTCAGGATGACGTGGGAAGACCACCGCAGCACGTCTCTGATGACGAAACACAGGTGTCAACTGCCGTGGCGTTCTGCAGTGTGCAGGGCGACAAGGAGGGCAGGGGTGATAAGTGGGTGGAAGATGATGTGGAGGATGATGAGATCCTAGACACCACATGGAATCAAGGTCATGCAAGTGACGTCTGCAGTTCAGAGGAAGAGGTGGAGGTAGCACAGAGCCACCAGCACAGCAAAAGAGGGAGCAGGGTGCAAAAGCCAAGCGGCCTTCCCCTAGCCAGTACGCCTGCTACTGCCCACCACACCCAGGGAGCGAGCACACCAAAGTCAGCTCAAAGGATTTCCTTGGCGTGGCTGTACAATCAGAGCCTGAAGCGAGGCATAAACGTTCTAAACCTGAGCACAATGTGCATGAACAGGCATCTAAATGCACGAGCTGCAGTGGAGTAAATACCTCAAAAACCAAGAAAGGTCTCAGGCTCCTCCTGCTCCCTGCTCCCTCTTCTGCTGCAGTCTCGGTCTCTTCCTCCCTCTCTAGAGTGATAGTGACACCTGGCACCCCGCAAACAGAGGATGTGGCAGCAACGCCACCACCTCCGTCACCAAGCATCTCCACAATGTCCCATGGCAGCGTTCAGCTGTTCATCTCCCAAACACTGGAGAGAAAGAGGAAGTACTCCCTACCCACCTGTGATCCCTGGTCCTGAATGCCAATATTTCTAAATTACTGGCCTTTGAAATTCTGTCATTCCATCTGGTGGACACGGACACTTTTAAAAACCTTATGGTGCTGGCTCTCCCACAGTATGTGGTTCCAAGCCGCCACTACTTTGCCAGGCGAGCCATACCTTTCCTGCACAACCAAGTGGCGTACAAAATTAGGTGTGCACTTCCCAATGCCATCTGTGGCAAGGTCCACATAACAACTGATAAGCGGACCAGTAAGCATGGGCAGGGACGTTATATCGCCCTAACAGCACACTGGGCAAATGAGGATTGCAATGAGAATTGCAGGTAATTTCTCATTGCCTCCTGTTTAGGGTTGAGCAAACGGACACGGACCTGAACCTTTTCAAAAAAGTTCGGGTTCGGGTCCGTTGTTCGGCGATTTCTTCCCACTTTCTGAAGGGCTTCAAAGCAGTCAATCAGCAAGCGTTTTACTTCTTGCCCTAATAAGTGCAGCATGTGACCCAGCCTCTTTAAAAGCTGGAGTCAAGTAGTGCCGCACGTCAGTCTGCTGAATTGAGATTAGAGCAAGGTTGCTGCTGGTGCGATCAGGGACAGAATAGGGCAGAAATCTGAAGAACCTGTGCAACTTTAATCCACGAGATACAGCACATAGAGAGGGAGGGAGCCCAAGCAATCCAACATTTCTATACCCAGCCACTGCCAGCGAGATTTTTTTTTGTAATCCATCTGTTACTGAGGTGAGGGTTGGCAGCCATTTTAGGCACTGCAGTGTACTGCATGTCTGCCAGCCTGCTAGGTACGTTAGCCTAATCCTATTTTGTAGCTCAGTAAAGGAAAAAAAACATTTTTTTCTGGCTGCTCAAGTCCCCTATATTGCCTTTTGTATGTTTAAGGGGTGACATAGCCCATTTGTCTAGCCTGGGATCTGTGGTGCCACAGAACACTTGTGCATACAATGCACTAAACCGTATATTCCATTTCAGCTAGTGCATCAGTGAATTTTAGTAATTTAGTCATCCTGATCCACCAAGCCTATTGTACACCTCCAAAATATATATTTGACCTTTCTGCGGTGAAATAGAGAATCCATGTAATTTTGAGGGAAAAACCGTATTCCTTGTCCACAAAACAGTTCTGTATACACCGTCCAACAACATATTTTATATTTCTGCATGGAAATAGTGTTTCTTAGTTTTTTATAGAAAAAAACATTATTCAAGGTCCACCAAACAGTCTGAAATACACATTACAACCACCTATTTTACATTGCTGCTGTGAAATACAGCATAAGTGTATTTTTTTGACAAAAGAGTGGTAATCCTGATCCACAGACCATCTTGAAATACACCGCTTAAATACCGATTTCGCATTACAGATGAGAAATAGTGCATTATTCTTTTTTGTGTGAAAAAATGCAATATTTTTGCTTCACAAAGCAGTTGCACATACACGGTATAAATACCTACATTTAATTTACAGCAGTGAAAAACTGCATTTGTGAATTTTGGTGACAAAAGCCGTGACATAGTCCATTTGTCTAGCCTTGGCTCTGTGGTGCCACCGAGCACTTTTGTATACTATGCACTAAACCGTATATTCCATTTCAGCTAGTGCATCAGTGTATTTTAGTAATTTAGTCATCCTGATCCACCAAGCCTATTTTACACTGGCAAAATATATATTTGACATTTTTGCGGTGAAATAGAGAATCCATGTAATTTTGGGGAGAAAACCGAATTCCTTGTCCACAAAACAGTTCTGCATACACCGTCCAAAGACATATTTTATATTTCTGCATGGAAATAGTGCTTCATTGTTTTTTATAGAAAAAAAAAACGTTATTCAAGGTCCACCAAACAGTCTGAAATACACATTACAACCACCTATTTTACATTGCTGCTTTGAAATACAGCATAAGTGTATTTTTTTGACAAAAGAGTGGTAATCCTGATCTACAGAGCATCTTGAAATACACCGCTTAAATACCTATTTCACATTACAGCTGAGAAATAGCGCATTATTTTTTTTGTGTGAAAAAAGCAATATTTTTGCTTCACAAAGCAGTTGCACATACACGGTATAAATATCAAATTTCAATTTACATCAGTAAAAAAATGTATTTTGGGGCTTTATTGAAAAAAAGCTGTCTATGGCCCAAAAAACAGTTGTGCATCCGTCGTTTAACCACTTGAAGACCACAGGTTTATACCCCCCTAGTGACATTTTTCACTTTCTGTTGTAAATTTTTTTTTAAAAAAACTACATTTCTATATAAATTTTTCACAAACTTTATTGTTCTACATGTCTTTGATAAAAAAAAATCCAATAAGTGTATATTTATTGGTTTGGGTAAAAGTTATAGCGTTTACAAACTATGGTGCAAAAAAGTGAATTTCGGCATTTTGAAGCAGCCCTGACTTTCTGAGCACCTGTCATGTTTCTTCAGGTGCTAGAATGTCAGGATAGTATAAATACCCCCCAAATCACACCATTTTAGATAGAAGACACCCCAAAGTATTCACAGAGGGGCATGGTGAGTTCATGTATCATTTCATTTTTTTTCACAAGTTAGCGGAAAATGACACTTTCTGAGGAAAAAATAATAAAAATAAAGTTTCCATTTCTGCTAACTTCTGGCAAAAAAAAATAAAAAATCTCAGACGGACTCACTATGCCCCTCAGTGAATACCTTGGGGTGTCTAATTTCCGAAATGGGGTCATTTGTGGGGTGTGTTTACTGTTCTGGCATTTTGGGCGGGGCTAAATTGTGAGCAGCCATGTAAAACCTAAAGGTACTCGTTGGAATTTGGGCCCCTTTGTGCACCCAGGCTGCAAAAAAGTGTCACACATGTGGTATCGCCGTACTCAGGAGAAGTAGGGCAATGTGTTTTGGGGTGTATTTTCACATATACCCATGTTGGGTGAGAGAAATATCTCTGTAAATTGACAACTTTGTATAAAATTTTTTAAAAAGTTGTCATTTACAGCGATATTTCTCACACAAAGTATGGACATATATAAAAATACACCCCAAATCACATTGCCCTACTTCTCCTGAGTACGGCGATACCACATGAGTGACACTTTTTTGCAGCCAAGATGCGCAAAGGGGCCCAAATTAAAATGAGTACCTTTAGGATTTCACAGGGCATTTTTACGTGTTTGGATTCTCACGCTTTAGGAACCCTTAAAATGCCAGAGCAGTATAAATACCCCACAAGTGACCCCATTTTGGAAAGAAGACACCCCAAGTTATTCCGTGAGGGGCATGGCGAGTTCACAGAAAAAAAATTTTTTGGCACAAGTTAGCGGAAATTGATATATATATATTTTTTTTACAAAGTCTCATATTCCACTAACTTGTGACAAAAAATAAAATTTAACATGAACTCACCATACCCCTCACGGAATACCTTGGGGTGTCTTCTTTCTAAAATGGGGTCACATGTGAGGTGTTTGTACTGCCCTGGCATTTGAGGGTCTCCGCAATCATTACACGTATGGCCAGCATTAGGAGTTTCTGCAATTCTCTTTATATTGAGCATACGGGTAATGAGATTTTTTTTTTTCGTTCAGCCTCTGGGCTGAAAAAAAAATAATGAACGGCGCCGATTTTTTCATTCGCATCGATCAATGTGGATGAAAAAATCTCTGCCAAAATCAGTGACTGCGGTGCGGTGGGCTGGGCGCTAGCTACCTAACTAACTGGTGGTGATAAAGGACCCTTATGCTCCATTCACACGTCCGCAATTCTGTTTGCGGAACGGAATTGCGGACCCATTCATTTCTATGGGGACAGACTTTGTCCCGCTCGGATCCGGAATTACGGATCCACGCTTCCGGGTCTGCACTTCCGTTCCGCAAAAATATAGAACATGTCCTATTCTTGTCCGCAATTGCGGACAAGAAAAAGCATTTTCTATATAGTTCTGGCAATGTGCGGATCTGCAAAATGCGGAAAGCACATTGCCGGTGTCCGTATTTTGCGGATTCATAGATCCATGGACCCGCAGATCCATGGATCCGCAAAACACATACGGACGTCTGAATGAGCCTTACAGGGGGGTGATTAGTGATGGGGGGGTGACAGGGGGTGATCAGGGGGTGACATGGGTGATCAGGGGTTAATCAGTGATGGGGGTGGGGGTGTGTAGTGATTGGTGCACTTTACCTATGCTTCCTCTGGTGGTCCCAGACAAAGGGACCACCAGACGAGCAGACAGCAGGCATATCAGACGCTGTTTGCAAAACAGCGTCTGATATGCGATTTAAATGCGTTTTTTTCCTCATCTACAGCCTGCCAGCGCATGATCAGCGCTGGCAGGCTGTAGTTTCAGTTGTCCCGGTTCCGATCGCATGAATGTTGCGAAATCTCGGGTCTTCAAGTTCATGCGAAATCTCAGGTCTCACGAGATGATGCCAATAGGCGTGACTGAGACCTGAGAGAGCCGCTGCGCTGACGCCCATCGGCGTTAGCGTGGCGGCAAGTGGTTAAATAATTATTTCCAATTTATACAGTCAAATACTGCATTTGTGAATTTTAGTGACCAAATCCGTGTTCTGGGTCCCCAAATCTGGAGTCCATACATAGTATAATTATCAACTTTTAATGTCCAGCAGTAAAAAATTGCATTTTGAGGTTTTATTGAAAAAAGCCGTGATTTAGGCCGAAAAAAACGTTGTGCATCCGGTGTATAAATAATTCATTTCAATTTACAGCAGTGAAATACTAATTTTCTGTATTTATTCGTGTTCCCCAAACCACTTGTGCATACAACATACCCAAAAAATGTTTTATATTTCCGCATAGAAATTGAGAATCAGTGTATTTTGGACACAAAAAAACATTAATCTGGGTCCACAGAGCATTTTATGACACTGGCACTGCCTTAGCGAATGTAATTGTCGACTAGTGGCGGGTAAATTGACACCGGAGAGAGACCAATCTTTCAGCTTGGTGGGTGAACGCAAATAATGAGGAGAACATCAAATAAGGGACGTGGGCATGGTCGTGGTGGTGTTGGTGGAGCTCCTGTTGCTGGGAGAGGACGTGGCCGTTCAGCGCCAACTACCGCTCCAAGTCAAACACCTTCCTCTGGTGTTAATAGGCGACAGAATATGCAGCGTTACTTGATAGGCCCAAATGCCGCTCTACGGATGATGAAGCCAGAACATTCACAGGCGAATGTCCTCGCCCCCTTGCAAATCAGCCAAGCAGACAGACCCCCAAATCATGCAGGAAAGTCTCATGATTTTTGATGACTCTGTTGGCAGGGTTTCCCCCAGGCCATCCACCTAGCCCTGCCCCAGTAGAGGAAGACTTTGAATGCACTGATGCTCAACCACTTTTGTTGCAGGATGAGGACATGGGAATACCGTCACAAAATGTCTCTGATGACGAAATACAGGTGCCAACTGCTGTGGCTTTCAGCAATATGCAGACCGACGAGGAGGGCAGGGGTCATGATTGGGTGGAAGATGATGTGGAGGATGATGAAGTCCTAGACCCAGACTGGACTGAGGGTCGTGCTAGTGAGGCGTGCAGTTCTGAGGAAGAGGCGGCGGTCGCACAGAGGCAACAGCACAGCAAAAGAGGGAGCAGGGTGCAAAAGGGCAGCGGCCGTTCCAGAGACAGTATGCCTGCTACTGTCCACCACACTCAGGCACCGAGAACACCAAGGCCTGCTCCAAGGAGTTCATTGGCGTGGCAGTTATTCACACAATGTCCTCATGACAAGACACGAGTAGAGTTGAGCAAACACCTGGATGTTGTGGTTCGAGAAGTTCGGCCGAACTTCCCGAAAATGTTTGGGTTCGGGATCCGAACTCGACCCGAACTTCACCCCGAACCCCATTGAAGTCAAAGGGGACCCGAACTTTTGGGCACTAAAAAGGCTGTAAGATAGCCCAGGAAAGGGCTAGAGGACTGCAAAAGGCAGCAAAATGTAGGTAAATCCCCTGCAAACAAATGTGGATAGGGACTTAAAATAAAATAAAATAAATAAAAATTAACCAATATCAATTGGCAACTTGGAGGAGGAGGAGGTGGAATAGAAGGTTGGGGTGGCATCAGGTGGGAATGCTATGGGAGTTGATGTTCTCATCACAGCCATAAAAGGATTCATGTCTGCCTGCAGTGCCACAGGCCTCATTCACAGACTCAGGGCCATGGCACTCGCAAAGAGGAGAGCGGTCCCGTAACAGCAACACAGGTCAACCGGTCAACCAGCAATGGAACAGGCCATTATCATTTATGTAGGCCCCTGACACCCAGACAGAGAAGAGGCAATTTGACAGTAAAAATAATTTAATGTCTCTCACCCAGACAGCAAGCAATTAAATGAAATATAGGCCTCTGACACCCAGACAATGGGGCAGTCATTAGACAGTAAAAAGTGTCAAATGTCTGCCACCAAGACAGCAATCAAATACGTGAAATTTAGGCCCCTGACACCCAGACAATAGGGCGGTCATTAGACAGTAAAAAGTGTTAAAAGTCTGCCACCAAGACAGCAAGCTAATACGTGAAAGTTATGCCCCTGACACACAGACAGAGGAGAGAGGTCCCATAGCAGCAAAAGAGGCATCATGTCACCCACCAAAGGAGAAGGCCACTTTTAGTTATTTAGGCCCCAGAACCCAGACTGAGGAGAGAGGTCCCAAAGCAGAGATACATGCTTCATGTCACCCACCAATGGAGAAGGCCACTTTGAGATATTTAGGCCCCTGACAACCAAACGGAGGAGAGGTTCATTGAACTTTGGGTTGGCCTGCAAAATAATGGTAAAATTTAAAAAAGAGGATTCAATAAAGAAGTGCCCTGGAGTACAAGAATATATGGTTAAGGGGAGGTAGTTATAAATGTCTATTCTACACAAGGGATGGACAGGTCCTGTGGGATCTATGCTTGGTTCATTTTTATGAACGTCAGCTTCTCCACGTTGGCTGTGGACAGGCGGCTGCATTTTTCAGTAATGACGCCACCTGCCGTGCTGAATACACGTTTAGACAAAACACTGGGCATAAAAGGCTAGCTCTGGCCACGTGGACAATTTGGTGACCCAGAAGTTGAATGGGGCCGAACCATCAGTCAGTACGTGGAGGGGTGTGCACACATACTGTTCCACCATGTTAGTGAAATTCTGCATCCTGCTAACACATTCCGCATCAGGTGGTGGTGCAGTTAGCTGTGGCGTGGTGACAAAACTTTTCCATATCTCTGCCATGCTAACCCTGCCCTCAGAGGAGCTGGCCGTGACACAGCTGCGTTGGCGAACTCTCGCTCATCCTCTGCCTTCGCCTTGGGCTTCCACCTGTTCTCCTGTGACATTTAGGAATGCTATTAGTAGCGCGTCTACCAACGTTCGCTTGTACTCGCGAATCTTCCTATCACGCTCCAGTGCAGGAAGTAAGGTGGGCACATTGTCTTTGTACCAGGGATCCAGCAGGGTGGCAACCCAGTAGTCCGCACACATTAAAATGTGTGCAACTCTGCTGTCGTTGCCCAGGCACTGCAGCATGTAGTAGCTCATGTGTGCCAGGCTGCCCAGAGGTACGGACAAGCTGTCCTCTGTGGGAGGGGTATCGTCATCGTCCTCCGTTTCCCCCCAGCCACGCACCTCCTCCACCTCCTCCTCATCCTCCTCGTCCTCCAGTAGTGGGCCCTGGCTGGCCACATTTGTACCTGGCCTCTGCTTTTGCAAAAAAACTCCCTCTGAGCCACTTTTAAGAGACTGGCCTGAAAGTACTAAAAATGACCACTCTTCCTCCTCCTCCTGGGCCACCTCCTCTTCCATCATCACCCTAAGTGTTTTCTCAAGGAACATAGAAATGGTAGTGTAACGCTGATAACGGCGTAATCGCCACTAGCCATGTTGGTAGAGTACTCGAAACAGCGCAACAGGGCACACAGGTCTCGCATGGAGGCCCAGTCATTGGTGGTGAAGTGGTGCTGTTCCGCAATGCGACTGACCCGTGCGTGCTGCAGCTGAAACTCCACTATGGTCTTCTTCTGCTCGCACAGTCTCTCCAGCATGTGCAAGGTGGAGTTCCAAATGGTGGGCACGTCGCATATGAGGCGGTGAGCGGGAAGGCCGAAGTTACGCTGTAGCGCAGACAGGCGAGCAGGATGTGAACGCCGGAAGCGCGCACAGATGGCCCGCACTTTATGCAGCAGCTCTGACATGTTGGGGTAGTTGTGAATGAAACTTCTGCACCACCAAATTGAGCACATGCGCCAGGCAAGGGATGCGCATCAAACCGGCTAGTCCCAGAGCTGCAACAAGACTTCGCCCAATATCGCACACCACCAGGCTGGGCTTGAGGCCCACTGGCAGCAACCAATTGTCGGTCTGTTGTTCAATACCACGCCACAACTCCTGCACGGTGTGGGGCCTGTCCCCCAAACATATGAATTTTAGAACGGCCTGCTGACGTTTACCCCGGGCTGTGCTGAAGTTGGCGGTGAAGGTGTGTGGCTGACTGGATGAGCAGGTGGAAGAAGAGGAGGAGGAAGCCCGAGTAGGAGGAGGAGGCTACAGGAGGCAAAGAATGATGTCCTGCGATCCTTGGCGGCCGAAGGACGTGCGCCAAAAACTCTCAGCCTGGGGCCAAGTAGCCACTACATTTACCTAGTGTGCAGTTAGGAAGATATAGCGTCCGTGGCCGTGCTTACTGGTCCACGTATCTGTGGTTAGGTGGACTTGCTACAGATGGCGTTGCACAGTGCACAGTTGAATTCATCGGATACTTGGTTGTGCAGTGAAGGCACGGCTCTCTTGGAGAAGTAGTGGCGGCTGGGAACAAAATACTGTGGGACAGCCATGGCCATCAGCTGTTTGAAGCTGTCTGTGTCCACCAGCCTGAATGACAGCATTTCAAAGGCCAGTAGTTTAGAAATGCTGGCATTCAGGCCCAGAGCTCGAGGGTGGGTAGGTGGGAATTTACACTTTCTCTCCAAGGTTTGTGAGATGGAGAGCTGAACGCTGCCGTGTGACATGGTGGAGATGCTTGGTGACGCAGGTGGTGGTGTTGGTGACACATCCTCTGTTTGGTGGGCGGCAGGTGCCAACATTCCTCCCAAGGCGGGGGAAGAGTTTGAGGCAGCATCAGAAGAGGGAGCAGGGGGACCCTGAGTAAGTTCCTTGTTTCTAAGGTGTTTACTCCACTGCAGTTCATGCTTTGCATGTAGATGCCTGGTCATGCAGGTTGTGCTAAGGTTCAGAACGTTAATGCCTCACTTCAGGTTCTGATGGCACAGCGTGCAAACCACTCGGGTCTTGTCATCAGCACATTGTTTAAAGAAGTGCCATGCCAGGGAATTCCTTGAAGCTGCCTTTGGGGTGCCTGGTCCCTGGTGGGGGTGGCCAGTAGCAGGCGAACTCTCTTGGCGGTGGCTGTTCTGCTTATGCCCCCTGCTCACTCTTTTGCTACGCTGTTGACTCGGTCTCACCACTTCCTCTTCCTCTGAACTATGAAAGTCAGTGGTGCGACCTTCATTCCATGTGGGGTCTAGGACCTTATCGTCCCCTGCATCGTCTTCCACACAGTCTTCCTCCCTGACCTCCTGATCGGTATGCACATTGCAAAAAGACGCAGCATTTGGCACCTGTGTTTCGTCATCATCAACAGAGCTGTGAGGACTCTGATGAGGTGGTATTCCCATGTCCTCATCATCAGGAAACATCAGTGGTTGTGCATCAGTGCATTCTATGTCTTCCACCACTGGGGAAGGGCTAGAGAGATTCCCTAGGGAAATCCTGCCAGCAGAGTCTTCAAACAACATAAGGGACTGCTGCATAACTTGAGGCTCAGACAGTTTCCCTGATATGCATGGGGGTGATGTGACAGACTGATGGGCTTGGTTTTCAGGTGCCACCTGTGCGCTTTCTGCAGAAGGCTGGGTGGGAGATAATGTTGTGAACATGCTGGATCCACTGTTGGCCACCCAATTGACTAGCGCCTGTACTTGCTCAGGCCAAACCATCCTTAGAACGGCATTGGGCCCCATCAAATATCGCTGCAAATTCTAGCGGGTATTGGAACCTGAGGTAGTTGGTTCACTAGGACGTGTGGCTGTGGCAGAAGGGCCATGTCCTCTCCCAGCACCAGAGGGTCCACTAACAACACCACGACCATGTCCGCGTCCCTTACTAGATGTTTTCCTCATTGTTACCGTTCATCACAATAAGAAAAAAATTATTTGGCCCAATGTATTGAATTTAAATTCAGGCCTTTTTTTACAGGCACCTAACACTATCTGGCTATCTATTTATGTACCGTATTACACTAATCCAGGCACAGCAGTAACCACAGATTTAGGGGAATATCAATTGTAGGCCTAGTATTTAGGCCCTGGATGAAAGGAATCCTTTTACGGACAGATTTACACTTGAAGATGCACAGTAGTGTGTGAAAAAATATATAGGATTATGCTTTCAACACTTGTATTTTAACACTTTGTGTAATATACCCCTTAACGGAAAGAAATACACTTAAAGATGCAAAACAGTGTGTGCAAATGTAGAGGTTTATGCTGTATTTTAACACTTACTGTAATATACCCTTTAACGGAAAGAAATACACTTGAAGATGGATGCTGAGTGTAATATACCCTTTTACGGACAGATTTACACTTGGCCTGCAACAGCTGGAACACCAGATTTTGGGTATTGCTACTTTGGCAATTGAATTTCACCCAGAACAAAATATATCCTTTGCCGGACACTATTAAACTTGGCCAGCCACAGCTGGAACACCAGATTTACTGTATTTCTATTTTTGCAACTGAATTTCACCCCAGAACAAAATCTATCCTTTGCCGGACACTATTAAACTTGGCCAGCCACTGCTGGGACACCAGATTTAGGGGATTGCTATTTTGGCAATTGAATTTCACCCTAGAAAATTATCTATTCTTTTCATAACATTATTAAACTTGGTCAGCCACTGCTGGGACACCAGATTTAGGGGCTTGCTATTTTGGCAATTGAATTTCACCACAGAAAAAAATATATCCTTTGCCAGACAGCAGACAGTATTACACTTGGCTAGTTACAGCTGGAACACCAGATTTAGGGGATTGCTATTTTAGCTATTGAATTTCCCCCCAGAAAATTATCTATCCTTTGCCGGACACTATTACACTTGGCCAGCCACTGCTGGCACATCAGATTTAGGGGATTGCTATTTTGGCAATTGAATTTAACCCCTCAATAAAATATAGAAATTTCTATTCTGAGTTTCTAGGGGTGACAATAAGCACAGGCAAGCCCCTGATGTAGGATATAGCAAAAAAAAAAAAAACTAGTATTTATGGATTGATGGATTTGGTGGCAGCTTGTGCTGGTGCACCAGAAGATACAAAATGGCCGCCGATCACCCCAGAAAAAAGTGACAGAAAAACGCTTTGTGCAGCCTAAAAACCAGTGAGCAATTAACTAGCAGAAGTTGAATGATTCACAGCTGTAGATTGACCACTTCATTAGGTGTTTTTGCTGAGTTTTCCCTGCCCAATCTCGCCCTCACAGCAGCTGCGTCCTATCCCTACACTAATCAGAGCAGAGTGATGTGCGGCGCTACGTGACTCCAGGTTAAATAGAGGCTGGGTCCCTTCTGCACTTGGCCAATCACAGCCATGCCAGTAGTAGGCATGGCTGTGATGGCTTCTTAGGGCAAGTAGTAAAACTCTAGCTGATTGGCTGCCGTGCAGCCCTTCAGAAAGCGGGAAGAAATCGCCGAAAAACGAACCCGAACCTTTTTGAAAATGTCTGGGTCCGTGTCCCCAACACCCCAAAATTTGGTACGAACCTGAATTATACAGTTCGGGTTCGCTCTTCCCTAGACACGAGTGGTTTGCATGCTGTGCCATCAGAGCCTGAAGTGAGGCAAAAACGTTCTTAACCTGAGCACAACCTGCATGGCCAGGCATCTACATGCAAAGCATGAAATGCAGTGGAGTAAACCCCTTAACAACAAGGAACTCTCTCATGCTCCTCCTGCTCCCTCTTCTGCTGCTGGCTCGGCCTCTCCCTCCACCTCTGGCGTCACTGTGGCACCCAGCTACCAGCAAACAGAAGATGTTCCACCAACACCACCATATGCGACACCATCACCAAGCATCTCCACTATGTCACACGGCAGCATTCAGCTGTCCATCTCCCATACATTGGAGAGAAGGAAGAAATACCCACCTACCCACCCTCGAGCCCTGGCCCTGAATTCCAGCATTTCAAAATTATTGGCTTTTGAAATGCTGTCATTCTGTCTGGTGGAGATGGTTTCAAACAAGTGATGGCGGTGGCTGTCCCCCAGTACGTTGTTCCCAGCTGCCACTACTTTTCCAGGTGAGCCGTCCCTTCCCTGCACAACCAAGTGGAGGATAAAATCAAGTGTGCGCTGCGTAATGCCATCTGTGGCAAGGTCCACATAACCACAGATACATGGACCAGTAAGCACGGCCAGGGCCGCTATATCTCCCTAACTGCACACTGGGTAAACGTAGTGGCAGCTGGGCCCGAGGCGGATAGCGGTAAGGCGCATGTCCTTCCACCACAGAAGATCGCACGGTTTTCTTTGTTGCCTTCTGTTGCTTTCTCCTCCTACTCCGCATCATCCTCCTCTTCTACCACCCCCACATCCGGTCATTTAACCACTTGAAGACCACAGGTTTACACCCCCCTAGTGACCAGGCCCTTTTTTACAAATCCGCACTACACTACTTTCACCGTTTATTGCTCGGTCATACAACTTACCACCCAAATGAATTTTACCTCCTTTTCTTCTCACTAATAGAGCTTTCATTTGGTGGTATTTCATTGCTGCTGACATTTTTACTTTTTTTTGCTATTAATAAAAATGTAACGACATTTTTGCAAAAAAATGTCATTTTTCACTTTCTGTTGTAAAATTTTTCAAAAAAAACTACATTTCTATATAAATTTTTCACAAAATTTGTTGTTCTACATGTCTTTGATAAAAAAAAAATCTAATAAGTGTATATTTATTGGTTTGTGTAAAAGTTATAGCGTTTACAAACTATGGTGCAAAAAAGTAAATTTCTGCATTTTGAAGCAGCTCTGACTTTCTGAGCACCTGTCATGTTTCTTCAGGTGCTAGAATGCCAGGATAGTATGAATACCCCCCAAATCACACCATTTTAGATAGAAGACACCCCAAAGTATTCACGGAGGGGTATGGTGAGTTCATGTATCATTTCATTTTTTTCACAAGTTAGCGGAAAATGACACTTTCTGAGGAAAAAAAAATAATAAAGTTTCCATTTCTGCTAACTTCTGGCAAAAAAAAATAAAATCTCAGACGGACTCACTATGCCCCTCAGTGAATACCTTGGGGTGTCTACTTTCCGAAATGGGGTCATTTGTGGGGTGTGTTTACTGCTCTGGCATTTTGGGCGGGGCTAAATTGTGAGCAGCCATGTAAAACCTAAAGGTACTCGTTGGAATTTGGGCCCCTTTGGCATCTTAGCTGCAAAAAGTGTCACTCATGTGGTATCGCCGTACTCAGGAGAAGTAGGGCAATGTGTTTTGGGGTGTATTTTTACATATACCTATGCTGGGTGAGAGAAATATCTCTGTAAATTGTCAACTTTGTGTAAAAAATTTAAAAAGTTGTCGTTTACAGAGATATTTCTCACACAAAGTATGGGTATATATAAAAATACACCCCTAAACACATTGCCCTACTTATCCTGAGTACGGCGATACCACATGAGTGACACTTTTTGCAGCCTGGTGCGCAAAGGGCCCTAAACCAATGAGTACCTTTAGGATTTCACAGGCCATTTTTACGCATTTGGATTCCAGACTTCTTCTCACGCTTTAGGGGCCCCTAAAATGCCAGGGCAGTATAAATACCCCACATGTGACCCCATTTTAGAAAGAAGACACCCCAAGGTATTCCGTGAGGGGTATGGTGAGTTCATGTAAAATTTTATTTTTGTCACAAGTTAGTGGAATATGAGACTTTGTAAAAAAAAAAAAATATCAATTTCCGCTAACTTGTGCCAAAAAAAAATTTCTGTGAACTCGCCATGACCCTCACGGAATACCTTGGGGTGTCTTCTTTCCAAAATGGGGTCACTTGTGGGGTATTTCTACTGCCCTGGCATTTTAGGGCCCTAAAGCGTGAGAAGAAAATGCGGAAAAATGCCCTGTGAAATCCTAAAGGTACTCATTGGAATTAGGGCCCCTTGCATTTGGCTGCAAAAAGTGTCACTCATGTGGTATCGCCGTACTCAGGAGAAGTAGGGCAATGTGTTTTAGGGTGTATTTTACATATACCCATGCTGGGTGAGAGAAATATCTCTGTAAATGACAACTTTTAAAACAAATTTATACAAAGTTGTCAGTTTACAGAGATATTTCTCTCACCCAGCATGGGTATATGTAAAAATACACCCTGAAACACATTGCCCTACTTCTCCTGAGTACGGCGATACCACATGAGTGACACTTTTGCTGCCTGGTGCGCAAAGGGCCCTAATTCTAATGAGTACCTTTAGGGGGCATTTTTACGCATTTTTCTTCTCACGCTTTAGGGCCCCTAAAATGCCAGGGCAGTAGAAATACCCACATGTGACCCCATTTTGAAAGAAGACACCCCAGGTATTCCGTGAGGGGCATGGCGAGTTCACAGAAGATTTTTTGGCACAAGTTAGCGGAAATTGATTTTTATTGTTTTTCTCGCAAAGTCTCCCTTTCCGCTAACTTTTGACAAAAAGTTAAATTTTTCATGGACTCACCATACCCCTCAGCGAATACCTTGGGGTGTCTTATTTCCAAAATGGGGTCATTTGTGAGGTGTTTGTACTGTTCTGGCATTTTGGGCGGGGCTAATTGTGAGCAGCCATGTAAAGCTAAAGGTACTCGTCGGAATTTGGGCCCTTTGTGCACCCAGGCTGCAAAAGTGTCACTCATGTGGTATCTCCGTACTCAGGAGAAGTAGGGCAATGTGTTTTGGGGTGTATTTTTACATATACCCATGTTGGGTAGAGTAATATCTCTGTAAATTGACAACTTTGTATTAAAAAATTAAAAAGTTGTCGTTTACAGCGATATTTCTCACACAAAGTATGGGTATATGTAAAAATACACCCCAAAACACATTGCCCTACTTCTCCTGAGTACGGCGTTACCACATGTGTGACACTTTTGCAGCCAAGATGCGCAAAGGGGCCCTAAAACCAATGAGTACCTTTAGGATTTCACAGGCCATTTTTACGCATTTGGATTCTCACGCTTTAGGACTCCTAAAATGCCAGGTCAGTATAAATACCCCACATGTGACCCCATTTTGGAAAGAAGACACCCCAAGGTATTCCGTGAGGGGCATGGCGAGTTCACAGAAAAAAAAATTTGGCACAAGTTAGCGGAAATTGATATATATATATTTTTTTACAAAGTCTCATATTCCACTAACTTGTGACAAAAATAAAATTTTGCATGAACTCACCATACCCCTCACGGAATACCTTGGGGTGTCTTCTTTCTAAAATGGGGTCACATGTGAGGTATTTATACTGTCCTGGCATTTGAGGGTCTCCGCAATCATTACACGTATGGCCAGCATTAGGAGTTTCTGCGATTCTCCTTATATTGAGCATACGGGTAATGAGATTTTTTTTTTCCGTTCAGCCTCTGGGCTGAAAAAAAAAAAAAATGAACTGCGCCGATTTTTTCATTCGCATCGATCAATGTGGATGAAAAAATCTCTGCCAAAATCAGTGACTGCGGTGCGGTGGGCTGGGCGCTAGCTACCTAACAAGTAGCTAGCTAACTGACGGTGATAAGGGACCCTTATGGCCCATTCACACGTCCGCAATTCTGTTTGCGGAACGTAATTGCGGACCCATTCATTTCTATGGGGACAGACTTTGTCCCGCTCGGATCCGGAATTACGGATCCGCGCTTCCGGGTCTGCACTTCCGTTCCGCAAAAATATAGAACATGTCCTATTCTTGTCCACAATTGCGGACAAGAAAAAGCATTTTCTATATAGTTCTGTGCGGATCTGCAAAATGCGGAAAGCACATTGCGGTGTCCGTATTTTGCGGATCCGTAGATCCATGGATCCGCAAACACATACGGACGTCTGAATGAGCCTGTAGGGGGTGATTAGTGACAGGGGGTGACAGGGGGTGATCAGGGGGTGACATTGGTGATCAGGGGGTGACATGGGTGATCAGGGGTTAATCAGTGATGGGGGTGGGGGTGTGTGTGTAGTGATTGGTGCACTTTACCTTTGTTTCCTCTGGTGGTCCCAAACAAAGGGACCACCAGACGAGCAGACAGCAGGCATATCAGACGCTGTTTACAAAACAGCGTCTGATATGCGATTTAAATGCTGTTTTTCCGCATCTACAGCCTGCCAGCGCATGATCAGCGCTGGCAGGCTGTAGTTTCAGTTGTCCCGGCTCCGATCACATGAACGCGCGCGCACGCCGCGCGCGCGTTCATGTGAAATCTCGGGTCTCACGAGATGACGCCGATAGGCGGCAGTGAGACCTGAGAGAGCCGCCGCGCTGACGCCCATCGGCGTTAGCGTGGCGGCAAGTGGTTAAAAAACCTCACCCCCAACTTCAGCACAGCCCAGGGTTAAACATCAGCAGGCGATTTTAAAAATCATGTGAAGGGGCATAGAGCAGCAGAGTGGTTGCTGCCGTTAAGCCTCAAGCCCTGCCTGGTGGTGTGCGATAGTGGGCGAAATCTCGTTGCAGCTCTGGGACTAGCCGGTTTGACGCACATCCCTTCCCTTGCGCATGTGCTGAATCTGGTGGTACAGAAGTTTCTTAAAAACTACCCAGACATGTCAGAGCTGCTGCAGAAAGTGGGGTCCATATGTGTGTACTTTCGGCATTCTCACCCTGCTGCTGCTCGCCTGTCTGCGCTGCAGAGTAACTTCGGCCTTCCTGCTCGCCGCCTCATATGCGACATGCCCACCAGGTGGAACTCCACCTTACATATGCTGGAGAGACTGTGCGAGCAGCAGCAGGCGATAGTAGAGTTTCAGATGCAGTATGGAGTTTCAGATGCATGGCCAGTGCTGATGACGCCGTTGTTAGCATTACAATACCCCTTCTAGGTCTACTTGAAAAAAATATTACGGCGATGATCGAAGAGGATGCGGCACAGGAGGAGGAGGAAGAGTGGGCATTTCACAGGGTTTCAGGCAGGTCATACAGAAGTGGCTCAGAGGGTGGGTTCCTGCACCAGCAGAAGCCAGGTACACATGTGGACAGCGAGGGCACACTTCTGGAGGACGAGGAGGAGGAGGATGATGAGGTAGAGGAGGAACCGGTTTCACTGCAGGGTGGCACCCTACGCAGCTCAGGGCCATAACTGGTGCATGGCTGGGGGGATACGGAGGACACAAATGATACATCACCTACAGAGGACAGCTTACGTTACCTCTGGGCAGCCTGGCACACATGAGCGACTACATGCTGCAGTGCCTGCGCAACGACAGCAGAGTTGCCAACATTTTAACTTGTGCTGACGACTGGGTTGCCACCCTGCTGGATCACCGGTACAAGGACAATGTGCCCACCTTACTTCCTGCACTGGAGCATCATAAGAAGATGCGCGAGTACAAGCGCACGCTGGTAGACGCGCTCCTGAGAGCATTCCCAAATTTCACAGGGGAACAAGTGGAAGCCCAAGGCGAAGGCGGAGGAGGAGCAAGAGGTCACCAATGCAGCTGATTCACAGCCAGCTCCTCTGAGGGCAGGGTTAGCATGGCAGAAATGTGGAAAGGTTTTGTCACCACGCCACAGCTAACTGCACCACCACCTGAAACGGAACGTGTTAGCAGGAGGCAGCATTTCACTAACATGGTTGAACAGTAGACACGCTCCTGAGGGCATTCCTGACATGGGGGGACATGTGGAAGCACAAGGCGAAGGCAGAGGCCGAGGAGGAGGAAAAGGTCTCCAACGCAGCTGTGTCACGGCCAGCTCCTCAGACAGCAGGGTTAGCATGGCCGAGATGTGGAAAAGTTTTGTCACCGCGCCACAGCAAACTCCACCACCAGCTGATAGGGAACATGTTAGCAGGAGGTATCATTTCAACAACATGGTGGAACAGTACGTGTGCACACGCCTCCACATACTGACTGATGGTTCTGCCCCATTCAAATTCTGGGTCTCCAAATTGTCCACATGGCCAGAGCTTACCTTTTATGCCTTGGAGGTTGCTGGACTGCCATGCGGCAAGTGTATTGTCTAAACGTGTATTTAGCATGGTCGGGGGCGTCATTACAGACAAACGCAGCTGCCTGTCCACAGCCAACGTGAACAAGCTCACGTTCATTAAAATAAACCAGGCATGGATCCCACAGGACTTGCCCGTACCTTGTGCAGAATAGACATTTATTACTTCCTCACCCTCAACCATACATTATTGTACTCCATGACACTTCATAATTGAATCCTCTTTTTTTTTATTTGTACCATTATTTTGGGGGCAACCCCAAATTGAATGAACCTCTCCTCTGTCTGAGTGTCAAGGGCCAAAAATTCTGTTAATCACCTGCTGCTTTGGCGGGTGACATCAAGCTTGATTTTCTGCTATGGGTACTCTCTCCTCTGTCTGGCTGCTGGGGCCTAAATAACTGAAAGTGGCTTTTACCATTGCTGGGTGACATGAAGCCTGATTTTCTGCTATGAGACCTCTCTCCTCTGTCTGGGTGCCAGGGGCCTACATTTCAGATAATCACCTGTTGCTTTTGTGGTTGACATTATCCTCTTTATACTGTCAAATGACCTCTACATTATCTGGTTGTCAGGGGCCTATATTTTGTTTCATTGCTTGCTGCATTGGTGGGAGACATTAACCTCTTTTTACTGTCAAATGACCGCCCCGTTGTCTGGTTGTCAGTGGCCTATATTTTGTTTCATCACCTGCTGTATTGGTTGGAGACATTAAGTTCTTTTTACTGTCAAATAACCGCCCCATTGTCTAGTTGTCAGGCGCCTATATTTCTTTTAATCGCTTGCTGCATTGGTGGGAGACATAAACCTCTTTTTACTGTCAAATGACCTCTCCTCTGTCTGGGTGTCAGGGGCCTACATAAATGATAATGGCCTGTTCCATTGCAGGTTGACTTGAGGCCTGTGTTGCTGATTCGGGACCGCTCTCTTCTTTGCGGGTGCCATGGTCTTGAATTAGTAAATGAGGCCTGTGGCACTACTGGGTGAAATCAATACTGTTTTGGCATGATTGTAACTCTCCTCTTTGTGGGTGCCATGGGTCTGAATCTGCGAATGAGGCCTGTGGCATTGCTGGGTTAAATCAATACTGTCTAGGCGTGATTTTAACTCTACTCTTTGTGGGTCCCGTGGGCCTAAATGTTTGAATGAGGCCTGTGGCTCTGCAGGATGACATGATTCCTTCTTGGCTGGGATGATAACTTCAGCTCCCATGTATGGTTGCCATTGGCCTGAGTCTGTGAGTGAGGCCTGTGACACTGCTGGCAGACATGAATCCTTTTTGGCTGTGATGAGAACTTCAACTCCCATAGCATTCCCACCTGACGCCACCCCAACCTCCTATTCCACCTCCTCCTAAAAGTTGCCAATTGATATTGGTTAATTTTTATTTATTTTATTTTAAGTAATTTCCCTATCCATATTTGTTTGCAGGGGATTTACCTACATTGTGATGCCTTTTGCAGCCCTCTTGCCCTTTCCAGGGCTATTTTACAGCCTTTTTAGTGCCCAAAAGTTCGGGTCCCCATTGACTTCAATGGGGTTCGGGGTCAAGTTTGGGTCGAGTTCAGATCCCGAACCCCAACATTTTCATGAAGTTCGGCCGAACTTCTCAAACCCGAACATCCAGGTGTTCGCTCAACTCTACTCCTGTTACCTCCTCCTCCTACTCTGCTTCCTCCTCTACTACCTCCTCATCCGCTCAGTGTAACACCTTCACAACCAAATTAAGCACAGCCAGGGGGAAACAACAGTAGACTGTTTGGAAACTCATCTGTTTTGGGGGAAAAAACCCACACCGCACAGGAGCTGTGGACAGACATGGAACAACAGACCGATGAGTGTTTGGTGCCACTGAGCCTCAAGCCCAGCCTGGTGTTGTGCGATAATGAGCAAAATCTCATAGCAGCTCTGGGACTAGCCAATTTGACGCACATCCCTTGCCTGGCACATGTGCTGAATTTGGTGGTGCAGAAATTCCTGAAAAACTACCCTAATATGTCAGAGCTGCTGCAGAAAGTGCGGGGCGTCTGTGCACGCTTTCGGCGTTCTCACCCTGCTGCTGCTCGCCTGTCTGCGCTGCACCGTAAATTCGTCCTTCCAGCTCACCGCCTCATATGCGACGTGCCCACAAGGTGGAACTCCACCTTGCACATGCTGGAGAGACTATATGAGCAGCAGCAGGCGATAGTGGAGTTTCAACTGCAGCACGCATGGGTGAGTCGCTTTGCGGAACAGAACCACTTCACCCCCAATGATTGGGCCTCCATGCGAGATCTGTGTGCCATGTTGTGCTCTTTCAAGTACTCCACCAACATGGTCAGTGCAGATGCCGCCGTGATCAGCAAAGTGGGTTGCTATCCCACTTCTATGTCTCCTTGAAAAAACGCTTCGGACGATGATGGAAGAGGATGTGGCACTGGAGGAAGAGGAGGAGGAAGTGGGATCATTTCCACGGTTATCAGGCCAGTCATTCAAAAGTGGCTTAGAGGGTGGGTTCCTGCAACATGGGCCAGATACACAGTTCTGGAGGATGAGGAGGAGGAGGAGAAGCCGTGTTCACAGCAGGCCGGCACCCAAAGCAGCTCAGGGCCATCACTGCATCATGGCTGGAGGATACGTAGGACACAGATGATACACCTTTCATTGAGGACAGCTTGTCATTGCCTCTGGGCAGCCTGGCACACATTAGCGACTACATGCTGCAGTGCCTGCGCAACGACCGCCGAGTTTCCCACATTCTAACCAGTGCAGATTACTGGGTGGCCACCCTGCTGGATACCCGCTACAAGGACAACGTGCCGTCCGTAATTCCCTCACTACTAGCGCACACTGGTAGACGCGCAGCTGATGGCATTCCCACCTGACAACGGGGAAGCACAAGGTGAAGGCAGAGGAGAAGTAAGAAGTCACCAACGCAGCTGGGGCACCACCAGCACCTCAGAAGGCAGGTTTAGCATGGCCATAATATGGAAAAGCTTTGTCAGCACGCCACAAGAACCAGCACCACAAGCTGATATGGAACGTCTTAGCAAGAGGCAGCATTTCAGCAATATGGTGGAACAGTATAAGTGCACATGCCTACACGTACTGACTGATGGGTCTGCCCCATTCAACTTCTGGATCTCCAAATTGGGCACATGGCCTGAGCTTGCCCTTTATGCCTTGGAAGTGCTGGCCTGCCCTGCAGCCTCTGTATTGTCTGAACGTGTCCTTAGCACGGCAGGGGGCATTATGACAGACAAGCGCAGCCGCCTGTCCACAGCCAATGTGGACAAGCTCACATTTATTAAAATGAACCAGGCATGGATCACACAGGACTTGTCCGTACCTTGTGCAGAATAGACATGTATACCGGCCTCACCCGCCTTTATTATACTCCAGCGCACTTTCTGTTTGTTTTCTTTACTATATTTCCCAATGTTTTGGGGTCTACCCAAATTTTTTAAAAAATCAAACAAAAGAACAAAACAAAAACAAAACAGTGTTGGCGACTACCTCCTCCACCACCGCTTCCACCTACACTGCCACTTCCACCGCCTCCTAAACCTCCTACTCCATATGGACATCCTCCTCCTCCTAGTTCAAGATTATTTTTTTATTTTTATGTATTTTATGTTATTGTAAGTTATTTCCCTATCCACATTTGTTTGCAGGACAATTGTCCTATTGTTATCCCCATTTTGCTTCCTTTTGCAGCCATTTAGCCCTTTCCATTACTTTTTTAGCCATTTTAGTGCCCCAAAGTTCGGGTCCTATTGACTTCAATGGGGTTCGGGTTTGCGGTGAAATTCGGGTCAAGTTCGGGTCCCGAACTCAAATGTTGCAGCGAGGTTTGGTCGAACCCCGCCAACTCGAACTTCCAGGTGTCAGCTCAACCCTACTTCTAAGCCTTCTAACATCCCCAAAAAATTAAAGGTCATTTTCAAAATGATCCAAAAATGAAGTCGACATATAGGGAATATAAAGTAGTTACTATTTTTGGACGTGTTACTATCTATTAAGTAGAGAAAATAAAATTTGGAAATTTGCAAATTTTTCTAAATTTTGGGTAAATTTGGAATTTTTCTATAAATAAAAATGAAATTTTTTGACTCATTTTTACCACTGTCATGAAGTAATATATGTGACAAGAAAATAATCTCAGAATGGCCAGTATTAGTAAAAGCGTTTTAAAGTTATTAAAGGGGTTATCCAAGTTATATTTATTGATGACCTATCCTCAGGATAGGTCATCAATATCAGATCGGCGGGGTCCGACACCCGGCACCCCCGCCGATCAGCTGTTTGAAGAGAGGCGAGCGCCGTGCCAGCGCTGCCTCCTCGTCATGTTTACATGCTGGCCGTTGCATCTGCAGCGGTGAGCATGTGTAATTACACCCAAGCCATTCCATTCATTTCAATGGGACGGCTCTGTAGTATACACAGAGCCGTCCCATTGAAATGAATGGAACGGCTTGGGTGTAATTACACATGCTCACCGCTGCAGATGCAACGGCCAGCATGTAAACATGACGAGGAGGCAGCGCTGGCACGGCGCTCGCCTTCTCTTCAAACAGCTGATCGGCGGGGGTGCCGGGTGTCGGACCCCCGCCGATCTGATATTGATGACCTATCCTGAGGATAGGTCATCAATAAATATAACTTGGATAACCCCTTTAACACATAAAATTAAACATGTCAGATTTGAAAAAAATGGCCTGGCCAGGAAGGTGAAAACTGTCCCAAGGTAGAAGGGGTTAAACAATTCTAGACTGCCCATATGATGATGTCATGTGTTTGGAAGATTCTGTTAGGTTTGTTGGTAACATCAGAGTTAATTAGAGACACACCTGTTGATGTATTTAAATGCACACTTTTACCACACTGCTTCTTTGTGTAATATCATGGAAAGTCTAAATAAACCAGCCAAGATATCAGGAGGAGAATTTTGGACTTGCACAAGTCTGGCTCAACCTTGGGTGCAATTTCAAGATACCTGTAGGTGCCTCATTCATCTGTACAAGCAATTATACGCAAGTACAAACAAGATGGGAATGTCCAGCCATCATACCTCTCAGGACGGAAATGGGTTCTGCGTCCCAGAGATTAACTTGCTTTGGTCCGACATGTGCATATCAACTTGAGAACAAAAGCAAAAGACCTTGTGAAGATGATGGTAGAAGCTGGTAAGATTGTGTCAATATCCACAGTGAAACAAGTACTGTATCAACATGGGCTTAAAAGGCCATTCTGCCAGGAAGAAGCCATTACTCCAAAAGAAACATAAAAAAGCCAGAGAAATGTTTGCAAATGCAAACAGGAACAAAGACCAACATGTTTGGAGACATGTCCTCTGGTCTTACGAAACTAAAATTGAACATTTTGGCTATAATGACCATTGTTGCATTTTGGAGTAAAAGGGGAGAAGCTTGGAAGCCTAAAGACACAATCCCAACTGTGAAACATGGGGGTGGCAGCATCATGTTGTGGGATTGTTTTGCTGCAGGAGGGACTGGTGCACTTCACAAAATAGATCGCATCATGAAGAATAAAGATTATGTGAAAATACTGAAGCAACATCTCAAGACATTAGCCAGGACGTTGAAGCTTGGGCATAAATGGGTCTTCCATATAGGTAATGACTAGAGTTGATCGAGCACCAAAGTGCTTGGGTGCTCGAATAGAACACTTCAGGAAAAAATATATGAGACTTCTACTGTAGAGTAATTACTACTAGTGTTTAAAATTCTCGGCTGTGATTCAGAAGCTGTGAGTTCAAATCCCATCACAAACTTTTTCAGAAATAGAGGCTAAACTTAATATAAACATTATATATATAATACAATAGTCCAAAATGTGGGGGCACTTAAAACTTAGCCTTTGTTCAGATACAATTAAAAAAAATTTTTTTTTTTTTGGGTCATTAGTTGGCCTGGATCCAGACCGCAGGTTACAGTATGGTTAGTAGTTTCCAGTAAGAGTAATCACACCTGGGGCTTATACCACGGTGGCCATATTGTGCTGAACAGCCAGGAATGTATAATTACACAGCAGTGGTGATCGATTGCGTGCATGCAGCGAAAGATTGACCACTGTGTGATTTGCTGCGGATAGTGACGAGCAGACCTGGGAGACAACATAAGAAGTTGCTGGATCAGCAACACCTCAATTGTATGTGTTTCCCTACATTTGGGTGGCTTTCCCTACCTGTAGATGGCTGGAAATGGTTGCGCACTTTAACCTGGCCCATTTAAGTAGTAAAAGAAAATATATATATATATATTTTTTTTTTAATTGTATCTGAATAAAGGTTAAGTTTTAAGTACCCCCACATTCTTGACTATTGTTGAAGATTTAGTGGGTGCAAATCCATTGTAATATAATTGTGAGCCAATTATAATATATTTACACATATTATTATATGAAAAAATTAATAGAAGTAGGACGCACTGGGTTGTTGGTTCACCAACCAGGGTGCTCTCAGTTCAGTAGTTTCACCCCACTACTAAATAGAATAATTGGAAAAGGACTATAGAAACCGGGCACACCTGAGAATACCTGGATAACCACACTTTAACCCTTTAAGGACCCGAGGTTTTTTATTTTTTGAGTTTTCGTTTTGCGCTCCCTGTCTTCCCAGAGCCATAACTTTTTTTTTCGGTTCACATAGCCATATGAGGGCTTGTTTTTTGCGGGACAAGTTGTACTTTCTAACGCCACCATTTAACATTGCATATGATGTAGTGGGAAGCGGGAAAAAAATTCCAAATGGGGTGAAATTGCAAAAAAAAATCAATTCCACCACAGTTTTGCGGCTTTTCCGACGTTCGATGTGCGATAAAACTAACCAGACGCGTTTCAGGGCTGTAATGTCCCCTTCTTCAGTGGTAGCCACTGAAGAAGGGGACATTACAACCCCAAAACGCGTCTGGTCAGACCCCCCACATGGATGCGGATGCATTATGAATGTACAGTGAAAGACTAGTGCTAAACACCAGCTTGCAAGACCGCGTGAGAGGTGGTACCAACACGGAGACTGTATCCAAATCGGCGGGCTCACGTTCAGCAATCCACCAACGTAGTGGATCCACCAACGTGAGACTATGGAACTCTCTGCCTGAGGAGGTGGTGATGGTGAGTACAATAAAGGAATTCAAGAGGGGAATGGATTTATTTCTGGAGTGTAATAATATTACAGGCTACAGCTACTAGAGAGGGGTCGTTGATCCAGGGAGTTATTCTGATTGCCTGATTGGAGTCGGGAAGGAATTTTTTTCCCCTTAATTGGGGAAAATTGGCTTCTGCCTCACAGGGGTTTTTTGCCTTCCTCTGGATCAACTTGTAGGAAACAGGCCAAACTGGATGGACAAATGTATTTTTTCGGTCTTATATACTATGTTACTATGTTACTATGTTACTCTGTAGTCAGCAAACAGCGTGCAGGACATAAGAATACTGCTTCATTGAGGTCTGCAGCTGTAGGACGGCAAAGGTTGAATCTCTGGTAAGAATGCTTTGATACATATGCCGGCTTAATCATTATCAGCAACAACACCTAACTTCAGCGGGACGCCGCTGAGCTAGCAATACAGTGGGACGCCGCTCTACTCAGTTAGGACATTATCGTGTTCATTATAGAAACTGACTCAGTGACTTTTCCATGATTTAATGTCCAAGGCTGTTGCGAAATATGGACATGTTCAAACGTTCTTCCTGAGCTTTGCTGCTAACCAATCAGTATATGAACTTGTATTTTATTGCCCCAATCACTGTCAGAACTGCTGTTCTATCTGCCTATTGCTGCTATATAAACCAACACTATCTTTGAAACAGGGAGACTATCTTTCAACACGATCGACTACACTATTGTTTATTGGTCCAATGCCATCTTTTATATAGTTGGTTCCTGTTTAGCCAAACGATTTACAGAGGATCTTCAATAGCTATATAGGAGTCATTTGCTATTTTACATTTTTGTATGTATATACTGCACGTGTTTTAGATTCATTATTTTTCATTTTATTCCATTATTAAAGCGTGGTTATCCAGGTATTCTCAGGTGTGCCCGGTTTCTATAGTCCTTTTCCACATATTATTATATATTTAGAATATTTAATATATGTAAATATATTATGGCTAAAAACATCAGTAGTAGTTTCCCACATATTATGAAGTGTATATATATATATATATATATATATATATATATACATATATCAAACTAGAGAAATAGCAGCACACTGCTGAATGCACTAAGAATGGGTGAACAGGTGAATGTGTGAACAGGGTCAAATACATGACTGCCATACTTACCATAATATGGGGTAGAAGCTCTTAGCACATATAGTTGATCAAACATATGTCGGGCCCGTCTACCAGGCGGCAAGGTGGCTTCTAATCAGACGGGGACCTACGCTAACACGGAGTGTCCAACTCCACTATGCTGTTTCATTTTCTGGTATGTATTTCATTTTCTGGTATATATATATATATATATATATATATATATATATATAATTATTATTTTGTGCCATATTATATTGCCATATTATTATTTTGTGTCATACATTTTTTATATTTACTAAATATATATATATATATATATATATATATATATATATATATATATACAATATATAAATCTAATTTAACCTCTTTCTGAAAAGCTTGACAGGATTTGAACTCACAGCTTCTGCATCACAGCCCAGAATGTTAACCACTACAATATACAGCTACATAGCCAGTTAGTCACTGGCTATGCAGCTATTATAGTTGAGTGATAAAGTGCCTTGCCTCTAATGCAGAAGGTCATGAGTTTGAATCACAGCAGAAACTTTTCTGAAATACAGGGTAAATTAGATTTAAATACACTGGGTGTCCCCAAACACTGACTCCATATATGGACATAGCTATATATGGAGTCAGTGCACGGACTCCTAAGCGGTGGAATCACACTGAGGGATTCCCTCACTGTACAGCGATCTTCTGCATAGAAAGAAGCTAAATTCAATTTAACTACACTTTCAATTTAAATACACTCAGCATTGCGCTCAAGCATACATGGTGTTTGGCGGAGCATGCTCGCTCAACACTAACAATAAAGCATACTGCCAAACTGGTTACAAAGTGGCTTAAGGATAACAAAGTCAATGTATTGGAGTGGCCATCACAAAGCCCTGATCTCGATCCTATTGAAAGTGTATGGGCAAAGCTTAAAAGGGAGGTGCAAGCAAGGCTACCAACAAAGCTCAGTTACACCAGTTTTGTCAGGAGGAATGGGCCCAAATTCCGACCAACTATTATGAGAAGCTTGTGAAAGTATATCCAAAACGTTTTACCCAAGTCATACAGTTTAAGGGCAATGGTACCAAATATTAATGATATGTATGTAAACTTTTGACTTTGCAAAAAGTTATAAAAATGCCTTAAAACATTCTCACTCTCTCATTATTCTGGAATTTGACAAATAATAATCATTATGGCAATCCTAATTTGCCAAAAACAGGAAAAGTGTATTCTGATTTCATATCAGATATCAAGAAAAACATGCATATGAGTATTTTTATATAGTGTATGTAAACTTCTGGTTTCAACTATACATTTGGGAAATCAAACAGAATATAATTTGTCCTACATCTTCCTTTGTGGCTTTTGTTGGCTGACAGTAAATTGAAGACATATACAGTAAAACACAGAGGACAACGGCATCCAAAAATGATGCTAGAGAACAGCAGGACATTCCATTTTGATAGCATTTAAGATCAAAGGACATGACACTAGTGATGCTCAGCATTACAAAGGCCGCATTGCTCTATTAGGTTTTATGAATTTTGGAAGGAAACATTTTGTACAAAAGTTATGTAGCCATAAAGATCAAGTTAAAGTCAAAGATTTTATTATGGAGGTCAGCTTTTATTGTGCAGTATTATACAAGATTGCCTCACTATACAATATTGTTTTTTGTTGGGTCAGTTTCTTAAAGCAACTGCTTTTTTAGCAAAGTGTTGTTTTTCCACTTAAAATACTTGACACTTACAGTATAGGAACACTGCATATCGATGTTCTAGTCACTCACAATGAATGCGTAAACACATTTATGTGTTTGAGCTGTTGATTATTATCTGTTCAATTGGAGTTGTACTTTTAAAAAAATGTTTCTCAATAGGTTCAAAATTTAAAAAAAATGACTCAACGATTTACGCATGATATACAAGCAGCAGGTGATACATTTGGCAGGTTACATATGACAAGAACATATGAGGTATATTGAATTCGTAAGCACTGGATATTTTTCTGGATGTTAATAAAACGCATTTTAATTATGTATTAGTGTTTTCCGGGAGTTTTGTCGATCAGCTGTTTAAAGATGCCAAGGTGCTCTGGTTAAACAGTTGATCAGCAAGGGTGGTGAGAGTCTGACCCTCAACAATGAGTTATTGATGATACATCCTGACAAGAAGCCATTAATATTGTAATCCCGTTAAACCCCTTAAATAAAGATTGGGTCACTCTTTATTGTGGAGTGCTGGATCATGTATTATTCAATGCTGTAAGACATCTGTTCAAAGTCAGATCCTCGCACAAGGAAGACCAAATAGCTGGTAAGCTGGTATCTACTGGTATCTACGGTATCTATGTAATGCAACATGTAATGATCTTGGTTAGTGTAGAGCGAAGTTATCAAATAATTTATTTGGCCAAATTTCACAAAGAAATTTGCTTTGGGACAAATTTTGTTTGGTATCTTCAATCAAGATGGCCTTGGCAGCAAATGGAAGAGGTGAGTATATTTTTCTTTTCCCGCCATTACCACGAAGCACAAGGAAATTCAGCTTTGGGACCAATTAAATTTTTCCAGAAATTCAGATCACAGTCAATTCCTTTGACTTCAATTTGCTCCACACTAGTCTTGGTTGGTTATGGAAGCATCAGCAGACAACTTTTTAATACATTGTTAAGCGAATCGAAATAAAATGAATCGACTTCGGTCGAATTTCAGAAAAAATTAGATTTGCAATGAAACCTAATTTCCTCACGCTTCTTGGTAACAAATAGTAATTTTCCTAAAATGGCCGCAACTCCTGTTACAAAGTGAAAGTAAGAAGCCAAGAATGCGAAATGACCCATAATACCATGCAGCCAGCCATCATCGGTGATGTCACATCCCAATATTATATATATATGGAGGGGCACTCAAATATCTAGGCCAATGTACAGAAAAAGGTATTTAATTGATAGGTTGCATACTGTAAAAGACATAAACATAAAACAAAAAAATTGCATGCAATGCACAGAGGTATTATACAGGATAAAATGTATTGCTATGAGGTAGATGTAAATATAACTAGACCGTTACCACTACTGTTACCACTGAGGAAGGGACAGTCTTACGTCCTGAAACGCATCTGGCTATATACAGTAGTGAGAGCTGGAATCGAAGCTCCAAAACCGCACACAGACCGCATATTGAAAAAGTGCTGTTTTGTATGAATCTGTGCTAGGAGCTCCATTGAAGTGACGCTGAACCAACCGGCATTTGAAGCACGCGTCACGTGGGATGCCACGGTGCATGACACGGAGGACCACGTGGGACGCCGCGAAAGGTCCTGGAAGAGCGAGAGCACTAGCGCACGAGCAGCCGGCGGTGTTCCTAGGAGCGGTAAAGTACCGTATGTTTGAACATTGAATTCAATTGTATAACTTAGGCGAAATCGCGCAACTTATTGGAACTATCACATTCAACACCAAGTGAAATCTTACGGTTCAAATACCTCCAGTGGGATCTGGAGTTGTGGACGGTTTATCTGTCACCACCAATAGCACTTATCAAGTGGATTGGCAACACATCTGGTGTGCATGTGGACTTATCTAGACGGTCTAGTTATATTTACATCTACCTCATAACAATACGTTTTATCCTGTATAATACCTCTGTGCATTGCATGCAATTTTTTTGTTTTATGTTTATGTCTTTTACAGTCTGCAACCTATCAATTAAATACCTTTTTCTGTACATTGGCCTAGATATTTGAGTGCCCCTCTATATATATACATATATATATATATATATATATATATATCCATGTTCATTGGGGTTAACGGTTAATCCTTGAGGAGTGCACCTTTTCTATGCTTGTCGGATAGGTGTGCCACCACCTTTTTCTTCCTTACATCCCAATATTAGACTCATCCCAAGCAGTCGTCACTATTTCACTGTGAAATGAGCATAGGGAGAGACATGAAAGTGCTAGGGACAGTGTTTTAGAAAGTTTAAAAATCGTAGTATATTGGATAGGGACAATGTAGGGAGAATTTTTAGACACTGTAGGGAGAGCATAGGGAGACTGCAGTGCAGGCTCAGTGTAATTGCCCTGTCAATCTTGTTCACCTGCTGCGCCATTCATTCTTAATCTGTTCTGTTAGACATAGACTTACAGTGCATCAGACTCATTGTCAACAGGTGGGCTAATATATAGGTGCATTTATCTAGTTCTTCTGTTATGCCATTCAAGCTTAATCTCTTCTGTTATACATAGACGTACTTTGCATGAGATTCAGTCTCAACAGGTGGTCTAACATATAGGCGTGTTTACCTAATTCACTTGCTGCGCCAAAAATACTTAATCTGTTCTGTTATAGATAGACACATTGATTAATAGATAAGCAATTCTATTAGGCCCTGATTCACAAATTGGAGTGATGCACCAGTCTCATTCTACTGTTTGTGGCATGACTATATTGATATTTATCAGCTTCTTTTAGCCCAGGCATCCTCAAACTGCGGCCCTCCAGCTGTTGCAAAACTACAACTCCCAGCATGCCCAGACAGCCTTCAGGTATCAGCCTACATCAGGGCATTGTGGGAGTTGTAGTTTTACAACAGCTGGAGGGCTGCAGTTTGAGGATGCCTGTTTTAGCCAAACAATTACTGTGATGTAGTGTTACGGAGTAGTCTTATTTAATACCCTGTGGGCAATGCAAATAAATTGATTCTTTGCATAGCAGAGTTGCCCAATTTTCATCAGAAAAATTATTCTTTTAGCGAAAACATTAGTCTTGTAATGAAAAAGTATTTTATCAAATAAATTAATCTGCTCCAGTATTACAATCCTCGATCCCTATGACAAGTTATGTTGAGTGGGTAACCCACACCTATTGTCAAAGGATTCAATGTACCCCTAGTGATGACCTACAACCCAAAACTAGAGGTACTAAGAAAAATTGCAAGGAAACTACATAATACTCTACACAAAGATGACCATCTCAAAACAATATTCCCAGACCTTCAAATGCTATACTTCAGACAACCTCCACATTTAAGAAATCTGATCAGGAGTTCACTGCCTTCCAAAATACAGAAAGGAACTTTTACCTGCAATCTGAGGAAATGCAAAACCAGTTCATACATACTAACCACATAAAAGATATGTATCCCCAACACTAGGGTTGAGCGGACACCTGGATGTTCGGGTTCAAAAAGTTCAGCCGAACGTCACGAAAATGTTCGGGTTCGGGATCCGAATTCGAGCCAAACTTAACCCCGAAGCTGAACCCCATTGAAGTCAATGGGGACCCGAACTTTTGGGTACTAAATAGGCTGTAAAATAGCCCAGGAAAGGGCTAGAGGGCTGCAAAAGGCAGCAAAATGTAGGTAACTCCCCTGCAAACAAATGTGGATAGGGAAATGACTTAAAATAAAATAAATAAAAATTAACTAATGTCAATTTGCAACTTGGAGGAGGAGGAGGTGGAATAGGAGGTTGGGGTGGAGTCAGGTGGGAATGATATGAGAGTTGAAGTTCTCATCACAGCCAAAAATAATTCATGTCTGCCTGCAGTGGCACAGGCCTCATTCACAGACTCATGGCCCTGGCACCCACAAAGAGGAGAGCGGTCCAGTAACAGCAACACAGGCCTCAGGTCAACCTGCAATGGAACAGGCCATGATTATTTATGTAGGCCACTAATACCCAGACAGAGGAGAGGTCATTTGACAGTAAAAAGAGTTTAATGTCTCCCACCAAGACAGCAAGAATTTGAAGAAAATATAAACCACTGGCACCCACACAATGGGTCGGTCATTAGAGGGTAAAAAGAGTTAAATGTCTGCCACCAAGACAGCAAGCAATTAAACGAAATTTAGGCCCCTGATACCCAGAAAATGGGGCGGTTATTAGACAGTAAAAAGATAAAAATGTCTGCAATCAAGACAGCAAGCAAGTACGTGAAAATTAGGCCCCTGACACCCAGACAGAGGAGAGAGGTCCCATTGCAGCAAAAGAGGCATCATATCACCCACAAACAGAGAAGGCCGCTTTCATTTATTTTGGCCCCGGCACCCAGACAGAGGAGAGAGGTGTCATAGCAGCAAAAGAGGCATGATGTCACCCACCTACGGAGAAGGCCACTTTTAGTTATTTAGGCCCCAGCACCCAGACAGAGAAGAGAGGTCCCATAGCAGAGAATCAAGCGTCATGTCACCCATCAATGGAGAAGTCCACTTTCAGATATTTAGGCCCCTGGCACCCAGACGGAGAAGAGGTTCATTCAACTTTGGGTTGTCCCGCAAAATAATGGTAAAATTAAAAAAAGAGGATTCAATAAATAAGTGCCCTGGAGTTTTAGAATATATGGTTAAGGGGAGGTAGTTATAAATGTCTATTCTGCACAAGGGATGGACAGGTCCTGTGGGATCCATGCCTGGTTTATTTTTATGAATGTCAGCTTGTCCACGATGGCTGTGGACAGGCGGCTGCGTTTGTCAGTAATGACGCCACCTGCTGTGCTGAATACACGTTCAAACAAAACACTGGCCGCCGGGCAGGCCCGCACCTCCAAAGCATAAAAGGCTAGCTCTGGCCATGTGGACAATTTGGAGACCCAGAATTTGAATGGTGCAGAACCATCAGTCATAACGTGGAGGGGTGTGCAGGTGTACTGTTCCACCATGTTATTGTTGCCTCCTGATAACACATTCCGTATCAGGTGGTCGTGCAGTTAGCTGTGGCGTGGTGACAAAACTTTTCCACATCTCTGCCATGCTAACACTGCCCTCAGAGGAGCTGGCAGTGACACAGCTGCGTTGGCGAACTCTCGCTCCTCCTCTGTCTTCAACTTGGGCATCCACTTGTTCCCCTGTGACATTTAGGAATGCTCTCAGTAGCGCTTCTACCAACGTTCGCTTGTACTCGCGCATCGTCCTATCATGCTCCAGTGCACGAAGTAAGGTGGGCACATTATCTTTGTACCGAGGATCCAGCAGGGTGGCAACCCAGTAGTCCGCACACGTTAAAATGTGGGCAACTCTGCTGTCATTGCGCAGGCACTGCAGCATGTAGTCGCTCATGTGTGCCAGGCTGCCTAGAGGTAAGGACAAGCTGACCTCTGTGGGAGGCATATCATTATCGTCCTCCGTTTCCCTCCAGTCACGCACCAGTGATGGGCCCGAGCTGCGTTGGGTGCCATCCCGCTGTGAACATGCTTCATCCTCATCCTCCACAACCTCCTCCTCATCTTCCAGTAGTGGGCCCTTGCTGGCCAAATTTGTACCTGGCCTCTGCTTTTGCAAAAAAACTCCCTCTGAGCAACTTTTAAGAGACTGGCCTGAAAGTACTAAAAATGAACACTCTTCCTCCTCATCCTCCTCCTCCTGTGCCACATCCTCTTCCATTATCGCCCTAAGTGTTTTCTCAAGGAGACATAGAAGTGGTATTGTAACGCTGATCACGGCGTCATCGCCACTAGCCATGTTGGTGGAGAACTCAAAACAGCACAACAGGGCACACAGGTCTCGCATGGAGGCCCAGTCATTGGTGGTGAACTGGTGCTGTTCTGCAGTGCGACTCACCCTTGCGTGCTGCAGCTGAAACTCCACTATGGTCTGCTGCTGCTCCCCCAGTCTCTCCAGCATGTGCAAGGTGGAGTTCCACATGGTGGGCACGTCGCATATGAGGCGGTGAGCGGGAAGGCCGAAGTTCTGCTGTAGCGCATATAGGCAAGCAGCGGCAGGATGTGATCACCGGAAGAGAGCACAGACGACCTGCACTTTATGCAGCAGCTTGTGACATTTCAGGGTAGTTGTGAATGAACTTCTGCACCACCAAATTCAGCACATGCGCCAGGCAAGGGGAGTGCGTCAAACCGACTAGTCCCAGAGCTGCGACGAGATTTCGCCCATTATCGCACACCACCAGGCGGGGCTTGAGGCTCACCGGCAGCAACCACTCGTTGGTCTGTTGTTGTATTCCCCCCGGCACCCCGCCACCACTCCTGCACAGTGTGGGGTCTGTCCCCCGAACATATAAGTTTCAGAACGGCCTGCTGACATTTACCCTGGCTTTGCTGAAGTTGGTGGTGAAGGTGTGTGGCTGACTGGATGAGCAGGTGGAAGAACAGGAGGAGAAAGCCAAGTAGGGGGAGGAGGCAACAGGAGGCAAAGAATGATGCCCTGCGATCCTTGGCGGCGGAAGGACGTGTGCCAAACAACTCTCCGCCTGGGGCCCAGCCACCACTATCTTTACCCAGTGTGCAGTTAGGGAGATATAGCATCCCTGGCCGTGCTTACTGGTCCATGTATCTGTGGTTAGGTGGACCTTGCTACAGATGGCGTTGCGCAGTGCATATTTTATTTTATCGGATACTTGGTTGTGCAGGGAAGGCTCATCTTGTAAAAGTAGTGGCGGCTGGGAACAACGTACTGTGGGACAGCCACCGTCATCAGCTGTTTGAAGCTGTCTGTGTCCACGAGCCTGAATGACAGCATTTCAAATGCCAGTAGTTTAGAAATGCTGGCATTCAGGCCCAGGGCTCGAGGGTGGCTAGATGGTAATTTACGCTTTCTCTCCAAGGTTTGTGAGATGGAGAGCTGAATGCTGTGGTGTGACATGGTAGAGATTCTTGGTGACGGAGGTGGTGGTGTTGGTGGCACATCTAAGGTGGAGGAAGAGGCCGAGGCAGCAGAAGAAGAGGGGGCAGGATGAGCCTGAGTGAGTTCCTTGTTTTTAAGATGTTTACTCCACTGCAGTTCATACTTTGCATGTAGATGCCTGGTCCTGCAGGTTGTGCTAAGGTTCAGAACGTTAATGCCTCGCTTCAGGCTCTGATGGCACAGCGTGCAAACCACTCGGGTCTTGTCGTCAGCACATTGTTTTAAGAAGTGCCATGCCAGGGAACTCCTTGAAGCTGCCTTTGGGGTGCTCGGTCCCTGGTGGCGGTGGGAAGTAGCAGGCGATCTCTCTTGGCTGCGGCTCTTCTGCTTTTGCCACGTTGTTGGCTCGGTCTCACCACTGCCTCTTCCTCTGAACTATGAAAGTCAGTGGCACGACCTTCATTCCATATGGGGTCTAGGACCTCATCATCCCCTGCATCGTCTTCCACACAGTCTTCCTCCCTGACCTCCTGTTCGGTCTGCACACTGCAGAAAGACGCAGCAGTTGGCATCTATGTTTCGTCATCATCAGAGATGTGCGGACTCTGATGAGGTGGTATTCCCATGTCCTCATCATCAGGAAATATAAGTGGTTGTGCGTCAGTGCATTCTATGTCTTACACCGCTGGGGAAGGGCTAGGTGGATTCCCTTGGGAAACCCTGCCAGCAGAGTCTTCAAACAGAATAAGAGACTGCTGCATAACTTGAGGCTCAGACAGTTTCCCTGATATGCATGGGGGTGATGTGACTGACTGATAGGCATGGTTTTTAGGCGCCACCTATGCGCTTTGTGCAAAAGACTGTGTGGGAGATAATGTTGTGAACGTGCTGGATCCACTGTCGGCCAATTGACTAGCGCCTGTACTTGCTCAGCACTTACCATCCTTAGAACGGCATTGTGCCCCACCAAATATCGCTGTAAATTCTGGCGGGTACTGGGTCCTGAGGTAGTTGGTTCACTAGTTTGTGTGGCTGTTCCAGAAAGGCCACGTCCTCTCCCAGCACCAGAGTGTACACTAACACCACCACGAGCATCTCCGCATCCCTTACTAGCCTCACTTACCTCATTGTTACCGTTCACCGTGACCCTATCATCACTTGTATTTAAACCTTGAGTGTAATATACCCTTTTATGGACAGAAATACACTGTGAGATGCACAATAGTGTGTGCAAATGTAAAGAATTATGCTTCCAGCACTTGTATTTTAACACTTAGTGTAATATATCCTTTTACGGAAAGAAATACACTTGGAGATGCATGGTAGCATGTGCAAATAAAGATGATTTTTTTATCAGGCCAGTATTTAGATGCTAACACGCTCAGTGTAATATACCCTTTTACGGACAGATTTACACTTGGCAATCAAAATCTGAAACCACTAATTTATGCAATTTATTTTGTCAATTGCACCCCAGAACAAAATTTATCCTATGCCGGACACTATTAAACTTGGCCAGCGACAACTGAAACACCAGATTTACGGTAGTGCAATTTTGGCAATTGAATTTCACCACAGAAAAAAAAATCTATCCTTTGCCTGATAGCAGACAATATTACACTTGGCTAGCCACAGCTGGAAGACCAGATTTAGGGGATTGCTATTTTGGTAATTGAATTTCACCCCTCAATAAAATATAGAAATTCCTATCCTGAGTTTCTAGGGGTGACAATAAGCACAGCCAAGTCCCTGTTGTAGGATATAGCAAAAAAAAAACTAGTATTGATGGATTGATGGACTTGGTGGCAGCTTGTGCTTGTGCACCACAAGACACAAAATGGCCGCCGATCACCCCAGAAAATAAGTGACAGAAAAACGCTTTGTGCAGCCTAAAAACCAGTGAGCAATTAACTAGCAGAAGTTGAATGATTCACAGCTGTAGATCGATCACTTCATTAGGTGTTGTTCCATTCCTAATCTCGCCCTCACAGCAGCTGCATCCTCTCCCTACACTAATCAGAGCAGAGTGACGTGCGGCACTACGTGACTCCAGCTTAAATAGAGGCTGGGTCACATGCTGCACTTGGCCAATCACAGCCATGCCATTAGTAGGCATGGCTGTGATGGCTTCTTAGTGCAAGAAGTAAAACGCTAGCTGATTGGCTGCTGTGCAGCCCTTCAGAATGCGGGAAGAAATTGCCGAACAACGGGCCCGAAACCGAACATTTTTGAAAACGTTCGGGTCCGGGTCCCTAACACCACAAAATTCGGTACAAACCCGAATTATACAGTTCGGGTTTGCTCAACTCTACCCAAAACCCCAGCTGAACTATGAGATTCCTGTGACAGTCACGTGTTTTGCATATAATGTGGTGTACTTCATTATGTGCACTAAATGTCCAACTCAGAGTCTTTATGTGGGAGGAATGGGACAGATACTCAGAGCGAGGATAAGGTTTCACCATCATTCTATTACGGAAAAATAAATCAACTTTCCTTATTGCCAAACATTTTGGTGATCCAGGCTATAGCACTACAGACCTCCTAGTTTTAATATTAAAGGGTCATTTCAAATCACAAAGGAATAGACAGGATTGGGAATATAAATATTTTACTGTCTTTTATACACTTAACACAGGACTGAATTTGTTTCAAGGATTTATGGCCTGCTATAATATTTTAAGGAGAGGGGGGGATTGTCTCATCTCTGAACTCAGAGACAAACTGTCACATGGCCTATCTGGAAACTAATTATGGGCTCTTTCTCCAAGACCATTCCTCTGTGTTTTGTGGTTGCTGTTTTTGAATTTATTACTCTATCTATCTGTTCTTTCATGTGTATATCCACATTTCTTTAGATTTTTTTTTATTTAATTTAATTTTTTCATTTCCGGCCTGAAGAAGAGGCTTGAGAGTCTTGAAAGCTTGCCTTATAACATCATTTATTTAGTTAGCCATTAAAATGTATCAATCTACAACATTTTATATTGTTTCTCTTCTAGAGAAACTTGATGCTCTCTTTTAGAGAGCATCAAGACTTTCAAACTTGGGAAACCCCTTTAAAACTAATTTATTTTTATTAAATAGTTTTGCAGATCTAATTTCATTCTACCCACTAAATTCCAAACCTTTGCCAAATCTTCCGTCCTAAGCAGTGCTTTACTAAATATATAAAAACCTTGGCTTTTACTATGTTTGCTTAATCCAAACCACAGAAAATGTCAAAAGGAACAATATTCCATTGTGCTCTTTCCTCTTTGTTGCTTTTAAATAGATTGCATAATCTCATAAATATTCATTTCAAGATATAAACTTAAGTTAACCTAATGTTATTTTAAGCTGCAGGTAGAGCAAGGAAGTAGAGAACAGAATCATATTACACCAACAACAAAAAGGATAATAGCAGCAGGCTCCATTGTTTGTCTAGTCTTGACCTATAATTGAAAGATTGAAAATGCATAGTTCTTATGAGAACTCAAAAAGCTGATTCACTTATCTTCAACTGAAAAAGCTTTTCACAGGCGTTATGGTATATTATGGAGTGCAGTATTATCACTCTGTGGAATTTATAGACCAAGTAATGCACTGGAAATACTTTGATAGCACGACAATGCCCAGCTGCTCTGAAGAGAAAGGTGAAAGGCCTCAAGATAATGCTTACAAGAATCTCTTAGGATGCATTTGTACAGATGATGTTTCTGACCTAAGGGATTCTTGTCTCACTGTATCAAAATTCACTGCTCTTTTGAAAAAAAAAAAAAAAGATGCTATTTTGCACCGTTCAGTAGTTTACACGAAGGTTCACAAGAACAGAATCTGCTCTTGTCATGCTCCTTTTCATGTTTCCTTTCAAGAAAGTTCCTTTGTTTGATGCTAAAAAAAACACCCACAGAGAATGTATGTCTGTGCACTCGAGACTGTAAATCCCAGCAAATCATGGTAGAACTCAACTGTTGCAGCTCAGTTTTGTAGTGGCTATCTCATTCCATTCCTGCGGCAAAGAAGCTTTGATTAGGGCCAAGTAAAACATTCTAGAATTGAGGAGCAGTTCTACAATTTAGCTCAGATTCTGTTTTCCAAAGCTTCTTCGAGCAGCTAAAAAAGTGTTTGCCTTTCCCAATGTAAAAACTACAGGCATTGTTGTTCTGGGGTACCCCTAATTAGGACTTAAGGGACCTTAAGGCTCTTGGGGATCTTGGCTGAGAGACATTGATAGTAATGGAAATTGTTTGGATTTAATACAAAAGTACTTGTATATGAAGGAATAGAAAAGTGCTTCCGATTGCATTCTAATATGCTCAGCTTATGAGGGTTTATTTTCTGGTGGTGGAATTGTAAAACAAAATTCAATTGTTCCATAGTTTTCCTTTTTTTTTTTTACAGCATTCACTATGCAGTAAAACTGACTTGTGCTCTTCCTTCTTCAGGTCAGTACGAATCCGGCAACAGTTTTTATTGTGTTTTGATACTGAAAAAAAATAAAAATATATTTTTCAACATCATTTTTTGACCCATATTTACTTTTTTGTAGTTATGTTTGTGGAGCTTTGTGAGGTCTCATAATTTGCAGGGTGATCTGTTCTTTTCATTGATACAATTCTGGGATATGTATGACTTTCATTTTTTATACTAGGAGAAGCCGGCAAAAAATGACCTTAAACTATGCCAGCATGGGAGATGGCATAGTTTAAAACATCTTGCATTGCCGAAGGCAGCAAGAGCCCGCGCCTCTACATAACTTTCACACATCCAGCAGAGAGGAATTAAGACTGGCCTATAATCCGCCCGTCTTAATAAATGCCCCCCTTAGTTTTTACATACAGGCTGAACACTGGACACACTTAAATTTCCCTTGGGGAACCCACTACTCAAGACATTTTTCTCCTCTTCATAGAACCTACTCCTTACTAAAGATTCCTTAATTGTGTGACATCTTTTAAAACTCAATATTGGTTTTCTACTTGTCCTACCTTTTAAACTGACATTATTCTCGAGCATCTGCCATTATTAAATATCGCTTTACAAATCACCAAGGCCATTGGATTGTATCTAAAGGTAAATAATGCATGTCCCCATTCTTCTGTCCTCCAAGACTGTCTTTTTTTCTTACTGGTCATTAAAGGTGTTCTCCAGGAAATAAAAAAAATGAAAATACTTAAGTATTACTTTATTATAAATATACTCCCAAATACCTTACATTAGTTATAAAGGCTTGTTTTGTCTAGGGAGCGATCATTAGGAAAAACAAAATGCCCGCTGTCTTATTAGTACACACATAACCTGTCCTAATCACTAGTGTTGAGCGCGAATATTGGAATTGCGAATTTTAACCCCTTAGTGACCACCCATACGTGTTTTTACGGCGGTCACTAAGGGGCCTTAGGCTGGGCCGCAGCGTGGAGTGCCGATCTGGGCTGTTTAACGCAATGGCGCCGGCTGCATGTAAAGTGGTAACAGAGGGAGCGGACTCCCTCTGTCTCCCATCAGCACCCCGCAAATGCGATTGTGGGGTGCTGATGTGCTGGGAAGCTTACCTGGCTACCGATCAGGGACCCGAGCCTGTCTTCCTGCATCTCCAGAAGACTGTGCCTCTCTGGCACAGCCTGCTGGTCAAAGTTGGAATAGCATTGCTATTAAAATGTAATGCATTATAGACATAATGCATTACATTTTAAAAGCAATCAAAATACTGTATATTATAGCCCCCTTGTGGGACTATTAAGTAGTAAAAAAAAATAGAAAAAAATACACATTAAATAAAAAAAATTCCATAAAATAAAAAAATATGCTTTTTTTCCATTGAAAATACGCCCGGACTACATAAATATTACGTAAATTATCCCGTATAGTGAACGCCGTAAAAAAAAAAAAAAAAGACAGAATTTCTAATTTATTCTTAGTTTCCACCGAAAAAAAACTTAATAACAAGCGATCAAAAAGCGGCATTTACTCCAAATTGATACCAATGAAAAATACAAGTCTTCCCTCAAAAATTAAGTTCTCAATCAACTCCATAGAATAAAAAATAAAGTTATGGGTCTTGGGAAGTGGCAATGCAAAATAATTTTTTTGGTTAATACTGCAAAAAAAAAAGTAGTAAAACGTCAAAAAAATGATAAGTATTTAGTATCACTGTAATCGTACTGACCCAGAGAATAAAGATAGTATGTTATTTGTACCGAAAAATGAACGCCGTAAAATTTATAATGTAAAAACGCAGTGGCAGTATTGCTATTTTTCCCCATCTCCCTCCCAGAAAGAGTTAATAAAAGTTAATCAGAAAGTTACATGTACCCCAAAATGGTGCCATTAAAAATGACATCTTGTCCCATAAAAAACAAGCCCTCATAAAGCTATATAGACGAAAAAATAAAAAAAGTTATAGTTCTTGGAACGAGACCATGAAAAAAGGAAGTAAAATGCTTGGTCATAAAGGCCCAAACAGGCTTGGTCACTAAGGGGTTAATAGCGAATATCTACACTTTGAGAATTTGCGAATATTTAGAATATAATGCTATATATTCATATTTGTGACTAGTGTTGATCACGAATATTCTAATCGTGAATTTATTGCAAATTTATCTCCAATTTATCGCGAATATCGGCACTTAGCAACATCCCTAGCAACCAAGTTGCCCACCCCTTAGTGTTGATCGCGAATATTCTAATCGCGAATTTTATGCAATCAAGTAAATAATGACTGGAGATCACAAATTCTCAAATTTGCGAATTTATGGTGAATATTCGGCCAAAACTTGTGAAATATCGCAAATTCGAATATTGACTATGCCGCTAATCACTACTTATCACACAGGAGGACAAGTTACTTCACAACACTCCTCCTCTCTGCTCTGCTTATCAGGAATTATCATCCTAACTAAATACAGTTTATTATGGTCATCAGCTGAATCTTTGAAGGAATGGAGTTCATGAGCAGATGTGGCTAATGAGCAGCAGCACTTGTATGCAGTCTCCATAACCACAGTCTGTCCTCTCTGTACTTCATGTCTCCTCATGAACTCCATTCCTACAGAGATTCAGCTGAAGATCTTCTCATCTGTATTCAGGATCATAATCTCTGACATGTAGGGGAGGAGGATGAGGCAGCTCTTTACCTCAGTGTGAAGTAAATTGTCCTCCTGTGTGATTAGGACAGGTTTTGTGTGGACTAATAGGAAAGTGGACATTTTGTTTCTCTTAAGGTACTTTCACCCATTTGTTGAAGGATTCCTGTCCAGCAGTCCTGTCAACGGAACTGCCCAACGGATCCGTTAAAACATTTGACAATTGTATTGAAATAACTGATCCATCTTTCCGTTGTCATCAGTAAAAACGGACCCGTTATTTATTATTTTACCATTTTTAAAGGTCTGCGCATGCGCAGAGTGGAAGAACGGATCCGTTAATTTTCAATGACAGATCCGCCCTTAATACATTTCAATGGAAATTAATGGCGGATCCGTCATTCTGTCAAGTGTTTCCGCTTTTTTGGACGGAGATAAAAATACAACATGCTGCGCTTTTATCTGCGTCCAAAAAACGTGAATGGACTGAACTGAAGACAAACTGATGCAAACTGAATGGATTGCTTTCCATTCAGAATGCATTAGGATAAAACTGATCATTTTTTTTTTTTCCGTTATTGAGCCCCGAGGACGGAACTCAATGACGGAAAAGAATAACGCTGGTGTGAAAGTACCCTAAATCATTGCTCCCTAGACAAAATGAGCCATATAACTAATGAAAGGTATTTGGAAATATATTTATAATAAAGTAATATTTATATATTTTAATTTTCTTAATTTCTGGTGAACCCCTTTAACTCATCTTTCTTGTGATTTAAAGCTTTCTAAAAAGATCTATCTAGCACCGCTTCAAGGTATACTCTCTCTAGGAGATATACCACTGCCTGATCTATGAATTCGCTCTCATCGCTAATGATTTTTCTTAATTGTATGTGGGGTGGAAGCTACTAAAGTACAAGAATGAATTGGTGGCAGTTGTTTTTTTAAGTAGTCGTCATTTATGTATCCCCTTTTAACCTGAATCATCACATCAAGAAATTCCAGCTGTGTGGCATCAATTTTGCTGGTGAATTTCATATTCATAGTAGTACAAATATTTGAATACTGCACAAAATGCTAAAATTACACTTGTCCATATTATAAAAACATCATCAATAAATCTCAAAAATAATCTTATTAAGGTAATAAAATGATTTTTTACTGTCAATATATAATCCTCTTCAAAAATGACGAGAAATAAATTGGTAAAAGTATAAGACACTGGCGTTCCCCATAACTGTTCCTATTTTTTGCTAGAACCATCTTTTTCATGACATGAATGCATTATGTGTCACGATAAAATCAAATGATTCCCCAACAAAATCAACATATTCCTTGCTCTTAATATTTTGTCTGAAGATGAGGTGGATAGATTGTACTCCCAACTCCTGAAGGGTGCACGTATACTGTATAAACCTTCTACATCAATAGAGGCTCAAAAATACTCCTTTTGCCACAGTACATCTTTAATGCCCTCTAAAAAAAAAAATCACCTGTGTGCCCCACTAAAAAAAGTATCTCCGGTTTGCCAATCTGCATAAGGGTCCTTCTGATCCACGAAGATGGACCCTGCTACTATTTTCTTACATTATCCTAAATTCTTTATAGATTGTAAGTTCAATAGGTATCCTCTATTAACCCTTTCATGACCCTGCCATATTTCACCTTAAGGACCAGGCTGTTTTTTGGAAAATTGACATGTGTCACTTTACATTTCAGTCAATATTATTTACTTTAAAAATAAAATTAAAATGGGGATTGCAGTCAGCACAACCCAATACACAGGTGCACGTTGCTATGGTGAAATACACATACAAACGTAAAAACAAAGGTGCAATGGCGTGGGAGGCGTGGTGACCTCCATGCAGTCATGCACACCTGACTAGTGGATCCGCCCTGTAGGCTGGTTTTAAAGTCAGTATAAAACTGAGTCTGCTTTATAGAACTTACCAGAAGCCATTTGGTTCCAGGAGAAGTACTAGTGGGCTCAGCATGCATGTTGGTATTTGCATCCCTTGATCTGATGAACGCTGTATGGCACCAGACGGGGTTACAAGCAGAGTGTATCTGGCATGCATGCTGCACCTGCACTCCCTGGATTTTGTGTGGCTGATATGGCCCATAAAAGGTAAGAATTAATGTTAGGGACCACTCAAAGAGGCAACCGTGACGTGGTGGGTGGCTTACATAATTTGGCAAAAATATAAACTAATGCCTCTTCTAACATCCAGCATAGTGGCAGGACGGAGCTCTAGCTGCAGTGTGCCATTGCACCTTTGTATGTTTAAAAAAAAATCCCAAATTTACCAAAATTTGAAAAATTTGCAACTTTCCAAATTATAATTTCTCTGCTTTTAAAACAGAGTGAGATTTCCCATATTTCTACTTTATATTTGAATCTTTTTGTGAATGCCATTTTATTTTTTGGGGGTGTTAGAAGGCTTATAAATTTTGAAGCAAATCTTGAAATTTTTTGGAAAACCAAAACCCACTTTTTTAAGGACCAGTTCAGTTATTAAGTCACTGTGGGGCTTACATAATAGAAACCACCCACCATAAATTGCCCCATTTTAGAAACCCCTCAAGGGATTCAAAACTGATTGTTAACTCTTTAGGTGTTCCACAAGGAAAATGTAGATCAACTTTCAGAATTTCACTTTTTTGGCAGATTTTCCATGTTGATCAATTTTTTCCGGTAATAAAGCAAGGGTTAACAACCAAAAAAAACTCAATATTTATTACCTTTATTATGTAGTTTACAGAAACATTCCATTTGTGATTGTAAACTTCTGTGCGGGCACACGGCAGGGCGCAGAAGGAAAGGAGTGCCATATGTTTTTTGAAGGGAAGATTTCACTGGGATAATTTTAAGTTGCCATGTCACATTTCAAGACCCCCTGATGCACCCCTAGAGTAGAAACTCCAAAAAAGTGACCATATTTTGGAAACTACAGGATAAGGTGGCAGTTTTGTTGGTACCATTTTAGGGTATAAATGATTTTTTGTTGCTCTATGTTACACTTTTTGTGAGAGAAGGTAACCAAAAAATAGCTGTTTTGGCACAGTTTTTATTTTTTGCTTTTTACAATGTTCATCTGACAGATTAGATCATGTGCTATTTTTATAGAGCAGGTTGTTACGGATGCGACAATACCAAGTATGACTACTTTTTTTGTTGTTTGTTTCAGTTTTACATAATAAAGCATTTTTGAAAAAAAAATGATTTTTTTTAGTGTCTCCATATTCTGAAAAACATCGTTTTTTTTTTTTGGGCAACTGTCTTATGTAGGGGCAAATTTTTTGGGGAGATGTGATAACGGTTTGATTGGTACTATTTTAGGGTGCATATGACTTTTCAATCACTTGTTATTACACTTTTTGTGATGTAAGGTGACAGAAAATTAATTTTTTGACAGTTTTTTTTTTTTTGCATTGTTCACCTGTGGGGGTTAGGTCATGTAATATTTTTATACAACAGGTGGTTATGGAAATGGTTATACCTAATATGTATCTTTTTTAATTTAAGTTTTACACAATAAAAGCATTTTTTAAACAAAAAAAATTCATGTTTTAGTGTCTTTTTTATTTTTTGGGTGACTGTCTTATGTAGGGTCTCATTTTTTTGCGGGATGAGATGACAGTTTGATTGGTACTATTTTGGAGTGTGTATGACTTTTTGGCTTTTTTTATGCTGTTCACAGACCTGGTTGTAACGGATATGGCAATACCTAATATGTCAATTTTTTTATTTTTTACACTTTTAACACAATAAAAGCATTTTTGAAACAAAAACAAATCATGTTTTGTTGTCTCCATATTCTGAGAGCCATAGTTTATTTTTTATTTTTTGCCTGATTGCTCATACGCCTTTTTGATCTCTTGGTCTTTGACTTTTTGTGATGTAAGGTGACAAAAAGCACACTTTTATTTCATTTTTTCTACGGTGTTCAGGTGAGGGGGTGGATCATGCAGTATTTTTATAGAGCCGATCGTTACGGAAGCGGCAATACCCAATATGTCTTTTTTTTCTTCTCCATTTTTTTTTTTAATTTTCCAATGCATTGCCCCTAATGGGCCGGATCTCACAGGCTTCTGTAGAAGACAAGCCCCAATGCCTGCTGCCTTCTCTGCCATCGGGTCCCTGTCACTGCAGCGCTGGGTCCCAATAGAGATGCGGAGGGCACCCGTACCGTCCGCAAACCCTCTGCATGCCGCAGGCAGCTTTCAAGGGGTTAATACGCAGCAGGGGCCCGGCTGTCAGTGACTGCCGAGTCCGTGCTGCTGATCGGGCAGGCGTAGCTCCTGCACCCGCCCGATCAGCCTGCTGTACATGTATGGTGATGGTCCTAAAGTCATGTCCACCAGCGTCATACATGTAAGACGGAGGTCCTGTACAAAGTCCTGGTAATGAGCGTTTACTTTATGCCTACTAGTCATCTGCTTTATCTATATTTTGGCTAGAGATTTAGGGGGACATTTATTAAGATTGGCATTTTAGATGCCGATCTTAATAAAGCCCCATAGCTAGCGGAGGATCTGCCGACGACTTTAGGAAGAGGCGCAGGCCTCTCCATAACTTTGGCACATCCAGCGCCAGTTCAAAATGTAACACAGCTTCTGAGCTCTCTTACATTTTGACCATTTTCTATGCGTAAAACAGGCATAGAAACTGGCAAATGAGACAGGCCTGCAAGCCCCTTCCCCACCCACACCATGCCCACAATTTTAGACCTGGCATGAGCGGGGAAAAGTCGCACCTAATATAGGCGTATTTCAGTATAATAAAATTATTACATAGGAGAGATTTATAAAGGTACTAACCCCTTTTCTGGCATAGAAAACTCACAAATTTTGGCATAAGTCATGGTTTGAGACAAAATGTATGTCTTTTCAGCCACTCTTCTAAAATTTAGGCATGGCATGGACTGGAGAAGACATACCGTGGCGTACATAATGCCAGTCTTAATAAATCTTATCTATAGTGCTTGCTACATTGTGGCTAACTATGTGGTTTGCTGTTATAAGGAATATGTTCCTGAACACCACAAGGCACAGTAGAATTTGTGTTCTGTTACATTTTTCTAAAGCCCCGTGTAGTAGAAATAGAATATGGTGTGCTGCTTTACATCCTCTATGACAATGTGCTCAGGGAAGCGTGTAAATAGCAAGACACTTTTTTGAGCTTTCAATGCCTTTCATTTCTATTCTACTATGTGCTAACAGCAGAAACCTCTGGTATCCAGTTTGTCCATAAAAATGTTGGCTGTGATTTTTGCATGAGTTGTCCAGAAAAAAAGAACAAATAAGATTGGCTAATATCTAAGCTGGTTGGATTATTTTTGCTGTTTTTTGCTTTGTCTCTTATGATCTCGTCTGATGGTTATACATTTGAGCACAATACTCAGATATTTAGGCAAGCTATATCCTTTATGCACAAGTACTACAAATACCATTCATTTTATAAGGTTAGATGAGTGAAACTTTTTTCACATATCTCAGATTGTTTCAGGAATGTCTGCACTGGTCCCATAAATCTAAATGGGGAATGCGAAAATCCCTTTCTACATCCTGTAGAAACATTCCCTTTGACATGTTTGTAACTTATTTTGACCCCTTTCACACGGGCGTCATGTTTGACGCCCTGATAAGAGGCAGGTGCGTTGCGGGAAAATGCACGACTTTTCCACGCATGTGCAAACTGTTGTAATGCGTTTTGTACGCGCGTGCGAAAAATCGGTACCCAGGTACCCAGACCCGAAGCCGGACTTCATCACTGAAGTCCGGTTTCGGGTTGAGTATTCTGTATATTTTATTATTTTCCCTTATAACATGGTTATAAGGGAAAATAATAGCATTCTCACTACAGAATTCTTAGTAAAATGTACATTAAGGGGTTAAAAATAAAAAAATATAAACTCACCTTATCCACTTGATCGCTGTAACAATCCTACAGGCTCACCTGAGTCAGAGGACAGCTGGCTGGAGGTAGAAGTGGAGCCCAGTGGCAAGGACCGCAGGCAAGTAGTAGGTGCAGGAAGTCTGGCAGAGGCGTAGTCGGTTGGCAGGCGGTGGGTCAGGGCAGGCGGCAGTAACCATGGTCAGACAATCCGGATGGGCAACGGTGGTAGCAGTTCAGTAGGAAGGGACAAAGCAGAAGAGTAGACGGTAGTCAATTCCTGGTCAGCAGTGGACTTATGGTAGTAGCAAGAGCAGCAGATGAAGAGAAGTTTGATCAAGGCTCAGGAGCTCAATAATCAGCAAGCTGGAGTGCAAGGGGCTGGACTTATACCAGGTGTGGAGAATCAAGGGTGATGAGCTTAAATAATAGGCTTCAGGGAGGAATGTTCTGAGAGGACAGTAGCCTAGTAAGCAGGGCTACCGCCTGGGATGTGGCTGGTCACGGGTTCGAATCCCAACAGTACTGCCCCCCCTTCCAAAGTAACCTCCGGGCACCGCAGGGGCAGCCTTACTGGGTGCCATTGGTGGAACTTTTTTACTAGTATGGAGGCGTGTACGTTTTCTTCTGGCTCCCAGGAGTTATCCTCGAGAGGGTAACCCTCCCACCCAATTAGGTATTGTAGTCTTCCCCGGTGGATCCTGGAGTCAAGAATCTTTGCAACAGGGTATTTTTCTTCACCCTGTACCCTCACGGGTGGTGGAGGGGGCGAGTGGCGGCCTGTGAAGGTGTTCTCCACTTATGGCTTGAGGAGGGAGCAATGGAAGACAGGGTGCACCCTAATGGAGTCCGGAAGGTCGAGCCGGAACGTGACCTCGTTGATTTGTGCGGTGATCCAGAACGGACCCATGTATCTTTGGGCCAACCTTTTGGAGGGGACCTTCAATCTGAGGTTCCCGGTGGACAGCCACACCTTGTCTCCCACATGGAATCCTGGGGTGGGTTTTCGGCGTCTATCTGCTCCCTGTTTAAAGCACCTCTGGGCGAGCTGGAGGTTGTCAATAATGTTCTTTTGTGTCTCCTGTAGGGTTGTTAGGCGTTCGTCCACTGCTGGGAGGGTGGAGGCGACGGGTAGGTGGGGAATAAACACCGTGTGCGAGCCTGTGTTAGCAAAGAAGGGGCTGTGCTTGGTTGAGCTTGCTCAGCATTGTTGTAGGCGAACTCGGCCGTGGGGAGATGGTCAAGCCAGTCATCCTGCAGGTGGGAGCTGAAACAGCATAGGTACTGCTCTAGGGTCTAATTAGTTCTCTCCGTCTGCCCGTTTGACTGAGGGTGGAAAGCGTAGGACAGGTTCACTGTGAACCCCGTGAGCCAGGCAGAAGTTCTTCCAGAACTTTGAGGCAAATTGTTCACCTCGTCCGGGATCCCATGCAGCCTGAAGACCTCTCTGAGAATAAGATCGGCCGTCTGTTTGGCGGTGGGTAGGCCTTTGTAGGGGATGAATTGGTCCATCTTGGTGAGGCGGTCGACCATGACCAGGATGGTGTTCATCCCTTTGGAAGGAGGAAGGTCTACCACAAAGTCCATGGAGATCGAGCCCCAGGGGCGGGAGGAAATCAGGAGGGGTTGTAACAGACCCACGGGAGAGGAATGAGGAGTCTTATTGCGGGCACAGAACGTGCACCAGGAGATGTACCTCTTGATGTCTTCCTTGTATGTTGGCCACCAGAAGGAACGGGAGAGAAGCTCCTGGGTCTTTCTTGTGCCCAAATGGCCGGCCAGCTTGGAGTCATGGTTGAGTTTGAGTACTTCGAGCCATGTGATTTCTGGTACATATAGTTGTAGGTCCTGATGAAACCAATGACCGTTCTTAAACGTAAGGCTGACATTCCCTGTGGGGTGGGCGAGGAAGGGGTTATTTTCATATCCTTCTTTGATTGTGCCCAGGAGTTCTTTTTAGTGGGTGGCCCCTGTGACCCTTCTCTTGGGTAGGATGTTGTTTTGGCCCTTGTTACTCTGTGAGGGCTCGGAAAACATTCTGGAGAGGGTGTCAGCCTTACCGTTTTTTGATTGGGGGCGATAGGTGATGAGAAAGTTGAAGCAGGAAAAGAATAGGCTCCATCTGGCCTGTCTGACTGAGAGTCTCTTAGCATTGCGGATCAACTCGAGGTTCTTGTGGTCAGTTAGTACGATTATGGGGTTGGTGACTCCCTCCAGCAGGTGTCTCCACTCGGAGAAGGCATCCTTGATGGCCAGTAGTTCTTTGTTCTCGATATCATAGTTCTTCTCGGAGGGGGACATCTGGCGGGAGAAATATGCGCACGGGTGTAATAGCATCTTCTCTCCTGTCCATTGTGACAGAACTGCCCCACCGCGGAGTCTGATGCATCCACTTCGACTGTAAATGGCAGCTTGGGGTTCGGGTGGATTAGGATTGGAGCAGAAGTGAACAGGAGTTTCAATTTGGTGAAGGCCTCCTTGGCCTCGGGTGTCCAGGAGAAGGGGACTGCCTTCTTGGTGAGTTGGGTGATTGGTGCTATGACCTTGGAGAAGTTCCAGATAAACTTCCGATAGAAGTTGGCGAAGCCAATGAATCTTTGTATCTCCTTCTTGTTTCTCGGAACGGGCCAGTTCATCACCGCTTGGACCTTCCCCAGATCCATACTTAGGCCCTCTGGGGAGATGATGTATCTGAGGAACTGAGCGGTGGTTCGCTCAAACTCCCATTTCTCTAGCTTGATATAGAGAGAGTTCTGTCGGAGTCTCTGCAGTACCCTGAGGACGTGTTCGCGGTGCTGCTCGAGGTCTTCAGAGAAGTTCAAGATGTCGTCCAGGTAAACGACTACAAACAGATCCAGCATGTCCTTAAGGACGTCGTTAATGAAGTGGTGGAAGGTAGCGGGAGCCAGAAAGGCATGACCAGGTACTCGAAGTGACCATAACGGGTCCGGAAGGCGGTCTTTCATTCGTCCCCAGGGCGGATTCGGACGAGGTTGTAGGCCCCTCGAAGGTCGAGTTTAGTGAAGATATTCGCTGCCCGGAGTCTCTCGAGGGGTTCTGAAATCAGTGGGAGCAGGTACCGTTTTTTTTAACTGTTATGTCGTTAAGCTTTCTGTAGTCTATGCAGGGACGCAGGGAGGAGTCTTTTTTCTCTATGAAAAAAGGGGGCTCCCGCGGGGGAGGTAGAGGGCCAGATGAACCCCTTCCTCAGGTTGAACAGCCGGAAGAAGCGGGACGCCGCAAAACAGCCGTCACTGTCATTTGTGTATCCTGGTGAGTCTCCCCCGTCCCCACTGGTGGGATTCCTCACCCAAGCCCTGAAGATTCTATAATAAAGGGACAGTTTTTTCACGGATGGTGAGTGAGGCTCCTCTTTACTCTTTGCTATCATTTTGCTTTGTTTGGAGCATTGCACCCTGTGTTTCCGCTGGATCGTGAGGCCAATTTGGACATTGGAAGCTTCTGGGTGAGAGGGGCGGTGCCGTCAGTCTCTCTTTATCCAAATTCTTGAAGTTCGGTGACCTGCTTACGCAGAGTGGCCATTGCGGACTCCATAGTGGGGCTGATTATTCTGTAACAATCCTACAGGCTCACCTGAGTCAGAGGACAGCTGGCTGGAGGTAGGAGTGGAGCCCAGTGGCAAGGACCGCAGGCAGGTAGTAGGTGCAGGAAGTCTGGCAGAGGCGTAGTCGGTTGGCCGGCGGTGGGTCAGGGCAGGCGGCAGTAAGTGTGGTCAGACAATACAGATGGTCAACGGTGGTAGCAGTTCAGTAGATAGGGACAAAGCAGAAGAGTAGTTGGTAGTCAATTCCTGGTCAGCAGGGGACTTATGGTAGTAGCAAGTGCAACAGATGAGGAGACGCTTGATCAAGGCTCAGGAGCTCAATAATCAGCAAGCTGGTATGCAAGGGGCTGGACTTATATAGGGAAGTACCAGGTGTGGGGAATCAAGGGTGATGAGCAAGGCTTGGCAAGACTGAGGTTAAATAATAGGCTTCAAGCAGGAATGTCCTAAGAGGATGGTAGCCTAGTAAGCAGGACTACCGCCTGAGATGTGGCTGGTCACAGGTTTGAATCCCGACAATCGCGTAGTTGCGATCTCTTTCTCAAGCATTAGCTGCCTAAAGGACCTGTGATGATGTCACTGGTCCATCACCATGGTGATGGACCATGTGATGTGATGTCACCACATGTCCTTTAGCTGGCAGCTAATGCTTGAAGAAGAGAGAAGAGATCAGCAACTACGCGATCAAGTGGATAAGGTGAGTTTATTATTATTATTTTTTAACCCCTTAATGCACATTTTACTAAGCATTCTGTAGTGAGAATGCTATTATTTTCCCTTATAACCATGTTATAAGGGAAAATAATAAAGATCAGGTCACGTCTCTTAGCAACCTTGTGGAAAAATCGCACTGCATCCACACTTGATTGCGGATGCTTGCGATTTTCACGCAGCCCCATTCACTTCTATGGGGCCTGTGTTGAGTGAAAAACACAGAATATAGAACATGCTGCGATTTTCACACAATGCAGAAGTAATGCGTGAAAATTACCGCTCATGTGCATAGCCCCATAGAAGTGAATGAATCAGGATTCAGTGTGGGTGAAATGCGTCCAAGTGACGCATTGCACCCACGCGGAAAACTCGCCCGTGTGAAAGGGGCCTTTCAGACACAGACATTTTTGCCATGTGTAATTATACCCTTATGCTCATGCACACAGCTAAATACGGGCTCCCTACAATATCCAAGTCTCACAGAGATTTTTCTTTTTTTATGTCTTCATGTGGAATCTGAGAGAAAAAAATATAGTGGTCTTTTAGATTGGATGCTGCATTACGGACATATTCTTACATTGAGCTCTTGCGTTTAGGAAAGACTACTTCCATAAAATGATGCTTTGCTAAGGAACCTTATGGCAGCATGTGCGAACTTCATGTTCTGCCTCACAAGCTTGAACTTCATGTTGTGCCTCACCATCACAAGTTTTTGGGAATATTGCTTTGCTGTGTGCATGAGTCCTAAGGCAGGGTTCACACCTGCGCATCCCGCTTCGCGCGTACGACGCTCTATCTTTACTTTTATTTTCGCATCGTGAAAATGAAAGTAAAAATCGCGCGTCGTGCGCGAGTTTGCGCTATGTATCCCTATGGGGGATGCGCGACAATACGCCCCAAAGAAGCTTCTGTACTTCTTTGGGTGTAGGGCGTTTTACAGCGCGTTCGTATGCCCTGTAAAAAGCTCGGGTGAGAGCTTTTCCATAGGGAAACATGGGTTTTCGCCTATTGAGCATTTTACAGGGCGTAGAAACACGCTGTAAAACGCTCAAGTCTGAAACCAGCCTAAAGGTACAACCACACAGCATGGCACAGCAGTCAAGTACTGCATAGCCAGACCCAGTGCAGTGGGCTCCACTGCTTAGTTGGTCTGCAAAGTTAATAGATCTGCAATATTGAAGGTGCCTCATGTCCATTAACATTGAAGATCGATAAAATAGTGCAATCCTAATTAGTCAATTGGAGCCCATTGTAGCTCGTATGGCCGTGTGGAACACAAACGCAGTGTAGATGAGTTGCACCCACAATATGACTGTGCTCTGTGGCCATACCCAAATGTTTTTTAGCACTGTTGTAGAATACAATATATAAAAGTCCAGATAAATAACCATCCGCAAGATAAATTGAAAATTAAATAAGAAAAGTTGCTTTTCTCAGAGACATTGTATCTTTTGAGGATTATCTTAGGTTCTTTGCATGTGACTTTTATAACAACCTTTTCTTTCTGCATATTATAGCTGCAGGTGCTAGTGCCAAAAGATGAATAACCCACGCTCTGCATAAATGTATAGAGAGCCCAACTTTACTGATAAAGGATCTTAAAACTTCTTGATTATACCGTATACTTCCACTATAACATTTAGTTCCACGGACAAAGTGGGAGCCTAACTATAATGATGAAACATACTTTATCCGGGATTACGTTAATGACTGCATTTATTCAAAGAAAGGAGATTTAGTGCTATGCTAGGGAACTAATAACTATGACTATGCTAGAGAAAATTATTACTACTTATATAACTATCAATAGTTATGAAAGAGCTCCTTTCTGAAACTGTAGGAAGTACAGTATGCGGAAGACTTTGATTAAATGAGTAGAATATGGCGGATTCACACAGGAATCATTGAGTTTAAGCTACAGACTCAATTACAGAACAGTAATTACACAACTGAAACAGAGTTCAGAATAATGGCAAGTATGTATATTCTTTTAATTTCTGATCTAAATACTAGACATTAAAATGACATCAAATGCTCAGTCAGTGTGTGATTGATTCATTCATGCATTCAAAATTCATTATGATCTGCTGGGTGTAGATATAAGACTAGGGAGAATTACACATAGTGTATTACAGAGAACAGTTTATGGGCCTCTTACCCTCAGAAGCTGATAAGATGTTCTCAAGGTACATAAAGGCTGCGCACAAAAAATAGCAGATGCTCCATGGAATAATCCTTCAATGATATAGAAATTAAAATTTGTCCATAACACATTTAATATTGCTGATACAAATAATGTCCAATGTAATAACCAAAATCTCTGATACACAAACATTCAAACAATATTCCATTCAAATATGTAAAAAATCTATAAACATCCAGAATATTCAGCATATCAGGCCATCCTAAACCTTCCTGATGCCTGTACAATTATCCCAGACTGTGCTATAAGTGAAACCGCATACATGTATTGCTGTTGGTGTCCAATTAATCCTCACTGGGCGCTCCCATATATTTGCCCTGTGTGGAGCACACAATACATAGGTAATTAATATTTGATGAGGACCAGTTTATCTGTAGACATGGAGATCCTATAAGTCTGGTTGGCGGTGTGCCACGTGTTGGCGTGGTGAAGTTTCACTTCACGAGCTCCTCCCCCGTTGTGTAATAACCACTGAGGAAGAGGTCAGAGGTACATTGGGACCTCGAAACGCGTTTGGTAACAACTAAAATTTAAGCTCCAAATACCTCCTAATCAGCGTACGCTGGAACTTTGAAACAAAGCCTTGGCTTAGTGTGGACACGGAGATCACACTCCTGGTCGAATCACTTCTCAATCTGTGAATCGAGCCCCGGTCGGCAGTTGCCTTCCATCTCAAACCACCCTTTGAACACAACGGGGGAGGATCTCGGGGAGCTCGTGAAGTGAAACTTCACCACACCAACACGTGGCACGCCGCCAACCAAGCGGAAAGTGATGAGTTATTGGCCAGCTGAGTGTGTCGGAATACTGGTGGGATAAAGGTAAGACGAGGAGCGCACAGTGTATGGTGGGACGCCACCATTTACACATGGACTCTGCCCCATCGGTTATACATTTGCCTTAGTCAATTGCCTGACAAAAAGTGACTTATAGGATCTCCATGTCTACAGATAAACTGGTCCTCATCAAATATTAATTACCTATGTATTGTGTGCTCCACACAGGGCAAATATATGGGAGCGCCAAGAGAGGATTAATTGGACACCAACAGCAATACATGTATGCGGTTTCTTCTTTTTTGGGAATCATATTAGATATAGTTGGTTGTTGCATGATTAATTTGCAGTCCCTGCAATTTATATTTTAATTTTATTTTCATATCTATGACTTTTATTGAATTTTATTGGTTGATTATTAAATTACTTGTTTATGAGTGATGGATTTATGGACTTGGTGGCAGCTTTTTCTGGTACACCACAAGTCACAAAATGGCCGCCGATCACCCCAGAAAAAAGTGACAGAAAAACTCTCTGTGCAGCCTAAAAACCAGTGAGCAATTAACTAGCAGAATTTGAATCATTCACAGCTGTAGATCGATCGATTCATTAGGTGCTGTTGCTGACTTTTCCCTGCCTAATCTCGTCCTCACAGAAGCTGCGTCCTCTCCCTACACTAATCAGAGCAGTGTGACGTGCAGCACTACGTGACTCCAGCTTAAATAGAGGCTGGGTCACATGCTGCACTTGGCCAATCACAGCCATGCCATTAGTAGGCATGGCTGTGATGGCTTCTTAGGGCAACAAGTAAAGCGCTAGCTGATTGTCTGCTGTGCAGCCCTTCAGAAAGCGGGAAGAAATCGCCGAACAATGGACCCGAACCCGAAATTTTTTGAAAATGTTCGGGTCCGGGTCCGTGTCCCTAACACTCCAAAATTCAGTACGAACCCGAACTATGCTCGAACTGTTCGCTCAACACTAGCCACGAACACCCCAAAATTCGGTACGAACCCGACTATGCTCGAACTGTTCGCTCAACACTAACTGTTGCTGAGCTGACCCTCTAAAACATTAGGGGTGAGGGTCTGCTGGTGAGCTGACCCTGTAAAACATTATATGCAAGGGCCTTCAGGTGAGCTGACCCTGTAAAAGATTGTAGGTGTGTGCCTGCTGATAAGCTGACCCTCTAAAAGGTTGTAGGTGAGGGCCTACAGGTGAGATGACCCTGTAAAACATTATATGCAAGGGCCTTCAGGTGAGCTGACCCTGTAAAACCTTGTTTGCGAGGGCCTGCAGGTGAGCGGACCCTGTAAAAGATTGTAGGTAAGGGCCTGCTGTTATGCTGACCCTCTAAAAAATTATATGCGAGGGCCTGCAGGTGAGCTGACCCTTTAAAAGATGGTAGGTTAAGGCCTGCTGGTAAGCTGACCCTGTAAAAAATTGGCTACTGAGACTGGACTTGTTAGAAGACATGTTAGTGCTTAACCGACTTGAAGCATTATATGCTGCAATCCAACCAACCACCTGGTCGCACTGGTCTGACTTCTAGAGTGGTGTCCTGCGCCGCCCTGCTAACTGAGATATGAAGCTAGGAATCATGGATGATTGTTTTTCTTGTGCTCTGGCAGCAGACCTAGTTTCAACGCGCCCAGGGCCACGGCCTCTGCGTGCATCATCAGCATCACGGCCACTTCCCCATCCCTTACTGCTCGCCTTCTTCATTTTAAATGTTATATATGCTTGAAAATATGTCACACACACAGTAGCGTAGGATTTCAGGAGTTCCCCCTTCATAGTAGTTATTAACCAATTTCAGCAGTCCCCCTTTCAGTGAATGTGGGACTACTGAAAGGGGTTAATAACTACTGTGAAGGGCCTAGCCGTCTGGGCAACCCCACAGGTCATCCCCCCACCCCCCTTGTACTTGTTCCGCTGATCTGCTACTTGTGGGCTGCGGCGGGTCTCCCGGGATCACGTGTTGCAGGACGGGATTGGGCACTGAAGTGACTGAACTCATGCCCGAGCAGCCCGCAAGTAGCGGAACAAGTACAAGGGGGGTGGGGAACAGCCAAATAAAATAAAAAATGCTACCAGGCCAGCATAACATTCAGAGCACTGGACTAAATATCCGAGGCTCGAGCCCCAAATGTTTTTATAAATGATGATGTCAGCCATGCCGAAAGGCAACCGAGTTGCACAATGACAGAGTCTGTAGATGGCAGCATTATGATGAGGGCAGCAAGTGGCAAGGTGACATAGTGTGGATATGGCAGCAGCATGAGGAGATCATAGAGTGGCAAGTTGACACAGTGTGGAGATGGCAGCAGCAGCAACATCAGGAGGATACCATAGAGTGAAATAGTGACATAGTGTGGAGATCCTGCAGCAGCAGGAGGTTACCACAAAGTGGCAAGGTGACAGTTTGGAGATGGCAGCAGCTACATCAGGAGACCTGAAAGTGACCTGGTAACAGAGTGGGGCGGTGGGTAGCAATACCAGTACCCGCTGACGAAGGTGTGTGAAATAAGGAGCTCCTGGCATCAGATGTGTGGCATTAGGCGGGTTGCAGCATCAAAGTAGTAGCTGACGCAGGTAGTCAGAAGAAACTGGTATCTTGAATCAAAGTGTTGGTGTGGCTCAATAGATGATCTAGTCTGATGCATCAAGAATTTGTGGTTGGAAATCCTGGCGGATCCACGCCTGATTCATCTTGACAAAGTTCAGTCTCTCCACATTTTGGGCGGACAGACGAGTTCTTTTTGGGGTAAATATGGCCCCCGCCGCACTAATCACCCACTCTGATGCCACACTAGTGGACGGCATGACAGCTTTTCCAGGGCAAACTAGTTGAGGCCTCAAATCCAGTTTGGCTAGTAGTCCAGTGTATCTTCAATGTGGGGTGGCAGGGTGCTGTCCAAGTATGCCACCTCCTGCTGGTTCAGGTCCTGCTCCAGGTCTAGCTGCTGCTGTTGAGTAGTTTCTTCTCTAGGCGGGTGAATAAAGCTACTCATCAGCCACTCAGTCTCAGGCTGCTGCTGGCTGTAGGAGCTGGTACTGCTCCTACCACCGCACTCCTCCCCAGCAGCCATGGCAGTGGAAAGTGAGCGCAGAGGGGCCCCCGGTCAGACCTGCGAGAGGATGGATGATGGGGCTGATAGGCAGCGGCCAACTGACTACTAGAGATGTCGCGAACTATTCACCGGCGAACAGTTCCCGGCGAACATAGCTTGTTCGTGTCCGCCGCGATGTGCGAACATATGCGATGTTCGCGTTCGCCCGTATACTTTATCAGCATACCCTCTTTCCCAGACCCTCCCACCTCCTATCTAAACGCAAGGACAGCATCCATCTTAGATTCATTCTGAAGCTGCAGTGTTAGTAATTGTAAATTGCAATGGGATTAATATAACCTGTATTATTCGCATTGCGATTACAACATAGATCTGCGTTCCTAATGGTTGTATTGCTAGAATATAACGAAGATAACGAATATAACACTATATTCTCAATCTTTGTTATATTCTAGCAATACAACAACCATTAGGAACTCAGATCTAAGTTTAATTCGCAATGTGATTAATATAACCTGCATTAATCGCATTGCGAATTCAACTTAGAGCTGAGTTCCTAATGGTTGTTGAATTGCAAGAATATGCATTATATTCTAGCAATACAACCATTAGGAACTCAGCTCTAAGTTGTAATCACAATGCGAATAATACTTACAATTATTAATCGCTTTGCGAATCCATTTGATGCCTCTATTTGATTGTATATGACGGTTGATTATGACTACCATCAATGTTCTGCTGCCTCCAAAGCAAGATATCTGAACCCCCCAGGGGCCATGTGTGCATTTTTGATAGAAAACGCATCGAAAACGCATCTGCGTTATTAAAATTTTTCATTTTTTATTTCATTTTTTTGTGTATTTTGCCACATTTGGTTGCATATTTACTTTTGGTATAAGCAAATATGGTAGTCTAGATCATGTGTCTATACCAAAACCACTGGTTGGGAAACACTGAATTCTAGACTACCATATTTGCCTATACCAAATATGGTAGTAAATATGCAACCAAATGTGGCAAAATACACAAAAAAATTAAATTAAAAATAAAAAAATTATAAAAACACAGATGCGTTTTTTATGCGTTTTCTATCAAAAGCGCCCAAATGGCCCCTGGTGGGTTCAGATATCTTGCCTCGGAGGCAGCAGAACGTTGGTGGTAGTCATAGTCAACCATCATATACAATCAAATAGAGGCATCAAATGGATTCGCAAAGCGATAATAATTGTAAGTATTATTCGCATTGCGATTACAACTTAGAGCTGAGTTCCTAATGGTTGTATTGCTAGAATATAACGAAGATTGAGAATTCAATCTTCGTTATATTCTAGCAATACAACCATTAGGAACCCAGCTCTTAGTTGTAAGCAGACACATTCCAGCCAATCAGCATACCCTTCCTCTCAGACCCTCCCATCTACTGGACATCATTCATTTTAGATTCATTCAGAAGCTGCAGTCTTAGTGAGAGGAGGGACAGTGTAGCTGCTGCTGATTTAATAGGGAAATCGATAGCTAGGCTAGTGTATTCAGTGTCCACTCCAGTCCTGAAAGAAGCATCAGATCTCTGCTGTAAGGACAGCGTCCTGACAGCACCCCAAAAAGCCCTTTTAGGGCTAGTACATCAGTCTCTCTCCCAGACCCTCCCACCTCCTATCAAAAAGCAAGGATGGCATCCATCTTAGATTCATTCTGAAGCTGCAGTGTTAGTAGTTGTAATCGCAATGCGATTAATATAACCTGTATTAATCGCATTGGGATTACAACTTAGATCTGAGTTCTAATGGTTGTATTGCTAGAATATAACAAAGATTGAGAATATAGCGTTATATTCTCAATCTTCGTTATATTCTAGCAACTACAACCATTAGAAACTCAGATCTAAGTTGTAATCCCAATGCGATTAATACAGGTTATATTAATCGCATTGCGAAATTCAACTAGAGCTATGTTCCTAATGGTTGTATTGTTAGAATATAACGAAGATTGAGAATATAGCGCTATATTCTCAATCTTCGTTATATTCTAGCAATACAACCATTAGGAACTCAGATCTAAGTTGTAATCCCAATGCGATTAATACAGGTTATATTAATCACATTGCGTTACAATCTTAGAACTGGGTTCCTAATAGTGTATTGCTAGAATCTAGCAAGGTGAATATAGCGCTATTCTCAATCTTCGTTATATTCTAGCAATCAACCATTAGAAACAACTCTAAGTTGAATTACTGCAATGCGATTAATGCAGGTTATATTAATCGCATTGCGAATTCAACTTACCACTCTGCGTCAACTACGTAATTTTCCATGGGAGTTTTGCCATGGATCCTCCTCCGGCATGCCACAGTCCAGGTGTTAGTCCCTTTGAAACAACTTTTCCATCACTATTGTGGCCAGAAAGAGTCCCTGTGGGTTTTAAAATTCGCCTGTCTATTGAAGTCTATGGCGGTTCGCCCTGTTCGCATGTTTGCGAACATTTGCATAAATTTGCATTCGCCGTTCGCGAACTGAAAATTTTGTGTTCGCGACAACTCTAGCTGCCAAGCAACTGCCAGAGGATGCCTTACAGCTCCTGCTATTGGAGACATTTTTCAATCACACTGCAGAAGATATAAAAGATTGGGTAAAGGACAGAAAGCCTAAAACGGTGGAGGAAGCCGCCAGACTAGCAGATGAATACCAGGACAACAGGAGGAGGGAACAGGGGGTGAGCAGACCAACTTTTAAGCCCAATTACCCGGCTCCAACAACATCTGCAGCCCCTAGAGCCTCCATTAACCACCCACCGCCGGGCTCCGCAGCAACCTCTCGACCCCCTGCAGTGTGCCATTATTGAAAGCAGCCAGGACATTACCCCCTACCCCCCCCCAAATCATGTGCAGGCTCCATTAACCCCCCCCCTCCCCCCCAAATCATGTGCAGGCTCCATTAACCCCCCCCAAATCATGTGCAGGCTACATTAACCCCCTCCCCCCAAATCATGTGCAGGGTCCAGGCTTCCCCCCTCCCCCCAAATCATGTGCAGGGTCCAGGCTTCCCCCCCCCAAATTATGTGCAGGCTCCCCCCCCCAATAGAGTCCAGGGTCCCCCCACCCACCCAATACTTACCTCCCTGGAGCGCTGGATGCAGGCCTCTTCCTGCCTGTGTCCCGCTCTGCACTCTGCTCAGGCGGCGCGATGGCGTCATCGCGCCGCCTGAACCGCTCTGATAGGCTGCCGGCACATGGCCCGCAGCCTATCAGAGGCAGGGGAGGAGACGCCTCTCCCTCCCTGCTGCACAGCACAGCGATCTGTATCGCTGTCCAGAGGACGGCAATACAGATCACTATGGAGATGAATGCTTCCACAGTGGAGCGTTCATCTCCTGTCACCTGGAGCCCCCTTTACGGAGTCTCACGCCCCCCATGGGAGTGCGCCCCACTATTTGAGAAACGCTGCTGTAAGGGTAGCTGGGGGCGCCATACACAAGTTACCTACAGCCAGTGTCCTTGTGGACTAGGGTTCTGCATCCAAACAGTTGGAGGTTGGCATTATGCAGGAACTGCCGGCAGAAGTCCTACTGGGCAACGATATAGGCTGTTTAACCTCCCAGCTATCACGGGACTCCACTTCAGAAGCATGCCCGGTTACCACCCGAGCTCAAGCCAGACTGGAAGCACCGCTACACGCTGAGGAATGCCAGGTGAGAGTTGAAATACCCCTTACCCGACCACCCGTCCCTTTCTAGGATACGCCACAGGGTTTTGAACAGGAACAGAGAACCGACCCCACACTAGAAGGGTATAGAAAGTCAGTAGACGTTATCCGGGGAAAGCACCCACGAAAGATTTTAATGGCATAAGGGGTTGTTGTACCGAGTGACAGGAGGGGTGGTACACAGGGTCACTCAGGTCACTAAAGGCAACTAATAGTACTCCGTAAGTTTCGGGCGGAGTTATTAAAACTCAGTCATGACATCCCCCTAGCAGGGCATCTAGAGGTTAAAAAGACAAGGGACCGGTTGACCCAAACATTCTTCTGGCGTAGGGTCACGCAAGATCTTAAGTATTATTATAGGACGTGTGACATATGTCAAAGGTTAGGAGAAAGGGTGACCACCAGAAAGCCAAACTCCACCCTTTACCCATTATAGAATAACCGTTTCACCGAGTAGCGGTGGACTTAATAGGACCCCTCAGCTCACCCAGCCAGTCCGGCAAAAAGTTCATTCTCACTGTAGTGGACTACACCACTAGATAGGTCATTCAAAGAAAATTTCCAGCTCACCCATATGTCGATTTCAGCGTGCACGGTCGTTCAGAAAAGCATCTGAAAAGTAGTTTCAAGAAAAAGGGATGTCGGCACTGCTGGATTGTCTGGTGCAATTTCTTCCTTTTATTAAAGTGGCAACAAGGATTGTACACACACACTGTACAGTGGTAAAATTGTACGCGTTTCGGACTGTAAAGTCCTTAGTCGTAACAGTGACTTTACAGTCCGAAGCGCGTCAATTTTACCGCTGTACAGTGTGTGTGTACAATCACTGTTGCTACGTTAATAAGCGAAGAAATTGCACCAGATATCCAGCAGTGCGGACACCACTAGATACCCAAAAGCAGTAGCCCTACCGCAAACATAGAGGCAGAGACTGTGGCAGAGGCCCTAGTTAAAATATTTTCCCGGGTAAGTTTTCCCCAGGAGATCTTGTCCGATTGGGGACTCAGCTCACGGCACTCTGACACAGCAATTGTGGCAGAGCTGTGGAGTGAAACCCTATTTAGCTCCCCTATCACCCCCAGACCAATGGACTCTGTGAACGGTTCAATGGCACACTCAAACAGATGCTAAAGACCTTCGCAGAGTCCCACAGGAACTGGGAAAAGTACCTTCCCCACCTTCTGTTTGCCTACCGCGAAGCATCCACGGGGTTTTCCCCCTTCGAACTCCTGTTCGAGAGAAAAGTCCGGGGCCCCTGGATCTCGTACGGGAGCACTGGGAGGGCAACACGGATGAGGGGAGAATACATGTCGTCCAGTATGTTATGGAGTTCGGGACCGATTGCAGGCTCTCACCGAATCCGTTCGGGAGAGCCTGCGGGTGGCCAGGAATGCCAGAGAAGTGAGTACGATAGGGGAGCCAAAGATATGCTTTACTAGACATAGGGCAGAAAGTGTTGGCCCTGAGACCCGCTAAAAGGACAAGCTGCAGGCGGCCTGGCAGCAGAATTTTGATCAGTCAACAGTCATGAATCCTTCATCATATACAATCAAATAGAGGCATCAAATGGATTCAGCAAAGCGATCAATAATTGTAAGTATTATTGCGACAATACACAGCAGAGCTGAGTTCTTAATGAGTTGTATTGTTAGAATATAACGAAGATTGAGAATTCAATCTTCGTTATATTCTAGCAATACAACCATTAGGAACCCAGCTCTTAGTTGTAAGCAGACACATTCCAGCCAATCAGCATACCCTTCCTCTCAGACCCTCCCATCTACTGGACATCATTCATTTTAGATTCATTCAGAAGCTGCAGTCTTAGTGAGAGGAGGGACAGTGTAGCTGCTGCTGATTTAATAGGGAAATCGATAGCTAGGCTAGTGTATTCAGTGTCCACTCCAGTCCTGAAAGAAGCATCAGATCTCTGCTGTAAGGACAGCGTCCTGACAGCACCCCAAAAGCCCTTTTAGGGCTAGTACATCAGTCTCTCTCCCAGACCCTCCCACCTCCTATCAAAAAGCAAGGATGGCATCCATCTTAGATTCATTCTGAAGCTGCAGTGTTAGTAGTTGTATCGCAATGCGATTAATATAACCTGTATTAATCGCATTGGGATTACAACTTAGATCTGAGTTCTAATGGTTGTATTGCTAGAATATAACAAAGATTGAGAATATAGCGTTATATTCTCAATCTTCGTTATATTCTAGCAACTACAACCATTAGAACTCAGATCTAAGTTGTAATCCCAATGCGATTAATACAGGTTATATTAACGCATTGCGAATTCAACTTAGAGCTATGTCCTAATGGTTGTATTGTTGAGAATATAACGAAGATTGAGAATATAGCGCTATATTCTCAATCTTCGCTATATTCTAGCAATACAACCATTAGGAACTCAGATCTAAGTTGTAATCCCAATGCGATTAATACAGGTTATATTAATCACATTGCGATCATAACTTAGAGCTGGGTTCTAATGAGCTATTGATAGAATCTGAAGATTGAGAATATAGCGCTATATTCTCAATCTTCGTTATATTCTAGCAATACAACCATTAGAACCCAGCTCTAAGTTGAATTCGCAATGCGATTAATGCAGGTTATATTAATCGCATTGCGAATTCAACTTACCACTCTGCGTCAACTACGTAATTTTCCATGGGAGTTTTGCCATGGATCCTCCTCCGGCATGCCACAGTCCAGGTGTTAGTCCCTTTGAAACAACTTTTCCATCACTATTGTGGCCAGAAAGAGTCCCTGTGGGTTTTAAAATTCGCCTGTCTATTGAAGTCTATGGCGGTTCGCCCTGTTCGCATGTTTGCGAACATTTGCATAAATTTGCATTCGCCGTTCGCGAACTGAAAATTTTGTGTTCGCGACAACTCTAGCTGCCAAGCAACTACCCAGGAGGATGCCTTACAGCTCCTGCTATTGGAGACATTTTTCAATCACACTGCAGAAGATATAAAAGATTGGGTAAAGGACAGAAAGCCTAAAACGGTGGAGGAAGCCGCCAGACTAGCAGATGAATACCAGGACAACAGGAGGAGGGAACAGGGGGTGAGCAGACCAACTTTTAAGCCCAATTACCCGGCTCCAACAACATCTGCAGCCCCTAGAGCCTCCATTAACCACCCACCGCCGGGCTCCGCAGCAACCTCTCGACCCCCTGCAGTGTGCCATTATTGAAAGCAGCCAGGACATTACCCCCCTACCCCCCCCCAAATCATGTGCAGGCTCCATTAACCCCCCCCCTCCCCCCAAATCATGTGCAGGCTCCATTAACCCCCCAAATCATGTGCAGGCTACATTAACCCTCCCCCAAATCATGTGCAGGGTCCAGGCTTCCCCCTCCCCCAAATCATGTGCAGGCGCTCCCCCAAATTATGTGCAGGCTCCCCCAATAGAGTCCAGGGTCCCCCCACCCACCCAATACTTACCTCCCTGGAAGCGCTGGATGCAGGCCTCTTCCTGCCTGTGTCCCGCTCTGCACTCTGCTCAGGCGGCGCGATGACGTCATCGCGCCGCCTGAACCGCTCTGATAGGCTGCCGGCACATGGCCCGCAGCCTATCAGAGGAGCAGGGGAGGGAGACGCCTCTCCCTCCCCTGCTGCACAGCACAGCGATCTGTATCGCTGTCCAGAGGACGGCAATACAGATCACTATGGAGATGAATGCTTCCACAGTGGAAGCGTTCATCTCCTGTCACCTGGAGCCCCCCTTTACGGAGTCTCACGCCCCCCATGGGGGGTGCGCCCCACTATTTGAGAAACGCTGCTGTAAGGGTAGCTGGGGGCGCCATACACAAGTTACCTACAGCCAGTGTCCTTGTGGACTAGGGTTCTGCATCCAAACAGTTGGAGGTTGGCATTATGCAGGAACTGCCGGCAGAAGTCCTACTGGGCAACGATATAGGCTGTTTAACCTCCCAGCTATCACGGGACTCCACTTCAGAAGCATACCCGGTTACCACCCGAGCTCAAGCCAGACTGGAAGCACCGCTACACGCTGAGGAATGCCAGGTGAGAGTTGAAATACCCCCTTTACCCGACCACCCGTCCCCTTTCTAGGATACGCCACAGGGTTTTGAACAGGAACAGAGAACCGACCCCACACTAGAAGGGTATAGAAAGTCAGTAGACGTTATCCGGGGGGAAAGCACCCACGAAAGATTTTAATGGCATAAGGGGTTATTGTACCGAGTGACAGGAGGGGTGGTACACAGGGCCACTCAGGTCACTAAAAGGCAACTAATAGTACTCCGTAAGTTTCGGGCGGAGTTATTAAAACTCAGTCATGACATCCCCCTAGCAGGGCATCTAGAGGTTAAAAAGACAAGGGACCGGTTGACCCAAACATTCTTCTGGCGTAGGGTCACGCAAGATCTTAAGTATTATTATAGGACGTGTGACATATGTCAAAAGGTTAGGGAAAAGGGGTGACCACCAGAAAGCCAAACTCCACCCTTTACCCATTATAGAATAACCGTTTCACCGAGTAGCGGTGGACTTAATAGGACCCCTCAGCTCACCCAGCCAGTCCGGCAAAAAGTTCATTCTCACTGTAGTGGACTACACCACTAGATAGGTCATTCAAAGAAAATTTCCAGCTCACCCATATGTCGATTTCAGCGTGCACGGTCGTTCAGAAAAGCATCTGAAAAGTAGTTTCAAGAAAAAAGGGATGTCCGGCACTGCTGGATTGTCTGGTGCAATTTCTTCCTTTTATTAAAGTGGCAACAAGGATTGTACACACACACTGTACAGTGGTAAAATTGACGCGTTTCGGACTGTAAAGTCCTTAGTCGTAACAGTGACTTTACAGTCCGAAACGCGTCAATTTTACCGCTGTACAGTGTGTGTGTACAATCCTTGTTGCCACGTTAATAAAACGAAGAAATTGCACCAGACAATCCAGCAGTGCCGGACACACCACTAGATACCCAAAAGCAGTAGCCCTCGCAAACATAGAGGCAGAGACTGTGGCAGAGGCCCTAGTTAAAATATTTTCCCGGGTAAGTTTTCCCCAGGAGATCTTGTCCGATTGGGGGACTCAGCTCACGGCACTCCTGACACAGCAATTGTGGCAGAGCTGTGGAGTGAAACCCCTTTTTAGCTCCCCCTATCACCCCCAGACCAATGGACTCTGTGAACGGTTCAATGGCACACTCAAACAGATGCTAAAGACCTTCGCAGAGTCCCACAGGAATTGGGAAAAGTACCTTCCCCACCTTCTGTTTGCCTACCGCGAAGCATCCACGGGGTTTTCCCCCTTCGAACTCCTGTTCGAGAGAAAAGTCCGGGGCCCCCTGGATCTCGTACGGGAGCACTGGGAGGGCAACACGGATGAGGGGAGAATACATGTCGTCCAGTATGTTATGGAGTTCCGGGACCGATTGCAGGCTCTCACCGAATCCGTTCGGGAGAGCCTGCGGGTGGCCCAGGAATGCCAGAGGAAGTGGTACGATAGGGGAGCCAAAGATATGCTACTAGACATAGGGCAGAAAGTGTTGGCCCTGAGACCCGCTAAAAAGGACAAGCTGCAGGCGGCCTGGCAGGGACCCTTTAAGGTGGTAGAGCGCATAAGCGATACCACCTATATTGTGAGCAAATGTTCAGATGAAAGGCTGACCAAAGCTTTTCATGTAAACATGCTCAAGCCCTATTTTGAGAGAACGGAAGATGTAAGTGCCGTATGTGCCCCCTCTTCTGAAGATAGTGAGGAAGTACCCCTCCCTGATTTATTAGACACCTCCCCGTGTACTATTGACCAAGTAAGCTGGGGTCAGAACCTAAACTCCTTAGAGAAAGGTGAGGCATTTCAACTACTTTAGGGATACCAAGAAATGTTTTCGGCCATACCAGGCTATACCTCCGCTGTGGTATACCGTGTAGAAACCCAGGGAGAAACGCTGTTACGGCAGCAACCATATCGTATCCCTGAGGCAGTACGTGAAAATATGCTCACCAAAATAAGAGATATGCTCAAGTTAGGGGTTATAGAAACCTCACAAAGTCCTTCACCGGTAGTACTAGTACCGAAGCGCGACAGCACCACACGCTTCTGTGTAGACTATCGGAGACTTAACGATGGCACTATAACTGACACCTACCCCATGCCCAGAATAGATGAGCTATTAGACTGTATGGCTAGGTGGAATTACTTGACCACCCTGGACTTGTGCAAGGGGTATTGGCAAATCCCCTTGGAGCCTGCGACCATCCCCAAATCGGCATTCATCACTCCATTAGGGCTATACCAGTTCAAGGTTATGCCCTTTGGGATGAAGAATGCCCCGGCTACTTTTCAGAGGTTGGCCGATAGGCTCTTGGAGGGGTTCCAGGACTTTGCATGTGCGTATCTAGATGATATTGCCATCTATAGCCGCACATGGGAGGACCACCTGGGTCACGTGTCCAGGGTACTCAAACGAATTCATCTCGCAGGTCTCACCTTGAAACCGGACAAATGCCATGTAAGCATGGCCGAGGTGCAATATCTCGGCCACAGGGTAGGTTCTGGTAGGCAACGTCCAGAGCCGGCGAAAGTAGAGGCCATAGCTAATTGACTCCAACCCCGTACCAAAACCCAGGTATTATCCTTTTTAGGGACGGCCGGTTGCTACCGGAAATTTGTCCCAGAGTACAGCGCCCTGGCCAAACCTCTCACCGACCTTACCAAAAAGGCCCTACCAAAACAGGTAACCTGGACCCCAGAGTGCGTGGACGCTTTCCAGAAACTTAAAGCAGCATTAAGCGAGGCTCATGTGTTGGCAGCACCCAACCACACTAAACATTTTCTTGTCCACGCAGATGCCTTCATGTTTGGGTTGGGAGCCATGTTGAGCCAAGTGGGGGACAACGGCATGGAACACCCGGTGGCATACCTCAGCCGTAAACTTTTGCCCAGAGATGTCGGCTATGCCACCGTGGAGAAAGAGTGCCTAGCCCTAGTTTGGGCACTCAAAAAAATTCAGCCCTATCTGTATCGACGGCCGTTTACCCTTATGACCGACCACAACACCCTTGTGTGGTTAAACCGGGTAGCTAGTGACAACCCCAGGCTATTATGGTGGAGCCTAGCCCTTCAGCCCTACAACTTTACAATGCAATACCGTCTGGGCAAACAAAACGGTAATGCGGACGGTCTGTCCCGACAGACCGAACTGGACACTTGAAATAACTTTCTCGGATATCCCCAAGCCAACCCGACAGGGTCTAGGCGGGTATGCCGACCTATGGACTTATAGGGGAGCAGTGTGAAGAAATCCCCCTTTTTCTAAAGTGACCGGCAAAAACACCCAGACTTATGGAACTATTTTGGGCAGCCCACCCAGGGTGAACCAGTCACAGAAGACTTCCATGTTCTTTGAAAACCCCTAAACCGATCTGGGTGAAATTTGAATATGTTGATCACCCAGATCGGGGCTATCAGGGGACATATGATTTGTGGGGATACCTCATGTATAAAGGGGTGTTCCAGATATTGGGGAAAACTGTGACTTTTCTGCCTATAGATAATCAAGTTGTTACTTTATCAGGCTTGATTATCTCCAGGACTAGGGTAGGGAATTGTATGTTTATGCTGGAAGGGTTTTATGTTTCCATTGTACTTGATTGGCTATACTGTGTCCCCCACTGTGGGATGTCCCCTTGCATGGGGACTTGCATAAATGACCATGTGTGTTAATAAAGGTGTGTCCTATTTGTACCCTTCTTCTTGACTTCGGCTGATGTTTGGGGATTCGCATGCTTTATTAAGGGAATCATCTTATAAAGTGATTGGCATTTCGTATGGAATTCGTCTACTTCAACGGCCGAACAGAGTGCTATATTCACCATGCTTGGGCGGTTCGGGAGGAAACTACCGAATGTGGTTTAAATATACTTGGTTTCCTTACATATGATAAGAAACGCTTTTAGCGCAAATAACACCAAATGTGAACTGTGTCCATTTTTCTCGTATTGTAGTGAAATATGACAAGAAAAACTTTTAGAGCAAATAAAACAAAATGTGAACTGCGTCTATTTTTCTCGTATTGTAGTTAAATAAGACAAGAAATGCTTTTAGCGCAAATAACACCAAATGTGAACTAAGTGTATTTTTCTCTTTTTCTCTAGAAATATGGCAATTAACGCTTTTAGCACAAAAACACCACACGTGAACTGTGTCTATTTTTCCCGTATTGTAGTTAAATATGACAATAAACGCTTTTAGTGCAAATAAGACCAAATGTTAACTGCGTCTATTTTTCTCGCATGGTAGTGAAATATGACAATAAACGCTTTTAGCACAAATAACACCAAATGTGAACTGCATCTATTTTTCTTGGATTGTAGTGAAATGTGACAAGAAACGCTGTTAGCGCAAAAAACACAAAATGTGACCTGAGTAAATATTTCTCATATTGTATTGAAATAGTCCACTAAATTATATCATCACAGTAAACAGCAAAAGTGACCTGAGTATATATTTATCTTTTTTCACAGATAAAAGACACTAAAGGCTTTTCAGCATAGCACTTGAACGCCAATAACTAATTGCTGGAATGACAGAGCAGTATTATGAGACTATGTGGATCCCCAAGTAATTCTTCCTTGCACTTGTAAATCGCTTCTTTCCTTTTTTTAACAATTCATTTTTCCTTCACTCTCCCTAGCGCCTGCATACACATCTGTCCCTGAACAAAGAACGATAGTGAATGGCAGAATCTAAGATGGCCGCCGTATGTTGGGGCTGTGACATCACCAGGCTGGCTGCTGATTGGCTACATGCATGGCATTATGAGTCATCCCGCCTTCCCAGAGTTCCTTGCCCCATGTCCTCACACACGTAGCCACCATTTTAGCCGTCATTGTAGCTGGCTACCCACCATGTTAGGAAAATTTGCGATTCATTACCATGAAGCGCAAGGAAATTCTCATTCGTCCAGAATTTAATTTTTCCTGAAATTCGGAATGAATTTGACTTCGTCATCTTCGATTCGCTCATCTTTAATTATAACTACTGAAAGGTATTTGAAAATATCATCATAATTAAGTAATATTTAAGTATTTAAATTTTCTTAATACCTGGAGAACCTTTAATGTCTGTAAAGACGTGTGGAATAAGTTATCACTATACAAGCAAGTAAAATAAATGAATATACTATAAGGACCAGTTCACTGTGCAAGTTAATTATATGCAGTTGAAAAAATAAGTTCAGAAACAGGAAAGAAAGATACAATTAAATTCTCCAATGACTTTTGGGTCTTGATAGACTGCGTACTAGGGTTGAGCGACCCCGAACTGAATAGTTCATAAAAGTTCGGGTTCAGGTCTGTTTGCCGATTCTTCCCGCTTTCTGAAGGTCTGCACAGCAGCCAATCAACAAGCGTTTTACTTCTTTGCCATTAGAAGCAATCCCAGCCATGCCTACTAATGGCATGGCTGTGATTGGCTAAGTGCAGCATGTGACCCAGCCTCTATTTAAGCTGGAGTCACGTAGCGCCACGTGTAGGGATAGGATGCTGCTGCTTCTGTAAGGGACATCTGCAGAACCTGTTTTACTTTAATCCACAAAATACAGAAAATAGAGAGGGAGGGATCTTCAGCAATCCTACATTTCTGTACCCAGCCGCTGCCAAGGAAATTTTTTCTTAAATCCATCTGTTACAGAGTTGAGGGTCGGCGGCCATTTTAGCCACTGCAGTGTACTGCATGTCTGCCAGCCTGGAAGGGACATCAGCTTAATCCTTTTTGGTAGCTCAGTGAAGGAGAAAATGTTTTTTGCCCAAATACACATTTGACATTTCTGCAGTGAAATAGTGAATAGTTATTTTTTTGGCTGGAATAAAGCAATATTCTTGCTTTACAAAGCAGTTGTGCATACAGCGTACATATACATATTAAAATATTTCTGCAGGGAAATAGTGCATCAGTGTGTTTCAGGAAAAAAAAAAACATTATTCTTGGTCCACAAAACAGTTTGAAATACACTGTCCAAATACATCAAATTTTTGGGAAAAATAGAAGTATGTCTGGTCCACCAAGCAGTGTTAAAAACACTGGCCAAATACATATTTTACATTTCTTCAGTGAAATATAGAATCAGTGTATTTTTGGCAAAAAAAAGTATACCTGGTGTTCAAAACAGTTGTGCAGACAGCGTACAAATACATATTTTATATTTCTGCAGGGAAATAGTGCATCAGTGTGTTTCCTGGAAAAAAAAACATTATTCCTGATCCAAAAAACTGTTTGAAATACCCCGCCCAAATACACATTTGACATTTCTGCCGTAAAATAGAGCCTTAGTGTCTTTTTGGGAAAAATAGAAATATTCCTGGTCCACAAAGCAGTTCAAATACACCACCAAAATACACATTTGAAATTTCTGCAGTGAAATAGTGAATACATTTTTTTTTGTGGAAAAAAGCTATATTCTTGCTTCACAAAGCAGTTGTGCATACAGCATAGAAATACCAAAGTTTTTCTGTGTTTTATTAAAAAGATCCTTGTTCTGGGTCCACAAACCACTTGTGCATACAGCGTAGAAATACGAACGCTTTATTAATAGCAGTGAAATACTGCTTTTCTGTGTTTTATTTAAAAAATCCATGTTCTGGGTCCACAAACCACTTTTGCATAAACCGTACAAATAGCTACGTTTTATTAATAGCAGTGAAATACTGATTTTCTGTGTTTTATTGAAAAAATCCATGGTCTGGGTCCACAAACCACTTGTGCATACAGCGTAGAAACACCAACATTTTATTAATAGCAGTGAAATACTGATTTGCTGTGTTTTATTTAAAAAATCCTTGTTCTGTGCCCACAAACCACTTGTGCATACAGCGTAGAAATACCAACATTTTATTAATAACAGTGAAATACTGATTTTCTGTGTTTTATTTAAAAAATCCTTGTTCTGTGTCCACAAACCACTTGTGCATACAGTGTAGAAATACCAACATTTTATTAATAACAGTGAAATACAGATTTTCTGTGTTTTATAAAAAAAAATACTTCTTCTGGGTCCACAAACCACTTGTGCATACAGCGTGGAAATACGAACGTTTTATTATTAGCAGTGAAATAGTGCTTTTCTGTGTTTCATTTAAAAAATCCGTGGTCTGGGTCCACAAACCACTTTTGCATAAACCGTACAAATAGCTAAGTTTTATTAATAGCAGTGAAATACTGATTGTCTGTGTTTTGTTGAAAAAATCCGTGGTCTGGGTCCACAAACTACTTTTGCATAAACCATAGAAATACCAAAGTTTTATTAATAGCAGTGAAATACTGCTTTTCTGTGTTTTATTAAAAAAATCCGTGTTCTGGGTCTACAAAACCACTTTTCCATAAACCGTAGAAATAGCTACATTTTATTAATAGCAGTGAAATACAGATTTTCTGTGTTTTATTGAAAAAATCCGTGTTCTGGGTCCACAAACCACTTTTGCATAAACCGTAAAAATACCAATTTTAAATTGCAGCACAAAAATACTGCTTTTCTGTGTTTTACTGAAAAATAAAAAAACGTGTTCTGTGTTCACCAAACAGTTGTGCATAAAGCGTACAATTATATATTTTACATTTCTGCAGTGAAATTGAAAATCAGTGTGTTTTTGGCCAAAAAAACAATATGTTCTTGGTCCACAGAGCATTTTTATTACATGGGCACTGCCTTAGTGAACTTAATTGTTGACAATTGGCAGGTAGATTGACACCGGAGAGAAACCATCTTTTAACTTGGTGGGTGAATGCAAATAATGAGGAGAACATCAAATAAGGGATGTGGGCATGGTTGTGGTGGTGTTGGTGGAGTTCCTGTTGCTGGGAGAGGATGTGGCTGTTCAGCGCCAACTACCGATCCAAGTGAAACACTTTCCTCTGGTGCGAGTAGGTGACCAAATCTGCAGTGTTATTTGGTAGGCCCGAATGCCTCTGTACGGATGGTGAGACCAGAACATGTACAGGCGATAGTAGATTGGATGGCTGACAGTGCCTCCAGTTCCTTCACAGTGTCCCCCACCCAGTCCTCTGCAGAAAGCTCAGAGTTGGCACCTGCAGCCCATGCCCATCAGTCTTTCACCTCATCCCATTGCAAATCAGCCAAGCAGTCAGAGCTCCAAGTCATGAAGCAAACTCTTATGCTTTTTGATGACTCTGTTGGCAGGGTTTCCATCCATCTAGCCCTGCCCCAGAAGAGGAAGACCTTGAATGCACTGATGCCCAACCACTTATGTTGCAGGATGAGGACAAGGTGAAGACTGCAGCAGCACGTCTCTGATGATGATGAAACACAGGTGCCAACTGCTGTGGTTTTCTGCAATGTGCAGAGGGTCATGAATAAGTGGAAGATGATGTGGAGGATGATGGGGTCCTAGACCCAGACTGGACTGAAGGTCGTGCTAGTGACGTGTGCAGTTCTGATGAAGAGGCGGTGGTCGCACAGAGGCAACAGCACAGCAAAATAGGGAGCAGGGTGCAAAAGCGCCCACCGCACCGAGGCATCGAGCACACCAAGGCCTGCTCCAAGGAGTTCATTGGCGTGGCAGTTCTTCACACAATGTCCTGACGACAAGACAGGAGTGGTTTGCACGTTGTGACATCAGAGCCTGAAGCGAGTCATAAACGTTCCTAACCTGAGCACAACCTGCATGACCAGGCATCTACATGCAAAGCACAAACTGCAGTGGAGTAAACACCTTAAAAACCACGAAAGGTCTCAGGCTCCTCCTGCTCACTCTTCTGCTGCTGTCTTGGCCTCTTCCTCCACCTCTGGCATCATCGTGGCACCTGGCAACCAGCAAACAGAGGCTGTCCCACCAACACCACCACCACCTCCGTCACCATCACCAAGCATCTCCACCTCCGAAACACTGGAGAGAAAGAGAAAATACCCACCTACCCACCCTTGATCCCTGGTCCTGAATGCCAGCATTTCAAAATTGCTGGCCTTTGAAATGCTGTTATTCTGTCTGGTGGAAACAGACTGTTTCAAACAGCTGATGGCGGTGGCTGTCCCACAGTACGTAGTTCCCAGCCGCCACTACTTTTCCAGGCGAGCCATCCCTTCCCTGCACAACCAGGTGGAGGATAAAATCAAGTGTGCGCTGCGCATCGGCATCTGTGGCAAGGTCCACATAACCGCAGATACATGGACCAGTAAGCACGGCAAGGGCCGCTATATCTCCCTAACTGCACACTGGGTTAAAGTATTGGCGGCTAGGCCCGAGGTGGATAGCGGTTTGGCGCATGTCCTTCCACCACCAAGGATCGCAGGGCATTATTCTTTGCCTCCTGTTGCCTCCTCCTCCATCCACATCCTCCTCCTCCTCTTCTACCACCCCCACATCCGGTCATCGAAAGAACCCCCCCCCAACTTCAGCACAGCCAGGGGTAAAAGTCAGCAGGCGATTTTAAAACTCACAGCGCACAGGAGCTTTGGAGACATGTCAGAGCTGCTGCTGAAAGTGTGGGCCGTCTTTGCTCACTTTCAGTGTTCTTAGCCATGCTGCTGCTTGCCGGTCTGCGCTGCAGCATAACTTCGGCCTTCCAGCTCACTACCTCATATGCGACATGCCCACCAGGTGGAACTCCACCTTGCATATGCTGGAGAGACTGTGCAAGCAGCAGCAGGCGATAGTGGAGTTTCAGCTGCAGCACCTACGGGTCAGTCGCTCTTCGGATCAGCCACTTCACCACCAGCGACTGGGCATGCATGCGAGACCTTTGTACCTTGTTGCGGTCTTCTGAGTACTCAACCAACATGGCCAGTGCTGATGACGCCATTGTTAGCATTACAATACCACTTCTATGTCTCCTTGAAAAATCAATTACGTCGATGATGGAAGAGAATGTGGCAGAGGAGGATGAGGAAGAGAGGGCATTTCACAGGGTTTCAGGCTGGTCATTCCGAAGTGGCTCAGAGGGTGGGTTCCTGCAATAGCAGAGGCCAGGTACACATGTGGCCAGCCAGGGCACAGTTCTGGTGGACGAGGAGGATGAGGATGATGAGGATGAGGTGGAGGAGGAGAAAGAACCGGGTTCATTGCAGGATGGCACCCAACGCAGCTCAGGGCCAACACTGGAGCGTGGCTGGGGGGATACGGAGGACACAAGCAGACGCTGGTAGACGCCCTCCTGAGGGCATTGCCAACTGACATGGGGGGACAAGTGGAAGCACAAGGCGAAGGCAGAGGAGGAGGAGGAGCAGGAGGTCGCCAATGCAGCTGTGTCACAGCCAGCTCCTCTGAAAGCAGGGTTAGTATGGCCGACATATGGAAAAGTTTTGTCACAGAGCCACAGCAACCTGCACCACCAGCTGATACGGAACGTCTTAGCAGGAGGCAGCATTTCAACAACATAGTGGAACAGTACATGTGCACACGTCTCCACGTACTGACTGATGGTTCAAATTGTCCACATGACCTAAGCTTGCTCTTTATGCCTTGGAGGTGCTGGCCTGCCCTGCAGCCAGTGTATTGTCTGAACGTGTATTTAGCATGGCAGGGGGCATCATAACAGACAAATGCAGCCGCCTGTCCACAGCCAACGTGGACAAGCTATCGTTCATTAAAATGAACCAATCATGGATCCCACAGGACTTGTCCCTACCTTGTGCAGAATAGACATTTATAACCACATTAACCAAACATTCTTGTACTCTACTGCACTTATTCATTGAATCCTTTTTTTTTAATTTGTACCATCATTTCGGGGGCTACCCCAATTTGAATCAAACTCTCCTCTGTCTGGGTGCCTGCGGCCTAAATGACTGAAAATGGCCTGTTGCTTTGGTGGGTGACATGAAGCTTGTTTTGCTGTGCATTGACCTCTCTGCTCTGTCTGGGTGGCTGCGGTCTACATTTATGATAATCGCCTGTTGCTTTGGTGGGTGACATTAACCTCTTTTTGCCATGCATTGACCTCTCCTCTGTCTGGGTGCCAGGGTCCTACATTTATAATAATCGACTGCTGCATTGCTGGGTGACATGATGCCTGTTATGTTGTTACGTGACCTCTCTCCTCTGTCTGGGTGCCAGGGGCCTACATTTATGATAATCGACTGCTGCATTGGTGGGTGACATGAAGCCTGTTTTGCTGAGCATTGACCTCTCCTCTGTCTGAGTGCCAGGGGCCTAAGATTTATGAATATCACCTGTTCCATTGGTGGGTGACATTAACCCATTTTTGCCAGTGATACGCCACAGCTGTGCATTGCTGGCAGGAAACCAAATTTTGTAAAAACGTATGTTACTGATCAAAAGATGCGTGGCTACTGACTACAAAATACATGCTGGTAGACGCGCTGCAGATGGCATTCCCACCTGATGCCTCCCCAACCTCCTATTCCACCTCCTCCTCCGAGTTGCCAATTAATATTTTTTAATTTTTAGTTATTTTATTTTAAGTTATTTCCCTAACCACATTTGTTTGCAGGGCACATACCCACATTGTGCTCTTGGGATCGTGCTCAAGTTCGGGTCAAGTTCGGATCACGAACCCAAATATTTCCGTGAAGTTCGGCCGAACTTCTCGAACCCGAACATCCAGGTGTGTGCTCAACTCTGCTGCTGACGTTAGACCTTTTGTTTACAATACAGTAGTTTTACAGAAGTTAATTTAATGGATAAAATGGAACTGTAGTTCTCACTGACTAAGTTGTTGCTGGTTATCAGGTTGTCAAAAAACCAAACTAGTCATCTGGTTGGGTCATCAGTCGCGGTTTTAGTCAATTCAGGATCACAGAAACCTGACCAGACAATGGAGATCAGTAACAATCTGGCAATGCAGTGCCGAACTGTAAGACAAAGCTAGACCAATTCAGATTACCATGCATAAGATCGATCGATCGATCTATTTATCTATCTGTCTGTCTATCTATCTATGTTAAAGTATTTGTTGAGTGGGATAAAAATAATCACAGTTACATATTATCTGTTAAATATGTTGCCTCACAAAAATGATTACTTAAAAATAAGCCACTTATCGCTTTTAGCATCTGTTACCTCCCGTGAAAGCATTGTCTAGCAGACAGTATTTATCAGTCTAAATAGAGATAAAATGTATAAAAGCCAAACAGTTTATGTCCAAATGATAAAAATAGCGCTTCTATGCTAGGTAGAGATAATTTCCTAATAAAATAATATTTGCTTAAGCAAAATATTTCCAACAACTAAATGAATACAAATTGTTGGAAAATTGACAATAATTCTTGGTCCCGGTTATGCACTAAAATTGCATTCTTATGCAAATTGAAACAAAACCATAGCAACTATCAGCAATTATCTGGCAGGCTAGACAATAAAAGGCCATGTTAAGAGTTATTTCTTATGTTTAGTGAAACTTAAAAATGGAATTAGTTTGGTTGAGAAAATAATCATTGGTTTGTTAACTAATAAGCAATCTAATCCCAGAAGGTAGCAGTAGCTTTTAGGAGTTTTGCCCTTGTTCTCTACTGTATAAATCCAGGGGAGATAAAGGGATGGATGAAGGGTATGACTAACTGTACACAGTCCTAAGTCCTAAGTTTATGTCAATCAGACATACTAAAGTATATACAAATGTATGCCTACTAGTGATGAGCGAGCATGCTAGGCTGAATACCAGTTTGGCTCGGCACATGGCGGTACTCAGCCAAATACCACATGTACTCGAGCGCAATGTTAAAGTCTACTCCTCACACATTTGGCGCCTTCTAAGCAGCCAATAAACGTGGAGGTAAGTAATCCCCTTCACTGTAATGCCGTAGCCATGTTTGCTACTTGCATTACAGTGATGGGCTGGCTGGAATGCTTCATCAGAGGTTATATAGCACCCTATGACACATGCTCGGATCAGTCATAGTTAGGGAGAGCAGAGCATAGGAAGGGAAAGACAGTGTAGGGAGTGAAATTCACAGTTTTTATTCTAAGAAAGCTTTTCAAAGACCCAAAAGTCCTTTTAAGGAATACTGTGTGTGTGTGTGTGTGTGGTGTGTGTGTGTTTTTGAGAGCAGCAATATATGTTTACCAGTGCTAAATTGATCAGTCTCAGGTCCATCTGTGCTGAGGAAGAGACAGATAGTGCAGGGAGAGAAATTAGGTTTTTTTAACTATCAAAAGCCTTTCAAAGACCCTGTCTGTGGTTCACAGCAGCAAGATATTTTTATTTAATACCTATTAGTGACATATACTGTACATCATCCGCAGACTGTGTCTTTTGCATAAATTCAAATAATCAGCGCCACATTTATTGTCTATAGTGTGTGCGTTTAATCCACATCTGTGACATATACAGTGCTCCATCCGAAAACTGTTTCCTTTGCGTAAATTTTAATAATCTGGGCATAATGTAGTGTCCATCGTGTGTGGCTTTCTGTGACATATACAGTACTCCATCCGAAAACTATTCCTTTAGCGCAAATTTAAATAATCTGGGCCTAATGTAGTATCCATAGTGTGTGACTTTCTGTGACAAATTCTGTACTACATCCGAAAACAGTGTCTGTAGCGCAAATATAAATAATCTGGGCCTAATCTTAATGTCCATAGTGTGTGGCTTTCTGTGACAAATTCTGTACTACATCCGAAAACAGTGTCTGTAGCGCAAATTTAAATAATCTGGGCCTAATCTAGTGTCCATAGAGTTTGGCTTTTTGTGACAAATACTGTACTACATCCGAAAACAGTGTCTGTAGCGCAAATTTTAATAATTTGTGCCACATCTACTGTGTGTGCGTTTAATACATATCACTGACATATACTGTACTTTATCCATAGATGGTGTATGCTAGTCTGTAATATTATCAGGGCTACATCTCCTGTGTAATGTGTGCGCATCCCAAATACCTTTTTTAATTTATTGGAGCATACACTTACAAATCCTATGCTACTGTACGTTTGACATACTTTTAAGCCTATATAACATTTAATATTACGAAGGCAGCCAGCAAGGGCCGTGGAAGTGGCCGTGATGCTGATGGTGCATGCAGAGGCCGTGGCCCTGGGAGCAATGAAATTGAGTAAAAGAATGTAGCTGAGGGCCTCCAGGTGAGATAACCCTCTAAAACATAATTTGCGAGTGCCTTCAGGTCAGCTAACCATCTAAAACATCATTTGCGAGTGCCTTCAGGGCAGCTGACCCTCTAAAACATCATTTTCCAGGGCCTGCAGATGAGCTGGCCCTAAAAAAACATTATTTTCCAGGGCCTCTGGGTGAGCTCTCTAAAACATTATATGTGAGGGCCTGCAGGTGAGCTGACCCTAAAAAACATGAATTGCGAGGGCCTGCAGGTGAGCTGACCCTGTTAAACATTATATGTGAGGGCCTGCAGAGGTGCTGACAGAGGTGCATGGGAATACAGTCGTGGCCAAAAGTTTTGAGAATGACACAAATATTAGTTTTCACAAAGTTTGCTGCTAAACTGCTTTTAGATCTTTGTTTCAGTTGTTTCTGTGATGTAGTGAAATATAATTACAAGCACTTCATACGTTTCAAAGGCTTTTATTGACAATTACATGACATGTATGCAAAGAGTCAGTATTTGCAGTGTTGGCCCTTCTTTTTCAGGACCTCTTCAATTCGACTGGGCATGCTCTCAATCAACTTCTGGGCCCAATTCCTGACTGATTGCAACCCATTCTTTTATAATCACTTCTTGGAGTTTGTCAGAATTAGTGGGTTTTTGTTTGTCCACCCACCTCTTGAGGATTGACCACAAGTTCTCAATGGGATTAAGATCTGTGGAGTTTCCAGGCCATGGACCCAAAATGTCAATGTTTTGGTCCCCGAGCCACTTAGTTATCACTTTTGCCTTATGGCACGGTGCTCCATCGTGCTGGAAAATGCACTGTTCTTCACCAAACTGTTGTTAGATTGTTGGAAGAAGTTGCTGTTGGTGGGTGTTTTGGTGGCATTCTTTATTCATGGCTGTGTTTTTGGGCATAATTGTGAGTGAGCCCACTCCCTTGGATGAGAAGCAACCCCACACATGAATGGTCTCAGGATGCTTTACTGTTGGCATGACACAGGACTGATGGTAGCGCTCACCTTTTCTTCTCTGGACAAGCCTTTTTCCAGATGCCCCAAACAATCGTAAAGAGGCTTCATCGGAGAATATGACTTTGCCCCAGTCCTCAGCAGTTCATTCACCAAACTTTCTGCAGAAGATCAATCTGTCCCTGATGTTTTTTTTATTAGAGAAGTGGCTTCTTTGCTGCCCTTTCCTGACACCAGGCCATCTTCCAAAAGTCTTCGCCTCACTGTGCGTGCAGATGCGCTCACAACTGCCTGCTGCCATTCCTGAGCAAGCTCTGCACTGGTGGCACTCCGATCTCGCAGCTGAATCCTCTTTAGGAGACGATCCTGGCACTTGCTGGACTTTCTTCGACGCCCTGAAGCCTTCTTAACAAGAATTGAACCTCTTTCCTTGAAGTTCTTAATGATCCTATAAATTGTTGATTGAGGTGCAATCTTAGTAGCCACAATATCCTTGACTGTGAAGCCATTTTTATGCAACGCAATGATGGCTGCACGCGTTTCTTTGCAGGTCACCATGGTTATCAATGGAAGAACAATGATTTAAAGCATCACCCTCCTTTTAACATGTCAAGTCTGCCATTTTAACCCAATCAGCCTGACATAATGATCTCCAGCCTTGTTCTCGTCAACATTCTCACCTGAGTTAACAAGACGATTACTGAAATGATCTCAGCAGGTCTTTTAATGACAGCAATGAAATGTGGTGGAAAGTTTTTTTTGGGATTAAGTTAATTTTCATGGCAAAGAAGGACTATGCAATTCATCTGATCACTCTTCATAACATTCTGGAGTATATGCAAATTGCTATTATAAAAACTTAAGCAGCAACTTTTCCAATTTCCAATATTTGTGTAATTCTCAAAACTTTTGGCCACAACTGTACAGTGTATTCAGTACATTATAAACAACACATTTAAAGTGCCTTTATGCTCATCCGCTTTCCTCTGGTGGAGTAGAGAAGTCAGGGGCAATCCAGGCCATGTCAGCATTTTCAGTTGACAGACGGATACGTTTATCTGTTATAATGCCACCAGCAGCACTAAATACCTGCTCTGATAAAACGCTGGTGGCAGGGCATGCCAGCACCTCTGAGGTTTAGAGTGCCAGTTTGTGCCACGTGTCCAGCTTGGACACTCAATAGTTGTAAGACAAAAAGGGATCAGTGATGACGCTGACACGGTCTGCTATGTACTCCTTCACCATCTTCCAAAATTTCTCCCGCCTTGTGACACTAGGCCGCGCTCCAGGGTGAGGGTGCTGGTGGGGTGTCATGAACCTGTCCCAGACCTTGGAGAGTGTTGTCCTGCCTCTGTTGGAACTGCTGTGTGTTCCCCTCATATCCACTCCTGGGTTGCCCAAGGAACTACATACTCTGCCACCAGCGTTGTCAGAATTTTTCCACAATGACATTCTGTTATTGCACCATTTTGCTAGTCCTGTCCACAACAGTAATGAGAGATGAGAAGGCCTGTTTGGGTGGTTTTACAAAGGTCATCCTGTGTATGAGATGGACTCTGAAGTTATTGTTATTATGGTTTAAGTTTGAGTTTATAACTAGGTTGTAAAATATGTTATGGTTATTTGGTTATTTAAGAGTTAACTAACAGGCAATGCCATTAGTTTACTTCCACTCTCGTTTGTTATGTTTTTATTTATATTATTAATGTATAAGTTTGGGATGTTTGTTGTGCATGGGACATATATGCTGTATGATTGCCATGTGTGCGAGCTTGCCAAACTCCAAAGCTGCCAACAAGTTACGGCCATTATCAGACAAAACAAACCCTGCCTGGTTTTAGGTAGCCACAGCTCAGTCTATTCTCTTATACCCTGCAACAGCTCTGCGGCGGTGTGCTGTTTGTCACCTAAGCAAATGAGTTTCAGCATGGCCTGTTGCTGCTTCCCCACTGCTGTGCTACACTGCTTCCAGCTAGAGATGTCGCGAACAAAAAAAAATGGGCGAACAGGGCGAACCGCCATAGACTTCAATAGGCAGGCGAATTTTAAAACCCACAGGGACTCTTTCTGGCCACAATAGTGATGGAAAAGTTGTTTCAAGGGGGCTAACACCTGGACTGTGGCATGCCGGAGGGGGATCCATGGCAAAACTCCCTTGGGAAATTACGTAGTTGACGCAGAGTCAGGTTTTAATCCATAAAGGGCATACATTACCTAACTTTCCAAAATTGTTTGGAATAATGTGCTTTAAAACATCCAGCGTGTGTATACGATCAGGTATGATGTTGTATCGATCAGGCAGTGTAAGGGTTACGCCTGCTTCACAGTGACAGACCAAACTCTGACAGACCAAACTCCCCGTTTAACGCACCGCAAACAACCACAAACAGTCCATTTGCACAACCGCAAACTCTCCATTTGCACAAGGTTGGATACCAAGCTAGCCATGTCCCGTTCCTTGTCCTCACTGACGTCTTTGAAGGTCTCTTCCTCCACCCAGCCGCGTACAACACCAAGGGTCCCTGAAAGGTGAAAACAAGCCCCCTGGGACGCCTGCTGTGGTTGGTCTTCCACCTTCCTCCTATGACTCCTCTTCTTCAGACTCCTCTCTCTGCGTTGCCGCAGGTCCAGCAATCGATGACGACAAGGCTGCTTATGGTGGTGATGGTGACCACAACTCTTCCTCTTCATGCTCATCTACAGCCTGATCCAGCACTTTTCCCAGGGCACGCTCCAGAAAAAATGCATATGGGATAAGGTCAATGTTGCCTTGGGTTTGACTGACCAGGTTTGTCACCTCCGCAAAAGGACGCATGATCCTACAGCCATTGTGCATGAGCATTCAGTAACGCGGCAAATAATACCCAGCTCCGCAGAGGCTGTCCTCTTTTTTTTTATAAAAAAAATCTGTTCTTACCAGTTTAATCTCTGTTTTGTCCCCTATCAAGGGCCGGTCTATGGAGTAGATTTTAGGAACCGGGAGATGGAAAAAGATGGTTGGTCGGTCCTCTTCCTTCTAATTTGGGGCACTGCGCGGGATACACCAAATGGAAAAGTATTTACGAAAACTAGAGGAATGGTCAAAAATCCGGCAACTAAAATTTTATGTCGATAAGTGCAAGATAATGTACCTGGGGCGTAAAAACCCAAGAGCAGAATATAAAATCAGTGATACAGTCCTAACCTCAGTATCTGAGGAAAGGGATTTAGTGGTCATTATATCAGACGACCTAAAGGTGGGCAGACAATGTCATAGAGCAGCAGGTAATGCCAGCAGAATGCTTGGGTGTATAGGGAGAGGCATTAACAGTAGAAAGAGGGAGGTGCTCGTGCCGCTCTACAGAGCACTAGTAAGACCTAATTTAGAGTATTGTGTGCAGTACTGGAGACCATATCTGCAGAAGGATATTGAAACTTTGGAGAGAGTTCAGAGAAGAGCTACTAAACTAGTACAAGGATTGCAGGACAAAACTTGCAATGGAATTTGCCACCAATGTAACTAGTGTTAATTAAGTACTATTCCTATCAGTTTAATGTCTGTTTTGTCCCTTATCAGGGCCAGGGCCAGTGTAGTGAATAGATTTTTGGTACCGGGAGATGGAAAAAGACCCATGTTCGGTCTGCTTCGTTTGAATTTCAGGTCACTGCGCGTGCGCCTTGCAATGTACTGTGACGCCCTATATGAGTGGTGGGCAATGGGTACAGTACAGTCTGTGGGCCTGACACACACTGGCAGGCAACTGCAATTATATTAAAGGGTAAAAATTAAATGACTTTTTTATCTGCAACGTACTGTGCCACCCTATATGAGTGGTGGGCAGTGGGCGCAGTACAGTCTGTGGGCCTGAAACACACTGGCAGGCAACTGCAATTATATTAAAGGGTAAAAATTAAATTTCTTTTTTATCTGTAAGGTACTGTGCCACCCTATATGAGTGGTGTGCACACAGTACAGTCTGTGGGCCTGCGGCCTCTCACACACGGGCAGGCAACTATATATATAGAAAAAAAAGTTAAAGCAGACTGATTTACCAGCCCTAAAAAGGGCTTTTTGGGGTGCTGTCAGGATGTTGTCCTTACAGCAGATGAGTCTTTGAGGACTGGAGTGGACACAGAACACTGCTCTAACTAAGACCCCATTCACATGTCCGTAGTGTGTTGCGGATCCGCAAATTGCGGATCCGCAACACACCTTGCCACCAGCCCCATAGAGATGCCTATACTTGTCCGCAATTGCGGGCAAGAATAGGACATGCTCTATATTATTGTGGAGCCGCCGGCCGGAAGATCGGTGGGCGCTCCGTAAATGCGGATGTGGAGAGCACAGTGTGTGCTCTCCGCATCCATCACGTCCCCATTCAAAATAAATGGGTCCACACCCGTTCCGCAAATTTGCGGAACAGGTGCGGATGAACATTGTGGACGTGTGAATGGGGCCTAACACTGCAGCTTCAGAATGATTCTAAGATAGACGCTGTCATTGCTTTTTGATAGGAGGTTGGAGGGTCTGGGAGGGAGGCTGGAAAGTGTCTGCTGACTGTGAGGTACAGGGTAAAAGTTTGCTCTATGATGACATATAGGGGGCAGACCGAACATCGCATATGTCCGTCCGCCGCGGCGAACGCGAACATGCGATGTTCGCCGGGAACTGTTCACCCGCGAATAGTTCGGGACATCTAGCTACTGACTGATGGCTGACTGGTTTTGCAAGATGAGAATTTAGAGGTGGAAGTTGAGTAGGAGAAGGGGGTTTGCTGCAACTAATGTAGGTGGTGGTGAAAATCATGATGGAATAGGGGTCCGCAATCCTTGGCGTTGGTAGTACCTGTGCCATCCCAAGGTATGACTTGCTACCGGCCTCCACAAGGTTCACCCAGTGTGCCGTCACGGAAATGTAGCGTCCCTGGCCAAAAGCACTTAGCTGCGGCTAAGCCATCAAGTCGCTAGCATGGCCGGGAGTCAGCAGGGTGGCAGCAGTGAGAGGTCGTGAGCCAAACGGGCACGGGGTAGACCACCCGCTTTGCAGCAGCTTACCTGCCCGGAAAGGAGTGGTGCACGGGTTCACCCAAGCTGCAGAGTTAGCCATCAGCCAGTGAGTAGTGGTAGTAAAGAAAAACAGGTACTGAGCGGTGTGGCAGTTTTTTGTGAAGCTGCCGGAGGAGGTCAACATGGCCATATGTAGAATAAGTGGGCAGACGGTGAAGCGTGGCCAGGGTGCCAATGTTGGCATCACGGCTCTGCGTCAACATATGCAGCATCACCATAAAGTGGCTCCGATGTGGTGGTCCAGCCTGCCGTAGCTACCTCTACATCACCCAGTGGCACGCACCCAGTTTCAGCCAGTCAATGCTCCACCACTTCAGTCGAAGTGAGCTGTCTGTCAGACCCATCCTCTGCTGGTCCAGATGCTCCTGCTCCTACTCCTCAACAGTCATTCCGTCAGCAATCAATCACCGAAGAGATTGCCAAGAGACAACAGTATGCGTGCAAGCATCCAATGGCACAGGGGCTGAACGTGCTCCTGTCCAAGTTGCTGGTGCTTCAGCCCCTCCGTTTCCAAGTGGTTGACTCGGTATCTTTCAGAGAACTGATGGCTTATGCCGAGCCGAGGAGGAGACTTCTTTGCGAAAAAGCCAGTACCATCCCTGCACACACGTAGAACAGAAGGTGGGCCAGTCCATCCCTGCACACACATATAGAACAGAAGGTGGGCCAGTCCTTGAGCCTGTCAGTGTCTGCCAAAGTGCATGGCAGCGCCGATGTGTGAAGCTGTAACTATGGTCAGGGACAATACATGTCCTTTACAGTCCAATGGATGAATGTGGTACCTGCACAGCCGCACCAGCAACTTGGACAGGTCACGCCGCTTCCGCCTCCACATTGTCACGCTGTTGGTCCTTCGGCAATGTCCGCCTCTTCCTCCTCATCCTCCACCATGTCCACAGCTTCCACTGCAGGGATATGTCACAGTGCCCCTCCAGCATACCACATGAGCAGGGCTCGGTGGTGTCAAGCTGATCTACACCTGGTTTGACTAGGAGAACAAAGTAACACGGGGAGGAACTGCTCTGTGTGATGCATCAAGAAATCAAATCCTGGCTTTCTCCACAACAATTGAAAATCGGAACCATGCTGACTGACAACCGGAAGAACATGGTGTCGGTGCTGCGTCAAGGAAGGCTAAGCCATGCGCCCTGCATGACACACGTGTTCAATCTGGTTGTCAAGCGGTTCCAATCCTGAACAATTCCACCCATCTGCAAAACATCCTAAAAATGGCCAGGAAACTTTGCATGCACTTCAGCCACTCGTATGCCGCAAAGCACACACTCCTTGAGCTGCAGCGGCAGAACAGCATCCCCCAACATAGGCTGATATGCGACCCGTTGGAATTCCACCCTCCATATGTTGGACTGACTATACGAATAGAGAAATGCCATCAATGATTTCTTGATAATGCAAGTGAATAGGAGTACTCCACTGTGTAACTTCGATGTCAACCAGTGGCAGCTAATGTGTGACACCTGTCGTTTGCTCAGGCCCTTTGAGGAGGCCACATTATTTGTCAGTTGCCAGGACTACGGTATGAACGTCGCTATTCCACTGCTTCATGTCCTGGAACAGATGATGGTAACAGTGGTTGGTCAGGGGACTGGAGATGTGGCGCCTAAATCTCACAGCCAAATGAGCCCTGTGGGCGCTGAACTCGAAGAGAAGGGGGAGGAGGAGGAGGGGGAAAGGTGAGAGGAGCACAGGCAATGTGTAGCGAAATAGGTGGTTCTTTTACTCAGCTGACAGGAGAGGAGGATCAGGAGCAGCCAGAAGAGCTACGGTGCGATGAGGAAGACAACACAGAGGTCCCCAACACACCGTGGCAGTATGCAGTGGAGATTGAGGCAGGGAGTCCCACCGAGTCACTTGCACAAATGGCCCGCTGCATGCTCACTTGCTTGCAAAGTGACAGCTGAATTGTCACCATTCGGCAGAGGGATGACTTCTGGCTCTCCACTTTGTTGGACCCTCGCTACCAGTCCAGAATTGGGGCCTTTTTTACACCCACTAAGAGGGAGGACAAACTGAACTACTACAGAGACATAATATGTAGTCAGTTAGCCGCTGCCTATCTGCGCCATCGTCCATACACTCTCAGGTATGACCGGGGGGCGCCCCCTGTGCTCACATTCCACTGCCATGGCTGCTGGGGAAGGGTGGGGTGGCAGGAGAAGTACCAGCTCCATCAGCAGCAGCCTGAGTCTACAGTCGCTGATGAGTAGCTTTTTCACCCGCATAGTGAAGAAACTACTCACCAGAAGCAGCAGCAGCTAGACCTGGAGCAGGACCTGAACCAGCAGGTGGTGGCATACTTGGACTGCACCCTACCACCCCACATTGAAGATACACTGGACTACTGGGTAGCCAAACTGGATTTGTGGCCACAAATAGCAGAGTTTGCCCTGGAAAAGCTGTCCTGCCGGTCTGTAGTGTGGCATCAGAGGGGGTGTTTTGTGCGGCGGGGGCCAAAGTTACCCCAAGGAGAACTTGCATGTCCACCCAAAATGTGGAGAGACTGACCTTTGTCAAGATGAATTAGGCGTGGATCAGCCAGGATTTCCACCCACCAATGCCTGATTCATCAGACTAGATCATCCATGGTGCCACACCAACACTTTAATACAAGAGACCGGTTTCTTCTGACTACCTGCCTCAGATACTACTTTGATGCTGCAACCCACCAGGATTTCCACCAACCAATGCCTGATTCATCATACTAGATCATCCATGGTGCCACACCACCACTTTGATACAAGAGACCGGTTTCTTCTGACTACCTGCCTCAGATACTACTTTGATGCTGCAACCCGCCTGATGCTACACATCTGATGCCAAGTGCTCCTTATTTCACCCAACCACTGTCAGCGGGTACTGGCATTGCCACCCACTGCCCCACTCTGCTACCGGGTCACTTTGTGGTCTCCTGATGCAGCTGCTAATGCCATCTCCAAACTATGTCACCTTGCCACTCTGTGGTATCCTCCTGATGCTGATGCTGCTGCTACTGCTATTTCCACATTATGTCACCTAACCACTTTGTGGTCTCCTCCTGCTGCTGCCATTTCCACACTATGTCACTTTACCACTCTGTGGTGTCCGGCTGCTGCTGCAATATCCACACAATGTCATCTTGCCACTCTGTGGTGTCCTGCTGCTGCTGCAATATCCACACTATGTCACCTTGCCACTCTGTGGTCTCCTGATGCTTCTGCAACCTCCACACTATGTTGACCTTGCCACTCTTTGGTCACCTGATGCTGCTGTCACCTCCACACTATGTTGACCTTGCTACTCTTTGGTCTCCTGATGCTGCTGTTACCTCCACACTATTTCACCTTGCCACTCTGTGGTCTCCTGATGCTGCTGCCGCCATCTCCATACTGTCATTGTGCCACTGTTTGGCCTCCTCATGCTGCTGTCACCTCCAGACTCTATCATTGTGCCATTTTGTGACTTCCTCATGTTGCTGCCACCTCCACACTCTGTCATTGTGCCACTCTGTAGCCTACTCATGCAGCTGCAACCTCCAGACTCTGTCATTGTGCCATTATGTGTCTTCCTCATGTTGCTGCCACCTCCACACTCTGTCATTGTGCCACTCTGTGGCCTACTCATGCTGCTGCCAACTCCAGACTCTGTCATTGTGCCATTTTGTGGCTTCCTCATGCTGCTGCCACCTCCAGACTCTGTCATTGTACCACTCTGTGGCCTACTCATGCTGCTTCCACCTCCAAACTCTGTCATTGTGCCACTCGGTGGCCTCCTTATACTGCTGCTAACTCCAGACTATGTCATTGTGCCAATCGGTGGCCTACTCATGCTGCTGCTACTTTCAAACTATCATTGTGCCATTATGTGGCTTCCTCGTGCTGATGCCACCTCCAGACTCTGTTATTGTGCCACTCTGTAGCCTACTCATGCTGCTGCAACCTTCAGACTCTGTCATTGTGCCATTCTGTGTCTTCCTCATGTTGCTGCCACCTCCAGACTCTGTCATTGTGACATTCTGTGTCTTCCTCATGCTGCTGCCACCTCAACACTCTGTTATTGTACCACTCTGTGGCCTTCTCATGCTGCTGCAAACTCCAGACTGTCATTATGCCACTCGGTGGCCTCCTTATACTGCTGCCAACTCCAGACTCTGTTATGGTGCCACTCGGTGGCCTACTCATGCTGCTTTCACCTCCAAACTATCAATGTGCCACTCTGTGGCCTACTCATGCTGCTGCCAACTCCAGACTCTGTCATTTTGCCATTTTGTGGCTTCCTCATGCTACTGCCACCTCCACACTCTGTCATTGTACTACTCTGTGGCCTACTCATACTGCTTCCACCTCCAAACTCTGTCATTGTGCCACTCTGTGGCCTACTCATGCTGCTGCCTACTCCAGACTCTGTCATTGTGCCATTTTGTGGCTTCCTCATGCAGATGCCACCTCCAGACTCTGTTATTGTGCCACTCTGTGGCCTACTCATGCTGCTGCAACCTTCAGACTCTGTCATTGTGCCATTCTGTGGCCTACTCATTTTGCTGCCTCCTCCAGACTCTCTAATTGTGCCACTCTGTGGCCTACTCATGCTGCAGCAACCTCCAGACTCTGTCATTGTGCTATTATGTGGCCTCCTTATTCTGCTGCCACCGGCAGACTCTGACATTGTGCTACTCTTTGACCTACTGATGCTGCTGCCACCTCCAGACTCATGCTGTTCCCACTTTCCCCGCTTCATGACTGGTCCACTATTTTGGCTTTCGACCTGGCTGACATCATCATTTATTTGACCACACTCTGTCATTGTGGTCATTGTGCCACTCTGTGGTCTCTTGATCGGCTGCTACCTCCACACTATGTCAACTTGCCACTCTGTGATCTCCTTATTCTGCTGCCACATCCACACTATGTCATTGGGCCACTCTGTGGACTTCTCATGCTGTTCCCACCCTCCCCACTTTATGACTGGGCCACTATTTTGCTATTTTGGCCTTGTTGACATCATCATTTATTTGATCCTTCTTCTGATCTGTCAGAAGGAAGGAAACATTAGACGCACAACAGATCCTGTCTCTGAAGCAGCTGTAAGGTCTGTATGGTCCCATCAGAATTGGCTTATGATTTGGTAGCCAAATGCATGACTGGGTACAAAACACAGAAGACATGCAAATATTCCATTCACTTGTCATCTCTATTTTATATCCACTCCTTTTTTTTGCATTAGCAATACTGATGGATTATTAAGCAAATGCTGACTGAGTGAAGGTGTATGCTTCACAGACAGGATCCATTTTTTGTGGGTTATTGTTCTGATGGATCAGAGGAAGGGCAAATTAATCAGTGACGTCAACACAAACTTACTACTGACACAGTCTCCATTCTGTCAGGTGGGCTTTACTTGTAAACGCGTTTAATAGAATAGGTTCTGTTGACATCGATGTGGAATCAGCTGGCGACAGTGCACACGGAGTGCGCTTCTTCTTGCTGCCAACTTCGACCAGTAAGGCTGAGTTCATACTTGAGTTATTTGGTCAGTTTTGGCCCCGTGGCCGCCTAAATAAGTGAAGTATTCTAAGATCAATGCCTGTCATCTGCATGTCATACGGACTCACAGTATTATTTCCCTACCAAAGCAGACTCCCTATGCCTGTTAGTTCAAGGCACAGTGTTCTACACCACCACAAATCAGCAGCCAGGAAATATCTGTTTTTATCGTAATTTGCCACAAATGTATCAGGATCAAATCAAATTTTTCCCGAAAAATTTGTTGAATCATCGAATCATGGCAGAGTGTAGCAACCAATCATCAAAATACATGATGCATGACTATTTTAATGGTATAGAGAACATAACTATCAGAGTAGATATTTGATATCGGTTGTGGAAGCCCATATACAATAGCTAAGCTTCACAATCATTCTACGCTTGCTCTGAATACCGGTTACAACCAGTCTAAACTGCTGTTGTGTGATGCAAGTTTTCCTCCAGTTACCCCCTAAACTGCTTTAGTGGAACACATCTTGCACTCTATAACCCCACGATTTTGTTCTTTTATGTATGTTCCTGATCCCTGCACAAGTTTCAACATTAGCGAGAACACAAACTGGATACAATACCCTAATGTAGGCATCAGAATCAGAAACCTCTGGTACTCCAGAATTCCTGAAATTCCAACTCCCAGAATGCTCCATTCACTTTTATAGGAGTTAGCAGAAAAGCCAAGCATATTTGTACACTGAGAGTTGCAGTTTCACAGCCGATGGAGTGATGAAGGTTGCTGATCCTTGTCTTAATGATTCAAAAAGGGGAATCCTACAAAAATCTATTGAGTTTGATTCCAATCGAAAGTGCCCTGAATGTCCTAAAAAGTTATGTAGGTGGACTCCTAGGACTGTTTCCAACCCTTTTCAAGCTCCTTAATGCCAAGACAGCAGTAGTAATGTCAGAGTTATTATGACACACACACATTCTGAATTTAAAGCAATCTGTTCAGTATGCATCAGGCTGTCTTCTGTTCTGTCCCTTTTACGGTATTTGGCCAGAGAAAATATCGCAGCATGTTGCCTTTTTTCTCCGGCCAAAATTTCCGGAACACTTGCCGGATTGCTGGATCCGGCATTATTTTCCATTCAAATGTATTAATGCCGGATCCGGTACCAAGTGTTCCGGAAAAACGGATTCGGTTTTCCGGTCTGCACATGCACAGACCTTTAACCCCTTAAGGACCGGGCTAATTTTCACCTTAGGACCAGGCCATTTTTTCAAAATCTGACCACTGTCACTTTAAGTGTGAATAACTTTAAAACACTTTTACTTACCTAGGCCGTTCTGAGATTGTTTTTTCGTCACATATTGTACTTCATGACACTACTAAAATTGGGTCAAAAAAGTTTATTTTTTGCATAAAAAATACAAATTTCACAAAAAAATTTGCAACATTTAGCAAATTTTAAAGTTTCAGTTTCTCCACTTCTATGATACATAGTAATACCCCCAAAAAAAGTGATGACTTTACATTCCCCATATGTCTACTTCAGGTTTGGAGTATTTGGGAAATGCTATTTTATTTTTTGGGGATGTTACATACCTTAGAAGTTTGGAAGCAAATTTTGAAATTTTTCAGAAATTTTCCAAATCCCACTTTTTATGGACCAGTCCAGGTTTGAGGTCACTTTGTGAGGCTTACATAATAGAAACCACCCAAAAATGATGCCATTTTAGAAACTACACCCCTCAAGGTATTCAAAACTGATTGTACAAACTTTGTTAACCCTTTGGGTGTTTCACAACATTTTTTGGAAAATTTTCCATTATAATACATTTTTTCCAGTAATAAAGTAAGGGTTACCTGCCAAACAAAACTCAATGTGGGTTGCCCTGTTTCTCTAGTTTTCAGAAACACCCCATATGTGGTCCTAAACTACTGTTTGGCCAAACGGGAGGACATTGAAGGAGGGGAACGACATATGGGTTTTGAATGGCAGATTTTGCGGGACTGGTTTTTTTAACACCATGTCCTATTGCAAGCCCCCCTGATGCACCCTAGCATAGAAATTCCAAAAAAGTGACTCCATCTAAGAAAGTACACCCCTCAAGGTATTCAAAGCTGGGTTTACAAGCTCTGTTAACCCTTTAGGTGTTCCACAACAGTTCATGGAAGATGGAGAAACAATTTTGGAATTTAGAATTTTTGGAAAATTTTCCATTATAATCCATTTTTCCAGTAATAAAGTAAGGGTTACCTGCCAAACAAAACTCAATGTGGGTTGCCCTGTTTCTCTAGTTTGCAGAAACACCCCATATGTGGTCCTAAACTACTGTTTGGCCAAACGGGAGGACATTGAAGGAGGAACGCCATATGGGTTTTGAATGGCAGATTTTGCGGGACTGGTTTTTTTAACACCATGTCCTATTGCAAGCCCCCCTGATGCACCCTAGCATACAAATTCCAAAAAAGTGACTCCATCTAGGAAAGTACACCCCTCAAGGTATTCAAAGCTGGGTTTACAAGCTCTGTTAACCCTTTAGGTGTTCCACAACAGTTCATGGAAGATGGAGAAACAATTTTGGAATTTAGAATTTTTGGAAAATTTTCCATTTTAACCCTTACTTTATTACTGGAAATAAAGGGTTAACAGTCAAACAATATGGGTTGCTCTGATTCTGTAGTTTGCAGAAACACCCCATATGTGGTCCTAAACTACTATTTGGCTAAACGGGAGGACATTGAAGAAGGGAACGCCATATGGTTTTTGGAAGGCAGATTTTGCTGGACTGGTTTATTTACACCATGTCCCATTTCAAGCCCCCTGCTGCACCCCTTGAGTAGAAACTCCATAAAAGTGACCCCATATAGGAAACTACAGGATATGGTGGTTGTTGTTTTGGGACTATTTTAGGGTAAATATGATTTTTGGTTGCTCTATATTACACTTTTTTGAGGCAAGATAACAAAAAATGGAAATTCTAAAATTATTTCTAAATTCGCCAAATTCGTAATTTTTGAATACCTTGAGGGGTGTAGTTTTTTAGATGGGGTCACTTTTTTGGATTTTCTAGTCTAGGCTACATCAGGGGGGGCTTCTAATAGGACATGGTATAAAAATAAAAATCTGCCTTCCAGAAACCATGTGCGTTCCCTTCTGTTCTATGCCCTGCCTTGTGGCTATACAGCAGTTTACGACCACATAAGGGGTGTTTCTGAAAACTAAAGAATCAGGGCAATAACTATTTAGTTTTGTTTGACTGTTAACCCTTGCTTTATTACCGGAAAATATGGATTAAAACGGAAATTTGCCAAAACATGGTTGTTTTGGCACCGTTTTTATTTTATTTTTTTAACGCCGTTCATTCGAGAGGCTGGGTCTAATGTTATTTTTGTAGGGCAGAGTATTACGGACGCTGTCGATACCTAATATGTCTACTTTTTTTTATGTATTTAGATTTTACACTATTTTATCATTTTAGGAAGAAAAAATAAATAATTTTACTATCTCCATAGCCTGGGATCAAATTTTTTTTTGTTGTTGGTGTAACTATCTAATGTAGGGGTTCATTTTTTGCGTGATGAGATGGTGGTTTTATTGGCACTATTTTGGGGGGCATATGACTTTTTGATCGCACACTATTAAACTTTTTATGATGTAAGGTAACAAAAAAATGCCTTTTTTTTTTTTTTTTTTTTTTTTTTTGACAGCGTTTATTTGAGGGGTTAGTTCAAATGTTATTTTTATAGAGCACATTATTACGGACATGGCAATACCTAATATGACTACTTTTATAAAAGTTGGCTTCAGCATGACATCATTAACTCATCTTTGGAAAAAAAAATTGTACCTCCACATACTGGAAGCCATAATTTAATTTTTTTTTTTTGGGCGACTGTCTTATCTAGGGGCTCATTTTTGCGGGATGAGATGGCGGTTTGATTGGCTCTATTTGGGGGCATTTGATTTTTTTATGACATGCTATTATAATTTCTGGGATCTAAGGTGACAATTATTATTTTTTTTTAACATGGTTTTTAATTTATTTTTAAAAGGGTGTTTATCTGAGGGGTTAGGTAATATTTTATTATTATATATAAGATTGTTACGGACGCGACGATGCCCAATATGTATGGCTCCCAGACTTTGGATACACTAAAACAACATTTTTTTAAAACTTATATACAATAAAATAATTTATGTAAAAAAAAGTTGTTTCCGTGTTTCCAAAGTCTGAGAGCCATAATGTTATGTTTTTTCTAGGGGACTGTAGGGAATTATAATAATTTAGTACTCCATGGAAGTGTGATACTCCCTGAAGCAAACGTCAATGCAGAGGCCCAGATGATCGGGGCAAGTGTCACATTGAGTAGTGGTGTCCTTCCCTATCCCCCTCTTGCGACACACTCTGCACTTTTTTTGGGTTCATCCCTCTTTCCAGTATGGGGACCACACCTGGAAAATGTTGGCCAGGGACGACTCGGGCGCCTCCAATTCCGAGGTACTCCGACCTGCTCTTTCCCGGTCTGAAAAGATCAGGTCCTTGAGGACTGCCTCATAGAACTGGAGGAAAGTCTCTGTGCTGCCAGCGCATCGGCATAGTACAAAAGCGTTGTACAAGGCAACCTGTACCAAGTAGACCGCAACTTTTTTGCCCGGGTTTTGCGCATGGCATTATATGGTGTGAGGACTTGATCAGATAGATCAACTCCTCCCATATACCGATTGTATTCGACGATACAATCGGGTTTGAGGACCGTTGCCGCGGTTCCTCGCACAGAGACTGGGGTGATGCCATTACCATGGATTGTGGTCAGCATAAGGAAATTCCTCTTGTCCTTATATCTGACCATCAACAGGTTGTCGCTGGTAAGTAGTGATGTCGCGAACATAAAATTTTCAGTTCGTGAACAGCGAACGCAAACTTCCGCAAATGTTCGCGAACGGGCGAACCGGGCGAACCGCAATAGACTTCAATAGACAGGCGAATTTTAAAAACCAAAGGGACTCTTTCTGGCCACAATAGTGATGGAAAAGTTGTTTCAAGGGGACTAACACCTGGACTGTGGCATGCCGGAGGGGGATACATGGCAAAACTCCCATGGAAAATTACGTAGTGGACGCAGAGTCGGGTTTTAATCCATAAAGGGCATAAATCAACTAACATTCCTAAATTGTTTGGAATAATATGCTTTAAAACATCCAGCGTGTGTATACGATCAGGTAGTGTAAGGGTTACGCCTGCTTCACAGACATTGACAGACCAAACTCCCCTTTTAATGCACCGCAAACAACCGCAAACAGTCCATTTGCACAACCGCAAACTCCCCATTTGCACAAGGTTGGATACCGAGCTAGCCATGTCCACCCAGCCACGTACAACACCAAGGGTCCCCGAAAGGTCAATTGAATCGATTTTTCAAATGGGGAGATGGTTGAAAAAACGCTGGCTCCCTCCCCTTTGTTTTAATCCATGGTCACTGCGTCTGCGCCGTGCAATTTACTGTCACACCCGATATGAGTGGTATTTTCTGTAATACTATTCTCATCAGTTTAATCCCTGTTACGTCCCCAATCTGGGGGCCATTTATTGAATTGATTTTTCGAACGAGGAGATGGTTAGAAAAACGCTGGCTCCCTCCCTTTTGTTTTAATCCACGGTCACTGCGTCTGCGCCGTGCAATTTACTGTCACACCCGATATGAGTGGTGTCTTAACTAGTACTATTTCTATCAGTTTAATCCCTGTTACGTCCCATATCAGGGATTGCCTTTTGTGAAAAAAAATGTAGGCCGGGTACCTTCGACTGCCTTTACAGTGACAGACCAAACTCTCATACACTAAACTGAATTGATTTTAGGAACCGGGAGATGGAAAAAGCAGCTTGGGGCACTACGCGTGCACAGAGCAATGTGCAGTGACACCCTATATGAGTGGTGTCTTAACTAGTACTATTCCTATCAGTTTAATCCCTGTTACGGACCCTATTCGGACAAAAGTGTAAAAATTAAATGCCTTATTTATCGGCAAGCTACTGTGCCACCCGGTATTAGTGGTGGTGGGCACTGGCAGTGGGCACACTACAGTCTGTGGAAGTCGGCCTGACACACACTGGCAGCAGGCAAGCAACTGAAATTAGACTAAAGTGTAAAAATTAAATGCCTGTGCCACCCGGTATGAGTGGTGGTGGGTACTGGCAGTGGGCACACTACAGTCAGTGGAAGTTAGCCTGACACACACTGGCAGGCAACTAACCTTAGATTAAAGGGTAAAAATTAAATGCCTTTGTTTGATGCAAAGTCCTGTGCCACACGGTGTGAGTGGTGGGCACTGGCAGTGGGCACACTACAGTCTGTGGGCCTGCAGCTCCTCACACACGGGCAGGCCAGGCAACTGCAATATATATATGGAGAAAGAAAAAAAAAGCAGACTAATGTAGCAGCCCTAAAATGGGCTTTTTGGGGTGCTGTCAGGACGCTGTCCTTACAGCAGAGATCAGATGAGTCTTTCAGGACTGGAGTGGACACTGAATACACTAGCCTAGCTATCAATTTCCCTATTAAATCAGCAGCAACTACACTCTCCCTCCTCTCACTAAGACTGCAGCTTCAGAATGAATCTAAAATGGATGCTGTTCAGGAGATGGGAGGGTCTGGGAGGGAGGGTATGCTGCTGATTGGCTGGAATGTGTCTGCTGACTGTGACGTACAGGGTCAAAGTTTGCTCAATGATGATGTATAGGGGTCGGACCGAACATTGCATATGTTCGCCTGCTGAGGCGAACGCGAACAAGCTATGTTCGCCGGGAACTGTTCGCCGGCGAATAGTTCGGGCCATCTCTACTGGTAAGGGCACGGGTCTCACCCCTGGGGATAGGTACCTGGAGGGGGTGGGTAGGGAGGCCGCGATGATTTTTCCGCACGGTCCCACAAGCAAACGTGGATCTGGTGGAGAGGGCCTGGAACAAGGGAATACTGGTATAAAAGTTATCCACGTACAGGTGGTAACCCTTATCCAGCAGTGGGTGCACAAGGTCCCACACAAGTTTCCCGCTAACACCCAGAGTGGGGGGGACATTCTGGGGGTTGAATACAAGAATCTCATCCCTCGTAAACACGAAATTTTTAAGTGTACCCTGAGGTACTCTCACAAATTTTGTATAGTTTCATGCCATACCTCGCTCGCTTGCTGGGAATGTATTGGCGGAAAATGAGTCTCCCCTTGAAAGCAACGAGAGACTCATCAAACGCGACCTCCCTTCCAGGTACGTAGGCCTGCGCAAATGCGGCCCCAAAGTGATCTATGATCGGCCGTATCTTGTACAGCCGGTCATAGGCAGGATCACCTCGGGGGGGACATGCTGCATTATTTCCATAATGCAGACATTTTTGTATGGCCTCAAACCGGGTACGTGCCATAGCCATACTGTACAGTGGGGTCTGGTAGAGGACGTCCCCACTCCAGTAATGCCTGGCACTTGGTTTTTTGACCAGGCCCATGTGCAGCACGAGGCCCCAAAACGTCCTCATTTCGGCTGCACTGACTGGCGTCCAGCCACCGGGCTTGGCCAAAAAAGAGCCTGGGTGCTGAGCGACGAACTGTTGGGCGTACAGATTCGTCTGCTCCACCATCAGATTCACAAGTGGGTTACTGAAAAAAAACCTGAAATAGTCTATTTCAGTAAATCCCACTGTGGGAATCTGGATTTCTGGATTGCCAACAAATTCAGGAATCGCAGGCTGATAGTCCACTGGGATGCACCAGACTCGTTCACCTGAAGGGGGCTCAGGTGCACTTGGCTGGTGGGCCGGAAAACTAGTACGAGTCCCAGGGCTGCTCGTACTAGTGCTGGCCACGGGGTCCCTAGCATGTGGGGACCCTGGCTCCGCCTGGCGGCGTCTCCGCCGCCTTGGGGGCTCATCATCATCAGATGATGATGAGGAGGATGCGGAAGACAGGAGGAATGTGGGGTCATCCTCATCCTCACTAGCGCTCTCGGTGTCGGAGAGCATCTGGGCGTATGCCTCCTCCACCGTGAACAGCCGGCGGTCCATGGGTGTGTGTGTTGTGCGTGTGTGTGTGCGTGCGTGTAAAATAAACTTTATTCAAGTGTGCGTGTGTGTGGGGCCAGGTGTTCGCGCACTAAACTAACTAAAAAAACCACAGTCGGCGCACGCAAAAAAAAAAAAAAAATGCCCCACAAAAAAATAAGGGGGGTGGTAGGTGGAAGGGGGGGGGGGTGGTTGCACCCCTGGGGGGGTCTAGGGTCACACAACTAAGTGCTGTGGACCCCAGACACCCAGGTGCACTTACTTTAGATTCTGCTGCTGGGGCTGGAACACTGGATGGCTGGGGCTGTGGATGGCTGGGGCTGTCGGTGGCTGGGTGAGCTGCTGGGGCTGATCGGGGGTCTGCTGGGTGGGATGGGGTCCTTCTGGGGTCTTCCTGGTGGGATGGGGTCCGATGGGGTCCGATGGGGCGTCTTAAATCTCCGGCGGCACGACAGGCAGTGTGCAGGGGGGAGAAGCTCCGGCGGTTAGCGTCTGCCGCCGCCCCCCTGCACAGCCAATCAGGACAATTTGTGGCCAACGGTAAGGATGGCGATTGGTGGTGGATTATAGCACCACTGATCACCATCCTGTTCCGGGTTATCGGGCCACCTGAGACCCAAATGACCCGGAACCGCAGAAAACCGCAGGTCTGAATTGACCTGCGGTTTTCTGTGATCGCCGACATGGGGGGGTCACAGGACGCCCCTGGGCATTGTGCCAAGATGCCTGCTGATTGATTTCAGCAGGCATCTTGTTCCGATCACCGCCACGTGCGCAGCGGTGATCGGAAATTCACAGGGCGTACATGTACGCCCTTGGTCCTTAAGTACCAGGACGCAAGGGCGTACATGTACGCCCTTCGTCCTTAAGGGGTTAAAAATGTAAAAAAAAAAATACCGGATCTGTTTTCCGGATGACACCGGAGAGACGGATCTGGTATTTCAATGCATTTGTCAGACGATCCGCATCCGGACCTGGAAACAAATGATGTCTGTTTGCATATGGATTTCCGGATCCGGCATGCGGTTCCGACAACGGAACTGCTGCCGGATTCTTCTAACGCTAGTGTGAAAGTACCCTTAACCACCGCATTGCTATTTTGGTGCTGACAGTGCTGCTGCTGCTGCTCCTTGCACTCCAGTCTGCCTCATTCTTATTGGCGGATGATTTCACACGGAGGGGTGTTTTATTTTACATTAATCTATCGATTGACACTCTCTCTTTTACAAAGCAATGTTGAGCCTGATATTCCGATCATAAGGCCTATAGTTATGCAGAAAAACATTCAGAAGTCTCACAGTCTACTGTGTTGTTGCTTGTTGCTGTTGTTATTGTTGTGTTTTACAGCACATACAGTATGTCAAATTTGGAGTAGTATTATTAGCAATTGTGAGTACATCTGTATCAGCAGGCAGTGGCACGCTATCAGCACCATTATAACAGTTTGAAAAAAGACTTTGTTTCGGAAAAAAAAGTCACTTGGACACAGGCTGAAATATGATGGTTTGTATAAATGCTTGATGCAGAACAATACATCAGTTTTTGTTGCCACTATTAGATATAGCATATAGAGATGAACGAACACCTGAATGTTCGGGTTCGAGAAGTTCGGTCGAACTTCCCGAAAATGTTCGGGTTCGGGATCCGAACTCGACCTGAACTTTATCCCGAACCCGAACCTCTTTGAAGTCAATGGGGACCCGAACTTTTAGGCACTAAAAAGGCTGTAAAATAGTCCTGGAAAGGGCTAGAGGGCTGCAAAAGGTAGCAAAATGTAGGTAAATGCCCTGCAAACAAATGTGGATAGGGAAATGAATTAAAATAAAATAAATTTAAAATTAACCAATATCAATTGGAGAGAGGTCCCATAGCAGAGAATCATGCGTCATATCACCCACCACTGGAGAAGGCCACTTTCAGTTATTTCGGACAAAAATGCTGGCCGCCGGGCAGGCCAGCGCCTCCAAGGCATAAAATGCTAACTCTGGCTACGTGGACAATTTGGAGACCCAAAAGTTGAATGGGGCCAAACCATCAGTCAGTACGTGGAGGCAGGGCTGGGACAAGGTCCACCACCAACAGAGGCTGAGCTGCCCAAGTGCGCCCCCCTCCTCCAACTTGTGGATGACACTGCTATGGGGGATCTGTGATGGATGACACTGTTATTGGGGAATTTGTGGATGACACATATGTGTCATCCACAGATCCCCCCTCCCCATAACAGTGTCCGTGTAGGAATGACACCAATACAAGGGGTGAGGCTGTGGGGTTGTATCTCCTTTATTGATGACAGCGCCAGCGGGACCCGTGCAGTGACTGTATTCTACTACACCCCCCCCCCCCCCCCCACACACACACTGTATATAATCTTAACTATATAACTGTAGTGATTTACTACAGTTATATAGTTAATAAGATTATATCCAGTGAGCGGGGGGAATGGGGGTGTAGTAGAAAACAGTCACTGCAGGGGCCCTGCTGTCATTATGAAATAGCATATGTGACCCTCACCTCTTTTATTGGTGGTCATTCAGTAAATTAACCCTGTTTTGGGGGGGGTGGGGGGTGTCTGTGGATGACAAATATGTGTCATCCACAGATTCTCCCCATAAGAGAGTAAAACAAACCCTAAAATGTTCTTCAATTATATAAATAGTAAAAAATATAAATCTGAAGGAGTCGGCCCTCTACATAGCAATGAAGGGGGTGTTGCAGAGAGCGACGAGGGTAAAGCAAAACTATTAAATATTTTTTTCTCCACTATATTCACTGAGGAAAATAAACTGTCAGATGAAATGCAGAATGTAAAAGTAAATCCCCCATTAAAAATGCCCTGTCTGACCCAGGAAGAAGTACAACAGCGACTTAAAAAGATTAAAATAGACAAATCGCCAGGACCGGATGGCATACACCCTCGTATCCTAAGGGAATTAAGTGATGTCATAGCCAGACCATTATTTCTGATATTTACGGACTCTATAATAACAGGGAATGTTCCACAGGATTGGCGCATAGCAAATGTGGTGCCAATATTCAAAAAGGGTCCAGAAACAGAGCCAGGAAATTATAGGCCTGTAAGTTTAACATCTATTGTTGGTAAACTGTTTGAAGGGTTTCTAAGAGATGCTATTTTGGAGTATCTCAATGAAAATAAGCAAATAACGCCATATCAGCATGGCTTCATGAGGGATCGGTCATGCCAAACAAATTTAATCAGCTTCTATGCGGAGGTAAGTTCTAGACTTGACAGCGGCGGATCAATGGATGTCGTATATCTGGACTTCTCCAAAGCATTTGACACCGTACCTCATAAAAGGTTAGTATATAAAATGAGGATGCTCGGACTGGGAGAAAATGTCTGTATGTGGGTAAGTAACTGGCTGAGTGACAGAAAACAGAGGGTGGTTATTAACGGTAGATACTCAGATTGGGTCACTGTAACTAGTGGGGTACCTCAGGGGTCAGTATTGGGCCCTATTCTCTTCAATATATTTATTAATGATCTTGTAGAAGGTTTGCACAGTAAAATATCTATTTTTGCAGATGACACTAAACTGTGTAAAGTAATTAACACTGAAGAGGACAGTTTTCTCCTACAGAGGGATCTGGATAGATTGGAGGCTTGGGCAGAAAAATGGCAGATGAGGTTTAACACTGACAAATGTAAAGTTATGTACATGGGAAGGAATAATGCAAGTCACCCGTACATATTAAATGGTAAAACACTCGGTAACACTGACATGGAAAAGGATCTAGGAATTTTAATAAACAGCAAATTAAGCTGCAAAAACCAGTGTCAGGCAGCTACTGCCAAGGCCAATAAGATAATGGGTTGCATCAAAAGGGGCATAGATGCCCGTGATGAGAACATAGTCCTACCACTTTACAAATCACTAGTCAGACCACACATGGAGTACAGTGTACAGTTCTGGGCTCCTGTGAACAAGACAGACATAGCAGAGCTGGAGAGGGTTCAGAGGAGGGCAACTAAAGTAATAACTGGAATGAGGGATCTACAGTACCCTGAAAGGCTATCAAAATTAGGGTTATTCACTTTAGAAAAAAGACGACTGAGGGGAGATCTAATAACTATGTATAAATATATCAGGGGTCAGTACAGAGATCTGTCCCATCATCTATTTATCCCCAGGACTGTGACTGTGACAAGGGGACATCCTCTGCGTCTGGAGGAAAGAAGGTTTGTACACAAACATAGAAAATGATTCTTCACTGTAAGAGCAGTGAGACTATGGAACTCTCTGCCTGAGGAGGTGGTGAGTACAATAAAGGAATTCAAGAGGGGCCTGGATGTATTTCTGGAGTGTAATAATATTACAGGCTACAGCTACTAGAGAGGGGTCGTTGATCCAGGGAGTCATTCTGATTGCCTGATTGGATTCGGGAAGGAATTTTTTTCCACTTAAGTGAGGAAAATTAGCTTCTGCCTCACAGGGGTTTTTTGCTTTCCTCTGGATCAACTTGTAGGAAACAGGCCGAACTGGATGGTCAAATGTCTTTTTTCGGTCGTATATACTATGCTACTATGTTACTATGTAATAGGGTTCATTTAGTGAATGACCACCCAAATTCTGGTGACCCAATACATGGGAGTTGCATCTGCAGAGCTTTTGTATAATGCCACCCCACACTGTAGTGTCCCCCACACAGTAATGTCCGCCACACTGCCCCCCACACAGTAATGTCCGCCACACTGCCCCCCACACAGTAATGTCCGCCACACTGCCCCCCACACAGTAATGTCCGCCACACCCCCCTCAACCACACAGCAGTGTCCCCACATAGTAATTTGTCATGCTCTCCCCCTCTTGTCATTCTACCCCCCTCTTGTCATAATCCCCTCTTCTTGTCATGCTTTTTCTGCCCCTGTCATTCTCCCCCATCTTTTCATGCTCTTTATAACCCCCCATGTTGTCATGCTCTTTCTGCCCCCCCATGTTGTCACAGACTTCATGTAAGGGGGCCCGGCATTTTCACTGTACTTAATTCCGGGCCCCGTCAGAGCACTCCTCTCACCTCCATTATGTTCACTGCTCCAGGTATCCGGGATCAGGGCCCAGCGCTGCCACACATTAAGCAGGTGGGCGGATCCTAACGGAGGTCCATTAGGCTCCGCCCACCTGCTTACTGTGTTTCTAGTTAGAGGCAGCGGGGCCTGATGCTGGAGGCCTGAAGCAGTGAACATAATGGAGGTGAGAGGAGCGCTCTGACGGGACCCGGCTCAGGGAATGACAGGAGGGAGCGCTGAGCGGTTCCCCCCTGTCAGTCCCTCTTCCTCTGGCCGGCCCCTGCCTGCGCCCTGAGGCTGGAGCGCCCTGAGGCTGGAGCCTCCCCAGCCTCTGTGTCGGCCCGGCCCTGCGTGGAGGGGTGTGCAGACGTACTGTTCAACCATGTTAGTGAAATGCTGCCTCCTGCTAACACGTTCCGTATCAGGTGGTGGTGCAGTTAGCTGTGGCGTGGAGACAAAACTTTTCCACATTTCTGCCATGCTAACCCTGCTCTCAGAGGAGCTGGCCATGACACATCTGCGTTGGCGACTTCTTGCTCCTCCTCTGCCTTGGGCTTCCACCTGTTCCCCTGTGACATTAGGGAATGCTCTCAGGAGCGCGTCTACCAGCGTGCGCTTGTACTCACGCATATTCCGACCACGCTCCAGTGCAGGAAGTAAGGTGGGCACATTGTCTTTGTACCGGGGATCCAGCAGGGTGGCAACCCAGTAGCCCGCACACGTTAAAATGTGGGAAACTCTGCTGTAGTTGCGCAGGCACTGCAGCATGTAGTCGCTCATGTGTGCCAGGCTTCCCAGAGGTAAGGACAAGCTGTCCTCTGTGGGAGGCGTATCGCCAGTCATGGGCCTGAGCTGTTTGTAACTCTGATAACGGTGTCATTGCCACTGGCCATGTTGGTGGAGTACTCGAAACTGCGCAACAGGGCACACAGGTCTCGCATGGAGGCCCAATCATTGGTGGTGAAGTGGTGCTGTTCCGCAGTGCGACTGACGCGTGCGTGATGCAGCTGAAACTCCACTATGGCCTGCTGCTTTTCGCACAGTCTTTCCAGCATGTGCAAGGTGGAGTTCCACCTGGTGGGCACGTCGCATATGAGGCGGTGAGCGGGAAGGCCGAAGTTACGCAGTAGCGCAGACAGGCGAGCAGCGGCAGGATGTGAACTTCTGCACCACCAAATTCACCACATGCGCCAGGCAAGGGATGTGCGTCAAACCGGGTAGTCCCAGAGCTGCAACGAGATTTCGCCCATTATCGCACACCACCAGGCCGGGCTTGAGGACCACCGGCAGAAACCACTTGTCGGTCTGTTGTTCAATACCCCGCCACAAATCCTGCGCCGTGTGGGGCCTGTCCCCCACACACATAAGTTTCAGAATGGCCTGCTGACGTTTACCCCGGGCTGTGCTGAAGTTGGTGGTGAAGGTGTGTTGCGGACTGGATGAGCTGGTGGAAGCAGAGGAGGAGGAAGCCAAGTAGGAGGAGGAGGCTACAGGAGGCAAAGAATGATGCCGTGCGCCAAGGAACTCTCCGCCTGGGGCCCAGCCGCCACTACATTTACCCAATGTGCAGTTAGGGAGATATAGCGTCCCTGGCCGTGCTTACTGGTCCACGTATCTGTGGTTAGGAGGACCTTGCCACAGATGGCATTGCGCAGTGCACACTTGATTTTATCGGATACTTGGTTGTGCAGGGAAGGCACGGCTGTCTTGGAGAAGTAGTGGCGGCTGTGAACAACATACTGTGGGACAGCCATGGACATCAGCTGTTTGAAGCTGTCTATGTCTACCAGCCTGAATGACAGCATTTCAAAGGCCAGTAGTTTAGAAATGCTGGCATTCAGGCCCAGGGCTCGAGGGTGGCTAGGTGGGAATTTACGCTTTCTCTCCAAGGTTTGTGAGATGGAGAGCTGAACGCTGCCGTGTGACATGGTGGAGATGCTTGGTGACGCAGGTGGTGGTGTCGGTGGCACATCCTCTGTTTGGTGGGCGGCAGGTGCCAACATTCCTCCCGAGGCGGAGGAAGAGGCCAAGGCAGCAGCAGAAGAGGGAGCAGGGGGAGCCAGAGTGAGTTCCTTGCTTTTAAGGTGTTTATTCCTCTGCAGTTCATGCTTTGCATGTAGATGCCTGGTCATGCAGGTTGTGCTTCAGGCTCTGATGGCACAGCGTGCAAACCACTCGGGTCTTGTCGTCAGCACATTGTTTAAAAAAGTGCCATGCCAGGGAACTCCTTGATGCTGCCTTTGGGGTGCTCAGTCGCTGGTGGCGGTGGGCAGTGGTATTCCCATGTCCTCATCATCAGGAACCATCAGTGGTTGTGCATCAGTGCATTCTATGTCTTCCACCACTGGGGAAGGGCTAGGTGGATTCCCTTGGGAAACCCTGCCAACAGAGTCTTCAAACAGCAAAAGAGACTGCTGCATAACTTAGGTGTCAGACAGTTTCCCTGATATGCATGGGGGTGATGTGACAGACCGATGGGCTTGGTTTTAAGGCGCCACCTGTGCGTTTTCTGCAGAAGACTGAGTGGGAGATAATGTTGTGAACGTGCTGGATCCACTGTCGGCCACCCAATTGACTAGCGCCTGTACCTGCTCAGGCCTTACCATCCTTAGAACGGCATTCGGCCCCAACAAATATCGCTGTAAATTCTGTCAGGTAATGGAACCTGAGGTAGTTGGTTCACTAGGACGTGTGGCTGTGGCAGAATGGCCATGTCCTCTCCCAGCACCATAGGGTACACTAACACCACCACGACCGCGTCCTCGTCCCTTACTAGATTTTTTACTCATTGTTACCGTTCACCAAGCACCACAATAAGAAAAAAAAATATTTGTCCCAATGTATTGATTTCAAATTCAGGCCATTTTTACAGGCACCTAACACTATCTGCCTATTTATTTATGTAGCGTATTACACTAATAAAGGCACAGCAGTAACCACTGATTTAGGGGAATATCTCTTGTAGGGCTAGTATTTAGGCCCTGGATGAAAGGTATCCTTTTATGGACAGATTTACACTTCGAGATGCACAGTAGAGTGAGAAAGAATATGTAGGATTATGCTTTCAGCAATTGTATTTTAACACTTTGTATAATATACCCTTTGACGGACAGAAATACAATGGGAGATGCAGAGTAGCGTGTGAAGTTAATGAGGATGACCCTCTCAGCACTTGTATATACACCTTGAGTGTAATATACCCATTTACGGACAGATTAACACTTGGCCTGAAACAGCTAGAACACCAGATTCAGGGTATTGCTATATTGGCAATTGAATTTCACCCTAGAACAAAATATATGTTTTGTCGGACAGTATTATACTTTGCCAGCCACAGCTGTGACACCACATTTATGGTATTGCTATTTTGGCAATTGAATTTCAACCCAGAACAAAATATATGTTTTGGCGGACACTATTATACTTTTTCAGCCACTACTGGAACACCAGATTCAGGGTATTGCTATTTTGGCAATTGAATTTCACCCCAGAACAAAATATACCCGTTTACGGACAGATTAACACTTGGCCTGCAACAGCTAGAACACCAGATTCAGGGTATTGCTATTTTGGCAATTGAATTTCATCCCAGAACAAAATATATGTTTTGGCGGACACTATTATACTTTGCCAGCCACAGCTGTGACACCAGATTTATGGTATTGCTATTTTGGCAATTGAATTTCACCCCAGAACAAAATATAGGTTTTGGCTGACAATATTATACTTTTCCAGCCACAGCTGTGATTCCAGATTTATTGTATTGCTATTTTGGTAATTGAATTTCACCTTAAAACAAAATATATCTTTTGGCGGACAATATTATACTTTGCCAGCCACTAATGGAACACCAGATTCAGGGTATTGATATTTTGGCAATTTAATTTCACCCCAGAACAAAATAAACCCTTTTACAGACAGATTAACACTTGGCCTGCTAAAGCTGGGACACCAGATTCAGGGTATTGCAATTTTCGCAATTGAATTTCACCCCAGAAAAAAATATACCCTTTTACGGACAGATTAACACTTGGCCTGCAACAGCTGGGACACCAGATTCAGGGTATTGCTATTTTGACAATTGAATTTCACCACAGAACAAAATTTATGTTTTGGCGGACACCATTATACTTTGCCAGCCACTACTGGAACACCAGATTCATGGTATCGCTATATTGGAAATTGAATTTCACCCCAGAACAAAATAAACCATTTTAAGGACAGATTAACACTTGGCCTGAAACAGCTGGGACACCAGATTCAGGGTATTGCTATTTTGGATAATTGAATTTCACCCCAGAACAAAATATATGTTTTGTCGGACACTATTATACTTTGCCCGTAACTACTGGAACACCAGATTCAGTGTATTGCTATTTTGGCAATTGAATTTCACACCAGAACAAAATATACCCTTTTACAGACAGATTAACACTTGGCATGCAACAGCTGGGACACCAGATTAAGGTTATTGCTATTTTGGCAATTAAATTTCACCCCAGAAAAAAATTTATGTTTTGTCGGACACTATTATACTTTGCCAGCCACATCTGTGACACCAGATTTATGGAATTGCTATTTTGGCAATTGAATTTCACTCCAGAACAAAATATATGTTTTGGGGAACACTATTATACTTTGCCAGCCACTACTGGAACACAAGTTTCAGGGTATTGCTATATTGGCAAGTGAATTTCACCCCAGAGCAAAATATATGTTTTGATGGATACTATTATACATTGCCAGCCAGTATTGGAACACCAGATTCAGTGTATTGCTATTTTATCAATTGAATTTCACCCCAAAACAAAATATATGTTTTGGCGGACACTATTAAACATTGCCAGCCACTACTCTAACACAAGATTCAGGGTATTGCTATTTTTGCATTTGAATTTCACCCCAGAACAAAATATATGTTTTGGCGGACACTATTATACTTTGCCAGCCACAGCTGTGACACCAGATTTATGGTATTGCTATTTTGGCAATTGAAGTTCACCCCAGAACAAAATATATGTTTTGGCGGACACTATTATACTTTGCCAGCCACTACTGGAACACTAGATTCAGGGTATTGCTATTTTGGCAATTGAATTTCACCCCAGAACAAAATATATGTTTTGGAGGACAATATTATATTTTGCCAGCGACAGTTGTGACACCAGATTTATGGTATTGCTATTTTGGCAATTGAATTTCACCCCAGAACAAAATATGTGTTTTGGCGAACACTATTATACTTTGCCAGCCACTACTGGAACACCAGATTTAGGGTATTGCTATTTTGGCATTAGAATTTCACCCCAGAACAAAATATACCCTTTTACAGACAGATTAACACTTGGCCTGCAACAGCTGGGACACCAGATTCAGAATATTGCAATTTTGGCAATTGAATTTCACCCCAGAACAAAATATATGTTTGGCGGACACTATTATACTTTGCCAGCCACAGCTGTGACACCAGATTTATGGTATTGCTATTTTGGCAATTGAATTTCACCCCAGAACAAAATATATGTTTTGGCGGACACTATTATACTTTGCCAGCCACGACTGGAACACCAGATTCATGGTATTGCTATTTTCGAAATTGAATTTCACCCGAGAACAAAATATACCCTTTTACGGACAGATTAACACTTGGCCTGAAACAGCTGGGACACCAGATTCAGGGTATTGCTATTTTGGATAATTGAATTTCACCCTCGAACAAAATTTATGTTTTGGCGTACACCAATATACTTTGCCAGCCACTACTGGAACACCAGATTCAGGGTATTGCTATTTTCCAATTGAATTTCACCCCAGAACAAAATAAACCCTTTTACGGACAGATTAACACTTGGCATGCAACAGCTGGGACACCAGATTCAGGTTATTGCTATTTTAGCAATTAAATTTCACCACAGAAAAAAATGTATGTTTTGTTGGAAACTATTATACTTTGCCAGCCATATCTGTGACACCAGATTTATGGAATTGATATTTTGGCAATTGAATTTCACCCCAGAACGAAATATATGTTTTGGCGGACACTATTATACTTTGCCAGCCACTACTGAAACACCAGATTCTGTGTATTGCTATTTTGGCAATTGAATTTCACCCCAGAACAAAATATATGTTTTGGTGGACAATATTATACTTTGCCAGCCACAGCTGTGACACCAGATTTTAGTTATTGCTATTTTGGCAATTAAATTTCACCCTAGAACAAAATATATGTTTTGTCGGACAATATTATACTTTGCCAGCCACAGATGTGACACCAGATTTATGGTATTGCTATTTTGGCAATTGAATTTCACACTAGAACAAAATATATGTTTTGTCGGACTCTATTATACTTTGCCAGCCACAGCTGTGACACCACATTTATGGTATTGCTATTTTGGCAATTGAATTTCAACCCAGAACAAAATATATGTTTTGGCGGACACTATTATACTTTGCCAGCCACTACTGGAACACCAGATTCAGGGTATTGCTATTTTGGCAATTGAATTTCACCCCAGAACAAAATATACCCGTTTACGGACAGATTAACACTTGGCCTGCAACAGCTAGAACACCAGATTCAGGGTATTGCTATTTTGGCAATTGAATTTCATCCCAGAACAAAATATATGTTTTGGCGGACACTATTATACTTTGCCAGCCACAGCTGTGACACCAGATTTATGGTATTGCTATTTTGGCAATTGAATTTCACCCCAGAACAAAATATAGGTTTTGGCTGACAATATTATACTTTTCCAGCCACAGCTGTGATTCCAGATTTATTGTATTGCTATTTTGGTAATTGAATTTCACCTCAAAACAAAATATATCTTTTGGCGGACAATATTATACTTTGCCAGCCACTAATGAAACACCAGATTCAGGGTATTGATATTTTGGCAATTTAATTTCACCCCAGAACAAAATAAACCCTTTTACAGACAGATTAACACTTGGCCTGCTAAAGCTGGGACACCAGATTCAGGGTATTGCTATTTTCGCAATTGAATTTCACCCCAGAAAAAAATATACCCTTTTACGGACAGATTAACACTTGGCCTGCAACAGCTGGGACACCAGATTCAGGGTATTGCTATTTTGCCAATTGAATTTCACCACAGAACAAAATTTATGTTTTGGCGGACACCATTATACTTTGCCAGCCACTACTGGAACATCAGATTCAGGGTATCGCTATTTTGGCAATTGAATTTCACCCCAGAACAAAATAAACCATTTTAAGGACAGATTAACACTTGGCCTGAAACAGCTGGGACACCAGATTCAGGGTATTGCTATTTTGCCAATTGAATTTCACCCTCGAACAAAATTTATGTTTTGGCGTACACCAATATACTTTGCCAGCCACTACTGAAACACCAGATTCATGGTATTGCTATTTTCGAAATTGAATTTCACCCGAGAACAAAATATACCCTTTTACGGACAGATTAACACTTGGCCTGAAACAGCTGGGACACCAGATTCAGGGTATTGCTATTTTGCCAATTGAATTTCACCCTCGAACAAAATTTATGTTTTGGCGTACACCAATATACTTTGCCAGCCACTACTGGAACACCAGATTCAGGGTATTGCTATTTTCCAATTGAATTTCACCCCAGAACAAAATAAACCCTTTTACGAACAGATTAACACTTGGCATGCAACAACTGGGACACCAGATTCAGGGTATTGCTATTTTGGATAATTGAATTTCACCCCAGAGCAAAATATATGTTGTGTCGGACACTATTATACTTTGCCAGTCACTACTGGAGCACCAGATTCAGTGTATTGCTATTTTGGCAATTGAATTTCACACCAGAACAAAATATACCCTTTTACAGACAGATTAACACTTGGCCTGCAACAGCTGGGACACCAGATTCAGGTTATTGCTATTTTAGCAATTAAATTTCACCACAGAAAAAAATGTATGTTTTGTTGGACACTATTATACTTTGCCAGCCACATCTGTGACACCAGATTTATGGAATTGATATTTTGGCAATTGAATTTCACCCCAGAACGAAATATATGTTTTGGAGGACACTATTATACTTTGCCAGCCACTACTGAAACACCAGATTCTGTGTATTGCTATTTTGGCAATTGAATTTCACCCCAGAACAAAATATATGTTTTGGTGGACAATATTATACTTTGCCAGCCACAGCTGTGACACCAGTTTTTAGTTATTGCTATTTTGGCAATTGAATTTCACCCTAGAACAAAATATATGTTTTGTCGGACACTATATACTTTGCCAGCCACAGCTGTAACACCAGATTTATGGTATTGCTATTTTGGCAATTGAATTTCACCCTAGAACAAAATATATGTTTTGTCGGACACTATTATACTTTGCCAGCCACAGCTGTGACACCACATTTATGGTATTGCTATTTTGGCAATTGAATTTCAACCCAGAACAAAATATATGTTTTGGCGGACACTATTATACTTTGCCAGCCACTACTGGAACACCAGATTCAGGGTATTGCTATTTTGGCAATTGAATTTCACCCCAGAACAAAATATACCCGTTTACGGACAGATTAACACTTGACCTGCAACAGCTGGAACACCAGATTCAGGGTATTGCTATTTTGGCAATTGAATTTCATCCCAGAACAAAATATATGTTTTTGCGGACACTATTATACTTTGCCAGCCACAGCTGTGACACCAGATTTATGGTATTGCTATTTTGGCAATTGAATTTCACCCCAGAACAAAATATAGGTTTTGGCTGACAATATTATACTTTTCCAGCCACAGCTGTGATTCCAGATTTATTGTATTGCTATTTTGGTAATTGAATTTCACCTCAAAACAAAATATATCTTTTGGCGGACAATATTATACTTTGCCAGCCACTAATGGAACACCAGATTCAGGGTATTGATATTTTGGCAATTTAATTTCACCCCAGAACAAAATAAACCCTTTTACAGACAGAATAACACTTGGCCTGCTAAAGCTGGGACACCAGATTCAGGGTATTGCTATTTTCGCAATTAAATCTCACCCCAGAAAAAAATATACCCTTTTACGGACAGATTAACACTTGGCCTGCAACAGCTGGGACACCAGATTCAGGGTATTGCTATTTTGCCAATTGAATTTCACCACAGAACAAAATTTATGTTTTGGCGGACACCATTATACTTTGCCAGCCACTACTGGAACACCAGATTCAGGGTATCGCTATTTTGGCAATTGAATTTCACCCCAGAACAAAATAAACAATTTTAAGGACAGATTAACACTTGGCCTGCAACAGCTGGGACACCAGATTCAGGGTATTGCTATTTTGGATAATTGAATTTCACCCCAGAACAAAATATATGTTTTGTCGGACACTATTATAGTTTGCCCGTAACTACTGGAACACCAGATTCAGTGTATTGCTATTTTGGCAATTGAATTTCACACCAGAACAAAATATACCCTTTTACAGACAGATTAACACTTGGCCTGCAACAGCTGGGACACCAGATTAAGGTTATTGCTATTTTGGCAATTAAATTTCACCCCAGAAAAAAATTTATGTTTTGTCAGACACTATTATACTTTGCCAGCCACATCTGTGACACCAGATTTATGGAATTGATATTTTGGCAATTGAATTTCACCCCAGAACAAAATATATGTTTTGGCGGACACTATTATACTTTGCCAGCCACTACTGAAACACCAGATTCTGTGTATTGCTATTTTGGCAATTGAATTTCACCCCAAAACAAAATATATGTTTTGGCTGACACTATTATACTTTGCCAGCCACTACTGGAACACCAGATTCAGGGTATTGCTATTTTTGCATTTAAATTTCACCCCATTACAAAATATTTGTTTTGGCTGACACTATTATACTTTGCCAGCCACAGCTGTGACACCAGATTTATGGTATTGCCATTTTGGCAATTGAATTTCACCCCAGAACAAAATATATGTTTTGGCGGACACTATTATACTTTTCTAGCCACTACTGGAACACCAGATTCAGTGTATTGTTATTTTGGCAATTGAATTTAACCCCAGAACAAAATATATGTTTTGGCGGACAATACTATACTTTGCCAGCGACAGTTGTGACACCAGATTTATGGTATTGCTATTTTGGCAATTGAATTTCACCCCAGAACAAAATATATGTTTTGGAGAACATTATTATACTTTGCCAGCCACTACTGGAACATCAGATTTAGGGTATTGCTATTTTGGCATTTGAATTTCACCCCAGAACAAAATATACCCTTTTACAGACAGATTAACACTTGGCCTGCAACAGCTGGGACACCAGATTCAGGATATTGCTATTTTGGCAATTGAATTTCACCCCAGAACAAAATATATGTTTGGTGGACACTATTATACTTTGCCAGCTACAGCTGTGACACCAGATTTATGGTATTGCTATTTTGGCAATTGAATTTCACCCCAGTACAAAATATATGTTTTGGCGGACAACATTATACTTTGCCAGCGACAGTTGTGACACCAGATTTATGGTATTTCTATTTTGGCAATTGAATTTCACACAAGAACAAAATATACTCTTTTACGGAAATATTATCACTTGGCCTGCAACAGCTGGGACACCAGATTCAGGGTATTGCTATTTTAGCAATTGAATTTCACCCTAGAACAAAATATATGTTTTGACGGACACTATTATACTTTGCCAGCCACAGCTGTGACACTACATTTAAGGTATTGCTATTTTAGCAATTGAATTTCACCCTAGAACAAAATATATGTTTTGGCGGACACTATTATACTTTGCCAGCCGGTCCTGGTACAACAGATTTAGGGGATTGCAATTTTGGCAATTGAATTTCACCCCAGAACAAAATATATGTTTTGGCGGACAATATTATACTTTGCCATCCACTACTGGAACACCATATTCAGGGTATTGCTATTTTGGCAATTGAATTTCACCCCAGAACAAAATATACCCTTCTACGAACAGATTAACACTTGGCCTGCTACAGCTGGGACACCAGATTCAGGGTATTGCTATTTTGGCAATTGAATTTCACCCCAGAACAAAATATACCCTTCTAAGTACAGATTAACACTTGGCCTGCAACAGCTGGGACACCAGATTCAGGGTATTGTTATTTTGGATAATTTAATTTCACCCCAGAACAAAATATATGTTTTGTCGGACACTATTATACTTTGCCAGTCACTACTGGAACACCAGATTCAGTGTATTGCTATTTTGGCAATTGAATTTCACCCCAGAACAAAATATACCCTTTTACAGACAGATTAACACTTGGCCTGCAACAGCTGGGACACCAGATTCAGGTTATTGCTATTTTGGCAATTAAATTTCACCACAGAAAAAAATGTATGTTTTGTCGGACACTATTATACTTTGCCAGCCACTACTGGAATACCAGATTCAGGGCATTGCTATTTTGGCAATTGAATTTCACCCCAGAACAAAAAAAACTATTTTACGGACAGATTAACACCTGGCCTGCAACAGCTGGGACACCAGATTCAGGGTATTGTTATTTTGGATAATTTAATTTCACCCCAGAACAAAATATATGTTTTGTCGGACACTATTATACTTTGCCAGTCACTACTGGAGCACCATATTCAGTGTATTGCTATTTTGGCAATTGAATTTCACCCCAGAACAAAATATACCCTTTTAAAGTCAGATTAACACTTGTCCTGCAACAGCTGGGACACCAGATTCAGGTTATTGCTATTTTGGCAATTAAATTTCACCACAGAAAAAAATTTATGTTTTGTCGGACACTATTATACTTTGACAGCCACTACTGGAACACGAGATTCAGTGTATTGCTATTTTTGCATTTGAATTTCACCCCAGAACAAAATATATGTTTTGGCGGACACTATTATACTTTGCCAGCGACAGTTGTGACACCAGATTTATGGTATTGCTATTTTGGCAATTGAATTTCACCCCAGAACAAAATATATGTTTTGGCGGACACTATAATACTTTGCCAGCCACTACTGGAACACCAGATTCAGGGTATTGCTATTTTGGCAATTGAATTTCTCCCCAGAACAAAATATATGTTTTGGCAGACAATATTATACTTTGCCAGCGACAGTTGTGACACCAGATTTATGGTATTGCTATTTTATACGACTGGAACACCAGATTCAGGGTATTGCTAGTTTCGCAATTGAATTTCACCCTAGAACAAAATATACCCTTTTGCGGATAGATTATCACTTGGTCTGCAACAGCTGGGACACCAGATTCAGGGTATTGCTATTTTAGCAATTGAATTTCACCCCAGAACAAAATATATCTTTTGACGGACACTATTATACTTTGCCAGCCACAGCTGTGACACCAGATTTATGGTATTGCTATTTTGGCAATTGAATTTCACTCCAGAACAAAATATATGTTTTGGCGGACACTATTATACTTTGCCAGCAACAGCTGTGACACCAGATTTATGGTATTGCTATTTTGGCAACTGAATTTCACCCCAGAACAAAATATACCCTTTTACAGACAGATTAACACTTGGCCTGCAACAGCTGGGACACCAGATTCAGAATATTGCAATTTTGGCTATTGAATTTCACCCCAGAACAAAATATATGTTTGGCGGACACTATTATACTTTGCCAGCCACAGCTGTGACACCAGATTTATGGTATTGCTAATTTGGCAATTGAATTTCACCCCAGAACAAAATATATGTTTTGGCGGACACTATTATACTTTGCCAGTCACTACTGGAACACCAGATTCAGTGTATTGCTATTTTGGCAATTGAATTTCACCCCAGAACAAAATATACCCTTTTACAGACAGATTAACACTTGGCCTGCAACAGCTGGGACACCAGATTCAGGTTATTGCTATTTTGGCAATTAAATTTCACCACAGAAAAAAAATTATGTTTTGTTGGACACTATTATACTTTGCCAGCCACTACTGGAATACCAGATTCAGGGCATTGCTATTTTGGCAATTGAATTTCACCCCAGAACAAAATAAACTATTTTACGGACAGATTAACACCTGGCCTGCAACAGCTGGGACACCAGATTCAGGGTATTGTTATTTTGGATAATTTAATTTCACCCCAGAACAAAATATATGTTTTGTCGGACACTATTATACTTTGCCAGTCACTACTGGAGCACCATATTCAGTGTATTGCTATTTTGGCAATTGAATTTCACCCCAGAACAAAATATAACTTTTTAAAGACAGATTAACACTTGTCCTGCAACAGCTGGGACACCAGATTCAGGTTATTGCTATTTTGGCAATTAAATTTCACCACAGAAAAAAATTTATGTTTTGTCGGACACTATTATACTTTGACAGCCACTACTGGAACACGAGATTCAGTGTATTGCTATTTTTTCATTTGAATTTCACCCCAGAACAAAATATATGTTTTGGCGGACACTATTATACTTTGCCAGCGACAGTTGTGACACCAGATTTATGGTATTGCTATTTTGGCAATTGAATTTCACCCCAGAACAAAATATATGTTTTGGCGGACACTATAATACTTTGCCAGCCACTACTGGAACACCAGATTCAGGGTATTGCTATTTTGGCAATTGAATTTCTCCCCAGAACAAAATATATGTTTTGGCAGACAATATTATACTTTGCCAGCGACAGTTGTGACACCAGATTTATGGTATTGCTATTTTATACGACTGGAACACCAGATTCAGGGTATTACTATTTTGGCAATTGAATTTCACCCTAGAACAAAATATACCCTTTTGCGGATAGATTATCACTTGGTCTGCAACAGCTGGGACACCAGATTCAGGGTATTGCTATTTTAGCAATTGAATTTCACCCCAGAACAAAATATATCTTTTGACGGACACTATTATACTTTGCCAGCCACATCTGTGACACCAGATTTATGGTATTGCTATTTTGGCAATTGAATTTCACTCCAGAACAAAATATATGTTTTGGCGGACACTATTATACTTTGCCAGCAACAGCTGTGACACCAGATTTATGGTATTGCTATTTTGGCAACTGAATTTCACCCCAGAACAAAATATACCCTTTACAGACAGATTAACACTTGGCCTGCAACAGCTGGGACACCAGATTCAGAATATTGCAATTTTGGCAATTGAATTTCACCCCAGAACAAAATATATGTTTGGCGGACACTATTATACTTTGCCAGCCACAGCTGTGACACCAGATTTATGGTATTGCTATTTTGGCAATTGAATTTCACCCCAGAACAAAATATATGTTTTGGCGGACACTATTATACTTTGCCAGCCACGACTGGAACACCAGATTCAGGGTATTGCTATTTTCGAAATTGAATTTCACCCGAGAACAAAATATACCCTTTTACGGACAGATTAACACTTGGCCTGAAACAGCTGGGACACCAGATTCAGGGTATTGCTATTTTGCCAATTGAATTTCACCCTCGAACAAAATTTATGTTTTGGCGTACACCAATATACTTTGCCAGCCACTACTGGAACCCCAGATTCAGGGTATTGCTATTTTCCAATTGAATTTCACCCCAGAACAAAATAAACCCTTTTACGGACAGATTAACACTTGGCATGCAACAGCTGGGACACCAGATTCAGGGTATTGCTATTTTGGATAATTGAATTTCACCCCAGAACAAAATATATGTTATGTCGGACACTATTATACTTTGCCAGTCACTACTGGAGCACCAGATTCAGTGTATTGCTCTTTTGGCAATTGAATTTCACACCAGAACAAAATATACCCTTTTACAGACAGATTAACACTTGGCCTGCAACAGCTGGGACACCCGATTCAGGTTATTGCTATTTTAGCAATTAAATTTCACCACAGAAAAAAATGTATGTTTTGATGGACACTATTATACTTTGCCAGCCACATTTGTGACACCAGATTTATGGAATTGATATTTTGGCAATTGAATTTCACCCCAGAACGAAATATATGTTTTGGCGGACACTATTATACTTTGCCAGCCACTACTGAAACACCAGATTCTGTGTATTGCTATTTTGGCAATTGAATTTCACCCCAGAACAAAATATATGTTTTGGTGGACAATATTATACTTTGCCAGCCACAGCTGTGACACCAGATTTTAGTTATTGCTATTTTGGCAATTGAATTTCACCCTAGAACAAAATATATGTTTTGTCGGACACTATTATTCTTTGCCAGCCACAGCTGTGACACCAGATTTATGATATTGCTATTTTGGCAATTGAATTTCATCCCAGAACAAAATATATGTTTTGGCGGACACTATTATTCTTTGCCAGCCACAGCTGTGACACCAGATTTATGGTATTGCTATTTTGGCAATTGAATTTCACCCCAGAACAAAATATATGTTTTGGCGGACAATATTATAATTTTCCAGCCACAGCTGTGATTCCAGATTTATTGTATTGCTATTTTGGTAATTGAATTTCACCTCAAAACAAAATATATCTTTTGGCGGACAATATTATACTTTGCCAGCCACTAATGGAACACCAGATTCAGGGTATTGATATTTTGGCAATTTAATTTCACCCCAGAACAAAATAAACCCTTTTACAGACAGATTAACACTTGGCCTGCTAAAGCTGGGACACCAGATTCAGGGTATTGCTATTTTCGCAATTGAATTTCACCCCAGAAAAAAATATACCCTTTTACGGACAGATTAACGCTTGGCCTGCAACAGCTGGGACACCAGATTCAGGGTATTGCTATTTTGCCAATTGAATTTCACCACAGAACAAAATTTATGTTTTGGCGGACACCATTATACTTTGCCAGCCACTACTGGAACACCAGATTCTGGGTATCGCAATTTTGACAATTGGATTTCACCCCAGAACAAAATAAACCATTTTAAGGACAGATTAACACTTGGCCTGCAACAGCTGGGACACCAGATTCAGGGTATTGCTATTTTGGATAATTGAATTTCACCCCAGAACAAAATATATGTTTTGTCGGACACTATTATACTTTGCCCGTAACTACTGGAACACCAGATTCAGTGTATTGCTATTTTGGCAATTGAATTTCACACCAGAACAAAATATACCCTTTTACAGACAGATTAACACTTGGAATGCAAAAGCTGGGACACCAGATTAAGGTTATTGCTATTTTGGCAATTAAATTTCACCCCAGAAAAAAATTTATGTTTTGTCGGACACTATTATAATTTGCCAGCCACATCTGTGACACCAGATTTATGGAATTGCTATTTTGGCAATTGAATTTCACTCCAGAACAAAATATATGTTTTGGGGAACACTATTATACTTTGCCAGCCACTACTGGAACACAAGTTTCAGGGTATTGCTATATTGCCAAGTGAATTTCACCCCAGAGCAAAATATATGTTTTGACGGACACTATTATACATTGCCAGACAGTACTGAAACACCAGATTCAGTGTATTGCTATTTTATCAATTGAATTTCACCCCAAAACAAAATATATGTTTTGGGAGACACTATTAAACTTTGCCAGCCACTACTCTAACACAAGATTCAGGGTATTGCTATTTTTGCATTTGAATTTCACCCCAGAACAAAATATATGTTTTGGCGGACTCTATTATACTTTGCCAGCCACTACTGGAACACCAGATTCAGGGTATGGCTATTTTAGCAATTGAATTTCACCCCAGAACAAAATAAACTATTTTACGGACAGATTAACACCTGGCCTGCAACAGCTGGGACACCAGATTCAGGGTATTGTTATTTTGGATAATTTAATTTCACCCCAGAACAAAATATATGTTTTGTCGGACACTATTATACTTTGCCAGTCACTACTGGAACACCATATTCAGTGTATTGCTATTTTGGCAATTGAATTTCACCCCAGAACAAAATATACCCTTTTAAAGACAGATTGGCCTGCAACAGCTGGGACACTATTATACTTTGCCAGTCACTACTGGAACACCATATTCAGTGTATTGCTATTTTGGCAATTGAATTTCACCCCAGAACAAAATATACCCTTTTAAAGACACTTGGCCTGCAACAGCTGGGACACCAGATTCAGGTTATTGCTATTTTGGCAATTAAATTTCACCACAGAAAAAAATTTATGTTTTGTCGGACACTATTATACTTTGCCAGCCACTACTGGAACACGAGATTCAGTGTATTGCTATTTTTGCATTTGAATTTCACCCCAGAACAAAATATATGTTTTGGCGGACACTATTATACTTTGCCAGCGACAGTTGTGACACCAGATTTATGGTATTGCTATTTTGGCAATTGAATTTCACCCCAGAACAAAATATATGTTTTGGCGGACACTATAATACTTTGCCAGCCTCTACTGGAACACCAGATTCAGGGTATTGCTATTTTGGCAATTGAATTTCACCCCAGAACAAAATATATGTTTTGGCAGACAATATTATACTTTGCCAGCGACAGTTGTGACACCAGATTTATGGTATTGCTATTTTATACGACTGGAACACCAGATTCAGGGTATTGCTATTTTCGCAATTGAATTTCACCCTAGAACAAAATATACCCTTTTGCGGATAGATTATCACTTGGTCTGCAACAGCTGGGACACCAGATTCAGGTTATTGCTATTTTAGCAATTGAATTTCACCCCAGAACAAAATGTATCTTTTGACGGAGACTATTATACTTTGCCAGCCACATCTGTGACACCAGATTTATGGAATTGATATTTTGGCAATTGAATTTCACCCCAGAACAAAATATATGTTTTGGCGGACACTATTATACTTTGCCAGCCACTACTGAAACACCAGATTCTGTGTATTGCTATTTTGGCAATTGAATTTCACCCCAAAACAAAATATATGTTTTGGCTGACACTATTATACTTTGCCAGCCACTACTGGAACACCAGATTCAGGGTATTGCTATTTTTGCATTTAAATTTCACCCCATTACAAAATATTTGTTTTGGCTGACACTATTATACTTTGCCAGCCACAGCTGTGACACCAGATTTATGGTATTGCCATTTTGGCAATTGAATTTCACCCCAGAACAAAATATATGTTTTGGCGGACACTATTATACTTTGCTAGCCACTACTGGAACACCAGATTCAGTGTATTGCTATTTTATCAATTGAATTTCACCCCAAAACAAAATATATGTTTTGGGAGACACTATTAAACTTTGCCAGCCACTACTCTAACACAAGATTCAGGGTATTGCTATTTTTGCATTTGAATTTCACCCCAGAACAAAATATATGTTTTGGCGGACTCTATTATACTTTTCCAGCCACTACTGGAACACCAGATTCAGGGTATGGCTATTTTGGCAATTGAATTTCACCCCAGAACAAAATAAACTATTTTACGGACAGATTAACACCTGGCCTGCAAAAGCTGGGACACCAGATTCAGGGTATTGTTATTTTGGATAATTTAATTTCACCCCAGAACAAAATATATGTTTTGTCGGACACTATTATACTTTGCCAGTCACTACTGGAACACCATATTCAGTGTATTGCTATTTTGGCAATTGAATTTCACCCCAGAACAAAATATACCCTTTTAAAGACAGATTGGCCTGCAACAGCTGGGACACTATTATACTTTGCCAGTCACTACTGGAACACCATATTCAGTGTATTGCTATTTTGGCAATTGAATTTCACCCCAGAACAAAATATACCCTTTCAAAGTACACTTGGCCTGCAACAGCTGGGACACCAGATTCAGGTTATTGCTATTTTGGCAATTAAATTTCACCACAGAAAAAAATTTATGTTTTGTCGGACACTATTATACTTTGCCAGCCACTACTGGAACACGAGATTCAGTGTATTGCTATTTTTGCATTTGAATTTCACCCCAGAACAAAATATATGTTTTGGCGGACACTATTATACTTTGCCAGCGACAGTTGTGACACCAGATTTATGGTATTGCTATTTTGGCAATTGAATTTCACCCCAGAACAAAATATATGTTTTGGCGGACACTATAATACTTTGCCAGCCACTACTGGAACACCAGATTCAGGGTATTGCTATTTTGGCAATTGAATTTCACCCCAGAACAAAATATATGTTTTGGCAGACAATATTATACTTTGCCAGCGACAGTTGTGACACCAGATTTATGGTATTGCTATTTTATACTGACTGGAACACCAGATTCAGGGTATTGCTATTTTCGCAATTGAATTTCACCCTAGAACAAAATATACCCTTTTGCGGATAGATTATCACTTGGTCTGCAACAGCTGGGACACCAGATTCAGGTTATTGCTATTTTAGCAATTGAATTTCACCCCAGAACAAAATGTATCTTTTGACGGACACTATTATACTTTGCCAGCCACATCTGTGACACCAGATTTATGGAATTGATATTTTGGCAATTGAATTTCACCCCAGAACAAAATATATGTTTTGGCGGACACTATTATACTTTGCCAGCCACTACTGAAACACCAGATTCTGTGTATTGCTATTTTGGCAATTGAATTTCACCCCAAAACAAAATATATGTTTTGGCTGACACTATTATACTTTGCCAGCCACAGCTGTGACACCAGATTTATGGTATTGCCATTTTGGCAATTGAATTTCACCCCAGAACAAAATATATGTTTTGGCGGACACTATTATACTTTGCTAGCCACTTCTGGAACACCAGATTCATTGTCTTGTTATTTTGGCAATTGAATTTAACCCCAGAACAAAATATATGTTTTGGCGGACAATACTATACTTTGCCAGCGACAGTTGTGACACCAGATTTATGGTATTGCTATTTTGGCAATTGAATTTCACCCCAGAACAAAATATATGTTTTGGCGAACATTATTATACTTTGCCAGCCACTACTGGGACATCAGATTTAGGGTATTGCTATTTTGGCATTTGAATTTCACCCCAGAACAAAATATACCCTTTTACAGACAGATTAACACTTGGCCTGCAACAGCTGGGACACCAGATTCAGGATATTGCTATTTTGGCAATTGAATTTCACCCCAGAACAAAATATATGTTTGGTGGACACTATTATACTTTGCCAGCTACAGCTGTGACACCAGATTTATGGTATTGCTATTTTGGCAATTGAATTTCACCCCAGTACAAAATATATGTTTTGGCGGACAACATTATACTTTGCCAGCCACGACTGGAACACCAGATTCAGGGTATGGCTATTTTAGCAATTGAATTTAACCCCAGAACAACATATATGCTTTGCCGGACAATATTATACTTTGCCAGCGACAGTTGTGACACCAGATTTATGGTATTTCTATTTTGGCAATTGAATTTCACACAAGAACAAAATATACTCTTTTACGGAAAGATTATCACTTGGCCTGCAACAGCTGGGACACCAGATTCAGGGTATTGCTATTTTAGCAATTGAATTTCACCCTAGAACAAAATATATGTTTTGACGGACACTATTATACTTTGCCAGCCACAGCTGTGACACTACATTTAAGGTATTGCTATTTTAGCAATTGAATTTCACCCTAGAACAAAATATATGTTTTGGCGGACACTATTATACTTTGCCAGCCGGTCCTGGTACAACAGATTTAGGGGATTGCTATTTTGGCAATTGAATTTCACCCCAGAACAAAATATATGTTTTGGCGGACAATATTATACTTTGCCATCCACTACTGGAACACCATATTCAGGGTATTGCTATTTTGGCAATTGAATTTCACCCCAGAACAAAATATACCCTTCTACGAACAGATTAACACTTGGCCTGCTACAGCTGGGACACCAGATTCAGGGTATTGCTATTTTGGCAATTGAATTTCACCCCAGAACAAAATATACCCTTCTAAGTACAGATTAACACTTGGCCTGCAACAGCTGGGACACCAGATTCAGGGTATTGTTATTTTGGATAATTTAATTTCACCCCAGAACAAAATATATGTTTTGTCGGACACTATTATACTTTGCCAGTCACTACTGGAACACCAGATTCAGTGTATTGCTATTTTGGCAATTGAATTTCACCCCAGAACAAAATATACCCTTTTACAGACAGATTAACACTTGGCCTGCAACAGCTGGGACACCAGATTCAGGTTATTGCTATTTTGGCAATTAAATTTCACCACAGAAAAAAATTTATGTTTTGTCGGACACTATTATACTTTGCCAGCCACTACTGGAATACCAGATTCAGGGTATTGCTATTTTGGCAATTGAATTTCACCCCAGAACAAAATAAACTATTTTACGGACAGATCAACACCTGGCCTGCAACAGCTGGGACACCAGATTCAGGGTATTGTTATTTTGGATAATTTAATTTCACCCCAGAACAAAATATATGTTTTGTCGGACACTATTATACTTTGCCAGTCACTACTGGAGCACCATATTCAGTGTATTGCTATTTTGGCAATTGAATTTCACCCCAGAACAAAATATACCCTTTTAAAGACAGATTAACACTTGGCCTGCAACAGCTGGGACACCAGATTCAGGTTATTGCTATTTTGGCAATTAAATTTCACCACAGAAAAAAATTTATGTTTTGTCGGACACTATTATACTTTGACAGCCACTACTGGAACACGAGATTCAGTGTATTGCTATTTTTGCATTTGAATTTCACCCCAGAACAAAATATATGTTTTGGCGGACACTATTATACTTTGCCAGCGACAGTTGTGACACCAGATTTATGGTATTGCTATTTTGGCAATTGAATTTCACCCCAGAACAAAATATATGTTTTGGCGGACACTATAATACTTTGCCAGCCACTACTGGAACACCAGATTCAGGGTATTGCTATTTTGGCAATTGAATTTCTCCCCAGAACAAAATATATGTTTTGGCAGACAATATTATACTTTGCCAGCGACAGTTGTGACACCAGATTTATGGTATTGCTATTTTATACGACTGGAACACCAGATTCAGGGTATTGCTAGTTTCGCAATTGAATTTCACCCTAGAACAAAATATACCCTTTTGCGGATAGATTATCACTTGGTCTGCAACAGCTGGGACACCAGATTCAGGGTATTGCTATTTTAGCAATTGAATTTCACCCCAGAACAAAATATATCTTTTGACGGACACTATTATACTTTGCCAGCCACAGCTGTGACACCAGATTTATGGTATTGCTATTTTGGCAATTGAATTTCACTCCAGAACAAAATATATGTTTTGGCGGACACTATTATACTTTGCCAGCCACAGCTGTGACACCAGATTTATGGTATTGCTATTTTGGCAACTGAATTTCACCCCAGAACAAAATATACCCTTTACAGACAGATTAACACTTGGCCTGCAACATCTGGGACACCAGATTCAGAATATTGCAATTTTGGCAATTGAATTTCACCCCAGAACAAAATATATGTTTGGCGGACACTATTATACTTTGCCAGCCACAGCTGTGACACCAGATTTATGGTATTGCTATTTTGGCAATTGAATTTCACCCCAGAACAAAATATATGTTTTGGCGGACACTATTATACTTTGCCAGCCACGACTGGAACACCAGATTCATGGTATTGCTATTTTCGAAATTGAATTTCACCCGAGAACAAAATATACCCTTTTACGGACAGATTAACACTTGGCCTGAAACAGCTGGGACACCAGATTCAGGGTATTGCTATTTTGCCAATTGAATTTCACCCTCGAACAAAATTTATGTTTTGGCGTACACCAATATACTTTGCCAGCCACTACTGGAACACCAGATTCAGGGTATTGCTATTTTCCAATTGAATTTCACCCCAGAACAAAATAAACCCTTTTACGGACAGATTAACACTTGGCATGCAACAGCTGGGACACCAGATTCAGGGTATTGCTATTTTGGATAATTGAATTTCACCCCAGAACAAAATATATGTTATGTCGGACACTATTATACTTTGCCAGTCACTACTGGAGCACCAGATTCAGTGTATTGCTCTTTTGGCAATTGAATTTCACACCAGAACAAAATATACCCTTTACAGACAGATTAACACTTGGCCTGCAACAGCTGGGACACCCGATTCAGGTTATTGCTATTTTAGCAATTAAATTTCACCACAGAAAAAAATGTATGTTTTGTTGGACACTATTATACTTTGCCAGCCACATTTGTGACACCAGATTTATGGAATTGATATTTTGGCAATTGAATTTCACCCCAGAACGAAATATATGTTTTGGCGGACACTATTATACTTTGCCAGCCACTACTGAAACACCAAATTCTGTGTATTGCTTTTTTGGCAATTGAATTTCACCCCAGAACAAAATATATGTTTTGGCGGACACTATTATACTTTGCCAGCCACAGCTGTGACACCAGATTTTAGTTATTGCTATTTTGGCAATTGAATTTCACCCTAGAACAAAATATATGTTTTGTCGGACACTATTATTCTTTGCCAGCCACAGCTGTGACACCAGATTTTTGGTATTGCTATTTTGGCAATTGAATTTCATCCCAGAACAAAATATATGTTTTGGCGGACACTATTATTCTTTGCCAGCCACAGCTGTGACACCAGATTTATGGTATTGCTATTTTGGCAATTGAATTTCACCCCAGAACAAAATATATGTTTTGGCGGACAATATTATAATTTTCCAGCCACAGCTGTGATTCCAGATTTATTGTATTGCTATTTTGGTAATTGAATTTCACCTCAAAACAAAATATATCTTTTGGCGGACAATATTATACTTTGCCAGCCACTAATGGAACACCAGATTCAGGGTATTGATATTTTGGCAATTTAATTTCACCCCAGAACAAAATAAACCCTTTTACAGACAGATTACCCCTTGACCTGCTAAAGCTGGGACACCAGATTCAGGGTATTTCTATTTTGGCAATTGAATTTCACACAAGAACAAAATATACTCTTTTACGGAAAGATTATCACTTGGCCTGCAACAGCTGGGACACCAGATTCAGGGTATTGCTATTTTAGCAATTGAATTTCACCCTAGAACAAAATATATGTTTTGACGGACACTATTATACTTTGCCAGCCACAGCTGTGACACTACATTTAAGGTATTGCTATTTTAGCAATTGAATTTCACCCTAGAACAAAATATATGTTTTAAGGACACTATTATACTTTGCCAGCACGGTCCTGGTACAACAGATTTAGGGGATTGCTATTTTGGCAATTGAATTTCACCCCAGAACAAAATATATGTTTTGACGGACAATATTATACTTTGCCATCCACTACTGGAACACCATATTCAGGGTATTGCTATTTTGGCAATTGAATTTCACCCCAGAACAAAATATACCCTTCTACGAACAGATTAACACTTGGCCTGCTACAGCTGGGACACCAGATTCAGGGTATTGCTATTTTGGCAATTGAATTTCACCCCAGAACAAAATATACCCTTCTAAGTACAGATTAACACTTGGCCTGCAACAGCTGGGACACCAGATTCAGGGTATTGTTATTTTGGATAATTTAATTTCACCCCAGAACAAAATATATGTTTTGTCGGACACTATTATACTTTGCCAGTCACTACTGGAACACCAGATTCAGTGTATTGCTATTTTGGCAATTGAATTTCACCCCAGAACAAAATATACCCTTTACAGACAGATTAACACTTGGCCTGCAACAGCTGGGACACCAGATTCAGGTTATTGCTATTTTGGCAATTAAATTTCACCACAGAACAAAATTTATGTTTTGTCGGACACTATTATACTTTGCCAGCCACTACTGGAATACCAGATTCAGGGTATTGCTATTTTGGCAATTGAATTTCACCCCAGAACAAAATAAACTATTTTACGGACAGATCAACACCTGGCCTGCAACAGCTGGGACACCAGATTCAGGGTATTGTTATTTTGGATAATTTAATTTCACCCCAGAACAAAATATATGTTTTGTCGGACACTATTATACTTTTGCCAGTCACTACTGGAGCACCATATTCAGTGTATTGCTATTTTGGCAATTGAATTTCACCCCAGAACAAAATATACCCTTTTAAAGACAGATTAACACTTGGCCTGCAACAGCTGGGACACCAGATTCAGGTTATTGCTATTTTGGCAATTAAATTTCACCACAGAAAAAATTTATGTTTTGTCGGACACTATTATACTTTGACAGCCACTACTGGAACACGAGATTCAGTGTATTGCTATTTTTTCATTTGAATTTCACCCCAGAACAAAATATATGTTTTGGCGGACACTATTATACTTTGCCAGCGACAGTTGTGACACCAGATTTATGGTATTGCTATTTTGGCAATTGAATTTCACCCCAGAACAAAATATATGTTTTGGCGGACACTATAATACTTTGCCAGCCACTACTGGAACACCAGATTCAGGGTATTGCTATTTTGGCAATTGAATTTCTCCCCAGAACAAAATATATGTTTTGGCAGACAATATTATACTTTGCCAGCGACAGTTGTGACACCAGATTTATGGTATTGCTATTTTATACGACTGGAACACCAGATTCAGGGTATTGCTAGTTTCGCAATTGAATTTCACCCTAGAACAAAATATACCCTTTTGCGGATAGATTATCACTTGGTCTGCAACAGCTGGGACACCAGATTCAGGGTATTGCTATTTTAGCAATTGAATTTCACCCCAGAACAAAATATATCTTTTGACGGACACTATTATACTTTGCCAGCCACAGCTGTGACACCAGATTTATGGTATTGCTATTTTGGCAATTGAATTTCACTCCAGAACAAAATATATGTTTTGGCGGACACTATTATACTTTGCCAGCCACAGCTGTGACACCAGATTTATGGTATTGCTATTTTGGCAACTGAATTTCACCCCAGAACAAAATATACCCTTTACAGACAGATTAACACTTGGCCTGCAACATCTGGGACACCAGATTCAGAATATTGCAATTTTGGCAATTGAATTTCACCCCAGAACAAAATATATGTTTGGCGGACACTATTATACTTTGCCAGCCACAGCTGTGACACCAGATTTATGGTATTGCTATTTTGGCAATTGAATTTCACCCCAGAACAAAATATATGTTTTGGCGGACACTATTATACTTTGCCAGCCACGACTGGAACACCAGATTCATGGTATTGCTATTTTCGAAATTGAATTTCACCCGAGAACAAAATATACCCTTTTACGGACAGATTAACACTTGGCCTGAAACAGCTGGGACACCAGATTCAGGGTATTGCTATTTTGCCAATTGAATTTCACCTCGAACAAAATTTATGTTTTGGCGTACACCAATATACTTTGCCAGCCACTACTGGAACACCAGATTCAGGGTATTGCTATTTTCCAATTGAATTTCACCCCAGAACAAAATAAACCCTTTTACGGACAGATTAACACTTGGCATGCAACAGCTGGGACACCAGATTCAGGGTATTGCTATTTTGGATAATTGAATTTCACCCCAGAACAAAATATATGTTATGTCGGACACTATTATACTTTGCCAGTCACTACTGGAGCACCAGATTCAGTGTATTGCTCTTTTGGCAATTGAATTTCACACCAGAACAAAATATACCCTTTTACAGACAGATTAACACTTGGCCTGCAACAGCTGGGACACCCGATTCAGGTTATTGCTATTTTAGCAATTAAATTTCACCACAGAAAAAAATGTATGTTTTGTTGGACACTATTATACTTTGCCAGCCACATTTGTGACACCAGATTTATGGAATTGATATTTTGGCAATTGAATTTCACCCCAGAACGAAATATATGTTTTGGCGGACACTATTATACTTTGCCAGCCACTACTGAAACACCAGATTCTGTGTATTGCTATTTTGGCAATTGAATTTCACCCCAGAACAAAATATATGTTTTGGTGGACACTATTATACTTTGCCAGCCACAGCTGTGACACCAGATTTTAGTTATTGCTATTTTGGCAATTGAATTTCACCCTAGAACAAAATATATGTTTTGTCGGACACTATTATTCTTTGCCAGCCACAGCTGTGACACCAGATTTATGGTATTGCTATTTTGGCAATTGAATTTCATCCCAGAACAAAATATATGTTTTGGCGGACACTATTATTCTTTGCCAGCCACAGCTGTGACACCAGATTTATGGTATTGCTATTTTGGCAATTGAATTTCACCCCAGAACAAAATATATGTTTTGGCGGACAATATTATAATTTTCCAGCCACAGCTGTGATTCCAGATTTATTGTATTGCTATTTTGGTAATTGAATTTCACCTCAAAACAAAATATATCTTTTGGCGGACAATATTATACTTTGCCAGCCACTAATGGAACACCAGATTCAGGGTATTGATATTTTGGCAATTTAATTTCACCCCAGAACAAAATAAACCCTTTTACAGACAGATTACCCCTTGGCCTGCTAAAGCTGGGACACCAGATTCAGAGTATTGCTATTTTCGCAATTGAATTTCACCCCAGAAAAAAATATACCCTTTTACGGACAGATTAACACTTGGCCTGCAACAGCTGGGACACCAGATTCAGGGTATTGCTATTTTGACAATTGAATTTCACCACAGAACAAAATTTATGTTTTGGCGGACACCATTATACTTTGCCAGCCACTACTGGAACACCAGATTCAGGGTATCGCAATTTTGACAATTGGATTTCACCCCAGAACAAAATAAACCAATTTAAGGACAGATTAACACTTGGCCTGCAACAGCTGGGACACCAGATTCAGGGTATTGCTATTTTGGATAATTGAATTTCACCCCAGAACAAAATATATGTTTTGTCGGACACTATTATACTTTGCCCGTAACTACTGGAACACCAGATTCAGTGTATTGCTATTTTGGCAATTGAATTTCACACCAGAACAAAATATACCCTTTTACAGACAGATTAACACTTGGAATGCAAAAGCTGGGACACCAGATTAAGGTTATTGCTATTTTGGCAATTAAATTTCACCCCAGAAAAAAATTTATGTTTTGTCGGACACTATTATACTTTGCCAGCCACATCTGTGACACCAGATTTATGGAATTGCTATTTTGGCAATTGAATTTCACTCCAGAACAAAATATATGTTTTGGCGGACACTATTATACTTTGCCAGCCACTACTGGTACACCAGATTCAGGGTATTGCTATTTTGGCAATTGAATTTCACCCCAGAACAAAATATATGTTTTGACGGACACTATTATACATTGCCAGCCACTACTGGAACACCAGATTCAGGGTATTGCTATTTTGGCAATTGAATTTCACCCCAGAACAAAATATATGTTTTGGCGGACACTATTAAACTTTGCCAGCCACTAGCTGTAACACCAGATTCAGGGTATTGCTATTTTTGCAATTGAATTTCACCCCAGAACAAAATATATGTTTTGATGGACACTATTATACTTTGCCAGCCACTACTGGAACACCAGATTCAGGGTATGGCTATTTTAGCAATTGAATTTCAACCCCAGAACAACATATATGCTTTGCCGGACAATATTATACTTTGCCAGCGACAGTTGTGACACCAGATTTATGGTATTTCTATTTTGGCAATTGAATTTCACCCCAGAACAAAATATACCCTTTTACGGAAAGATTATCACTTGGCCTGCAACAGCTGGGACACCAGATTCAGGGTATTGCTATTTTAGCAATTGAATTTCACCCAAGAACAAAATATATGTTTTGACGGACACTATTATACTTTGCCAGCCACAGCTGTGACACTACATTTAAGGTATTGCTATTTTGGCAATTGAATTTCACTCCAGAACAAAATATATGTTTTGGCGGACACTATTATACTTTGCCAGCCAGTCCTGGTACAACAGATTTAGGGGATTGCTATTTTGGCAATTGAATTTCACCCCAGAACAAAATATATGTTTTGGCGGACAATATTATACTTTGCCATCCACTACTGGAACACCATATTCAGGGTATTGCTATTTTGGCAATTGAATTTCACCCCAGAACAAAATATACCCTTCTACGAACAGATTAACACTTGGCCTGCTACAGCTGGGACACCAGATTCAGGGTATTGCTATTTTGGCAATTGAATTTCACCCCAGAACAAAATATACCCTTCTAAGTACAGATTAACACTTGGCCTGCAACAGCTGGGACACCAGATTCAGGGTATTGTTATTTTGGATAATTTAATTTCACCCCAGAACAAAATATATGTTTTGTCGGACACTATTATACTTTGCCAGTCACTACTGGAACACCAGATTCAGTGTATTGCTATTTTGGCAATTGAATTTCACCCCAGAACAAAATATACCCTTTACAGACAGATTAACACTTGGCCTGCAACAGCTGGGACACCAGATTCAGGTTATTGCTATTTTGGCAATTAAATTTCACCACAGAAAAAAATTTATGTTTTGTCGGACACTATTATACTTTGCCAGCCACTACTGGAATACCAGATTCAGGGTATTGCTATTTTGGCAATTGAATTTCACCCCAGAACAAAATAAACTATTTTACGGACAGATTAACACCTGGCCTGCAACAGCTGGGACACCAGATTCAGGGTATTGTTATTTTGGATAATTTAATTTCACCCCAGAACAAAATATATGTTTTGTCGGACACTATTATACTTTGCCAGTCACTACTGGAACACCAGATTCAGTGTATTGCTATTTTGGCAATTGAATTTCACCCCAGAACAAAATATACCCTTTTAAAGACAGATTAACACTTGGCCTGCAACAGCTGGGACACCAGATTCAGGTTATTGCTATTTTGGCAATTAAATTTCACCACAGAAAAAATTTATGTTTTGTCGGACACTATTATACTTTGCCAGCCACTACTGGAACACGAGATTCAGTGTATTGCTATTTTTGCATTTGAATTTCACCCCAGAACAAAATATATGTTTTGGCGGACACTATTATACTTTGCCAGCGACAGTTGTGACACCAGATTTATGGTATTGCTATTTTGGCAATTGAATTTCACCCCAGAACAAAATATATGTTTTGGCGGACACTATAATACTTTGCCAGCCACTACTGGAACACCAGATTCAGGGTATTGCTATTTTGGCAATTGAATTTCTCCCCAGAACAAAATATATGTTTTGGCAGACAATATTATACTTTGCCAGCGACAGTTGTGACACCAGATTTATGGTATTGCTATTTTATACGACTGGAACACCAGATTCAGGGTATTGCTATTTTCGCAATTGAATTTCACCCTAGAACAAAATATACCCTTTTGCGGATAGATTATCACTTGGTCTGCAACAGCTGGGACACCAGATTCAGGGTATTGCTATTTTAGCAATTGAATTTCACCCCAGAACAAAATATATCTTTTGACGGACACTATTATACTTTGCCAGCCACAGCTGTGACACCAGATTTATGGTATTGCTATTTTGGCAATTGAATTTCACTCCAGAACAAAATATATGTTTTGGCGGACACTATTATACTTTGCCAGCCACAGCTGTGACACCAGATCTATGGTATTGCTATTTTGGCAACTGAATTTCACCCCAGAACAAAATATACCCTTTTACAGACAGATTAACACTTGGCCTGCAACAGCTGGGACACCAGATTCAGAATATTGCAATTTTGGCAATTGAATTTCACCCCAGAACAAAATATATGTTTGGCGGACACTATTATACTTTGCCAGCCACAGCTGTGACACCAGATTTATGGTATTGCTATTTTGGCAATTGAATTTCACCCCAGAACAAAATATATGTTTTGGCGGACACTATTATACTTTGCCAGCCACGACTGGAACACCAGATTCATGGTATTGCTATTTTCGAAATTGAATTTCACCCGAGAACAAAATATACCCTTTTACGGACAGATTAACACTTGGCCTGAAACAGCTGGGACACCAGATTCAGGGTATTGCTATTTTGCCAATTGAATTTCACCCTCGAACAAAATTTATGTTTTGGCGTACACCAATATACTTTGCCAGCCACTACTGGAACACCAGATTCAGGGTATTGCTATTTTCCAATTGAATTTCACCCCAGAACAAAATAAACCCTTTTACGGACACATTAACACTTGGCATGCAACAGCTGGGACACCAGATTCAGGGTATTGCTATTTTGGATAATTGAATTTCACCCCAGAACAAAATATATGTTATGTCGGACACTATTATACTTTGCCAGTCACTACTGGAGCACCAGATTCAGTGTATTGCTATTTTGGCAATTGAATTTCACACCAGAACAAAATATACCCTTTTACAGACAGATTAACACTTGGCCTGCAACAGCTGGGACACCCGATTCAGGTTATTGCTATTTTAGCAATTAAATTTCACCACAGAAAAAAATGTATGTTTTGTTGGACACTATTATACTTTGCCAGCCACATCTGTGACACCAGATTTATGGAATTGATATTTTGGCAATTGAATTTCACCCCAGAACGAAATATATGTTTTGGCGGACACTATTATACTTTGCCAGCCACTACTGAAACACCAGATTCTGTGTATTGCTATTTTGGCAACTGAATTTCACCCCAGAACAAAATATATGTTTTGGCTGACACTATTATACTTTGCCAGCCACTACTGGAACACCAGATTCAGGGTATTGCTATTTTTGCATTTAAATTTCACCCCAGAACAAAATATTTGTTTTGGCTGACACTATTATACTTTGCCAGCCACAGCTGTGACACCAGATTTATGGTATTGCCATTTTGGCAATTGAATTTTACCCCAGAACAAAATATATGTTTTGGCGGACACTATTATACTTTGCTAGCCACTACTGGGACACCAGATTCAGGATATTGCTATTTTGGCAATTGAATTTCACCCCAGAACAAAATATATGTTTTGGCGGACAATACTATACTTTGCCAGCGACAGTTGTGACACCAGATTTATGGTATTGCTATTTTGGCAATTGAATTTCACCCCAGAACAAAATATATGTTTTGGCGAACATTATTATACATTGCCAGCCACTACTGGAACATCAGATTTAGGGTATTGCTATTTTGGCATTTGAATTTCACCCCAGAACAAAATATACCCTTTTACAGACAGATTAACACTTGGCCTGCAACAGCTGGGACACCAGATTCAGGATATTGCTATTTTGGCAATTGAATTTCACCCCAGAACAAAATATATGTTTGGTGGACACTATTATACTTTGCCAGCTACAGCTGTGACACCAGATTTATGGTATTGCTATTTTGGCAATTGAATTTCACCCCATTACAAAATATATGTTTTGGCGGACAACATTATACTTTACCAGCCTCGACTGGAACACCAGATTCAGGGTAAGGCTATTTTAGCAATTGAATTTAACCCCAGAACAACATATATGCTTTGCCGGACAATATTATACTTTGCCAGCGACAGTTGTGACACCAGATTTATGGTATTTCTATTTTGGCAATTGAATTTCACCCCAGAACAAAATATACCTTTTTACGGAAAGATTATCACTTGGCCTGCAACAGCTGGGACACCAGATTCAGGGTATTGCTATTTTAGCAATTGAATTTCTCCCAAGAACAAAATATATGTTTTGACGGACACTATTATACTTTGCCAGCCACAGCTGTGACACTACATTTAAGGTATTGCTATTTTGGCAATTGAATTTCACTCCAGAACAAAATATATGTTTTGGCGGACACTATTATACTTTGCCAGCCGGTCCTGGTACAACAGATTTAGGGGATTGCTATTTTGGCAATTGAATTTCACCCCAGAACAAAATATATGTTTTGGCGGACAATATTATACTTTGCCATCCACTACTGGAACACCATATTCAGGGTATTGCTATTTTGGCAATTGAATTTCACCCCAGAACAAAATATACCCTTCTAAGTACAGATTAACACTTGGCCTGCAACAGCTGGGACACCAGATTCAGGGTATTGTTATTTTGGATAATTTAATTTCACCCCAGAACAAAATATATGTTTTGTCGGACACTATTATACTTTGCCAGTCACTACTGGAACACCAGATTCAGTGTATTGCTACTTTGGCAATTGAATTTCACCCCAAAACAAAATATACCCTTTTACAGACAGATTAACACTTGGCCTGCAACAGCTGGGACACCAGATTCAGGTTATTGCTATTTTGGCAATTAAATTTCACCACAGAAAAAAATTTATGTTTTGTCGGACACTATTATACTTTGCCAGCCACTACTGGAATACCAGATTCAGGGTATTGCTATTTTGGCAATTGAATTTCACCCCAGAACAAAATAAACTATTTTACGGACAGATTAACACCTGGCCTGCAACAGCTGGGACACCAGATTCAGGCTATTGTTATTTTGGATAATTTAATTTCACCCCAGAACAAAATATATGTTTTGTCGGACACTATTATACTTTGCCAGTCACTACTGGAACACCATATTCAGTGTATTGCTATTTTGGCAATTGAATTTCACCCCAGAACAAAATATACCCTTTAAAGACAGATTAACACTTGGCCTGCAACAGCTGGGACACCAGATTCAGGTTATTGCTATTTTGGCAAATAAATTTCACCACAGAACAAAATTTATGTTTTGTCGGACACTATTATACTTTGCCAGCCACTACTGGAACACGAGATTCAGTGTATTGCTATTTTGGCAATTGAATTTCACCCCAGAACAAAATATAAATTTTTTGCGGACACTATTAATACTTGGCCAGCAACAGCTGGGACACCTAGATTCAGGGTATTGCTATTTTGGCAATTGAATTTCACCCCAGAACAAAATATATGTTTTGTCGGACACTATTATACTTTGCCAGCATGCACATCAGTCATGGAGCATTACACTACATGATTCATGGAGTATTGCTATTTTGGCAATTGAATTTCACCCCAGAACAAAATATATGTTTTATGGACACTATTATACTTGTGCCAGCCACAGCTGTGACACCAGATTTATGGTATTGATATTTTGGCAATTGAATTTTCACCCCAGAACAAAATATATGTTTTGCGGACACTATTATACTTTGCCAGCCACTACTGGAACACCAGATTCTGTGGTATTGTTATTTTGGCAACTGAATTTCACCCCAGAACAAAATATATGTTTTGGCGGACACTATTATACTTGGCCAGCCACAGCTGGAACACCAGATTCAGGGTATTGCTATTTTTGCATTTGAATTTCACCCCAGAACAAAATATATGTTTTGGCGGACACTATTATACTTTGCCAGCCACAGTTGTGACACCAGATTTATGGTATTGCTATTTTGGCAATTGAATTTCACCCCAGAACAAAATATATGTTTTGGCGGACACTATAATACTTTGCCAGCCACTACTGGAACACCAGATTCAGGGTATTGCTATTTTGGCAATTGAATTTCTCCCCAGAACAAAATATATGTTTTGGCAGACAATATTATACTTTGCCAGCGACAGTTGTGACACCAGATTTATGGTATTGCTATTTTATACGACTGGAACACCAGATTCAGGGTATTGCTATTTTCGCAATTGAATTTCACCCTAGAACAAAATATACCCTTTTGCGGACAGATTATCACTTGGTCTGCAACAGCTGGGACACCAGATTCAGGGTATTGCTATTTTAGCAATTGAATTTCACCCCAGAACAAAATATATGTTTTGACGGACACTATTATACTTTGCCAGCCACAGCTGTGACACCAGATTTATAGTATTGCTATTTTGGCAATTGAATTTCGCTCCAGAACAAAATATATGTTTTGGCGGACACTATTATACTTTGCCAGCCACAGCTGTGACACCAGATTTATGGTATTGCTATTTTGGCAACTGAATTTCACCCCAGAACAAAATATATGTTTTGGCGGACAATATTATACTTTGCCAGCCACTACTGGAACACCAGATTCAGGGTATTGCTATTTTGGCAATTGAATTTCACCCCAGAACAAAATATTCCCTTCTACGGACAGATTAACACTTGGCATGCTACAGCTGGTACACCAGATTCAGGGTATTGCTATTTTTGCATTTGAATTTCACCCCAGAACAAAATATATGTTTTGGCGGACACTATTATACTTTGCCAGCCACAGCTGTGACACCAGATTTATGGTATTGATATTTTGGCAATTGAATTTCACCCCAGAACAAAATATATGTTTTGGCGGACACTATTATACTTTGCCAGCCACTACTGGAACACCAGATTCAGGGTATTGCTATTTTGGCAATTGAATTTTACCCCAGAACAAAATATATGTTTTGGCAGACAATATTATACTTTGCCAGCGACAGTTGTGACACCAGATTTATGGTATTGCTATTTTATACGACTGGAACACCAGATTCAGGGTATTGCTATTTTCGCAATTGAATTTCACCCCAGAACAAAATATATCCTTTTACGGACAGATTATCACTTGGCCTGCAACAGCTGGAACACCAAATTCAGGGTATTGCTATATTGGCAATTGAATATCACCCCAGAACAAAATATATGTTTTGTCGGACACTATTATATTTTGCTAGCCACTACTGGAACATCAGATTCAGGTTATTGCTATTTTGGCAATTGAAATTCACCCCAGAACAAAATATATGTTTTGGCAGACAATATTATACTTTGCCAGCCACAGCTGTGACACCAGATTTATGGTATTGCTTTTTTGGCAACTAAATTTCACCCCAGAATAAAATATATGTTTCGGCGGACAATATTATACTTTGCCAGCCACTACTGGAACACCAGATTCAGGGTATTGCTATTTTGGCAATTCAATTTCACCCCAGAACAAAATATACCCTTCTACGGACAGATTAACACTTGGCCTGCAACAGCTGGGACACCAGATTCAGGGTATTGCTATTTTGGCAATTGAATTTCACCCCAGAACAAAATATATGTTTTGGCGGACACTATTATACTTTGCCAGCCCCAGCTGTGACACCTGATTTATGGTATTGCTATTTTTGCAATTGAATTTCACCCCAGAACAAAATATATGTTTTGGCGGACACTACTAATACTTTGCCAGCCAGTGCTGGGACACCAGATTTAGGGGATTGCTATTTTGGCAATTGAATTTCACCACAGAAAATAATCTATCCTTTGCCAGACAGCAGACAGTATTTCACTTGGCTATCCAAAGCTGGAACACCAGATTTAAGGGATTGGTATTTTGGCAATTGTATTTAACCCCGTAATTAAATATAGAAATTACTTCTGAGTTTCTAGGGGTGACAATAAGCACAGTCACGCCCCTGATGTAGGATATAGCAAAAAAAAAAAACTAGTATTGATGGATTTATGGACTTGGTGGCAGCTTGTTCTGGTGCACCACAAGTCACAAAATGTCCGCCGATCACCCCAGAAAAAAAGTGACAGAAAAACGCTCTGTGCAGCCTAAAAACCAGTGAGCAATTAACTAGCAGAAGTTGAATCATTCACAGCTGTAGATTAATCACTTCATTATGTGCTAATGCTGACTTTTCCCTGCCTAATCTCCCCCTCACAGAAGCTGCCTCCTCTCCCTACACTAATCAGAGCAGTGTGACGTGCGGCACTACGTGACTCCAGCTTAAATAGAGGGCTGTTGCAGCACTCACTCACAGAAATGTCAGCCTGTGCCTAAGGGCTAATGCAAACGTTCGTTGCCTGGCCATGTCGGTATTGCAGCCCGCAAACAGCAGTTCTGCATTATGAGGGCACTGGCTGTGTGCTCACCGTATCACGGATGTGGACCCATTCACTTGATTGGGCCCGCGATCCAGAAAGTGTGGTGTGTAACGGAGGCATGTGGGGTTTCTCTCCATGCCAACGCACCATAAAAAAATGAGCCCTAACTTACAGATTGACACTGACAATCTCTGGGTGACGTCTTCTCTCTCTTATGTTTAAAATCATAAACCAGCAGCATTTCCTGGTTGGGTTGTTTTCAGTGACACCTGTCGTTCCTTATGATTGGCTATGCTCAATGGAGGTCTGTCTGGAAGCCATTAGGGGGAAGCCAGCTGCGCCACCTCCCAGGGTCATGTGATCCTTTCTGCTGATCTCTGTCTTCCATTTTGAGCGATTTGTGCTGGATGAATCCCAAAAGTTTCAGATTCAGTAAAGTCTGAAACTTTTGGGAAATTCATAAGGACTCTGATTTGTTCAGAATTGATTAATTTATCTCTAACTGTGAGTGTTAGCGATTGGGTGTTTTTTTTATATGTAGAAGAATATGCTACAGTTAACTAAAATAAACATACAATGTAAAGTAAGACTTGCCAGGTTAAGCGAGTGGTGGCAATTATCAACAATGATCGTGAGACTTGCAATAATAAGTCAATGTTAAGCCCTATAACTGTTCTGTGCTTCTGGCTCTATAATTACTCAGTTACTGCAGTGCAGCCATTCCACAATGTTATAATTAGTGTGTAATTAACAAAAGAATGTGTTTCAGTATGACAGACGTATTTATAAAGGACTCTAGACTAAGGGAGAAGTCATTAGAACAGCTATCTACAGTGATTGCAAAATATTAGCAATAAATGCATAGTGATAATTCTTCCACTGTAATTATTTTTATTGAGTTACGATCTACACATCAAACTCCATTATCGTTTGTAGATAAATAGCTCAGTGAATAAAGGCTATAAGCACTGCTTTTTTTTAACTTTCATAAAAATACACTTTTATTGCCAACTTGACCTGCTATGAGGGTTGATGATTGTCTCCAATCCAGATAATATCATTAAAAAGTTTACTATTAGAAATATGAAATATACTAACATCAATCTACTTTTTCATTCAAGTATTAAAGGGGTTGTTGAACCTTAATATTTATGGCATATCGCTAGGATATACCACAACTGCCATAAAGGTGCTAGTCCCACCTCTGGGATTGACTCCTATTTCCAAAACGGCCCCCCTGAAGCAAAGAAGACCGCACTGCACATGCGTGCATCCTCTCCAATCATCGGTTTGACCGTGAAGAGCCAGCTGTCGCCATCTTAATCGAAGATCCGGTGTGAAAGCCCATCATCACAGGCTGCATGAGATTTCACTCTAGATCCTCAATCAAATTGGCATCTGCCAGCTCTTTGCAATCAAATGGATGAGTTAAGTATGATTTTTTAATTTTTATTTTTCACTGCAATATTAATATCAGATGCCGCAATCAGCTTTGAACATGGCATCTGAGGGGTACAATGACAGGGGCGGCACAATCGCCGCTCCCTGTCATTGCACCCACTACTTACAAAAAAATGCGCTTCATGACAAAGTAATTCGTGACAAAGCAAAGTTGTTTGCAAAATTTCCAATACTTTGCTCATCTCTAGTTAATTGGGAGATTTTATATTAATATGTCAGCTTGGCTTGTTTTGCAGCAGTTAAAATGGATGTCCTGTTGTAAGCTAAGAAAGTTATCTGAAAAGCAAGTAAGAAGCAGCCACCTATAGGAGAACCCTACCTAGTATTTAGTTTCCTCATTACTTGATGCTGTCACCTTAGAATTGAGGTGCTATTTAATGGTATTTGGCACCGTATTTGATGGTGTGGTATTTGTTTGTTGCTGTATTTTAATACTTCTCAGTTGCTTATTGTGTGGGAAGTTTTCATATGTCTGGGCAATCCAAAACTGTGTCAAAAGTTAAAGGGGATAAACTGTGTTCCCTTAAAGGGATAAAAAATAAAAAATAAAATTCTAGAATACTGGCTTCAATAAGTTGGAGCTTTTGCAAATTTTTGGACTAACCTGCACAAAAACTTTGCATCTTTTTGCATTTTTACAACACTTACTTCAGTTTTGAAATATTGCTGGAGAAGCTATGGAGTTTTACTCCAAATTTATCACTGAAACTGTTAAGTTTAAGGATCAGACAAATTTATCAAACAAGAAGCAACATTTGATAAATGTGACATAAAGTACTCCCCCACACACTCAAGATATATAGATGTATAGCCAGTTACTAAACAAAATATGAGACTTCTACTGTAGACTCTGTTATAGCTGTGATAGCCAGTGTACATCTATACACATGAAGCTGCCCCAGCACACTCAGCTCTGCTATATCTCTATTTATGACAGCTGCCCCTGCACACTCAGCACTGCTATATCTCTATATATGACAGCTGCCCCATCACACTCAGCACTGCTACATCCATACACATGATGGCTGCCCCCAACCCACCCTCAGCATGGCAGCTCCCTGTGGCTGTACCCTAATGCAGAGTGGCTTGGGTATACCTGATTTATAGCAATCCATGACAAATTAATTTGCAACTAATCACATTTTTCAAAACTTCTCTTGTCTCTGGTTATTACTACAGATTATTTGCTCTCCCCTCTGACTTTTTGGATATAAAGAGTTGACAATCGATATTAGTTAAAAAAGCTCCTTTAAGTAAAAGTATTATATTAAATAAGGCGAATATAATGGGGCACATTTATTAAGACTGAGCGGGGAGAAGTGGCAGATAGTGCCGCAATTAACTGCTGCGGTGCCATTTGCACCTGAAGTACGACAAATTTAGGCGTATTTCAGATTAGTAAATTACCCCCAATGTTTTTTATTCAACTATGTAATGGAGATTAAGTTGCACTTTTACTTTCTTTGCCAAACAACTTAAGCTAATGTTTATTTTCCACAGATGTTCTTTTGAACTAAATAAACTAGAGCCTGAAATTTACATTTATGCAACTGCAATGTAATTTTTCTTCTCTGTGCATATACAAAAAGGGGGCTATAATTATGAAAAGACTTAAATAGGATGTAAAAACAATAATACTTTGATTATCCTAAAGAAAATACATATATATGGTGCAGCTATTTTGCAGAAGGATACATAAATTTTGAATTATCAAACAGTTGCTCTATATATCATCGAGTAGTAGCTTTTTTATGTATAATTTATGTGTAACGTTTGGATACTGTGGCAAAAATATGATTGACGACATCATTTATTTAAAAAGATGCTATTAAAGACTAAATGAAATATTTCTAAGTTTCTTTAGATAAAGACCATCAGTATTTTAACATTTCTAAAAGTCCTGTAAATTCATCACACATATGGAAAATCTATAGTGGCAGCCTGATGACACAAAGTTGAAAGAAGGCTAATAATCTATTCTAGATTAAGGTTTGCTATTTGGTCCTGAAATAACAGATCAGTTGTCAACATTGTCCTGAGAAATCCTCTATCGACATTCTTCTTTACCCTGTGTAATTGGTATTAATTAGTGATGAGTGAGCACCAAAGTGTTCAGGTGTGCGGTCCGAACACATAGCGATATTCGTGCGCTCGGCCGAACACCCGAGTATAATAAAAGTCAATGGGAGACGACCAAGCACCCCCTGCTTGGAAGAGGGGAGGGTGCCTGGTCCATTGGAAAAGGTCAGAAAGTGATAGAAACACCACCGAAATGGATCTGGAACAGCATGGGGACCATGTCTGGGTGCATCGTGGACTCCAATGTCGCTGCTGGGAACCATGTTGTCACAGTTGTCCGCCACTTACATAGCGACAAAATCACTCCCAAAATCCCGCCCCCTAAAAAAAAAAATACTTTTTTAGAGGTAAAATTGTTAGTAAAAACTCTTTCCTATATATTCAATTGTATATACAGTGCAAATGCTGCTAAAAATAACAAGGAAGAAGCACTCCGATACAGCCTGTATATCACATAAAGGAGGGCCTCATTCACATGGTGCTACAATTGTTCAGGTACACTGCTGCACTCATAAAGCCTATGCACTAAGTGAAAGGGCTGCCAAAATTTACAAGGAACCGGCAGTCCAATACACCCTTTATTACACATAAAGGAGGGCATTATACTTACCCTTGAAAAATTATCATTGATGGCCTACTGGTGACCCTCAAAAACATTTGGAGCAAGGACGTGCTGGTTACCCTCTAAAACATTATAGTTGAGGGCCTGAAGGTGGGCGGACCCAATAAAAAATTGTAGTGAGGGCTTGAAGGCGAGCAAACCCCATAAAACACTGCAGTGATGGCCTACAGGTGAGCAGATCATATAAAACATTGGAGGTGAGGGCCTGAAGCCGAGCGCACCCCATAAAACATTGCAGAGATGGCCTACAGGTGAGTAGACGGTATAAAGCATTGGAGGTGAGGGACAGAAGGTGAACGAACCCCATAAACAATTGCAGTGATGACGTACAGGTGAGCATACGGTATAAAGCATTGGAGGTGAGGGCCTGAAGCCTAGTGAACCCCATAAAATATTTGCACTGATGGCCTACGGATGAGCGAATGGTATAAAGCATTGGAGGTAAGGGCCTGAAGACTAACGAACACCATAAAACATTGCAGTGATGGCCTACAGGTGAGCAGACGGTATAAAGCATTGGAGGTAAGGGCCTGAAAACTAGCTAACACCATAAAACATTGCAGTGATGGCCTACAGGTGAGCAGACGGTATAAAGCATTGGAGGTGAGGGCCTGAAGCCTAGAGAACCCCATAAAACATTGCAGTGATGGCCTACAGGTGAGCAGACGGTATAAAGCATTGGAGGTAAGGGCCTGAAAACTAGCTAACACCATAAAACATTGCAGTGATGGCCTACAGGTGAGCAGACGGTATAAAGCATTGGAGGTGAGGGCCTGAAGCCTAGAGAACCCCATAAAACATTGCAATGATGGCCTACAGGTGAGCAGACTTTATAAAGCATTGGAGTTGAGGGCCTGAAGCCAAGTGAACCCCATTAAGAAATGCAGTAGTGGCCTACAGGTGAGCAGACGGTATAAAGCATTGGAGGTGAGGACATGAAGCCTACTGAACCCCGTAAAACATTGCAGTGATGGCCTAAAGGTGAGCAGACGGTATAAAGCATTGGAGGTGAGGAGGTGAGGACCTGAAGACTAGCAAACACCATAAAACATTGCAGTGATGGCCTACAGGTGAGCAGATGCTATAAAGCTTTGGAGGTGAGGGCCTAAAGCCTAGAGAACCCCATGAAAGATTGCAGTGATGGCCTACAGGTGAGCAGACTTTATAAAGCATTGGAGTTGAGGGCCTGAGGCCAAGTGAACCCCATTAAAAAATGCAGTGATGGCCTACAGGTAAGCAGACAGCATAAAGCATTGAAGGTGAGGGCCTGAAGCCTAGTGAACCCCATAAAACATTGCAGTGATGACCTACAGGTGAGCAGATGGTATAAAGCATTGGAGGTAAGGGACTGAAGACTAGCGAACACCATAAAACATTGCAGTGATGGCCTACAGGTGAGCAGACGGTATAAAGCTTTGGAGGTGAGGGCCTGAAGCCTAGAGAACCCCATAAAACATTACAGTGATGGCCTACAGGTGAGCAGACCATATAAAGCTTTTGAGGTGGGGGCCTGAAGCCTAATGAACCCCATAAAACATTGCAGTGATGGCCTATAGGTGAGCAGACGGTATAAAGCATTGGAGGTAAGGACCTGAAGACTAGCGAACACCATAAAACATTGCAGTGATGGCCTACAGGTGAGCAGACGGTATAAAGCTTTGGAGGTAAGGGCCTGAAGCATAATGAACCCTTTAAAACATTGCAGTGATGGCCTACAGGTGAGCAGAATTTATAAAGCATTGGAGTTGAGGGCCTGAGGCCAAGTGAACCCCATTAAAAAATGCAGTGATGGCCTACAGGTAAGCAGACAGCATAAAGCATTGAAGGTGAGGTCCTGAAGCCTAGTGAACCCCATAAAACATTGCAGTGATGACCTACAGGTGAGCAGATGGTATAAAGCATTGGAGGTAAGGGACTGAAGACTAGCGAACACCATAAAACATTGCAATGATGGCCTACAGGTGAGCAGACCTTAAAAAGCATTGGAGGTGAGGGCCTGAAGCCTAGCAACCCCCATGAAAGATTGCAGTGATGGCCTACAGGTGAGCAGACTTTATAAAGCATTGGAGTTGAGGGCCTGAAGCCAAGTGAACCCCATTAAGAAATGCAGTAATGGCCTACAGGTGAGCAGATGGTATAAAGCATTGGAGGTGAGGGCATGAAGCCTACTGAACCCCGTAAAACATTGCAGTGATGGCCTAAAGGTGAGCAGACGGTATAAAGCATTTGAGGTGAGGACCTGAAGACTAGCGAACACCATAAAACATTGCAGTGATGGCCTACAGGTGAGCAGATGCTATAAAGCTTTGGAGGTGAGGGCCTAAAGCCTAGAGAACCCCATGAAAGATTGCAGTGATGGCCTACAGGTGAGCAGACTTTATAAAGCATTGGAGTTGAGGGCCTGAGGCCAAGTGAACCCCATTAAAAATGCAGTGATGGCCTACAGGTAAGCAGACAGCATAAAGCATTGAAGGTGAGGGCCTGAAGCCTAGTGAACCCCATAAAACATTGCAGTGATGACCTACAGGTGAGCAGATGGTATAAAGCATTGGAGGTAAGGGACTGAAGACTAGCAAACACCATAAAACATTGCAGTGATGGCCTACAGGTGAGCAGATGCTATAAAGCTTTGGAGGTAAGGGACTGAAGACTAGCGAACACCATAAAACATTACAGTGATGGCCTACAGGTGAGCAGACCATATAAAGCGTTGGAGGTGGGGGCCTGAAGCCTAATGAACCCCATAAAACATTGCAGTGATGGCCTATAGGTGAGCAGACGGTATAAAGCATTGGAGGTAAGGACCTGAAGACTAGCGAACACCATAAAACATTGCAGTGATGGCCTACAGGTGAGCAGACGGTATAAAGCTTTGGAGGTAAGGGCCTGAAGCATAATGAACCCTTTAAAACATTGCAGTGATGGCCTACAGGTGAGCAGACATTATAAAGCATTGGAGTTGAGGGCCTGAGGTCAAGTGAACCCCATTAAAAAATGCAGTGATGGCCTACAGGTAAGCAGACAGCATAAAGCATTGAAGGTGAGGGCCTGAAGCCTAGTGAACCCCATAAAACATTGCAGTGATGACCTACAGGTGAGCAGATGGTATAAAGCATTGGAGGTAAGGGACTGAAGACTAGCGAACACCATAAAACATTGCAATGATGGCCTACAGGTGAGCAGACCTTAAAAAGCATTGGAGGTGAGGGCCTGAAGCCTAGCAACCCCCATGAAAGATTGCAGTGATGGCCTACAGGTGAGCAGACTTTATAAAGCATTGGAGTTGAGGGCCTGAAGCCAAGTGAACCCCATTAAGAAATGCAGTAATGGCCTACAGGTGAGCAGACCATATAAAGCATTGGAGGTGGGGGCCTGAAGCCTAATGAACCCCATAAAACATTGCAGTGATGGCCTATAGGTGAGCAGACGGTATAAAGCATTGGAGGTAAGGACCTGAAGACTAGCGAACACCATAAAACATTGCAGTGATGGCCTACAGGTGAGCAGACGGTATAGAGCTTTGGAAGTAAGGGCCTGAAGCATAATGAACCCTTTAAAACATTGCAGTGATGGCCTACAGGTGAGCAGACGGTATAAAGCTTTGGAGGTGAGGGCCTGAAGCCTAGAGAACCCCATAAAACATTACAGTGATGGCCTACAGGTGAGCAGACCATATAAAGCGTTGGAGGTGGGGGCCTGAAGCCTAATGAACCCCATAAAACATTGCAGTGATGGCTTACAGGTAAGCAGACAGTATAAAGCATTTGAGGTGAAGGCCTGAAGCCTAGTGAACCCCATAAAACATTGCAGTGATGGCCTACAGGTGAGCAGATGCTATAAAGCTTTGGAGGTGAGGGCCTAAAGCCTAGAGAACCCCATGAAAGATTGCAGTGATGGCCTACAGGTGAGCATACGGTATAAAGCATTGGAGGTAAGGGGCTGAAGCCTAGCAAACCCCATAAAACTTTGCAGTGATGGCCTACAGGTGAGCAGACGGTAGAAAGCATTGGAGGTGAAGGCCTGAAGCCTAGTGAACCCCATAAAACATTGCAGTGATTGCCTACAGGTGAGCAGACGGTATAAATCATTGGTGGTGAGGGCCTGAAGCCTAATGAACCCCATAAAACATTGCAGTGATGGGCTACAGTTGAGCAGACCTTATAAAGCATTGGAGGTTGAGTGCCTGAAGCCTAGTGAACCAATTAAAACATTGCAGTGATGGCCTACTGGTGAGCAGACAGTATAAAGCATTGGATGTAAGGGCCTGAAGCTTAGCGAAACCCATAAAACATTGCAGTGATGGCCTACAGGTGAGCAGACAGTATAAAGCATTGGAGTTGAAGGCCTGATGCCTAGAGAACCCCATAAGACATTGCAGTGATGGGCTACAGGTGAGAAGACCTTATAAAGCATTGGAGGTAGGGCCTGAAGCCTAGCAAACCCCATAAAACATTGCAGTGATGGCCTACAGGTGAGCAGATGGTATAAAGTATTGGAGGTAAGGGAGTGAAGTCTAGCGAACCCCATAAAACATTGCAGTGATGGCCTACAGGCGAGTATACGGTATAAATCATTGGAAGTGAGGGGTTGAAGTCTAGATTACCCCATAAAACATTGTAGTGATGAGCTACAGGTGAGCAGAAGGTATAAAACATTGGAGGTGAGGGCTTAAAGCCTAGAAAACCCCATAGAACATTGCAGTGATGGGCTACAGGTGAGCAGACGGTATAAATCATTGGAGGTGAGGGCCTGAAGCCTAGTGAACCCCATAAAGCATTGCAGTGATGGGCTACAGAAGAGCAGACCTTAAAAAGCATTAGAGTTGAGGGCCTGAAGCCGAGCCAACCCTACAAAACATTGTAGTGAGGGCAGATATATTCTGTATAGAACATGAGGCGGAGGAGGAGGTGGATGAGAAAACAAGATTCAAACATATACCCTTTTTTTGTGGTGGAAACAGTGCATATGAATCTTGTGGATTGAATACATTATAAAGCATACATTTAAATTGCGTTTTTTTTCCTCATTAGCTCAGCTTTCCTCTGGTGGAGTGGAGAAGTCAGGGGGAACCCAGGCCTTGTTCATTTTTATCTGCGTCAACCTTTCAGCATTGTCAGTGGACAAGTGGAGATACACTTATCTGTTATAATAACACAATGACCGCTGTCAGAAGTATCTGTTATAATGCCACCAGCAGCACTAAATACACGCTCAGACAATTCGCTGGCGGCAGAGCAGGCCAGCACCTCCAAGGCGCAAGTTCGTGCCACGTGTCCAGCTTGGACACCCAGTAGTTGTAAGGCACTAAGGGATCATTTAGGACGCTGTAACGGTCTACAATGTATACCTTCACCATCTTCCAAAACTTTTCCCTCCTTGTAGCACTAGGCCGCGATTCAGAGTGAGGTTGCTAGCGGCCTGTCATGAAAGTGTCCCATGCCTTGAAAAGTGTTGCCCTGCCTCTGTTGGAGCTAATGTATGTTTCCCTTGTCTCCCTTCCTCGGTTGCCTAAGGAAGTACGCCCTCTGGTGGCCACATTTTTAGATGGATAATTTTAGGATAAGTTGGACATGAAGCTGGGTAAGGTGAATTTTTTGTTTTTTCTGGTGCACTGGCAGCAGGCACAGTTTCATTGTGCCCAGGGCCACGGCCTCTGCTTGCACCATCGGCATCACGCCCAGGGCCACAGCCTCTGCGTGCACCATCAGCATCACGCCCACTTCCCTCTCCCTTTGTGTTCACCTTCTACATATTAATGGTTTTGTTTGTAGATCTGGGGCAAATTGTTTTACTGTCCGCTAAAGACAGAGTTTTCTGATGCAGGACAGTATGGGACAGGGCTGGGACAAGGTCCACCACCAACAGAGGCTGAGCTGCCCAAGTGCGCCCCCCCCCCCCCCCTCCAACTTGTGGATGACACTGCTATGGGGGATCTGTGATGGATGACACTGTTATTGGGGAATTTGTGGATGACACATATGTGTCATCCACAGATCCCCCCTCCCCATAACAGGGTCCGTGTAGGAATGACACCAATACAAGGGGTGAGGCTTGTACCTGCTTTTTTGATGACAGCGCCAGCGGGGCCCGTGCAGTGACTGTATTCTACTACACCCCCCCCCCCCCCACACTGTATATAATCTTAACTATATAACTGTAGTGATTTACTACAGTTATATAGTTAATAAGATTATATCCAGTGAGCGGGGGGAATGGAGGGTGTAGTAGAAAACAGTCACTGCAGGGGCCCTGCTGTCATTATGAAATAGCATATGTGACCCCCACCTCTTCTATTGGTGGTCATTCAGTAAATTAACCCTGTTTTGGGAAAGGGGGGGGGGTGGGGGGTGTCTATGGATGACAAATATGTGTCATCCACAGATTCTCCCCATAATAGGGTTCATTTAGTGAATGACCACCCAAATTCTGGTGACCCAATACATGGGAGTTGCATCTGCAGAGCTTTTGTATAATGCCACCCCACACTGTAGTGTCCCCCACACAGTAATGTCCGCCACACTGCCCCCCACACAGTAATGTCCGCCACACTGCCCCCCACACAGTAATGTCCGCCACACTGCCCCCCACACAGTAATGTCCGCCACACTGCCCCCCACACAGTAATGTCCGCCACACTGCCCCCCACACAGTAATGTCCGCCACACTGCCCCCTACACAGTAATGTCCGCCACACCCCCCTCAACCACACAGCAGTGTCCCCACAGAGTAATTTGTCATTCTCCCCCCCTCTTGTCATTATCCCCTTTTCTTGTCATGCTTTTTCTGCCCCTGTCATTCTCCCCCATCTTTTCATGCTCTTTATAACCCCCATGTTGTCATGCTCTTTCTGCCCCCCATGTTGTCACAGACTTCATGTAAGGGGGCCCGGCATTTTCACTGTACTTAATGCCGGGCCCCGTCAGAGCACTCCTCTCACCTCCATTATGTTCACTGCTCCAGGCTTCCGGGATCAGGCCCCAGCGCTGCCACACATTAAGCAGGTGGGCGGAGCCTAACGGAGGTCCGTTAGGCACCGCCCACCTGCTTACTGTGTTTCTAGTTAGAGGCAGCGGGGCCTGATGCTGGAGGCCTGAAGCAGTGAACATAATGGAGGTGAGATGAGCGCTCTGACTGAACCCGGTTCACGGAATGACAGGAGGGAGCTCTGAGCGGTTACCCCCTGTCAGTCCCTCTCCCTCTGGCCGGCCCCTGCCTGCGCCCTGAGGCTGGAGCCTCCCCAGCCTCTGTGTCGGCCCGGCCCTGGTACTGGATACAGAAAAATTTAGGTTTTCGGCACTATACTAGCCCAGAGATAATGTTATTTTACAGTACACACTGTACTGGCTTGCTGTAGTATACTGAACACAGAAAAATAAATATTTTCAGGAGTACACTAGGCCACAGATAATGCATTTTTTACTGTACACACTGTATTGGCTGTATTGAACAGGAGACAAATATATAATTTTTCGGCACCACACTAGGCCACGGATAATAACATTTTTACAGTAAACACTATATTTGCTTTCTGTAATGTACAGGAGACAGAGAAATACACATTTTTACCACCACACCACGCCACAGATAATGTAATGTTTACAGTAAACTCTATATTTGCTTTCTGTAATGTACAGGAGACAGAGAAATAAAATGTTTCACCACCACACTAGGCCACGGATAATGTAATTTTTATAGTAAACACTGTATTTGCTTTCTGCAATGTACAGGAGAGTAGGAGACAGAGAAATACAATTTTTCGCCACTACACTAGGCCAGAGATAATGTAATTTTGACAATACACACTTTATTCGAAAGTAGTTCTATATTGGATACAAATTTGTCCCAAATAAAATGTATTCTCTGCTGGAATACTGTATATATGGTATGTGTCCAAAATTTGTTAACTATGGCTAAAATAAAAATCACTGTCTGCTGGAGTAATTAATATAACGGTTGCGGATTGAACGCACACACAGATGTGGGACAAGTTAGGTTAATTTCCCCAGAACAAATCATTTATTTGATGGTACAGTGTATATCTCAGTAGCAGGAACACTGTAGTGAATAAGCCCCTTTTAATAATGTCTTCCCAACACACTGCTTTATACTGGTGCAGTGTATATCTCAGTACCAGGCACACAGTAGTGAATAAGCCCCTTTTAATAATGTCTGCCCAACACACTGCTTTATGATGGTGCAGTGTATATCTCAGTACCAAGGAATACTGTAGTGAATAAGCCCCTTTTAATAATGTCTGCCCAACACACTTCTTTATGATGGTGCAGTGTATATCTCAGTACCAAGGAACACTGTAGTGAATAAGCCTCTTTTGATAATATCTGCCTAACACACTGCTTAATGATGGCATTTTGTAGATGTCACTAATCGGAAATCTTTCTGTCTTATCAAAGTTATCAAAGCGATTTTCAAGCCCTGCACTTATCTGTCTCTTCCTGGTGACGCCTGTTCCTGATAGTGCTGAATTAAACCCCTTCTTAAAAAAAAAAAAAAAAGGTGCTGCACTCCTGTCAAACACACTCTCTAGTCCTTGAAAATAACTGTTAGGTCTTTCAATGAGGTTTTTGGAGTTAAATCAGTAAGTTTAGAGCAAAACGCTATCTGTCCCTGCCTATGTCTGCTCTCCCTGACGCTGAATGAGCTGAGCACCGGACCTAAGCTCATATATGAAATGGTATCACGTGTTCCAGACAGCCAATCAGTGTAAGGCTTACAGCTAACATTTCTAAGGCCTTATACTGAGGTTAATTACTTACCTGGACCTTGGTTGGCTGGTTAGAAGACGCCAAAAGTGCGGGGAGGAGACTCAAGCAATGCAAAGAATATAGTGGTGCTCGGGAGAGTAAAGCCGAGCGTTGAGCATAGCGATGCTTGTGCCGAACTAATACTCGGCCGAGCATGCTCACTCATCACTAGATTTTAAGAAGAAGTTCTCAAATGAAGATCTACAAAACATCTTTCTTGCACCCAAACAGACCTCTAAATGTGTGAGAATGCAAGAGAGTGGCTACAAAAATTTGACTAGATGGCACCTCACTCCAGTGCTACTACACAAATATAATCCCAATTATAATCCTAATTGCTAGAGATGTGACCAGTACTTGTGCATGTTTTTCCACTTATGGTGGACTCGCCCTCTCACTGGCCCATACTGGAGGTCTGTTTTATAACAGATCAATTTAATTACTGGCTTAAACCTACTTTTGCTCCCAGAGATCTGCCTATTAAACCCTTTTCCAATCAAAATCCCCAAATGTAAACTAAGATTAACTAGGCACCTCCTAGCCGCCACTAGAATTATGATTCCCACATTGTGGAAGTCAGATTCTCCACCTACACTCTTGCAGTGGTCAAGAACGGTTGACTCCTTGTATCGTTTAGAACAACTGGCAGGTTGGGAGTCCAGATCGCATACTTTTTTTCAGAATACCTGGTCTCCCTGGGCTAAATACAGACACTTTGAGTTCCAGAGGATCTCTTGGGTACATATTTCATATGGTACATACTTATGATTCCCCCTTCCTCTCTATTATTTATCGTATTGTCCTCTCACTCTTTTTCCTTCATTTGATTACGGAACCGAGCTTTACCATGAATAACCTGCTGTAATGAGATATTGATAAGCCAATACTCCACTCTTGAATAAGGTTACTGTTGCTAATGGTTGAATTGTAACTTTATATAATATTGTTCACTTATGACCTAATTCTAGATTTTAGCTATCTATGTGAATTTGTTTTACTAAGTATGTAAGGAAATATCTTACTGGTCTTGGTTACATGATGTTTTGTTGCCATTAGCCTTAATGTCTATGTATCTTATTACTGCAACCCTACATTTGGTAACCTGTTATCTGCTTATGCTGTTGCTCTAGATCAGACGTGCACAACCTGCGGCCCGGGGGCCACATGCGGCCCTCGATACCATTCTGTGCGGCCCCCAAACATCTGGTAAAAAAACATGTAGGTCTATGTCTTATGGCTTCTTATATGTATCTTTCATGTAGTCTTCTATTAGATTAGAGTCCTAGAACTGTAACTAGACATTTATAGTAGTGATGAGCGGCAGGGGCAATATTCGAATTCGCGATATTTCACGAATATTTGGGCGAATATTCGCCATATATTTGAAAATTCGCAAATTCGTGATCTCCAGTCATTATTTTCTTGATTGCGAAAATTCGCATAAAAATTCGCATAAACTGGTATTTAAAAGGTATCTTTTAAATGCCAGTTTATGCGAATTTTTATACAAATTTTTATGCAAATGGATGCGAATTTTGATGCGAATTTTCACAATCATGAAAATAATGACATTATTTTCATGCTTGCGAAAAAATTTTATATAAAAAATTTGCATAAAAACGAATATTCGCAATTGCGAATATATTTTGCGATATTCTAAAAATTTGCGAATTCTCGAAGTGCCGATATTCGCGATTAAAATTCGCAGTTCTAAAATTCATGATCAACACTAGTTTATAGTATATACTGTATGCCAAAAATACAGTATTTCAGTTGTTAATACCCCTTTTATTTTTTATTTTCTGCCCTTGGAATTGGTTCAGGCTGACAATGTGGCCCCCAAACAGAAAAGGTTGTGCACCCCTGCTCTAGATATTTAAAATGATAATAAAAATTTTTTTTGAAAAGAACTATGGGAGGTCTGGATGTTTTATCTTTACTGCAAACAGTTAAATACAGGTGGAATATGTCTATCTGTTGAAGCTCTTAACCAAATTTACAACTGTCTGTAGTTTTCAGACCAATAGTTGCGTAAATGCACAGCGCCATCCGCAAAGAACGTTAGAAGACCTTCTGCACTGAGGTCAGTGACGTCATACAGTTTAGTAAAGATTATAGCTAGAGATGAGCGAACACCTGTATGTTCGGGTTCGAGAAGTTCGGCCGAACTTCCCGAAAATGTTCGGGTTCGTTATCCGAACTCGACCCGAACTTTATCCCGAACCCAAACCCCATTGAAGTCAATGGGGAACCGAACTTTTAGGCACTTAAAAGGCTGTAAAATAGTCGAGGAAAGGGCTAGAGGGCTGCAAAAGGTAGCAAAATGTAGGTTACTTTCAGTTATTTCAGCCCCAACACCCAGGCAGAGGAGAGAGGTCCCACAGCAAGGAATAAGGCATCATATCACCCACCACTGGAGAAGGACACTTTCAGTTATTTCAGCCCCAGCACCCAGACAGAGGAGAGAGGTCCCACAGCCAGGAATAAGGTGTCATATCACCCACCACTGGAGAAGGCCACTTTCAGTTATTTAGGCCCTAGCACCCAGACAGAGGAGAGAGGTCCTACTGCAAGGAATAAGGCGTCATATCAACCACCACTGGAGAAAGCCACTTTCAGTTATTTAGGCCCCAGCACCCAGACAGAGGAGAGAGGTCCCAAAGCAAGGAATAAGGCGTTATATCACCCACCACTGGAGAAGGCCCCAGCACCCAGACAGAGGTCCCACAGCAAGGAATAAGGCGTCACATCACCCACAACTGGAGAAGGCCACTTTCAGTTATTTAGGCCCCGCCGCCCAGATTGAGGAGAGGTTCATTCAACTTTGGGTTGCATCGCAAGATCATGGTAAAGTTAAAAAAATGAGGATTCAATAAAGAAGTGGCACGGAGTACAAGAATACATGGTTGAGGGGGAGGCAGTCATAAATTTCTATTTGGCACAAGGGAGGGACAGGTCCTGTGGGATCTATGCCTGGTTCATTTTTATGAACGTCAGCTTGTCCACGTTGGCTGTGGACAGGCAGCTGCATTTGTCAGTAATGACGCCCCCTGCTGTGCTGAATACATGTTCAGACAAAACGCTGGCCGCCGGGCAGGCCAGCACCTCCAAGGCATAAAATGCTAACTCTGGCCACGTGGACAATTTGGAGACCCAGACGTTAAATGGGGCTGAACCATCAGTCAGTACGTGGAGGGGTGTGCAGACGTACTGTTCAAAAATGTTAGTGAAATGCTGTCTCCTGCTAACACGTTCCGTATCAGGTAGTGGTGCAGTTAGCTGTGGCGTGGAGACAAAACTTTTCCACATTTCTGCCATGCTAACCCTGCCCTCAGAGGAGCTGGCCATGACACAGCTGCGTTGGAGACCTCTTGCTCCTCTCAGGAGCGTGTCTACCAGCGTGTGCTTGTACTCGCGCATCTTCCTATCACGCTCCAGTGCAGGAAGCAAGTTGGGCACATTGTCTTTGTACCGTGGATCCAGCAGGGTGGCAACCCAGTAGTCCGCACACGTTAAAATGTGGGCAACTCTGCTGTCAGAGGTAAAGACAAGCTGTCCTCTGTGGGAGGCGTATCGTCATCGTCCTCCGTATCCCCCCAGCCACGCATCAGTGATGGGCCTGAGTTGTGTCGGGTGCCACCCCGCTGTGAACCTGCTTCATCCTCATCCTCCTCCACCTCCTCCTCATCCTCCTCGTCCTCCAGTAGCGGGCCCTGGCTAGCCACATTTGTATCTGGCCTCTGCTGCTGCAAGAAACCTCCCTCTGAGCCACTTCTAACAGACTGGCCTTAAAGTGCTAAAAATGACCCCTCATCCTCCTTCTCCTCCTCCTGGGCCACCTCCTCTTCCATCATCGCCCTAAGCATTTTTTATCAAGGAGACATAGAAGTGGTATTGTAAACACTGATAACGGTGTCATCGCCACTGGCCATGTTGGTGGAGTACAGGGCAACAGGGCACACAGGTCTCGCATGGAGGCCCAATCATTGTTGGTGAAGTGGTGCTGTTCCGCAGTGCAACTGACGCGTGCGTGCTGCAGCTGAAACTCCACTATGGCCTGCTGCTGCTCGCACAGTCTCTCCAGCATGTGCAAGGTGGAGTTCCACCTGGTGGGCACGTCGCATATGAGGCGGTGAGTGGGAAGGCCGAAGTTCCGCTGTAGCGCAGACAGGCGAGCAGCGGCAGGATGTGAATGCCGGATGCGCGCACAGACGGCTTGCACTTTATGCAGCAGCTATGACATGTTGGGGTAGTTCTGAATGAACTTCTGCACCTCTAAACTCAGCACATGCGCCAGGCAAGGGATATGCGTCAAATTGGCTAGTCCCAGAGCTGTGACGAGATTTCGCCCATTATTGCACACCACCAGGCCGGGCTTGAGGCCCACGGCAGAAACCACTCGTCGGTCTGTTGTTCAATACCCCACCACAATTCCTGCACGGTGTGGGGCCTGTCCCCCAAACATATGAGTTTCAGAATGGCCTGCTGACGTTTACCCTGGGCTGTGCTGAAGTTGGTGGAGAAGGTGTGTGGCTGACTGGATGAGCTGGTGGAAGCAGAGGAGGAGGAAGCCGAGTAGGCGGAGGAGGCTACAGGAGGCAAAGAATGATGCCCTGTGATCTTTGGCGGCGGAAGGACGTGCGCCAAGGAACTCTCCACCTGGGGCCCAGCCGCCACTACATTTACCCTTGTGCAGTTAGGGAGATATAGCGTCCATGGCCGTGCTTACTGGTCCACGTATCTGTGGTTAGGTAGACGTTGCCACAGATGGCGTTGCACAGTGCACACTTGATTTTATCGGATACTTGGTTGTGCAGGGAAGGCACGGCTCTCTTGGAGAAGTAGTGGCGGCTGGGAACAACATACTGTGGGACAGCCATGGACATCAGCTGTTTGAAGCTGTCTGTGTCCACCAGCCTGAATGACAGCATTTCAAAGGCCAGTAGTTTAGAAATTCTGGCATTCAGGCCCAGGGCTCGAGGGTGGCTAGGTGGGAATTTACGCTTTCTCTCCAAGGTTTGTGAGATGGAGAGCTGAATGCTGCCGTGTGACATGGTGGAAATGCTTAGTGACCCAGGTGGTGGTGTCAGTGGCACATCCTCTGTTTGGTGGGCGGCAGGTGCCAACGTTCTTCCCGAGGCGGAGGAAGAGGCCGAGGCAGCAGCAGAAGAGGGAGCAGGTGGAGCCTGAGTGAGTTCCTTGCTTTTAAGGTGTTTACTCCACTGCAGTTCATGCTTTTCATGTAGATGCCTGGTCATGCAGGTTGTGCTAAGGTTCAGAACGTTAATGCCTCGCTTCAGGCTCTGATGGCACAGCATGCAAACCACTCGGGTCTTGTCGTCAGCACATTGTTTAAAGAAGTGCCATGCCAGGGATCTCCTTGAAGCTGTCTTTGCGGTGCTCGGTCCCTTTTGGTGGTGGCCAGTAGCAGGCAAACTCTCTTGGCGGCGGCTGGTCTGCTTTTGCCCCCTTCTCCCTCTTTTGCTACGCTGTTGGGTCGGTCTCACCACTGCCTCTTCCTCTGAACTATGAAAGTCAGTGGCACGACCTTCATTCCATGTGGGGTCTAGGACCTCATCGTTCCCTGCATCGTCTTCCACACGTCTTCCTCCCTGACCTCCTGTTCGGTCTGCCCACTGCAGAAAGAAGCAGCAGTTGGCACCTGTGTTTCGTCATCATCAGAGACGTGCGGACTCCGATGAGGTGGTATTCCCATGTCCTCATCATCAGGAAACCTCAGTCGTTGTGCATCAGTGCATTCTATGTCTTCCACCACTGAAGAAGGGCTAGGTGAATTCCCTTGGGAAACCCTGCCAGCAGATTCTTTAAACAGCATAAGAGACTGCTGCATTACTTGAGGCTCAGACAGTTTCCCTGATATGCATGGGGGTGATGTGACAGACTGATAGGCTTGGTTTTCAGGCGCCACCTGTGTGCTTTCTGCAGAAGTTCGGGTGGGAGATAATGTTGTGAACGTGCTGGATCCACTGTCGGCCACCCAACTGACTAGCGCCTGTTCGTGCTCAGGCCTTACCACCCCTAGAACGGCATTGGGCCCCACCAAATATCGCTGTAAATTCTGGCGGGTACTGGAACCTGAGGAATGGCTATGGCAGAATGGCCACGTCCTCTCCCAGCACCAGAGGGTACACTAACACCACCATGACAGCGTCCGCGTGACTTACTAGATGTTTTCCTCATTGTTACCGTTCACCAAGCACCACAATAAAAAAAAAAATATTTGTATTGATTTCAAATTCAGGCCTTTTTTTACAGGCACTTAACACTATCTGCCTATTTATTTATGTAGCGTATTACACTAATCTAGGCACAGCAGTAACCACTGATTTAGGGGAATATCTCTTTTAGGGCTACTATTTAGGCCCTGGATGAAAAGTATCCTTTTATGGACAGATTTACACTTGGAGATGCACAGTAGCGTGAGAAAAAATATGTAGGAGTATGCCTTCAGCAATTGTATTTTAGCACTTTGTGTAATATACCCTTTGACGGACAGAAATACAATGGCAGATGCACGGCCGCGTGTAAAGTTAATGAAGATGACCCTCTCAGCACTTGTATATACACATTGAGTGTAATATACCCTTTTACGGACAGATTAACATTTGGCCTGCAACTGCTGGAACACCAGATTCAGAGTATTGCTATTTTGGCAATTGAATTTAACCCCAGAATAAAATATACCCTTTTAAGGACAGATTAACACTTGGCCTGCAACAGCTGGAACACCAAATTCAGGGTATTGCTATATTGGCAATTGAATATCACCCCAGAACAAAATATATGTTTTGTCGGACACTATTATATTTTGCTAGCCACTACTGGAACATCAGATTCAGGTTATTGCTATTTTGGCAATTGAAATTCACCCCAGAACAAAATATATGTTTTGGCAGACAATATTATACTTTGCCAGCCACAGCTGAGACACTAGATTTATGGTATTGCTATTTTGGCAATTGAATTTAACCCCAGAACAAAATATATGTTTTGGCGGACACTATTATACTTTGCCAGCCACTACTGGAACACCAGATTCAGGGTATTGCTATTTGGGCAATTGAATTTCACCCCAGAACAAAATATACCCTTTTAAGGACAGATTAACACTTGGCCTGCAACAGCTGGAACACCAAATTCAGGTTATTGCTACTTTGGCAATTGACATTCACCCCAGAACAAAATATATGTTTTGGCAGACAATATTATACTTTGCCAGCCACAGCTGTGACACTAGATTTATGGTATTGCTATTTTGGCAATTGAATTTAACCCCAGAACAAAATATATGTTTTGGCGGACACTATTATACTTTGCCAGCCACTACTGGAACACCAGATTCAGGGTATTGCTATTTGGGCAATTGAATTTCACCCCAGAACAAAATATACCCTTTATGGACAGATTAACACTTGGCCTGCAACAGCTGGGACACCAGATTCAGGGTATCCCAATTTTGACAATTGAATTTCACACCAGAACATAATATATGTTTTGGCGGACACTATAATACTTTGCCAGCCACAGCTGTGACACCAGATTTATGGTATTGCTATTTTGGAAAATGAATTTCAACCCAGAACAAAATATATGTTTTGGCAGACAATATTATACTTTGCCATCCACAGCTGTGACACCAGATTTATGGTATTGCTATTTTGGCAATTGAATTTCACCCCAGAACAAAATATACCCTTTTACGGACAGATTAACACTTGGCCTGCAACAGCTGGGACAACAAATTCAGGGTATTGCTATATTGGCAATTGAATTTCACCCAGAGCAAAATATATGTTTTGGCGGACACTATTATACTTTGCCAGCCACTACTGGAACACCAGATTCAGGGTATTGCTATTTTGACAATTGAATTTCCCCCCAGAACAAAATATACCCTTTTAAGGACAGATTATCACTTGTCCTGCAACAGCTGGGACACCAGATTCAGGGTATTGCTATTTAGTCAATTGAATTTCACCCCAGAACAAAATATATGTTTTGGCGGACAATATTATACTTTGCCAGCTACAGCTGTGACACCAGATTTATGGTATTGCTAATTTCGCAATTGAATTTCAACCTAGAACAAAATATGTTTTGGCGGACAATATTATACTTTGCCAGCCACAGCTGTGACACCAGATTTATGGTATTGCTATTTTGGCAATTAAATTTCACCCCAGAACAAAATATACCCTTTTACGGACAGATTAATACTTGGCCTGCAACAGCTTGAACAGAAGATCCAGGGTAATGCTATATTGGCAATTGAATTTCACCCAGAGCAAAATATATGTTTTGGCGGACACTATTATACTCTGCCAGCAACTACTGGAACACCAGATTCAGGGTATTGCTATTTTGACAAATGAATTTCCCCCCAGAACAAAATATACCCTTTTACAGACAGATTATCACTTGGCCTGAAACAGCTGGGACACCAGATTCAGGGTATTGCTATTTTGGCAATTGAATTTCACCCCAGAACAAAATATATGTTTTGGCGGACAATATTATACTTTGCCAGCCACAGCTGTGACACCAGATTTATGGTATTGCTATTTTGGCAATTAAATTTCACCCCAGAACAAAATATATGTTTTGGCGGACACTATTATACTTTGCCAGCCACTACTGGAACTCCAGATTCAGGTTATTAGTATTTTGGCAATTGATATTCACCCCAGAACAAAATATATGTTTTGGCAGACAATATTATACTTTGTTAGCCACTACTGGAATACCAGATTCAGGGTATTGCTATTTGGGCAATTGAATTTCACCCCAGAACAAAATATACCCTTTTACGGACAGATTATCACTTGGCCTGCAACAGCTGGGACACCAGATTCAGGGAACCCTATTTTGGCAATTTAATTTCACCCCAGAACAATATATATGTTTTGGGGGACACTATTATACTTTGCCAGCCAAAGCTGTGACACCAGATTTATTGTATTGCTATTTTGTCAATTGAATTTCACCCCAGAACAAAATATATGTTTTGGCGGACAATATTATACTTTGCCAGCCATAGCTGTATCACCAGATTTATGGTATTACTATTTTGGCAATTGAATTTCAACCCAGAACAAAATATACCCTTTTACGGACAGATTAACACTTGGCCTGCAACAGCTGGAACACCAGATTCAGGGTATTGCTATATTGTCAATTGAATTTCAACCAGAACAAAATATATGTTTTGGCGGACACTATTATACTTTGCCAGCCTCTACTAGAACACCAGATTCAGGGTATTGCTATTTTCGCAATTGAATTTCACCACAGAACAAAATATATGTTTTGGCAGACAATATTATACTATGCCAGCCACAGCTGTGACACCAGATTTATGGTATTGCTACTTTGGCAATTGAATTTCACCCTAGAACAAAATATATGTTTTGGCGGACACTATTATACTTTTCCAGCCACTACTGAAACACCAGATTCAGGGTATTGCTATTTTGACAATTGAATTTCGCCCCAGAACAAAATATTCCCTTTTAAGGACAGGTTATCACTTGGCCTGCAACAGCTGGGACACGAGATTCACGGTATTGCTATTTTGGCAATTGAATTTCACCTCAGAGCAAAATATATGTTTTGTCGGACACTATTATACTTTGCCAGGCACAGCTGAAACCACTGATTTATGGTATTGCTTTTTTGGCAATTGAATTTCACCCCAGAACAAAATATATGTTTTGGAGGACACTGTTATACTTTTCCAGCCACTACTGGAACACCATATTCAGAGTATTGCTATTTTGGCATTTGAATTTCCCCCCAGAACAAAATATACCCTTTGGTAGACAGATTAACACTTGGCCTGCAACAGCTGGAACACCAGATTCAGGGTATTGCTATATTGGCAATTGAATTTCACCCAGAGCAAAATATATGTTTTGGCGGACACTATTATACTTTGCCAGCCACTACTGGAACACCAGATTCAGGGTATTGCTATTTTGACAATTGAATTTCCCCCCAGAACAAAATATACCCTTTTAAGGACAGATTATCACTTGTCCTGCAACAGCTGGGACACCAGATTCAGGGTATTGCTATTTTGGCAATTGAATTTCACCCCAGAACAAAATATATGTTTTGGCGGACAATATTATACTTTGCCAGCCACAGCTGTGACACCAGATTTATGGTATTGCTATTTTGGCAATTAAATTTCACCCCAGAACAAAATATATGTTTTGGAAAACACTATTATACTTTGCCAGCCACTACTGGAACACCAGATTCAGGGTATTGCTATTTTGGCAATTGAATTTCTCCCCAGAACTAAATATACGTTTTGGCGGACACTATTATACTTTGCCAGCCACAGCTGAAACCACTGATTTATGGTATTGCTTTTTTGACAATTGAATTTCACCCCAGAACAAAATATATGTTTTGACGGATACTGTTATACTTTTCCAGCCACTACTGGAACACCAGATTCAGAGTATTGCTATTTTGGCAAATGAATTTCCCCCCAGAACAAAATATACCCTTTTAAGGACAGATTAACCCTTGGCCTGCAACAGCTGGGACACCAGATTCAGAGTATTGCTAATTTGGCAATTGAATTTCACCCCAGAACAAAATACATGTTTTGGCGGACACTATTATAGTTGGCCAGCCACAGCTGTGACACCAGATTTATGGTATTGCTATTTTGGCAATTGAATTTCACCCCAGAACAAAATATATGTTTTGGTGGATACTATTATAGTTTGCCAGCCAGTGCTGGGACACTAGATTTAGGGGATTGCTATTTTGGCAATTGAATTTCACCACAGAAAAGAATCTATCCTTTGCCAGACAGAGGACAGTATTATACTTGGCTAGCCAAAGCTGGAACACCAGATTTAGGGGATTGGTATTTTGGCAATTGCATTTAACCCCTTAATAAATATAGAAATTGCTATCCTGAGTTTCTAGGGTTGACAATAAGCACAGCCAAGCCCTGATACAAGATATAGCAAAAAAAAAAAATAGTATTGATGGACTTGGTGGCAGCTTGTTCTGGTGCACCACAAGTCACAAAATGTCCGCCGATCACCCCAGAAAAAAAGTGACAGAAAAACGCTCTGTGCAGCCTAAAAACCAGTGAGCAATTAACTAGCAGAGGTTGAATCATTCACAGCTGTAGATAGATTAGTTCATTAGGCGCTGTTGCTGACTTTTCCCTGCCTAATCTCGCCCTCACAGAAGCTGCGTCCTCTCCCTACACTAATCAGAGCAGTGTGACATGCGGCGCTACGTGACTCCAGCTTAAATAGAGGCTTAGTCACATGCTGCACTTGGCCAATCACAGCCATGCCATTAGTAGGCATGGCTGTGATGGGCTCTTAGGGCAAGAAGTAAAATGCTAGCTGATTGGCTGCTGTGCAGCCCTTCAGAAAGCGGGAAGAAATCACCGGACAACGGACCCGAACCCGAACTTTTTTGAAAATGTTCGGGTTCGGGTCCGTGTCCGAACACCCCAAAATTTGGTACGAACCCGAACTATGCTCTAACTGTTCGCTCAACACTAATTATAGCATCTACTGTACTGTTAAAGCAAGTCTCTGCGAACTATTGATATGTGTAGCTTCAAAGTGAAGCTTTACTTGGTAAGTTACACAGTAAAACACACAGTAAAAACAAGAAATCTTATATATGAAATAGTCTGCACTGAAATAAGGTGAGTAGATCTGGAAGTAGGCAATCTCTTTATCACAGATGCATAACAGATAGTAGCACCCTCAAGACCAGTGATTCACACGGCTGGTTGACAATAGAACTTGCTTTCTAAATGTGATAGCGCTGAGCTATTTTTACAGTCTCTGAAGCATGTTCACAGCTAGTGGGCTTTATTAGTGTGCAGAATTAAATTCTCTCGAAGCCTCAGCAGATGTCTAGTTTAGTAATGTGTGAACAGTATTTGACCTTCCGCTTCCGCCCCAACTGCTGAATCTGATTAAGGGACTGTAGATTACCAAAATGACTGCTGGTACACATTACATATGACAATTTCAGAAGATTTCTTTAAATTGAGCTGAGTCAAAATCATTATGGATAGATTTCAGACGTCCACACAAATTAATCCTGTAAGCTGATTTTCTTTTGGTAGACATTGTAAGATTCCTTCTTCTTGCAGCTTTTTTTCTTTAAGAAGGCCAGTAGTGAATTAAAATTATTAATTGAAACTAAATTTGTCACAGATTCTCCTAATAAGGTGTATTTTGCAATGATACCTCTGCAATAACGTGACAAATTGGTTTCTTAGCAGAATACAGATAACAAACTGTTTTAAAATCCTTTTCCATCATCAAATTTGATAGACCATACTTTGCAGCAATTAACCTTTCAACCTGAAGACATTACAATTTACCGTGTTATAATTCTTAATCTCAGCAAACAGCAAACTCTGACCCCAAAGTAACAGTCTGTATAAGTTCAATCTTCTACACCGCAGAAAGGCTGATTAGCTTGGTAACATTACATAAAGTAAACATGTTATACCTGCAGGAGTAAAGGAGAATATTCTATGTTGTCCTCTGGAATACAGCTTGTTAGTTAGGGTCAGATTTTTTCTCTTAGGATTCATTTATATTTCCGCATTCGTGACAACATCCAAGCTGGTCACTTTTTCATCCATGAAGATGTCTGTAAAGGAGTCGTGTTTGGCATGTGTGTCTGTTCTTTGCCTCTGTGTCTTATCAGTATTCCATGTACACTTATTGTGAATGGTGGATCCTGACTTATCTGTTGTTTTAATCCTGCCTATAATGATATCACCTCTGTGTATAGATAAGCAGGTAACTGCAGTAAAGTAATCTGTACAGACCAAGTGGTGGCACCAATTATCAGGCTTAGTCACCAGTGTGAAAACTGCAGGATTTTATGGTTTTGTTATAAGTATAGATATTGACAAGGAAAATTAAAAATAACCACCAAAAATTCTTTAAAGAGTAACTAAACTTTTGACCACATTTTTTTAAAAACATCTCTAAAGCCATAATAACACTTTTTGCAATATACTTTATTAAGGCCTTTTGTATTTTTAATAGACTCCTTCCCGCCTAAAGCGCACCTTTCCCTGTGCATTTAAAATTGACTTTTCTGAGAGCTAGACCGGAATGTACATGAGTGTCTGAGCTCTGTGACACAGACACGTCTCTACATCAGCTAACACAGGCACCTCGGTCAGAAATGGGCAAGATCGGCCAACCAAGGTCTAGGGATTCTTCCCATCACCTAAAAACCCCCACGGGTGGTAGAGAAATAGATAAATTTATTAAAGAAAGCTGCAGCCATACACGCCGTGAAAGAATCTAAGATGGCGCCTGGCGCTCTCGAGGAAAACAATCCTGATATGCAGGAGGACATCAGCGACACCGAAGGCTCTAGGAGCCACCAAAACCTCCCGTTCTCAAGGAAATACCTTGACACAGTTCTCTTTAAAGCCCTGGAACAGCTGGTAGGAGAAATATCATCCCTGAGGCAATATATCCGGCACGTGGGGGGCATGGTGGAGGCCCTGGAAAACACACAAGTCACCATATTGGGCTTCAACACTGTGGCACCTACCAGATTGCAGAAGTGCCAGGCTCGCTTAAACGCAGTCTATACTGCTCTGGAGGACCAAGAAAACCACAGCAGAAGAAATAACTTGCGGTTCCGAGGTATTGCGGAGACAGACACAACACCTGAGGCACCTGAAATAGTTAAGGCTATCTGTGCAGATCTAATGGGACCAGAACTCTCTAGCCCAATAATCATAGAAAGAGCCCATTGGTCACTCCATCCGAAACCAAGTGCCACTGATGCCCCAGAGACATTAACTGCCGTTTCCTTAATTACCAAGACAAGGAAGACATCTTGATTAAGTTCAGCAAGTCAAAAGTGGTGAAATACAAAGGGACAGAGATCAGCATCTTCCAACATTTGGCCCAAGTCACTCTCAGAAAGAGAAGGGTCCTAAAACCACTTACAGACTGGCTGAGGAATCACAAGATTTTGTACTGATGGACTTTTCCAATTGGCCTTTCCTTTTCTTTTAATGGTAGACACGTTACCATCCGAAATCACATAGACCTGGGTCCAGCGTTTGATATGCTCGATATCCACCCTCTGGAAATTGAGGATTGTGACCTTATTCAAGATTTAACCCTTCTTCCAGAAGTTCCCAGGAATACTCCCTTTGAAACCCGCGTCACTTCAAAAGCTCAACGTCAGAGAAAAAGAACCAACACTTGACACTAAAATGCATCGCCTCAGATGTCTTCTGAAGTGACCACTAGATGTCTATCATCTCTGCTGTTCTCCAAACACCATATGGCCCACTTGATAGTAGCGGGCCCCTGTTGATCTTAATAGAGGACATTTTGCATAATAATTTCAAGTATCTCCTCACTTGACTCTATTGCATATCTGTGCTTATTATCTTCCATATTTCTGTACCTACTAGTCTATGGGAAAAGGACCTAAATAAAACTTTCACCAGCGGGGAGGTAGACAGTATCTTTGTCTCCCCACACAAAACATCCAGATGAGTGAAAATACAGAATAATGGATGTAAAATCATCACAGGAAGGTATAAGACCCCAGATAAAACATGCCAATACTCCCTGTCGGCCTTGGACACATGCTGGAGATGCTCAAGAGCTAGGGGTACATACTTCCATATCTGGTGGAGCTGTCCTAAAATACTACAATGGTGGGAAGAAATTTTCCAAATTAGCAACCAAGTATGTGGAAAACGTTCCAACCCTCCCCAGAAATAGCCCTTCTAAACCTATAATCACAGGGCCCACTAGTTTCTAATTTAGGCCTGTTTATGCATTTAATCAGTGCAGCTAGACTTCTCATCCCAAAGCATTGGCTTTCCCCCGACGTCCCATCTAGCGAACGCTGGTTACTTAAAGTAGATCAGATATACAGATTGGAAGAAATTTCTTCCTGGGAAACGAGATTGTTTCATAAATTCACAAAAATCTGGCACAACTGGGAAACTCACAGAGGTTTTGGAGTACAATAAACCCGAAATACGCTATTAATACTCTTGGAAACTATTCTGACATGCTGTCGTCTTTCTTGCTCACCTTCGCTTATAAGAGAGTTCACCTGATAGATATGTCTGACCCGCTCCAGAACAGTGATAATTTTTATTTAATATAAGACCTGCAACTTTTCATTGACCAATTCACTATGTTGTTGTTATAATAATTCCTATAGGAGGTTTGCGATCCTCCACCTGTTGTTAATATCTCTATTCAATTATTCAGAGGATTTTGGTTACACCTCTGATGTATGTATACTTACGTTTTGCTTAATAAAGCAGGTGTGTGGAGTACGGCGTTTAAAGTTTCTCAATGGGGCCACAGCGCAGGGAGTACAGGGAGGAGCACACAGTGCTGCTCCTGTGTGTGCCCCCCGGAGGTTTACTAAATGCTGGCATAGTACATGGGTACCCTGTGGGGGTGGGGGAGTTTATAAAATATACAAAAAGCCTTAATAAAGTATATTACAAAAAGTGTTATTATAACATTAGGGACATTTTAACAAAAATGTAATCAAAAGTGTACTCTAAAAATATGTTAAACATAAAAACAATGGGTAATTTTCTGATTACACATTTTCTTTAAGATCAATGGATCTGTGTGCTTAACATGGAGAACATGGAGAGCATACATCCATGATTCACAGAAGTGTGAACAAGGCCTTAATATGCCATTTACATTATAACTTGTAACATTATTAGTATACTTTTTAAAGTGTCATCAATTCGAGGGTGCTATATGGGAGGGATAACCGAGGGATAGACCCTACCAGTGAGGCTTACAACTAGAGATGAGTGAACTTTTCAAAAGTTTAATTCGGATGATTCGACTATGTCACAAAGCGCATTTTTTTGTAAGTAGTTGGTGCAATGACAGGGAGCATCGATAGCGCCGCCCCCTGTTATTGTACCCCTCAGGTGCCGCATTCATACATGATCGCGGCATCTGAGTGTAAAAACTGTATGAAACTTTCCGCGTCCATCATTTGCTCGCAATGGGCCGGCTGCCGCTATCTTGCTTGAAAATCTAGAGCGAAATCTCACGCGGTGCGAGATTATGTCATCACGCCGGCCGATGTGGTGATGTCATCTGTCACCACGCACGGGATTTCGTCCGAGATCTTCAATCAAGATGGCAGCTGGCGGCCCATCGCAAGCAAATGGAGGAGGTAAGAATTATTTTTTTTGTTTTTTAAACTATTTCAGGTTAACAGGATTCGTTTACACGAAGCACAAGGAAATTCAGCTTCAAGGCAAATCAAATTAATCCTGAAAGTCGGATCGAATTCCACTTTGTGGGATTCGATTCGCTCATCTCTACTTACAACATAATTTGTTTGAGGTTTTATGTATTGTTTTGTTTTTATTTACTAATAAATACTAAATTACTAATAAATAATCTGCAGATATGAAAATATTTCCTCCACCCCACTTGCAAAAATGTTACCAGGCCCTCACCGATTCCCACTACAGTGGTCTCTATTAGGTAAATGTGGTCACTTCTCTGAGGAGTCAGCTTGTTCTCCTAATCTCTTTTCCAGATGTAATCCTCCTTCCAGATTTCTTTATCACATTCTTTCAATCGGGTCAGAATGTGGCTAGTACCAGTAGCAGCAGCAACAGCACCAGCCATCTGGCCAGTAGTACTAACAATAGTAGTAATAGGCACAGATCTCACTAGCTTCAGATAGGCACCACATTATTATTGAGGACAAAGTGGATGAGATTGTGGACTGAATGGCTCACTACTCCTCTCTGTCACAGCCAGATGATGTGGATGTCACTTATGAGAATGATACTGTGCCTTGGAGAAACAACAGATATTAGCAAGCTGTAGGCTTGTTTGCTTATATAATGACAACCATATACTTACAATAAAGCAATCCGATGATTACTAGATAGCCATGCTTTTGGGCCCTTTCTATAAAAGCAAAATGGAGGAATGTTTTTCTGTTGCAGAAAGAGAGGCCAAATTACTTTATTGCCAGAAAATAATATATATGCAGTTTGCTGCAGCTTTCCCTCCCCAACCCCTATAGCGTCACTCAACTCCCATTATCTCCACTACCACAAGCAGCAGCCAGTTCAGTATCATCAACATGATGGAGACATTTTTCCATGTGACACGCCATGAACCCCTGTACCGCCTGAACCCCCCACCTGGACTTTGGCCTTTCTCCAGCACATAACATGTTTCCTACCAGGCAGACATTTTTGGCAAGCAGATTAGAACAGTCATCAATACTGGCACAGTATGCTCTCTTAGTACTGTCTTCTCAAGCCTTTAGTGCCATCTCAGGGTTTTCAGTGCGGCAGTCATTGTCTGCCTCCCTACCTTCAATTTTTCCAGGCTCATTTAGAGCAAGCCACTGTTTCTTCTGACAATTAACACCTGCACATGTATAAATACTGGCAGGCATCCTGTCCCTGTAAACATATAATTTTTGGACACTTGTTTTGAACATGCCATTGTTTTTTCTGACATTAATATGTGTATTTATAAACAGGGGCATCTGCCCTCATTAAGGTACAATTTTGTGATACTTGGTCCTTAGAAGACTGAGCACGAAGAGGCTGCCGTGGCCATCTTGCTTAAAGAGCCTGCTCAAAATCTTGTGTGCGGTGGCGTATGGCGCCACCACGCAGGACAGCTTGAGGATGCAAGATTTCTTGCGGAATCTTCATACTCAAATGAATAAGGTGAGTACTCTTTTTTTTTTTTTTTTACTGATTAACCCCTGAAAGACCACATTTTTAATCTCAGATGCCACAATCATCAATGAACACGGCTACAATGGTGGCTAGGAGCAGCAAAATCGCCGTTCCCCGTCATTGTGCCCACTACTTACAAAGAAATGTACTTTATGACAAAGTAATTTTTCACAAAGCAAATTTCTTTGTGAAATTCAGTGAAGCAGCCAAATCGATTTTTTGTAAACTTTGCTCAACACTACCTTCTATTGCAATTCTAGAGAGGGAAGTTCATTGCAGATTCTTGCAGCCCAGTAGTAAAAATCATGGAGCCAACCAGGGCTGGGAATCTTCCCTTCAAGATACCATACCAGCTGCCTCTATAATATATAGCCCTGTGCCTATATCCCTTAAAATAATAACTGCTTCTTGCAACTTTAATGACAAATATTCCAATGAGTCATAAGAACATATTTCTTTCATAGCCTCATTCTCATGGGTGGGATTTCTACTTACTAATTATTTTTGCATACAATATTGTTATAACTCTGGATCCTGCTATGAAAATATTAATGCAATGTAATTAAGTATGCTTACCAATATTGTCTCCTGTGTTTATAGTATCTCATCTATTTCATTTTTCCCATTTTCATTTGCCTTTTATGTGTGCAATTCATCCACTTTTAAATTTCCTCCACAGTGAATTATTAATTCTGTTACCAGACAACATCATTGCATTTCTGCATCCTATTATTTAATGCATTAAGATATACCATTGTGTGTTATGATTTTATAAAAATCTTGTCACACAATCAGCCTTGGCGACAAAAATCAGTTTTGTGTAAAATGATTTTCATTTACACAAGAATATATAGTACTAAAGGGGGTTATATCTCACACAGAATGCTCAGATTGGTGAGGTAAAAGAATCTGGAAAGCTGAGTGGTTTCAGCAAGGTTTGCTGAGATACTTTTCTTTAAACTGTTTTATGGTCCTGGATTTTTATTGAATGACATGTAGGTCTTGGTAATGAGACTTGTCATTAGAGATGTCGCGAACATAAAATTTTCTGTTCGCAAACAACGAACCCGAACTTAGCAAACAGGCCGAACTGCAATAGACTTCTATTGGCAGGCAAATATTAAAACCCACCGTGACTTATTCTAGCTAACCTATTTTATGACATCTAAATCTACTCTAATAATTTACTTTCTAACCTACTTTTAAATGCTGATTTAATTATTTAACATACTTTTATTACTTGTAAAATAAAAAAAAATCACTCTATACCATGTCAAAAGCCAGGTATGTGCAGGCTGACTATCTATCCATAAGACAGGGTGTCAGCTTGCAGGTTTGAGCAATTTAGACAAACAAACATAAGCTCTCAATCCAAAAGGAGAGAAATTGGTTAGCATTGGTTGGCTATCTAGAGGGGCCTGGACCCTAGACCATTATCATTAGGGCGACAAAAATTGTAATTTTATATGCCAGCCTAACTCCTCTCTCACTGCCTAAGAGAGCTGCATAAACATTTCCCAACATTTAAAACTCATTTGCATACACATGACCAAGAAATGCTAATGAGCAATATAGCAGTATCTGCCTTGTTTGTAAACTGAAACACGATTTGCATAGCTTTCCCATCGTCCCATGTTATGCAAATGAGTTTATATGACAAAACAGAATAGAAAGATTATAAAGTTAGTCTTTAAAAAATTGCAAAAAAAAAAAAAACTATGCAGCCTTCCTAATCATTGAGATGAGAGCTAGGTGGCATATTAAAAAAAAAAAAAAAAAATGTTGTCACCCTAATGATAATCATCTATGTGCACAGGTCCCCCTAGATACCTAACACTAAACAGACAATTTTCCTTTTGGAAAAACTGGTTAAAACCCAGGCTGCCTTGCTAAGGTTATGCTGATGATCTGTCTGTCTGATGGATTGTTGGCCCTGCATATACCTGGTGCTTGGCGGCCATAGGGGAGAACTGTTCTGTGTTGTCCATTGAATGTTTTATGTAATAATACAAATAATAATAAGATTTTATGATAGGCAGGCTAGGGTAAATGTCTGTAAGTCTGTCTTTGTCTGTTTTATAAAATACAAAGATTAGTTTTTTTAGTCAGCTACCTTACTGTATGTTTGATTGAGTATTACACCTTAAAGGGACAGGCTGTATTACCCTATAGAAATAAATATATATATATTTTCCTGTATTAGGATCCTTGATCTCAGAAAAACTATGCTATTATCCTCCAACACTGTCTTTGCATAATGTCTATAAAACGTTTTTATTCATAATTTTCCTCTGTAAGGGATTCCGCCGGCCGTGCTTGACTCATTTTCTCCTGTCTGTACCATGTGCTGTCCTGAATGTGCATGCACTATGGTGACTTATTCCTAGTGAAGAACAAACTTCCTAGGCGCATGCGCAGCACAGCAGAATTATACCCTTCAATCAAACAAAACTAAGCCCGCCACCAGGAAGTGGACAGCACAGCAGGAACAGGTAGTCAGTATCCCTTTAAGATGTAATAATTAAACACATGGTACAATAGATAATGAAGCCCTAATTTTTGTCCTTTATAACACAGATAAAGACAAAATTATTATTATTATTGTTGTTGTTTGTATTATTACATAACACATTCAATTTACAACACAGAACAGTACTCCCCTATGGCGGCAAAGCACCAGGTATATGCAGGGCCAACAATCCATCAGACAGACAGATCATCAGCATAACCTTAGCAAGGCAGCCTGGGTTTTAACCAGTTTTTCCAAAAGGAAAATTGTCTGTTTAGGATTAGGTATCTAGGGGGACCTGTGCACATAGATGATTATCATTAGGGTGACAACATTTTTATTTATTTTTTTTTTTTTTTAATATGCCACCTAGCTCTCATCTCAATGATTAGGAAGGCTGCCTAGTTTTTTTTTTTATTTTGCAATTTTTTAAAGACTAACTTTATAATCTTTCTATTCTGTTTTGTCATATAAACTCATTTGCATACTGCTATATTGCTCATTAGCATTTCTTGGTCATGTGTATGCAAATGAGTTTTAAATGTTGGGAAATGTTTATGCAGCTCTCTTAGGCAGTGAGAGAGGAGTTAGGCTGGCATATAAAATTACAATTCTGTCGCCCTAATGATAATGGTCTAGGGTCCAGGCCCCTCTAGATAGCCAACCAATGCTAACCAATTTCTCTCCTTTTGGATTGAGAACTTATGTTTGAAAACTCATGATTGTCATTGTAAGGTATGCTAACACCCTGTCTTATGGATAGATAGTCAGCCTGCACATACCTGGCTTTTGGCATGAACTGAGTGGTTTAAGTTAAATGTGATAGAAAATGATTATTAATGATATATCATTTTTAGAAAGGACTTTCCTTGGTTTGAGGGTTGGGGTGGACAGAGGACATTAGTTTATATTCTCCCTGCTCTAACACTGCAGCTTTAAATTGAATTTACTATGCCTGGCTTTGGTAGGAAGGTAAGCTGAATGTAAGAATGCAGGGCGAATCGAACATAGCATAATGTTTGCTGGCAGAAGCGAATGCGAACAAGCAATGTTCGCAGGGAACTGTTCGCTGTCGAACAGTTTGGGACATCTCTACTTGTACTCTTGTACAACAATTGCCCCCTAGCTGGACGCAAACCCAGATGTTGCTGGTGGGCTCATTACTTTGGGGATAAGTACAGGGCTAAAATACTCATTCAGGGGAAGCCTAGAAGCTGGTTGACCTGGTGGCTGTGTAAAGCCTGATTTCCTGGAGTTTGGTGAATGTTATCTAGGTGAGTGATGACTGTGTTTAGCAAATACAGGCAAGGTATTTTGGGGGGTTTATGCACAAGGTCTGCGGAGTGCTGAAAGTGACTGATGATCTTTGATGCCCCTGTGTCAGTATAGACCAAAATAAAGTATTATTTGGACTTTTAACCTGCTGAAGCCAGTGAAATCTGTCATCACCGACCCCACCCACACATGGTGTATTCCCTTAGGCCAGTGATGGCTAACCTCCTGCACTACAGCTGTGGGGAAACTACGACTCCCAGCATGCTCCATTCATTTCTATGGAGTTCTGATAACAGCCAAGCAAGTGTACATCTTGGGAGTTGCAGTTTTACCACAGATGGAGTGCCGAAGGTTAGCCATCACAGCCTTAGGCCATCGCTCCCTGGGGTTCTGTGCAGTGAATAAATGATGTGAAGGAACCAGACAAAGATTATAAAACAAAACATTTTTTTTTTTACCGAATGCAAAAAAAAAAAACTAATTGCAGCAGGTCCAGCAGCAGTTCATACAAAGTGCAATCTCTCCTCTCAGAAAATGGGGTATGGTGGCTGGCAATGTGGCAGAAGATGAAACTCAGAAGTTTGCTAGCTGACAATATCTCTTTCCTGATTCCCTTCCCTACAGTTGTACTGTGGTACCCGTGGCTGTATGTGTGCACTGTATGATGCAGACTTCTAGCTATGCCTGTCCTGACCTGTGGTGGTGGTGTCTTAATATGTTTTCCATCACCTTACAGCAGAATCTGTATAGCTTCGTTACTTGATCACTCTGCTGACACAAATATGCCATAGTGTACAGATCTTCTGTATCCTTGGCAGAGCGTTGAACCAGCCCACTTCTACCAAGAGGGGAGGAAGAGGATGGTTGATCCTATTCCTGTTGCCAAACCATGCCAACCGTACCACATCAGCTGCCGTACAAGGTGTATATCATGACATTGCATTACATTACACTATAAACCATTTACAATAGTAGTACCCCTAGGTCATGGATACTACCAAGGTCCCAAACTTGCCAAACATTCCAAGACAACGGCATAACTAAAAGGAGGGTGCTATCTCCAGCAAGTATAGTTGCAATATCTTTCTTATAGTATCTTCTCATAGGCAACCATATTTAATGCTTCACTTGCACTCAAGTTGACAGTTTATTCCTCATTAGTATTCTGTCACTCAAAGTCAGACTATATTTTCATTGCCCAATTTTCCCAAACATATCACTGTTGTTCTATGTTGTCAGCCACTAGTATTGAGCCTGAATATTCGAATAGCTATTTTTTTAACGAATATCGGCACATCGCTAATTCGCGACTATTTAGAATATAGTGCTGTATATTCGTAAAAAATGAATTGTAATTTTTTTTTAAATCTAAACCCAAGATACCGTTAACGAAGATAGAGAATATAGCGCTATGTTCTCTATCTTCGTTAGTTCTAGCAAGCCAACAAATAGGAAAGTTATAGCCTGTTCAAAGTTTAATTCGCAGTACGCAAATATTACATTATGCAACATTCGCATACTGCGAATGAAGCTTTTAACGGGGTATAACTTTCCTTTTGGTTGGCTTGCTAGAATTAACACACATAACTAATATAGCACTATATTCTTTATCTTCGTTAATAGCGAATATAGAGAATATTTTGCTATCTTCGTTCTTAATGAAGATAACGAATATAGCGCTATATTCTCTATATTCGTTAATTCTAGCAAGACAATCAATAGGAAAGTTGCCTGTAGACAGCTCTAAGTTGGATGCGCAATGCAAAATATTGCTTTACCTATTTTTTTTGCAATAAACAGAATACTATTAGAGCTGTCTACAGGCAACTTTCTTATTGATTGGCTTGCTAGAATTAACGAAGATAAAGAATATGGGACTATATTCGTTATCTTCATTAAATCTAGCAAGGCAACCAATAGGAAAGTTATGCGAATGAAACTTTGAACTAGCTATAACTTTCCTATTGGTTGGCTTTCTTGAATTAACCAAGATAGAGAATATAGCACTATATTCGTTATCTTCGTTAATTCTAGATAGCCAACCCATAGGAAAGTTGCCTTTTGTATCCCGTTCAAAGTTCAATTCGCAATACGCGAATAATTAAATCGCATATTATTCACGATAAATAGAAAAATTACGAATATTGGATTTTGACAAATATATGACGAATATTTAATCGAATATTCGCGAAATCGAATATGGCACCTCCAGCTCATCACTGTCAGCCACTATCAGGAGGAGTGTAGACCGTATACCGAGATGATAGGATATATATACAGTATATATATACAGAAAAAATGGACTGCACTCCAAAAGACATCCAGTAAAAACGTGAAGTTTTACTCACCCATAGTGGCACAGAGCGACGTTTCGGCTCAACGTGAGCCTTTCTCAAGCTCTATATATATATATATATATATATAGCGTAGAAAACGGACAGCACTCCAATAGAAATCCAAGGTACTTTTATTCACCCAAGTGGGCAGGCAACGTTTCGGCTTAACAATAAAGCCTTTCTAAAGCCGCTTGAGAAAGGCTTTATTGTTAAGCCAAAACGTTGCCTGCCCACTTGGGTGAATAAAAGTACCTTGGATTTCTATTGGAGTGCTGTCCGTTTTCTACGCTATTACTGTGGGTTGCCCACACCCTTGGACCTTGCACCCGCCACATTGCCTGTGTTTGGTGCTGCCTGGTTTTTTCTTCATTTATATATATATATATATATATATATATATATATGTCCAAAAATTGAAGCAGCACTCCAGGATATAAAACAAGTGGATCGACCTTTATTCCCCTGCAACGTTTCAACTGCTCATTGCAGTCTTTCTCAAGCATACATAAAGGTGTTCATAGGGGGTATATATACCCATAGTGCATAGCAGTGTAATTAAACATGATTAAGTGTAATAAATAAATCAAGTCACATCATATACATAAAACCTAATAAAAAAACATCACAAATACAACCATGTGCTCATAAAATACATAGTGATGAATTACATATATTATGTGTATCATAATCAATACAAAAAGTATAAAGTGCATAAGTGCTAATTAGGACAATAATAGTCACCATATGTGCATGTCCATCAAGGCATGTCCAGCCCCATGGAAAATTATACAACACCTGTGTAAATTTAAATATTAAAAACAAACTCACTGCGGTGAGGAAACACGCCATCCCTGCTTAGCGTCACCCATCAGCTAATGCGCATGCTCCAGGAACCGGACGGCTCATGACGTAAATCGCGTCATACAGTCGTCTCCCAATCACGCGATGACACGTCGTGCCATCACCTGATCCTCCTGGAGACCGAGGGCGCCGAACTCTCCACCACCAGCAAGAATCTGCATCCGGGTTAGAACGGGTGCAACCAGGTCGACAAGCTCACATGACATAGTCATGTGACCGTCGCCTGGGCAACAACATCGCAACCAACGCGAATCGCAGTCTGTGGAATGTGGAGCGTCCTACGGCCAAAGTAAACAGCGCAGCTACATCTATATGTCGCAAACACAACACATAGAGCCACAGGGACATTATAGGTAAAAGTGTAAATAGTGCTGTGTGATCAAAACAGTGTAATGCAGCATACAAATGGTTACATATAAAGGTAACTGCCCCAGAGAGCAAGGAGTGTCGGAGCAGAACATTAACCTTTAGACCCATGGGAAAAGGGGAAAGGAAACAAGGGGAAAAAGTGGACCTAGGGAGGGCCACACAGTTATACCAATTTCAATGGTCATCACTGTTAGCCTATTATGTGTATTTGGTGTCGAGAATAGACGTGTCCCCAACACCCAACACACAAAGTCTTCCCCAAACAGTACCACTGCCCATATTCAGATATACTGTTTGTAACCCAAAGTACACAAACACTGAATGCACACAACATGCTATAATCGTATTTAGTCCCCTGTAGTGTAGATCTTAGATAGGTGACTAAAAGCAAAGGATGGCAGTCCCACCGCTGTGAAGAACTTGAGGATGATATCTAGAAATATAAAAAAAGATATATATTAATAAACTGTGAATGTAACACCTTCAGTATTCACGTATTATTCCACCAATGAAGGTACTGGATATACAAAAATGGACATGCACCCTCAAATTATATGCCACCTAAAATCAACATTTAATCCATGTGGTCTTAATGTATGTAGGCGGTGGATCCACCTCAGTTCCCTCTGTTTGAGGGCCAAAGCCCGGTCACCACCGAGGCGGGTAAAGAGACTTGGTCCAGAATGGTAAATCCAAAATCTTTCTCAGTATGTCCACAATCCACGAAATGTTTGGGAACAGGTAAATCTTTTCTTTTCTGTCTAATGGAGAACCTGTGATTGTTGAGGCGTGTCTTTATGTCACACGTGGTCTCCCCAACATATAGGAGGCCACATGGACATTGCAACACGTACACAACAAACGTACTGTCACATGTCGTTTGCCTGTACCTGGGTGAGTGAAGTATTCACCCTTGACCATATACCTACAATTTACACATCCCAAGCACGGGAAGCTACCTGTTCTTTTAGGCCCAATGTAGGTCTGTTTCAATGTTCTAGTCTGTACATCCGCCCTAATCAACTTGTCCTGTAAGTTGGGGGCTCGTCTATATGACATCAAGGGTGGTATGGAAAATTCCTCTATTTGTGGGAAATTACTCCTCAAGATACCCCAATGCTTTCTTTTTTTGGGGTGGTGGCGATACATAGACGACGTCTTCCTTATCTGGAGGGGGGACTGTGACTCTTTGAAGATGTTCCATGACTTTTTGAATCAGTTGGATCCAGATATTTTCTTTACGTTGGTCTATTCTGACAAACAGGTACAATTTTTGGATACTACTGTGTCCATTTTGGGGGATAGACTAGTTACCGATATGTTTACTAAACCAACTGATTGCAATTCACTGCTGAGATTTGATAGCTGTCATCCCAGGTCCACCATTGAATCATTGCCCTATAGCCAACTACTCAGGGTTTCACGTATTGTGCAAGATGACAATGTTTTACCACAACGATATTTGGAGATGACAAATCGATTTCACCAGAGAGGTTATCCTCGACGGATCACTTCACGACATCTTGAGAGAATAAGGAATCCAAAACAGTTGACCACACACAGTGGATTAAAATCTAAACCCAAACGCATTCCATTTGTCACCACTTTCTGTGAACAGAGCGATTTTATTGCTCGTATCATCAGAAAGCATTGGGGTATCTTGAGGAGTAATTTCCCACAAATAGAGGAATTTTCCATACCACCCTTGATGTCATATAGACGAGCCCCCAACTTACGGGACAAGTTGATTAGGGCGGATGTACAGACTAGAACATTGAAACAGACCTACATTGGGCCTAAAAGAACAGGTAGCTTCCCGTGCTTGGGATGTGTAAATTGTAGGTATATGGTCAAGGGTGAATACTTCACTCACCCAGGTACAGGCAAACGACATGTGACAGTACGTTTGTTGTGTACGTGTTGCAATGTCCATGTGGCCTCCTATATGTTGGGGAGACCACGTGTGACATAAAGACACGCCTCAACAATCACAGGTTCTCCATTAGACAGAAAAGAAAAGATTTACCTGTTCCCAAACATTTCGTGGATTGTGGACATACTGAGAAAGATTTTGGATTTACCATTCTGGACCAAGTCTCTTTACCCCGCCTCGGTGGTGACCGGGCTTTGGCCCTCAAACAGAGGGAACTGAGGTGGATCCACCGCCTACATACATTAAGACCACATGGATTAAATGTTGATTTTAGGTGGCATATAATTTGAGGGTGCATGTCCATTTTTGTATATCCAGTACCTTCATTGGTGGAATAATACGTGAATACTGAAGGTGTTACATTCACAGTTTATTAATATATATCTTTTTTTATATTTCTAGATATCATCCTCAAGTTCTTCACAGCGGTGGGACTGCCATCCTTTGCTTTTAGTCACCTATCTAAGATCTACACTACAGGGGACTAAATACGATTATAGCATGTTGTGTGCATTCAGTGTTTGTGTACTTTGGGTTACAAACAGTATATTTGAATATGGGCAGTGGTACTGTTTGAGGAAGACTTTGTGTGTTGGGTGTTGGGGACACGTCTATTCTCGACACCAAATACACATAATAGGCTAACAGTGATGACCATTGAAATTGGTATAACTGTGTGGCCCTCCCATAGTTAAAGTTCTGCTCCGACACTCCTTGCTCTCTGGGGGCAGTTACCTTTATATGTAACCATTTGTATGCTGCATTACACTGTTTTGATCACACAGCACTATTTACACTTTTACCTATAATGTCCCTGTGGCTCTATGTGTTGTGTTTGCAACATATAGATGTAGCTGCGCTGTTTACTTTGGCCGTAGGACGCTCCACATTCCACAGACTGTGATTCGCGTTGGCTGCGATGTTGTTGCCCAGGCGACGGTCACATGACTATGTCATGTGAGCTTGTCGACCTGGTTGCACCCGTTCTAACCCGGATGCAGATTCTTGCTGGTGGTGGAGAGTTCGGCGCCCTCGGTCTCCAGGAGGATCAGGTGATGGCACGACGTGTCATCGCGTGATTGGGAGACGACTGTATGACGCGATTTACGTCATGAGCCGTCCGGTTCCTGGAGCATGCGCATTAGCTGATGGGTGACGCTAAGCAGGGATGGCGTGTTTCCTCACCGCAGTGAGTTTGTTTTTAATATTTAAATTTACACAGGTGTTGTATAATTTTCCATGGGGCTGGACATGCCTTGATGGACATGCACATATGGTGACTATTATTGTCCTAATTAGCACTTATGCACTTTATACTTTTTGTATTGATTATGATACACATAATATATGTAATTCATCACTATGTATTTTATGAGCACATGGTTGTATTTGTGATGTTTTTTATTAGGTTTTATGTATATGATGTGACTTGATTTATTTATTACACTTAATCATGTTTAATTACACTGCTATGCACTATGGGTATATATACCCCTATGAACACCTTTATGTATGCTTGAGAAAGACTGCAATGAGCAGTTGAAACGTTGCAGGGGAATAAAGGTCGATCCACTTGTTTTATATCCTGGAGTGCTGCTTCAATTTTTGGACTTATATACCTGGTAAACAGCTGAGCCCGCTGGTTTGGAAGGATTGCACCCGCTTTTGTTTTTTTGAGTGCTGCTGTGTTTCTCTTTGTTATATATATATATATATATATATATATATATATATATATATATATATATACAGTGGATATAAAAAGTCTACACATGTTAAAATGTCAGGTTTCTGTGCTGTAAAAAAATGAGACAAAGATAAATCATTTCAGAACTTTTTCCATCTTTAATGTTACCTATAAACTGTACCACTCAATTAAAAAACAAACTGAAATCTTTTAGGTGGAGGGAAAAAAACTAAAATGATGTGGTTGCTGTGGATGTAGCTGTGTTCAGAATTAAGCAACCACATTCAAAATTATGTTAAATAGGAGTCAGCATATCCCTGCCATCATTTACAGTGCCTTTGGTTAACCCCAAATAAAGTTTAGCTGCTCAAGTTTCCTGAAATTTTCTTAGTCACATCCCACAGCAAAAGCCATGGTCCACAGAGAGCTTCCAAAGCATCAGAGATATCTCATTGTTAAAAGGTATCAGTCAGGAGAAGGGTACAAAAGAATTTCCAAGGCATTAGATATACCATGGAACATAGTGAAGACAGTCATCATAAACAGGAGAAAATATGGCACAACAGTGACATTACCAAAAGGCCTACAGCAACATTAAAGGAGCTCCAGTAATATCTGGCAAGTACTGGCTGTGTGGTACATGTGACAACAATCTCCCATATTCTTCATATGTCCAAGCCAGGCTACATTTTGCAAAAACACATCTGAAGTCTCCCAAAAGCATGTTGGAAAAGGTGTTATGGTCTGATGAAACCAAAGTTAAACTTTTTGGCCATAATTCCAAAAGATATGCTTGGTGCAAAAACAACACTGCACATCACTAAAAGAACACCATACACACAGTGAAGCATGGTGGTGGCAGCATCATGCTTTGGAACTTGGGCCTTAGTTAAGTATTATGAATAGTTCCAAATACCATTCAATATTGGCACGAAACCTTCAGGCTTCTGCTAGAAAGCTGAACATGAAAAGGAACTTCATCTTTCAGCATGACAACGACCCAAAGCATACATCCAAATTAACAAAGGAATGGCTTCACCAGAAGAAGATTAAAGTTTTGGAATGGCCCAGCCAGATCCCAGACCTGCATCCGATTGAAAATCTGTGGGGTGATCTGAAGAGAGCTGTGCACAGGAGATGCCCTCATAATCTGACAGACTTGGAGTGTTTTTGCAAATAAGAGTGGGCAAATTTTGCCAAGTCAAAATGTGCCATGCTGATAGACTCATACCCAAAAAGACTGAGTGCTGTAATAAAATGTATTAGTTTAAGGATGTTCAGACTTATGCAACCATATTATTTTATTTTAATATTTTTTCTTCCCCCTACCTAAAAGATTTTAGTTTGTTTTTCAATTGAGTTGTACAGTTTACAGGTCACATTAATGATAAAGCATTCCCTCATAGCGTTTCTCAGCCATTATCAGGGGTTTGTGTGTATATATATATATATATATATATATATATATATATATATACAGTATACAGTACTATAGTATAGCTATAAAGATAGTTCAGGTTATCAGACCTCAGGATATATGGCCATAATATGGTCACAAAAAAAATATCCTGTAATACAGCTACAGTATGTAAAATCAGCCTTTGTCTGGTGCAGTCTTCAAGATCCAAAATTTCTTGTTTGACGAGTATATTTTTTTTTACATGTGTATCCACTAGAGATGAATTTTTCAAAAATCCGATTCACCGGTTGGCTGAATTTTTCCAGGAAAATTCGGTTTGATCCGAATATATTTGCGGCGAATTAATTTCAAAAATGGCTATTTCCTGGGTGCTGAGAGCCTTTATAGTGGTGTAGAAGACTGTGCCTTGCAGTAACATGCATAGGAAGTCTGCTTTGGTAGTGAAATAATACTGTGAGTCCGTATGATATGCAGATGACAGGCGTCGCTCTTAGAATCACTGCATACTTCACTTATTTGGCCGGTCACAGGGCCAAAACTGACTGAATAACTCAAGTATCAACTCAGCCTTACAGGTAAATGTTAGCGTCAAGAAGAAGTGCACTCCTTTTACACCCTCGTCAGCTGATTTCACATCGTTGTCTTATACAAGTAGAGCCCCCCTGACAGATTGGAGAGGGTGTCAGCAGTAAGTTTGTTTTGACATCACCGATTAGATTGGCCTTCATCTACACCGTCAGAAAAATAACCCACAGAAAACGGATCCTGTCTGCGGTGCATACGCCTTCACTTGGTCAGCATTTGCTCAGTAATGCATCAGTAGTGCTAAAGGCAAGAAAAAATTGGAGTGGAACTAAAACAGAGATGACATTTGAATGTAATATTTGCATGTCTTCTGTGCTTTCTACCCACTCCTGCTTTTGGCTACAAAATCATAATCCAATTCTGATGGGACCATAGACCCTTAAAGCTGCTACACAGATCAGAAGAAGTGTCAAATAAATGATGATGTCAGCCAGGCCGAAAGGCAAAATAGTGGCCAAGTCATGAAGTGAGGAGGGTGGGAACAGTGAAAGAAGTCCACAGAGTGGACCAATGACATTGTGGCGAGTTGAAAGCAGCATGAGGAGACCACAGAGTGGCCTAATGACAGGATCTGGAGGTGGAAGAAGTGTGAGAAGGCCACCGAGTGGCACAATGAGAGAGTCTGTAGGTGGCGGCAGCAACAGCATTAGGAGAAGGCCACCGAGTGGCACAATGACATAGTCTGATGGTGGTGGCAGTATGAGAAGGCTACCGAGTAGCACACTGATCGAGTCTGGAGGTGGCAGCAGCATGAGGAGACAATAGAGCGGCACAAGGACAGAGACTAGAGGTGGCAGCAGCATGAGTAGGCTGCTGAGTGGCACAATGACAGAGTCTGGAGGTGGCAGCAGCATGAGTAGGCCACAGAGTGGTTAAATTACAGTATATAAAGGTTGATGAAGTATGAGGAGGTCACTGAATGGCACAATGACAGAGCAACAGCATTAGAAGAAGGCCACCGAGTGGCAAAATGACAGAGTCTGATGGTGGTGGCAGTATGAGAAGGCTACCGAGTGGCACACTGACGGAGTCTGGAGGTGGCAGCAGCATGAGGAGACCACAGAGTGGCACAATGATGGAGTAACTGCTTAAAAAGGTATGGTATAGGGGTGGGTTTGTCACTCAGATGAATGGATAAGAGGGCCAGTTGTGGGGTTGGATGGAAGAGGGTCAGGCAAGCCCGATTAGCTAAAGATAAAATGTTCGACCACCACTTTGAGATCAGAGGTCAAGCCCTCTGTCACTGAGGCATCGCCAGCACCTATCAGAGGACGAGATTGAGAAAAGGGACGTTTTGTCTGGTGTATTGTACCAGCGTGTGAGGTTTTGGACCCATTCTCTTAGATACGTACACAACGAGAGGCTACATGGGGAGAGTTAAGTAGTTTATATAGGTCAAAAAATGAAATTGTGATATTCATATCCAGTTCCCATTGTCTTATAGAAGACGGTTTTGCTAAAATAAGTGGGTGGCGAGTGTGTCGTATATTTGCGAAATTAGTTTTTTAGGGGGACAGGGTTGGGACACTATAGATTCAAGCCATACGAGAGGGCGAAGGAGATCCGCTAGTTGAACATGTTGTCTGATTTAAGATCTGATGAAGGCAATGGAGGTGATATCAGAAGGGAGGGGGTTAAGCATGGCATTCATGGTCTTAATGGGGATCATGACACCCAAAGTTTCAAAAAGTGATCTTAAAGGGTTTCTGTTACTAGAAATGTGCCTCCTAAGCTGTATGATATAAGCTATGGGCTAATGTCGGACTAACCTAATAATGTAAATCTAAAGCCTCTGTGACCTGTAATAACTCTAAAAACCGATTTTATATCATATGCAAATTAGCCTCTAGGAGCAGATAGGGCGTTGCCCTTGCTACTAAAGGCTCCGTGTTCCCACCTGCGGCCACGCCCCTCTTCTTCTGATTGACAGTGTCGGGCAGCACAGCGTTCCTGCCTCCGGCCCTGTCCTCATGCCGAAATCCCGCACCTGCGCCATCCGCTTGTATATGCGGCACAGGCACAGTGAGCTGAGGAAAGCTGGCGTCAGCGTCCTGTGGGCTGGTATTTTGTCTTATTATATAATCATTTTTGCTGGGTACATACCGTATTTTTCGCCCTATAAGACGCACCCCTCCCCCCTAAAAGTGGGTGGAAATGGCAGTGCGTCTTATGGGCGAATGCTGCCATTTACACTGGTACATCACCGACCGAGATGCTGCACAGCCCAGCCGGAGGAGTATCAGTAGGGAGGGCTGAGGGGTTGGGGGCTGGCATATGGTGTAGGAATGGCAGCGGGGCCTGGTGCAGTCACTGAATTATATTACAGCGGGCCCCGCTCACTGTAGTATTAATAGGTAACATGTAGGCATGGGTGCTGTTTTAAACTGTAGTAATCCTCCACGGCGGGCGGCGGCAGCATAACGTCATTCACTACGTCACGCCTCCGCCTGCTTCATTCAAAAAGTGGGAGGAGCAGGAGCGTGACATAGGCAGTGACGTTATGCTGCTGCCGCCGCCCGCCCAGCCTGCCTACAGGAGTTTCAAGTGAGTACCGTACTACATGGATTTCTCTATGCTGCAGAGGATTACTATAGTTTAAAACAGCACCCATGCCTACACATTACCTATTAATACTACAGTGAGCGGGGCCCAGTGTAATAGAATACAGTGACTGCACCGGGCCCCGCTGCCATTACAACACCAGATGCCGGCCTCCACCCCCTGTATTGAGGGTCATTCACTATTTTACACAGGGATACTGTTATGCGGGGGGGATCTGAGGATGACACCGTTAGGGGGGATCTGTGAATGACACATATATAAAATAAGATACTATATATGTGTCATCCACAGATCCCCCATAGCAGTGTCATCCACAGATCCCCCCAAAACAGTGTCATCCACATATCCTCATAACAGTGCCATCCAAAGATCCCCCCTAACAATGAGTCATCCACAGATCCCCATAACAGTGCCATCCACAGATCCCCCATAACAGTGCCATCCACAGATCCCCCATAACAGTGCCATCCACAGATCCCCCATAACAGTGCCATCCACAGATCCCCCATAACAGTGCCATCCACAGATCCACCATAACAGTGCCATCCACAGCTCCCCATAACAGTGTCATCCACAGATCCCCCATAACAGTGCCATTCACAGATCCCCAATAATAGTGTCATACACAAACCACCATTACTTTAAAACTCACCAAAAGCACACCTTTTGGTTCAAAATATTTTTTTTCTTATTTTCCTCCTCAAAAACCTAGGTGCGTCTTATGGGCCGGTACGTCTAATAGGGGGAAAAATACGGTACATGTTCTTACTGATCTAGATATTTGAGGGTCAGGCCACAGAGTTGTTTGATGTACTTTTAAAATATTGGCTTTGTTACAGGGGTACTGTGTAGTGATGGCGAGCATGCTCGGCCGAATAATGGTTTAGCTCGAGCATCGCTATGCTCGGCACATGGCGGTACTCGGCCGAATACGACATGTGCTCGAGTGCAGTGCTCGAGTCTCCTCCCCGCACGTTTGTCGCCTGCTAAGCAGCCAATAAACGTGCAGGTAAGTAATGCCCTTCACTGTAATGCCGTAGCCATGTTAGCTACTGGCATTACAGTGATTGGCTGGCCAGAACGCATTATCAGAGGTTATATAGCACCCGATGACATGTATTTGGATCAGTCATAGTCAGGGAGAGCAGAGCGTTGGAAGGGAAAGACAGTGTAGGGAGCGAAATTCACAGTTCTTATTCTAAGAAAGCTTTTCAAAGACCCAAAAGTCATTTCAAGGACTACTGTGTGTGTGTGTTTGAGAGCAGCAATATATTTTTCTTTAATACCTATAAGTGACATATACTGTACATCATTCGCAGACTGTGTCTTTTTGCGTAAATTCAAATAATCAGTGCCACATATTTTGTCTATAGTGTGTGCATTTAATACATATCCATGACATATACAGTTGCAAGAAAAAGTATGTGAGCCCTTTGGAATGATATGGATTTCTGCACAAATTGGTCATAAAATGTGATCTGATCTTCATCTAAGTCACAACAAAAGACAATCACATGTTACCATGTTTTTACTGAACACGCCATGCAAACATTCACAGTGCAGGTGGAAAAAGTATGTGAACCCTTGGATTTAATAATTGGTTGAACCTCATTTGCAATAACTTCAACCAAACGTTTCCTGTAGTTCTAGATCAGACCTGCACAACGGTCAGGAGTAATTCTTGGCCATTCCTCTTTACAAAACTGTTTCAGTTCAGCAATATTCTTGTGATGTCTGGTGTGAATCACTTTCTTGAGGTCATTCCACAGCATCTCAATCGGGTTGAGGTCAGGACTCCAGAAGGCTATTTTCTTCTAGAAGTGATATTTATTCAATGTGCTCACCTGCGCTGCCGTTTTATTTGTATTTTTACTGCTCCCTCTCCCCTAGTCGGGGATCGCTGCTAGATATCCAGTGAGTCTGCTGCTACTACTCACAAGAAGGTATGTCTGTAAAGGGGATCTGGTTAAATTAACCAGGTTGGGATACCTGCGCTGATATTGGGGCAAGTGTATAAAACTATTTTAAAACTACTCTGTGTCCAATAGCTACAAATGGATAATGGTTGTATTGTTGGTAGGGACAAAAGGGACAAAAAGGGTCTCAAACGCGTTTCAGAGCCTATCGGGCTCCTTCGTCCCTGACGAAGGAGCCCGATAGGCTCCGAAATGCGTTGGAGACCCTTTTTGTCCCTTGGAGGCATTCATACCTATTGCGGTGACGTCACACGCACAAGTTCCAGGAAACCAAGCCGAGTTCCCTCGCACGAGCTGCTGCTGCCGGCCGGAGCGCTGCCCGTGTTTGTAGGTAGAACAACTAACACCGAGGACGACAGCTTCATGGGAAGCGAAAGAACGCCGGAAAGAAACTGAAAGATTGCTTTACCACCACATCTCAGGAACAGGTAATAGAAAACTATACCGCTGACTATATATACTCATTTATACATCCATAACACACTAGTATTTTAGTCAGCACGGGTATCCCAATAGAACCGCTCTAATCAGATCTCCTCTACAGACGGACCTCCGCTTATCTACCAACAATACAACCATTATCCATTTGTAGCTATTGGACACAGAGTAGTTTTAAAATAGTTGTATACACTTGCCCCAATATCAGCGCAGGTATCCCAACCTGGCTATTTTCTTCTGTTTAAGCCATTCTGTTGTTGATTTACTTCTATGCTTTGGGTCATTGTCATGTTGCAACACCCATCTTCTGTTGAGCTTCAAGCTGGTGGACAGATGGCCTTAAAGGATAACTGTTGCATTTTTATTTATTTTTTGACTATTGGATTTTGGTGATTAACATCACCTTGTTGGCCCTGTTTTAATGTTTGATTGTTTAATAAATAACCCCTAAAAGCCACATTTTTCTCCCCAGTATTGGCTATTGTTACCTGAGATTAAAATCAGGTTGCAAAGCTTCTTACATCTCAGTTTGCTCAGAGGTAGATGGAGGAAGCACAAGCAGGGACATCTAGAGTAAACGTTGTAAGGGAATGGATAAAAAGCCAGGTCCTCCCTGGCAGCTGATAACAGTGTCTGGGCTGTGTGCACTTCTCCACATTCCAGCGCTTGGCAGACACTCCCTTAGCAGTGCTGAAGAATGTAGCTAGAGCAGCCGGGGAAGCCTGCTCAGTGTATAAATGAAAGCATCATGTGGTAAGAGGAGAGCTTGGGCAACTCTCTGTGTTGTAGGAGGACTACAGGCTTCAGCCAGACCTGGGAACTTCACTGCAAGACCCCCCTATACAGTGCTGGTCTTCACTAACTTCACTGCAGGTGTCCTACGGATTAGCAGAATAGTGAAATTGCAGTTTTATGCAGACTGGTTGCTAAGGTCTGAATCTTATTAAATATGGGGTAAGTAAGTCTAATAGTTATTGATTCAGGAATATTATGTTATTAGCAACTACATATATGAAAATTGAAATTATGGTCTAAATGTGACAGTTATCCTTTAAGTTCTCCTGCAAAATGTCTTGATAAACTTGGGAATTCATTTTTCCTTTGATGATAGCAATCCGTTCAGGCCCTGACGCTGCAAAGCAGCCCCAAACCATGATGCCCCCCACCACCATACTTCCCAGTTGGGATGAGGTTTTGATGTTGGTGTGCTGTGCCTCTTTTTCTCCACACATAGTTTTGTGTGTTTCTTCCAAACATCTCAACTTTGGTTTCATCTGTCCACAGAATATTTTGCCAGTACTGCTGTAGAACATCCAGATGCTCTTGTGCAAAGTATAAACGTGCAGCAAAGTTTTTTTTGGACAGCAGTTGCTTCCTCTATGGTATCCTCCCATGAAATCCATTATTATTTAGTGTTTTACGTATCGTAGATTCGCTAACAGAGATGTTAGAATATGCCAGAGACTTTTGTAAGTCTTTAGCTGACACTCTAGTTTCTTCTTCACCTCATTGAGCAGTCTGCGCTGTGCTCTTGCAGTCATCTTTACAGGACGGCCACTCCTAGGGAGAGTAGCAGCAGTGCAGAACTTTCTCCATTTATATATAATTTGTCTTACCATGGACTGATGAACAACAAGGTTTTTGGAGATACTTTTATAACCCTTTCCAGCTTTATGCAAGTCAATTATTCTTAAGAATAGGTCTTCTGAGAGCTCTTTTGTGGGAGGCATCATTCACATGAGGCAATGCTTCTTGGGAAAAGAAAACCCAGAACTGGTGTGTGTTTTTTATAGGGCAGGGCAGCTGTAACCAACACCTCCAATCTCCTCTCATTGATTGGACTCCATTTGGCTGACACCTCACTCCAATTAGCTCTTGGTTCACAAGTCTAGGGGTTCACATACTTTTTCCACCTGCACTGTGAATGTTTACATGGTGTGTTCAATAAAAACATGGTAACATGTAATTCTTTGTGTGTTATTATTTTAAGCAGACTATGATTGTCTATTGTTGTGACTTAGATGGAGATTAGATCACATTTTATGACCAATTTGTGCAGAAATCCATATCATTCCAAAATGTTCACATGCTTTTTCTTGCAACTGTACTCAATCTGAAAACTGAAAAGTTTCTTTAGCGTAAATTTAAATATTCTGGGCCTAATTTAGTGTCCATAGTGTATGGCTTTCTGTGAAAAATACTGTACTACATCTGAAGACAGTGTCTGTAGCGCAAATTTAAATAATCTGGGCCTTATCTAGTGTCCATAGTGTGTGGCTTTCTGTGACATATACTGTACTACATCAAAAAACATATTTAAATAATTTGTGCCGCATCTACTGTGTGTTCGTTTAATACATATCACTGACATACAGTGGGATGCGAAAGTTTGGGCAACCTTGTTAATTGTCATTATTTTCCTGTATATATAATTGGTTGTTACGATAAAAAATGTCAGTTAAATATATCATATAGGAGACACACACAGTGATATTTGAGAAGTGAAATGAAGTTTATTGGATTTACAGAAAGTGTGCTATAATTGTTTAAACAAAATTAGGCAGGTGCATAAATTTGGGCACCACAAAAATTAAATGAAATCAATATTTAGTAGATCCTCCTTTTGCAGAAATTACAGCCTCTAAACGCTTCCTGTAGGTTCCATTGAGAGTATGGATTCCGGTTGAAGGTATTTTGGACCATTCCTCTTTACAAATCATCTTTAGTTCATTCAGGTTTGATGGCTTCTGAGCATAGACAGCTCTCTTTAAGTCACACCACAGATCTTCAATTATATTCAGGTCTGGGGACTGAGATGGCCATTCCAGAACGTTGCACTTGTTCCTCTGCATAAATGCCTTAGTGGATTTTGAGCAGTGTTTCGGGTCATTGTCTTGTTGAAAGATCCAGCCCCGACGCAGCTTCAGCTTTGTCACTGATTCCTGGACATTGGTCTCCAGAATCTGCTGATACTGAGTGGAATCCATGTGTCCCTCAACTTTGACAAGATTCCCAGTCCCTGCACTGGCCACACAGCCCCACAGCATGATGGAACCACCACCATATTTTACTGTAGGTAGCAGGTATTTTTCTTGGAATGCTGTGTTCTTTTCCCTCCATGCATAACACCCCTTGTTATGCCCAAATAACTCAATTTTAGTTTGATCAGTCCACAGCACCTTATTCCAAAATGAAGCTGGCTTGTCCAAATGTGCTTTAGCGGGTAGGCTTCCTCTGCATCATTTTCGCATACAGCATCTCCTTGTTTAAAGTGTGCCGAATGGTTGAATGATGCACAGTGACTCCATCTGCAGCAAGATGATGTTGTAGGTCTTTGGTGCTGGTCTGTGTGTTGACTCTGACTGTTCTCACCTTTTGTCGCTTCTGTCTATCCGAGATTTTTCTTTGTCTGCCACTTCGAGCCTTAACTTGAACTGAGCCTGTGGTCTTTCATTTCCTCAATATGTTCCTAACTGTGGAAACAGTTGAAATCTATGAGACAGCTTTCTGTATCCTTCCCCTAAACGATGATGGTGAACAATCTTTGTCTTCAGGTCATTAGAGAGTTGTTTTGAGACCCCCATGTTGCTACTCTTCAGAGAAACATAAAAGTGGAGGGAAACTTACAATTGACCTCCTTAAATACTCTTTTTCATAATTGGATTCACCTGCGTATGTCGGTCAGGGGTCACTGAGCTTACCAAGCCAATTTGAGTTCCAGTAATTAGTTCTAAAGGTTTTTGAATCAATAAGATGACAACAGTGCCTAAATTTATGCACCTGCCAAATTTTGTTTAAACAATTATAGCACACTTTCTGTAACTCCAATAAACTTAATTTCCCTTCTCAAATATCACTGTGTGTGTCTACTATATGATATATTTAACTGACATTTTTTATCGTAACAACCAACGATTTATACAGGAAAATTAACAAGGTTGCCCAAACTTTCGCATCCCACTGTATACTGTACTTTAGCCATTGACAGTGTATGCTAGTCTATAACATTATCAGGGCTAAATTTCCTTACAAATCCTATGAACTGTACTCGTGACAGACCTTTAAGCATATATAACATTTAATATTAAGAAGGCGTCCAGTAAGGGCCGTGGAAGTGGCCATGATGCTGATGGTGCACACAGAGGCCGTGGCCCTGGGCGAGATGAAACTGAGTAAAAGAATCTAGCTGAGGGCCTCCAGGTGCGCTAACCCTCAACAAAAAATATTTGGAAGGGCCTTCCGGTCAGCTGACCCTCTAAAACATCATTTGCGAGTGCCTTCAGGGCAGCTGACCCTGTAAAACATTATTTGTGAGGGCCTGCAGGTGAGCAGACCCTAAAAAACATCATTTTCCAGGGCCTGCAGGTGAGCTGACCCTCTAAAACATTATATGTGAGGGCCTGCAGGTGAGCTTACCCTCTAAAACATTATATGTGAGGGCCTACAGGTGAACTGACCCTCTAAAACATTATATATGAGGGCTTGCAGGTGAGCTGACCCTGTTAAACATTATATGTGAGGGCCTGCAGGTCAGCTGACCCTCTAAAAAGTTATATGTAAGGGCCTGCAGGTGAGCTGACCCTAAAAAAACACGAATTCCAAGGGCCTGCATGTGAGCTGACCCTGTTAAACATTATTTGTGGTCCGGGCCATGGTACACTGAGTTAGCTGTCGACCCCTACAACAAACCTTGAAGTATAGAAACGGTCTGAAATGTGCCATAACCATCTCGACGAGGGTACACCTGAAAGAGGGCATACCCTGACTGCGTAATATAGACAAAGAGGGTGGGCAGGGAGGGTTCGCTCAAATGAAGCGCTGACTCCCATGGTATGGCAGATGCTTATAAGGGCCATAGGCCCCTCCCACAAATGCAGGCCAACATATTGGCCTTAAAACATGTGAGGGCAGCCTAAAAAGCATGCTGATATGATGGAGGAGGAGGAGGAGTAAAGAAGTCAGGGGCAATCCAGGCCTTGTTCATTTTTATAAAAGTCGACCTGTCAGCATTTTCAGTTGACATATGTATGCGCTTATCAGTTATTATGCCCACAGCAACACTAAATACCCGCTCTGACAAAACGCTTGTGGCAGGGCAGGCCAGCACCTTTGAGGCGTAGAGTGGCAGTTTGTGCCACTTGTCCAGCTTGGACACCCAATAGTTGTAAGGCACACAGGGATCACTAAGAATACTGCCTCCTTCACAATCTTTCAAAATTTTTACCTGCCTTGTGACACTAGGCGGCGCATCAGAGTGAGGGTGCTTGCGGGGTGTCATGAAACTGTTTCAGGCCTTGTAGAGTGTTGTCCTGACTCTGTTGGAACTGCTGTGTGTTCCCCTCATCTCCCCTCCTGGGTTGCACAAGGAACTACATACTCTGCCGCCAGCATTGTCAGCTCTAAATTTATCCGCAATGACATTCTGTTCTATTATTATTATGGTTTGTGGTTGTATTAATGTTGGTATTATTATTCTTATTATGGTTTATGGTTCTATAATATGTTATGGTTATTTAGTTATTTATGAGTTCATTAACAGGCCATGCCATTGGTTTACCTACACTCTCGTTTGTTATGTTTTTAGTTGTATTAATGTATAAGTTTGGGATGTTTGTTGTGCATGGGACATATATGCTGTATGATTACCGTGTGTAAGCTTGCTAAGCTCCAAAGCTGCTAAAAAGGTACCCAACCATGCCTGGTTGCAGGTTGAGTGGCGAGAGCCAAAGCTCAGCCTGGTCCCTTATACCCTGCTATAGCTCTGCGGCGGTGTGATGTTGGTAACCTAAGCAAATGAGTTTCAGCACGGCCTGTTGCCGCTTCCACACTGCCGTGCTACACTGCTTCCAGCTACTGACTGATGGCTGACTGGTGCTGCAAGATGAGAATTCAGAGGTGGAAGTGAAGTAGGATTAGTAGAAGGGGAGTTTGCTGAAACTAATGTAGGTGGTGATGAAAATCATGATGGAATGGGGGCCCGCAATCCTTGGCGTTGGTAGCACCTGTGCCATCCCAGGGTAAGACTAGCTACCGGCCTTCACAAGGTTCACCCAGTGTGCCGTCACGGAAATGTAGCGTTCCTGCCCAAAAACACTTGTCCGTGTGTCACTCGTTAGGTGGACCTTCCCAAAAACTGCCATGGCACGGGTAATGTTACGGGACACAATTGCTGGTGTAATGGCGGGACGGCATGCCACTAAAAATAGTGGCGGCTGGGGCACTGAGTAACGTCCGCTGCCATGAGGCTGAGGAAATCCTCAGTGTCTATAGGCCTAAATGGCAACATTTACAGGGCCAGCAATTCTTAAAGGTGTGCATTTTGTGCTATGGCCTGTTGGTGGGTATTTTCGCTTACGTTCAAAGGCCTGGGTTAAGGACATTTGTACGCTGGACTATTTGGTGTGGCCCGCCTTCTCCCTTTTGCCATCCTATAGCTTCTTCCAGCCTGTTGAGGTGCTGTGGATCCCTCCCCCTCTGTACTGCAAGCCCTCACCTACAATATTTGAGAGAGTCAGCTTACCTGCAGCCCCTCACCTACAATATTTTAGAGGGTCAGCTCACTTGCAGGCCCTCAACTACAATATTTTGCAGGGTCAGCTCACCTGCATGCCCTCAACTACAATATTTTACAGGGTCAGCTCACCTGCAGGTCCTCAACTACAATATTTAACAGGGTCAGCTCAGCAGCAGGCCTTCACGTACAATAAATTACAGGGTCAGCTCAGCAGCAGGCACTCGCCCATCATTTTTTCAATGGTCAGCTCAGCAGCAGGCACTCGCCCATCATTTTTTCAATGGTCAGCTAAGCAGCAGGCACTAGGCAATCATTTTTTGCAATGTTCAGCAGCAGGCCCTTGCCCCTAATGTTTTAGATGGTCAACAGCAGGCCATCAATGATACATTTTCAAGGTTGTGTATGATGCTCCTCTTTATGTGTAACAAAGGCGGTATTGCAGTGCCAGTTCCTTGTTATTTTTGGCAGCCCTTTCACTTAGTGCATAGGCTTTATTGGTGTAGGAGTCCCACTACCTAAACAATTGTACCACAATGTGAATGAGGCCCTCCTTTATGTGATATACAGGCTGTTTCGGAGTGCCTTTTGCTTGTACTTTTTTGCAGCACTTGCACTTTATATAAAATTGAATATACAGGAAAGAATGTTTTCTAACAATTTTTCCTCTGAAATTGATTTTTTGGGGGGGTTTTTGCGTATTTTTGTGAGTCTGTTAAAGTGCCGTACAACTCGGACATCATGGTTCCCAGCAGCGACCTGGGAGTCCAAGATTCATCTAGACATCGTCCCCATACTGTTGCCGATCCATTTCAGTGGTGTTTCTGTCACTTTCTGACGTTTTCCAATGGACCAGGCACCCTCCCCTCTTCGGAGAAGGGGCTGTCTGGTTGTCTCCCATTGACTTCCATTATACTCAGCTCAAGCGTGACACCTGGCATTTGCTCAGGCCCTTTGAGAAGGCCAAGTTATTTTTCAGTCGCCAGGACTACGGGATGACCAACTTCATTCCACTGCTTCATGTACTGGAACAGATGCTGGTAAATCTGGCTGGTCAAGGGACTGGAGACGTGGCGCCTACATCTTATGGCCATGTGAGCCATGTGGGGGCTGAACTGGAGGAGGAAGACATTGGAGCACAAGCAATGTGTAGCAAAATGTGTGGTTTTTCTACACAGGTGACAGGAGAGGATGAGAAGGAGCAGCCAGAGGAGCTACAGCGAGATGAGAAAGATGAGGCAGAGGACCCAGACACACTGTGGCAGTATTTAGTGGAGATGGAGACAGGGAGTCTCTCCGAGTCACTTGAACAAATGGCCCGATGCATGCTCACTTGCTTGCGTAGTGACAGCCGAATTGTCACCATTCGGCAGAGGGATGACTTCTGGCTCTCCACCTTGTTGGACCCTCGCTACAGGTCCAAAATGGGGGCCTTTTTTACACCCTCCGAGAGGGAGGACAAACTGAACTACTATAGAGACATCCTATGTAGACAGTTGGACATTGCCTATCTACGCAATCGTCCATCCTCTCGCAGGTCTGACCGGGGGAGCCCTGTGAACTCATGTTCCTCTGCCATGACTGCTGTGGCAGGGTGGGAGGGTGGGAGCAGTTCCAGCTCCTTCAGCAGCAACTTGAGTCTAGAGTCCCTGATGAGAAACTTTCTTCACCCGCCTAATGGAGAAACTACTCAACAGCAGAAGCAGCTGGATCTGGAGCAGGGCCTGAACCAGCAGGTCGTGGCATATAGTGATGAGCGAGCATGCTCAGCTGAGTATTGGTTCGACTCGAGCATCGCTATGCTCGGTGCTCGGTTTACTTGGCCAAGCACCACGTGTGTTCGTAGAATTTCTCGAGACTAGTCCACGCATGTTTTGCGCCTTCTAAGTAGTCAATCAAGGTCCAGTTAAGTAATTGCCCTCAATGTAAGGCCATAGCCATGTTGGCCGGAACACGTGACACCATTTCATATAGGAGCTGAGGTCCGGCATTTGGCTCATTCAGCATCAGGGAGAGCAGACAATAGGCAGGGACAGATAGTGTTTTGCTCTAAACTTACTGATTTTACTCCAAAAACCTTATTGAAAGACCTAATAGACATTATAAAAAGTGGCTTATTCACTACAGTGTGCCTGGTACTAAGATATACACTGCACCATCAGAGAAATTATTATTTCTGGGGAAATTAACCTAATTTGTGCCACATCTGTGTGTTCGTTCAATCTGAAACCGTTATATTAATTACTTTTGCAGAGAGTGATTTATATTTTGGCCATAGTTAATTAGTTTTGGGCATATCTGTGTTAGGCTGCAGCCGTATATACAGTATTCCAGCAGAGAATATATTTTATTTGGGAAATATTTGTATCCAATATAGAAGTACATAAGAATACAGTTAATATATTAGAAATTACATTCTCTTGGGCCTAGTGTAGTGGCCAAAATCAGTATTTTTTTGTATCCAGTACCTTACTTTAATTCAATACAGTGTATTGTAAAACTTACATTATATTGGGCCTAGTGTAGTGGCCAAAATCTGTATTTTTCTGCATCCAGTACCGAACTGCATGTCAATACAGTGTGTATCGTAAAAATAACATTCTCTTGGGCCTAGTGTAGTGGCCAACATTTTTATTTTTCTGTATCCAGTACCCTACTGCATGTCAATACAGTGTGTATCGCAAAAATTACTTTATCTTGGCCCTAGTGTAGTGGCAAAAATCTGTATTTTTCTGTGTCCAGTACCGAACTCAATGTCAATACAGTGTGTATCGTACAAATTACATTCTCTTGGGCCTAGTGTAGTGACCAAAATCTGTATTTTTCTGTATCCAGTACCGAACTCAATGTCAATACAGTGTGTATCATAAAAATTGCATTCTCTTGGGCCTATTGTAGTGGCCAAAATCAGTATTTTTTGGTATCCACTACCTTACTGCATCTCAATACAGTGTGTATCGTAAAAATTACATTCTCTTGGGCCTATTGTAGTGGCCAAAATCTGTATTTTTTGGTATCCAGTACCAAACTGCATCTCAATACAGTGTGTATCGTAAAAATTACATTCTCTTGGGCCTAGTGTAATGGCCAAAATCTGTATTTTTCTGTATCCACTACTGTCCTGCATCAGAAAACTGTGTCTTTAGCGGACAGTAAAACAATCTGCGCCACATCTACAGACAAAACCATTAATATGAAGAAGGCAATTACAAAGGGACGGGGAAGTGAGCGCGATGCTAAGGGTGCAAGCAGAGGCCGTGTCCCTGGGCGTGATGCTGATGGTGCAAGCAGACACCGTGTCCCTGGGCGGGATGCTGATGGTGCAAGCAGAGGCCGTGGCCCTGGGCGTGATGCTGATGTTGTAAGCAGAGGCCGTGGCCCTGGGCACAATTAAACTGTGCCTGCTGCCAGTGCACCAGAAAAATCTAAAAAATCCACCTTACCCTGCTTCATGTCCAACTTAGCTGGGCGGTGCAGGACAACACTGTCCAAGCGGACCATTGCGAACAGGTGGCGGTTGGATTGCAGAAGATAATGCTTCCAGTCGGTTAAGTACCATCCTCTCTTCCACTAAGTCAAGTATCTGTAGCCAAGAGTCTGGTCAACCGAATCCTCATTCTGATCCTAATTCCTCCCACCATGTCTCATCCGGCTGAACAAGTGATCCCACATGACCTCTTTTCATCGCCAGTACATGGTTTGGCTCTCGCCAAGCACACTTGAAGAGGTACCCGAGATATTGTGCCCTGATTCACAACCTCTTAAGCCTTTACAGTCTCAAGAAGATGACGGTGGTGAATGGCAATCATTTGTTCACGAGGTGAATGATGATGAGACACAGTTGTCAACTACTGAGGTTGTGGTTAGATCAAGTCAGGAGGATGAGCAAAGTGAGGAAGTGGAAGAGGAGGTGGTGGACGATGAGATCACTGACCGAACATGGGAAGGTGAAAAGCTGAGCGAGGACAGCAGTACAAAGGGGGAAGGATCCGCAGCACCGCAACAGTCTTAAAGAGGCAGTGGGGTTGCAAAAGGGAGACGTCGGCCCACACCAAACAGGCCCGCAACTGTTACACCAAGCACCCCCAATGCGGAAATCTACCTTGCCGTCCACAAATTATCAATGGAGAAAAAAGTGATAAAAGATCTTACAATTTTGCGGTCTAAACTCCTAGAGTTAATGGACCAGATGAACCAAAAATATTTATATGTTATTAGATATAAAAAATATCTAGAGGACAATGGTTGTAGCAAAAGACTAGCCAAAATACTACAGAAACAAAGAAACAGATCGTACATAACAAGGATTAGAGATCATACCAACTCTCTATGTAACACCTCAATGAGTATTACGAATGCGTTCAGAACCTTTTACTAAAAACTGTACAATATAAATAAGTATACCCCTGACCAAATAGAAATGAAGACCAACATTAGAGATTTTCTAAATTAAATGGAAATACCCAAATTGACCACCGATCAGCAATCGAAGCTACTAACCCCCTTCTCACAAAATGAGATAGAGTCGGTCCTAAAATCTCTTCCCAACGGTAAAAGCCCTGGTCCAGACGGTCTGAGCGCAAGTTATTATAAAAAATTCCAATCGTCTTTAACTTCTCATATGTGCACCTATTTTAATAATATAGCAATAAGTGACTCATTCCGTCCAGAATCCCTCAACGCCCACATCACATTAATACCCAAAGAAGATAAAGATACAACATTATGCTCAAACTACAGACTAATATCCCTTTTAAATGTAGATATTAAAATTTATGCAAAAATCACTAGCGAATAGACTAAAGAACATGATCCCAAATATTATCCATAACGATCAAGTAGGTTTTACTGAAGGTAGAGAATCTACAGATAATATATACAGAATTCTTCATGCTATACAATTAGCTCAGGCAAAGAACATACCCCTCACGTTCGTAGCAACAGACGCAGAGAAAGCGTTCGATAAACTAAATTGGTCTTATTTAGAAGAGGTCCTAAACGCTTTTGAATTTCCCAAAACATTTGTGTCAAAAATTTTAGCTATGTATACCTTTCCATCAGCTGCTGTCAGGGTTAACGACTCATTGTCAAATCTCAAATGGCACACCTCAGGGGTGCCCTCCGTCACTCATTCTCTTTATCCTCTCTTTAGAACCATTACTCATCAAGATAAGATCCAATCCCCAAATTCAAGGTATCACAACATCTAAGGAACAACACAAAGTAGCGGCATACGCTGACGGCACCTTATTCATGATAACTAATCCCCTACATGGGATTCCCACGCTTTTGAAAGAATTAGAAGATTTTAGCTATATTTCTTATTTCAAGATCAATTTACATAAGTCCGAGGTATATAATGTTACCACGCCCCAATCAGTATGGCAGGAGATCATCTCTACTACCCCCTTAAAACCATCTAACACTTCCTTTAAATATTTAGGCATCAACATAAGCAGGAACTTACGGGAACTATATACCTTGAACTTCCTTCCTCTTCTAACTAAGGTGGAATCAACCTTCAAAGACTGGGAGACACTGTACATATCCTGGTTCAGGCGCATAAACGCCATTAAAATGATGATACTTCCCAAAGTTCTATATATTTTACAGGCTTTGCCTATTGACATCCCTAAATATTTTTATAATACTCTCAGGAAGACGATTTTAAAATTTATATGGAGATCAAACAGTAATAGGATACAATATAGCACCGTTTCTATGCCCAAGGCGAGCGGTGGTCTGGGGGTGCCTGATTTCCTAAAGTACCACCAGTCAATACATATAGCTAAACTAATGGAGTGGTTTATTAAGCCTTCCAGAAAGAGATGGATAGATATAAAGGAAGAGTCGCTACTCCCTGAGCACCGCTTGCTGCTGTGGAAAACAGTAGAAAACCTTTACCCTCCCAAAACGAAAAAAAAACAGGAGAACCTTTGACTAGTTTTTCCTTAAAAATCTGGCATAAAACTAATAAAAAAAACGCAATTTTTGACTTCTAATATCACAGTGACCCCGGTGGGAGCATTGATCCCCCCAATCTCAAAGATCTAAAAAATAAGATAATGAAGGTGGAAGAATTATTTCTTGCACCAATAAAGAATTTATTACATGAAAATGTCTTTATCTCATATAGGGATCTTAACAGATACTTCCCAGAACTAGATCTTTCCTTCGTGGAATATGCGCTGTTTAAAGACCATATAATCAAGTCAGAAATTCACCATTCATCTGCCAACCCGTCAACATCTATACAAAAATGCATTAGAAAAAATACCCCGGTCAAAAAAGCTATCTCCTCTACTTATAATATAATTTAACAACCCCATCTCCCCCCCCTTCGTACCATGAAAAATGGACAGCAGAACTGGGTAGGGAGTTCAATAACTCTGAGATGAAAGACATCATTTCAAATGTAAGATCTAAATCGATTAGCCCCAAAATACAAGAAAATCATTTCAAAATAGTCTTGCGTTGGTACAGAACCCCTATTATACTCAATCGCATGTTCCCATGCATATCCCCGTTGTGTTGGAGATGTGAAAAGGAAAGGGGTACTATATCCAACATCTGGATTCACTGCAAACAACTAGAAACCTTTTGGAAATCCATAGCCATGATAATCAACAAAACTTTGAACACGGCAGTTAAAATTTCCCCAAACCCGATTCGATTCAGTATATTTGATATACATACTTCTGCTATCAGGCATCCTTTAACACTACACATGTTAAATGTAGCCAAGCTACTGATCCCTAAACTTTGGAAAGAAAAAGAACCCCCATCCATCTCAGAATGGTTAAAAGAGATGCATATTTTACACAATTATGAGAAATTATGACTAATTAGAGACGATAATAAACCCAGATACCATCAAACATGGGACCCTTGGACCAAACTCTTAGAAAACGATGCCATAACTGAATTTCTTTAACTATTCAGTTTCAACATTTCTGACTCTATACCCTGTACTCACACGGTAAGATCAAGCCTGATTCCCCCCCCATGTAACCCCTGTTTATTTTATTTTATTTCTTTTTTCTCCCCCCCAGTTATTGTTCTTTTTAAGGTGCAGCTGGGATGACCCGACCAGATTGTTACACTCAGTAATTTAGAAGTTGACTAAATACCGAAATACTAGGAAACTGTATTGGCATAGGTGCATAACAAATAGCAAGCATAATATTGTGCTATCAATAAAGACTTCGGTCCTAATTTGCTACTTAATGGCTTGTCATCCCAGCGACAACTGTTATAGGTTCAACAGCTTTGGAGAGTTAGATTTTTTACATTACTACTTGATTATTGTATAATCTCAATTAGAGATGAGCGAACACCTGGATGTTCGGGTTCGAGAAGTTCGGCCGAACATCCCGAAAATGTTCGGGTTCGGGATCCGAACTTGACCCGAACTTTATCCCGAACCCGAACCCCATTGAACTGTAAAATAGTCCAGGAAAGGGCTAGAGGGCTGCAAAGGAAGCAAAATGTAGGTAAATGCCCTGCAAACAAATGTGGATAGGGAAATGAATTAAAATAAAATAAATAAAAATTAACCAATATCAATTGGAGAGAGGTCCCATAGCAGAGAATCATGAGTCATATCACCCACCACTGGAGAAGGCCACTTTCAGTTATTTCAGCCCCAGCACCCAGACAGAGGAGAGAGGTCCCACAGCAAGGCATAAGGCGTCATATCACCCACCACTGGAGAAGGCCACTTTCAGTTATTTAGGCCCCAGCACCCAGACAGAGGAGAAAGGTCCCACAGCAATGAATCATGACTCATGAGTCATATCACTCACCACTGGAGAAGGCCACTTTCAGTTATTTCGGCCCCAGCACCCAGACAGAGGAGAGAGGTCCCACAGCAATGAATAAGGCATCATATCACCCACCACTGGAGAAGGCCACAGCAGTTATTTAGGCCCCAGCACACAGACAGAGGACAGAGGTCCCACAGCAATGAATAAGGCATCATATCACCCACCACTGGAGAAGGCCACAGCAGTTATTTAGGCCCCAGCACCCAGACAGAAGAGAAAGGTCCCACAGCAATGAATCATGCGTCATATCACCCACCACTGGAGAAGGCCACTTTCAGTTATTTAGGCCCCAGCACCCATACAGAGGAGAGAGGTCCCACAGCAAGGAATAAGGCGTCATATCACCCACCACTGGAGAAGGCCACTTTCAGTTATTTCGGCTCCAGCACCCAGACAGAGGAAAGAGGTCCAGCAGCAAGGAATAAGGCGTCATATCACCCACCACTGGAGAAGGCCACTTTCAGTTATTTCGGCCCCAGCACCCAGACAGAGGAGAGAGGTCCCACAGCAAGGAATCATGCATCATACCACCCACCACTGGAGAAGGCCACTTTCAGTTATTTAGGCCCCAGCACCCAGAGAGAGGAGAGAGGTCCCACAGCAAGGAATAAGGCGTCATATCACCCACCACTGGAGAAGGCCACTTTCAGTTATTTAGGCCCCAGCACCCAGACAGAAGAGAGAGGTCCCACAGCAATGAATCATGCGTCATATCACCCACCACTGGAAAAGTCCACTTTCAGTTATTTAGGCCCCAGCACCCAGACAGAGGAGAGAGGTCCCACAGCAAGGAATAAGGCGTCATATCACCCACCACTGGAGAAGGCCACTTTCAGATATTTAGCCCATGGCACCCAGACAGAGGAGAGAGGTCGCATGGCAGAGGTCAGGCTTCATGTCACCCACCATTGTAACAGGCCATTTTTAGTTATTTAAGCCACTTTGGGTTGAACCGCAAGATCATGGTTAAGTTAACAAAATGAGGATTCAATAAAGAAGTGCCCCGGAGCACAAGAATACAAGGTTGAGGGGGAGGCAGTTATAAATGTCTATTCTGCACAAGGGAGGGACAGGTCCTGTGGGATCCATGCTTGGTTCATTTTTTTTGAATGTCATCTTGTCCACGTGGCATGTGGACAGGCGGCTGCGTTTGTCAGTAATAACGCCGTGCTCAATACACGTTCACACAAAATGCTGGCCGCACCTCCAAGGCTTAAAATACTAACTCTGGCCACGTGGACAATTTGGAGACCCAGAAGTTTATTGGGGCCGAACCATCAGTCAGTACGTGGAGGGGTGCGCAGACGTACTGTTCAACCATGTTAGTGAAATGCTGCCTCCTGCTAACACGTTCCGTATCAGGTGGTGGTGCAGTTAGCTGTGGCGTGAAGACAAAACTTTTCCACATTTCTGCCATGCTAACCCTGTCCTCAGAGGAGCTGGCCGTGACACAGCTGCGTTGGCGACCTTTTGCTCCTACTCTGCCTTCGCCTTGGGCTTCCACCTGTTCCCCTGTGACATTTGGGAATGCTCTCAGGAGCGCGTCTACCAGCGTGCACTTGTACTCGCGCATCTTCCTATCACGCTCCAGTGCAGGAAGTAAGGTGGGCACCTTGTCTTTGTACCGGGGATCCAGCAGGGTGGCAACCTAGTAGTCCGCACACGTTAAAATGTGGGCAACTCTGCTGTCGTTGCGCAGGCACTGCAGCATGAAGTCGCTCATGTGTGCCAGGCTCCCCAGAGGTAAGGACAAGCTGTCCTCTGTGGGAGGCGTATCATCATCGTCCTCCGTATCCCCCCAGCCACGCACCAGTGATGGGCCTGAGCTGTGTCGGGTGCCAACCCGGTGTGAACCTGCCTCATCCTAATCCTCCTCCTCCTACATCCTCCTAGTCCTCCAGTAGTGGGCCCTGGCTGGCCACATTTGTACCTGGCCTCTGCTGTTGCAAAAGCCTCCCTCTGAGCCAATTCTAGCAGACTGGCCTGAAAGTGCTAAAAATGACACCTCATCCTCCTCCTGGGCCACCATCCTTTTCCATCATCGCCCTAAGTGTTTTCTCAAGGAGACATAGAAGTGGTATTGTAACGCTGATAATGGTGTCATCGCCACTGGCCATGTTGGTGGGGTACTCGAAACAGCGCAACAGGGCACACAGGTCTCGCATGGAGGCCCAATAATTGGTGGTGAAGTGGTGCTGTTCCGCAGTGCGACTGACGCATGCGTGCTGCAGCTGAAATTCCACTATGCCAAGCTGCTGCTCACACAGTCTCTCCAGCATGTGCAAGGTGGAGTTCCACCTGGTGGGCATGTCGCATATGAGGCATTGAGCAGTAAGGCCTGAGTTACGCTGTAGCGCAGACAGGCGAGCAGCGGCAGGATGTGAATGCCGGAAGCGCGCACAAGCGGCCCGCACTTTATGCAGCAGCTCTGACATGTCGGGGTAGTTGTGAATGAACTTCTGCACCACCAAATTCAGCACATGCGCCATGCAAGGAATGTGCAACAAACCGGCTAGTCCCAGAGTTGCGATGAGATTTCGCCCATTATCGCACACCACCATTCCAGGCTTGAGGCCCACGGCAGAAACCACTCGTCGGTCTGTTGTTCAATACCCCGCCACAACTCCTGCGCGGTGTGGGGCCTGTCCCCCAAACATATGACAAAACTTTTCCACATTTCTGCCATGCTAACCCTGTCCTCAGAGGAGCTGGCCGTGACACAGCTGCGTTGGCGACCTTTGCTCCTACTCTGCCTTCGCCTTGGGCTTCCACCTGTTCCCCTGTGACATTTGGGAATGCTCTCAGGAGCGCGTCTACCAGCGTGCACTTGTACTCGCGCATCTTCCTATCACGCTCCAGTGCAGGAAGTAAGGTGGGCACCTTGTCTTTGTACCGGGGATCCAGCAGGGTGGCAACCTAGTAGTCCGCACACGTTAAAATGTGGGCAACTCTGCTGTCGTTGCGCAGGCACTGCAGCATGAAGTCGCTCATGTGTGCCAGGCTCCCCAGAGGTAAGGACAAGCTGTCCTCTGTGGGAGGCGTATCATCATCGTCCTCCGTTTCCCCCCAGCCACGCACCAGTGATGGGCCTGAGCTGTGTCGGGTGCCAACCCGGTGTGAACCTGCCTCATCCTAATCCTCCTCCTCCTACATCCTCCTAGTCCTCCAGTAGTGGGCCCTGGCTGGCCACATTTGTACCTGGCCTCTGCTGTTGCAAAAAGCCTCCCTCTGAGCCAATTCTAGCAGACTGGCCTGAAAGTGCTAAAAATGACACCTCATCCTCCTCCTGGGCCACCATCCTTTTCCATCATCGCCCTAAGTGTTTTCTCAAGGAGACATAGAAGTGGTATTGTAACGCTGATAATGGTGTCATCGCCACTGGCCATGTTGGTGGGGTACTCGAAACAGCGCAACAGGGCACACAGGTCTCGCATGGAGGCCCAATAATTGGTGGTGAAGTGGTGCTGTTCCGCAGTGCGACTGACGCATGCGTGCTGCAGCTGAAATTCCACTATGCCAAGCTGCTGCTCACACAGTCTCTCCAGCATGTGCAAGGTGGAGTTCCACCTGGTGGGCATGTCGCATATGAGGCATTGAGCAGTAAGGCCTGAGTTACGCTGTAGCGCAGACAGGCGAGCAGCGGCAGGATGTGAATGCCGGAAGCGCGCACAAACGGCCCGCACTTTATGCAGCAGCTCTGACATGTCGGGGTAGTTGTGAATGAACTTCTGCACCACCAAATTCAGCACATGCGCCATGCAAGGAATGTGCAACAAACCGGCTAGTCCCAGAGTTGCGATGAGATTTCGCCCATTATCGCACACCACCATTCCAGGCTTGAGGCCCACGGCAGAAACCACTCGTCGGTCTGTTGTTCAATACCCCGCCACAACTCCTGCGCGGTGTGGGGCCTGTCCCCCAAACATATGAGTTTCAGAATGGCCTGCTGACGTTTACCCCGGGCTGTGCTAAAGTTGGTGGTGAAGGTGTGTGGCTGACTGGATGAACTGGTGGAAGCAGAGGAGGAGGAAGCCGAGTAGAAGAAGGAGGCTACAGGTGGCAAAAAATGATGCCCTGCGATCCTTGGCGGCGGAAGGACGTGCGCCAAGGAACTCTCCGCCTCCATTTACCCAGTGTGCAGTTAGGGAGATATAGCGTCCCTGGCCGTGCTTACTGGTCCACGTATCTGTGGTTAGGTGGACCTCGCCACAGATGGCATTGCGTAGTGCACACTTGATTTTATTGGATACTTGGTTGTGCAGGGAAGGCACGGCTCTCTTAGAGAAGTAGTGGCGGCTGGGAACAACATACTGTGGGACAGCCATGGACATCAAGCTGTTTGAAGCTGTCTGTGTCCTCCAGCTTGAATGACAGCATTTCAAAGGTCAGTAGTTTAGAAATGCTGGCATTCAGGCGCAGGGCTCCAGGGTGGCTAGGTGGGAATTTACGCTTTCTCTCCAAGGTTTGTGAGATGGAGAGCTGAACGCTGCCGTGTGACATGGTGGAGATGTTTGGTGACGCAGGTTGTGGTGTCGGTGGCACATCCTCTGTTAGGTGGGCGGCAGGTGCCAACGTTCCTCCCGATGTGGAGGAAGAGGCCGAGGCAGCAGCAGAAGAGGGAGCAGGGGCAGCCAGAGTGAGTTCCTTGCTTTAAAGGTGTTTACTTCACTGCAGTTCATGCTTTGCATGTAGATGCCTGGTCATGCAGGTTGTGCTAAGGTTCAGATAGTTAATGCCTCGCTACAGGCTCTGATGGCACAGCGTGCAAACCACTCGGGTCTTGTCGTCAGCACATTGTTTAAAGACGTGCCATGCCAGGGAAATCCTTGAAGCTGCCTTTGGGGTGCTCGGTCCCTGGTGGTGGTGTCCAGTAGGAGGCGGCTGTTCTGCTTTTGCCCCCTGCTCCCTCTTTTGCTACACTGCTGGCTCGGTCTCACCACTGCCTCTTCCTCTGAACTATGAAAGTCAGTGGCACGACCTTCATTCCATGTGGGGTCTAGGACCTCATCGTCCCCTGCATCGTCTTCCACACAGTCTTCCTCCCTAACCTCCTGTTCGGTCTGCACACTGCAGAAAGACACAGCAGTTGGTACCTGTGTTTCGTCATCATCAGAGACGTGCGGACTCCGATGAGGTGATATTCCCATGTCCTCATCATCAGGAAACATCAGTGGTTGTGCATCAATGCATTCTATGTCTTCCACCACTGGGGAAGGGCTAGGTGGATTCCCTTGGGAAACCCTGCCAGCAGAGTCTTCAAACAGCATACGAGACTGCTGCATAACTTGAGGCTCAGACAGTTTCCCTGATATGCATAAGGGTGATGTGACAGACTGATGGGCTTGGTTTTTAGGCGCCACCTGTGCGCTTTCTGCAGAAGACTGGGTGGGAGATAATGTTGTGAACGTGATGGATCCATTGTTGGCCAACCAATTGACTAGCGCCTGTACCTGTTCAGGCCTTGACATCCTTAGAACGGCATTGGGCCCCACCAAATATCGCTGTAAATTCTGGCTGGTACTGGAACCTGAGGTAGTTGGTTCACTAGGACGTGTGGCTTTGGCAAAATGGACACGTCCTCTCCCAGCAAAAGAGGGTACACTAACACCACCACGACCGCGTCCGCGTCCCTTACTAGATGTCTTCCTCATTGTTACCGTTCACCAAGCACCACAATAATAAAAAACATATTTAGCCCAATGTATTGATTTCAAATTCAGGACTTTTTTTACAGGCACACAACACTATCTGCCTATTTATTTATGTAGCGTATTACACTAATCCAGGCACAGCGGTAACCACTTATTTTAGGGGAATATCTCTTTTGGGGCTGGCATTTAGGCCCTGGATGAAAGGTATCCTTTTATGGACAGATTTACACTTGGAGATGGACAGCAGCGTGTGAAAAAATATGTAGGATTATACCTTCAGCAATTGTGTAATATACCTTTAACGGACTGAAATACAATGGGAGATGCACAGTAGCGTATGAAGTTATTGAGTATGACCCTCTCAGCACTTGTATATACACCTTGAGTGTAATATACCCTTTTACGGACAGATTAACACTTGGCCTGCAACAGCTGGAACATCAGATTCAGGGTATTGCTATATTGGCAATTGAATTTCATCCCAGAACAAAATATACACTTTTATGGACAGATTAACACTTGGCTGGCAACAGTTGGAACACCAGATTCAGGGTATTGCTATATTGGCAATTGAATTTCACCCCAGAACAAAATTTACCCTGTTACGGACAGATTTAAACTAGGCTTGCAACTGCTGGAACACCAGATTCAGGGTATTGCTATTTTGGCAATTGAATTTCACCCAAGAACAAAATATACCCCGTTACGGACAGATTTAACCTAGGCCTGCAACAGCTGGAACACCAGATTCAGGGTATTGCTATTTTGGCAATTGATTTTCACACCAGAACAAAATATATGTTTTGGCGGACACTATTATACTTTGCCAGCCAGTTCTGGGACACCAGATTTAGTGTATTGCTATTTTGGTTAACTCACAGAAAAAAGATGCACCACATGGATAAGCAACTGACAACACTGGCTAATCCCTCACTCTGGTGTTAAAAGCTGAGAGATTCGCCAATATTTCCAATCAGGAACATATCGGAGCCCCTTTAGGCACCACTACACGGTATCTCAGCATGACATGGGGTCCTACCACTAGACTACCTATGGTGTGTGAACAAGGTCTGAACAGGTATTAAGCAGCCTACAGCCCCATCCCACTCACCTGCACTGCAGGACCAACAATGCAATGGGGAACAAATGAGGCCGCAAGCTACACCTACAACAGACCATGTGACACCGGCTTCCAGGTGCAACAGAATGTTTACCAACCATATGCAATGGCACATTCAATACATATAAAACAAGAATCACAAAAATTGATTCTTATTGCTATTTTGGCAATTAAATTTCACCCCAGAACAAAATATATGTTTTGGCGGACACTATTATACTTTGCCAGCCAGTGCTGGGACAACAGATTCAGGGTATTGCTATTTTGGCAATGGAATTTCACCCCAGAACAAAATATACCCTTTTGCAGACAGATTAACACTTGGCCTGCAACATCTGGAACACCAGATTCAGGGTATTGCCATATTGGACCAAATCCAGCGTATTACTATATTTGCGATAAATAGGGACAATATTCAAGTATACATAATCCAGCAAAAAAGAAAATCCCTTTAAAAAATACCTTTTATTAAATCCTATTAAAAATCATGGACACCCGGTCCTAATGAGACCAAAAACACCCTCAACAGTGAGATAATATAACAAAATGCAAATTTGACACGGATACTCAGCACCACATGTTTGATACAATGACGTACATTAATCAAATAAATATACGTACTAATATTCCCTGATGTCACCCTAGGTTTGTCCTCAGCCCAGGGACCTCCCCTTATGGTGGGGATTCCCTGTCCCCGAACCTGACCTGTATAGCCCTAGTTAGCACCCTAATCTAAATATATATCCTGAGTATCCGTGTCAACTCAGACCCCCCGAGAGGAGGTAAGTCAATAGTACAACTCAAAAGCAGCAGCAGGATATAGATATATTCTTTCTGGTTCCTGCGCATACATAAACCTCTGAGCCCAGATTGAATTCACCTCAGAGGATTAAAATCCTCAAAGCGTTTCCCCCTCTTTTACAAATTAGATATGTAGGGTTCATCAGGAGGAAGATAAATCAATTTTAACAGAGCTGTAACATGGAGACAACTCCAAATTTTGAGTCTCCTAGCAAGAATTGGTACAGAATCGATAGATAGATGATACCACATAAAAAAATGGATCACAGGAGGCACTCCATTTATCCAATGACGCAGTATCCGGAGCTACCAGGCCGTATATGTATCTGCAAACAAAAAAGAAAAAAAAAGGGGGGGGGGGGAGGGGAAGGAACTTTCATAACCATGTGGGTACAGCACTATGCATATATCTTATATATAAATTCCCATAGCAACACTCACGATATTTGTGCTGCTATTCAATATGCCTGTGCATCCTCCAGCCCTTTAAATTCAATACTATAAAGAGAAGTATACAGATAAACCATCTTGCTCCATGAGAACAGTCCATATTAATCATCCTCTGATAGTACTCACGCTCCCTGCGTCCACTAGTGCCGACCTCTCCTGCGTCACCTGATGTCCAGTATCAAGCCTCTTTAAATAGCCCCGCCAGATCCAAACCACCCCCCTTCCTTATTGCTGCACATGCGTTCATGGCAGAAGTATCGGACCGCAGTGTACTGCACATCAGGTGCCGGTAGGTAGAACCGCCCACTCCCTTAGGTCACTTCCTCTCTTTGGAACGCATGGAGGCTAAATGATGAGAGTGTACACATCGGGTGCCGGTAATCAGAACCGCCCCTTTCCTTACATCACTTCCTGCCTATGGAGCACAAGGAAGACTCCATGGTTGGAACGCAAGCAGGATGCACATGTATTGTATGCAAAAGATTGCACAAATATTCCGCCAGTAGCGCTACTGCCTGCATTGTATATAACTAGAATCGGGTGAATAGTGTAATGATTCACAGACACAAATCAGTGTATATGTCTAAATGAGCCTTAACAGTTCACCTTTTGTCCCAAAGATCCCCATCATATAAGGGGGAGAAAGGGAGGGACATCACATATGATCTAGATATATAGAAAAAAAGGGGGGGATTACAATCAAGTATCCCATTGATGTATAAGCGGCATTAATAAGAAAACAGGACCTAGCACCAGTCTGTTACTCAGGACAACATCAAGTAAAGAGGCTCGTACTATAAAGTATGGGGGTGCAATCATCCTTTCATTAGCTAGATTAAATTCCAAACACCCATGATCAGGGTGTTTTGTCGTTCACTAATCGGATGTTTCTCACATCCGGCTATGCTTAGTCCAAGTTACGTAACCTACATTCATGAGTTGAATCCAGACAGAAATCCAGGACCCGTGTAAATAACAGTCACCTATAAAAAACAGGTGAATGTCAGTCTTTCATTAAGACCTGAGGGGGCCTGGGATTTAAAACGATGGATCCATTTACACTCCTTCTGGAGCATTTTCTGATCCCAGTTACCCCCCCCCCCCCCCGTATAGGAGACGGTACGGTCTCCAAGATAGTAAACCTCAAAGACCTCGGGTCTCCCCCATGTTGTTCTCTCACATGCAAAGCTACTGGGGTCTCTCTCTTTTTAATGACATCATTAACATGTTCTAGGAATCTCCTACGCGCCTCCCTGATGGTCTTCCCCACATAATCAAGGCATGTACATTGGCATACATAAATGGCCCCCTTGCTCCTACAGTTGTGAAAGCCATATTGGCAAGGGAATTTCACCCCAGAACAAAATATATGTTTTGGCGGACACTATTATACTTTGCCAGCCAGTGCTGGAACACCAGATTCAGGGTATTGCTATTTTGGCAATTGAATTTCACCCCACAACAAAATATACCCTTTTACGGACAGATTAAAACTTGGCCTGCAACAGCTGGAACACCAGATTCAGGGAATTGCTATTTTGGCAATTGAATTTCACCCCAAAACAAAATATACCCTGTTACGGAGAGATTTAAACTAGGCCTGCAACTGCTGGAACACCAGATTCTGGGTATTGCTAATTTTGCAATTGAATTTCACCCCAGAACAAAATATATGTTTTGGCGGACACTATTATACTTTGCCAGCCAGTGCTGGGACACCAGATTCAGGGTATTGCTATTTTGGCAATTGAATTTCACCCCAGAACAAAATATATGTTTTGGCGGACACTATTATACTTTGCCAGCCAGTGCTGGGACACCAGATTCAGGGTATTGCTATTTTGGCAATTGAATTTTACCCCAGAACAAAATACATGTTTTGGTGGACACTATTATACTTTGCCAGCCTGTGCTAGGACACCAGATTCAGGGTATTGCTATTTTGGCTATTGAATTTCACCACAGAAAATTATCTATCCTTTGCCAGACAGCAGACAGTATTACACTTGGCTAGCCAAAGCTGGAACACCAGATTTAGGGGATTGGTGTTTTGGCAATTGTATTTAATCCCTTAATAAAATATAGAAATTGCTATCCTGAATTTATAAGGGTGACAATAAGCACAGCCAAGCCCCTGATGTTGGAGATAGCAAAAAAAAAACCCTAGTATTGATGGATTGATGGACTTGGTGGCAGCTTGTTCTGGTGCACTACAAGTCACAAAATGGCCGCCGATCACCCCAGAAAAAAGTGACAGAAAAACGCTCTGTGCAGCCTAAAAACCAGTGAGCAATTAACTAGCAGAAGTTGAATCATTCACAGCTGTAGATCGATCAGTTCATTAGGTGCTGTTGCTGACTTTCCCTGCCTAATCTCGACCTCACAGAAGCTGCGTCCTCTCCCTACACTAATCAGAGAAGTGTGACGTGTGGCGCTACATGACTCCAGCTTAACCACCTCAGCCCCCCTAGTTTAAACACCCTTAATGACCATGCCACTTTTTACAACTCTGCACTACACAACTTTCACCGTTTATTGCTCGGTCATGCAACTTACCACACAAATGAATTTTACCTCCTTTTCTTCTCACTAATAGAGCTTTCATTTGGTGGTATTTCATTGCTGCTGACATTTTACTTTTTTTGCTATTAATCAAAAATGACACAATTTTTGCAAAAAAATGACATTTTTCACTTTCTGTTGTAATTTTTTTTTTTTTTAAAAACTACATTTCTATATAAATTTTTCTATAAATTTATTGTTCTTCATGTGTTTGATAAAAAAAAAATCCAATAAGTGTATATTTATTGGTTTGGGTAAAAGTTATAGCGTTTACAATCTATGGTGCAAAAATGTGAATTTCCGCATTCTGAAGCAGCTCTGACTTTCTGAGCACCTGTCATGTTTCTTAAAGGTGCTAGAATGCCAGGATAGTATAAATACCCCCCAAATGCCACCATTTTAGAAAGAAGACACCCCAAAGTTTTCGCAGAGGGGAATGTATGATTTCATTTTTTTTCACAAGTTAGCAGAATATGACACTTTCTGAGGAAAAAAATAATAATAAAGTTTCCATTTCTGCTAACTTCTGGCGAAAAAAAAATTAAATCTCCCATGGACTCACTATGCCCCTCATTGAATACCTTGGGGTGTCTACTTTCCGAAATGGGGTCATTTGTGGGGTGTGTTTACTGTTCTGGCATTTACAGAGATATTTCTCACACCCAGCAGGTTTATATGTAAAAATACACCCCAAAACACATTGCCCTACTTCCCCTGAGTACGGCGATATCACATGTGTGACACTTTTTTGCAGCCTGGGTGCGCAAAGGGGCCCAAATTCCAATGAGTACCTTTAGGATTTCACAGGTTATTTTTACGCATTTAGATTCCAGACTTCTTCTCACGCTTTAGAGACCCCTAAAATGCCAGGGCAGTATAAATACCCCACAATTGAACCCATTTTAGAAAGAAGATACCCCAATGTAATCCGTGAGGGGTATGGTGAGTTCATGTAAAATTTTATTTTTTGTCACAAGTTAGTGGAATATGAGACTTTGTAAAAAACAAAAATAAAAAAAAATTAACTCGACATGTCCCTCACGGAATACCTTGGGGTGTCTTCTTTCCAAAATAGGGTCACTTGTGGGGTATTTATACTGCCCTGGCATTTTATGGGCCCTAAAGCATGAGAATCTAAATGCGTAAAAATGCCCTGTGAAATCCTAAAGGTACTCATTGGAATTAGGGCCCCTTTGCGCATCTTGGCTGCAAAAAAGTGTCACTCATGTGGTATCGCCCTACTCAAAAAGTTCAATTTTTCATGGACTCACTATTCCCCTCAGCAAATACTTTGGGGTGTCTTCTTTCCAAAATGGGTTCATTTGTGGGGTGTTTGTACTGTTCTGGCATTTTGGGTGGGGCTAAATTGTTAGCAGCCATGTAAAACCTAAAGGTACTCGTTGGAATTTGGGCCCCTCTGCGCACCCAGGCTGCAAAAAAGTGTCACTCATGTGGTATCACCGTACTCAGGAGAAGTAGGGCAATGTGTTTTGGGGTGTATTTTTACATATACCCATGTTGGGTGAGAGAAATATCTCTGTAAATTGACAACTTTGTATAAAAAAAATTAAAAAGTTGTCGTTTGCAGCGATATTTCTCACACAAAGTATGGGTGTATATATAAAAATACACCCCAAAACACATTTACCTACTTCTCCTGAGTACGACGATACCACATGTATGCCCCTTTTTTGCAGCCAAGATGCGCAAAGGGGCCCAAATTCCAATGAGTACCTTTAGGATTTCACAGGGCATTTTTACGTATTTGGATTCTCACGCTTTAGGACCCCTAAAATGCCAGGGCAGTATAAATACCCCACATGTGACCTTATTTTGGAAAGAAGACACCCCAAGGTATTCCGTGAGGGGCATGGTGAGTTCATAGAAAAAAAAAATTTGGGAGAAAAGTTAGCGAAAATTTTTTTTTTTTACAAAGTCTCATATTCCACTAACTTGTGACAAAAAATAAAATTTTACATGAACTCACCATACCCCTCACGGAATACCTTGCGGTGTCTTCTTTCTAAAATAGGGTCACATGTGAGGTGTTTGTACTGCCCTGGCATTTGAGGGTCTCCGCAATCATTACACGTATGGCCAGCATTAAGAGTTTCTGCTATTCTCCTTATATTGAGCATACGGTTAATGAGATTTTTTTTTTTACGTTCAGCCTCTGGGCTGGAAAAAAAAAAAAATGAAAGGCACAGATTTTTTCATTCGCATCGATCAATGTGGATGAAAAAATCTCTGCCAAAATCAGTGACTGTGGTGCGGTTGGCTGGGCGCTAACTACCTAACAAGTAGCTAACTAACTGGCGGTGATAAGGGACCCTTATGCCCCATTCACACGTCCGCAATTCTGTTTGCGGAACGGAATTGCGGACCCATTCATTTCTATGGGGAAAGACTTTGTCCCGCTCGGATCCGGAATTGCGGATCCGCACTTACGGGTCTGCACTTCTGTTCCGCAAAAATATAGAACATGTCCTATTCTTGTCCGCAATTGCGGACAAGAAAAGACATTTTCTATATAGTTCTGGCAATGTTTTGCGGATCTGCAAAATGCGGAAAGCACATTGCCGGTGTTCGTGTTTTGTGGATCCGCGGATCCGTGGATCAGATTTGCGGATCCGTGAATCCACGGATCCGCAAAACACATAACGATGTCTGAATGGAGCCTTACAGGGGTGTGATCAATGACAGGGGGGTGATCAGGATATCTACATGGGATGATCAAGATGTTAACAAGTGGTTAATAAGTGACGGGGGGGGGGTAGTGTAGTGTGGTGCTTGGTGCAACTTTACATAGCTACCTTGTCCTCTGGTGGTTGATCCCAGCAAATGGGACCACCAGAGGACCAGGTAGCAGGTATATCAGACGCTGTTAACAAAACAGCGTCTGATATACCTGTTTGATGCTTTTTATTTTACTTCTACAGCTTGCCAGCGATTGATCGCGATTGAACGCACGCGTTCACAGCAAATCTCGTGTTTCGCGAGATGACGCATGGATGTGTCCAGCCAGAGCAACAGGAGCGCCGGCCTGAGGTGGTTAAATAGAGGCTAGGTCACATGCTGCACTTGGCCTGTCACAGCCATGCCATTAGTAGGCATGGCTGTGATGGCTTCTTATAGCAAGAAGTAAAACGCTAGCTGATTGGCTGCTGTGCAGCCCTTCAGAAAGCGGGAAGAAATTGCCGAACAACGGACCCGAACACAAACTTTTTTGAAAATGTTCGGGTCCGGGTCTGTGTCCCGAACACCCTAAAATTCGGTAGGAACCCGAACTATGGTCGAACTGTTCGCTCAACACTAATTGTAATACATGACAGGTCATTCAATGCTATGTATATTAATCTTATTTATGTATGTGATATTGATTTGCATTATCATTCCTTTAAAAATAATTGCTTTTTGAATAAAGAAAGAATTTAAACAGATCTAAAAATAATAAAGAGTTCAAAATTAAAGGGGATATTACATGTGAAACCATGGGGGTGGTCTACATGCTGGAGTGCCCATGTGGCCTCCAGTATGTGGGCCGTACCCTAAGGAAATTGAAGGCCCGTGTGCAAGAGCATGTTAGGAATATTAAAAAGGGGGTAGAGACACATGGGGTATCAACTCATTTTAAAAAGTACCATCAAAAAAATCCAAAGGGTCTAAAGTTCACTGGACTAGAAAGAGTTAAAGCAGGCTGGAGAGGTGAAGACCTAAGAGCTAAGATAAATCGTAGGGAAGTGCAGTGGATTTATAACTTGGACACTATTCAACCTAGCGGTTTGAATGTTGAGTTTGACCTAAAGCCATGTTTGGTTGAATTGTGTCTGACTGACACTCACTTGCACGACCTTAGGAATTATATGCAGTCGAATCCTTGTTTCTGTGTGTTGTGCCTTTTTAATACAATGATTGCAGGGCAACTGATTTTAACATAGCCAATAGTTTTAAAAAAAATGTATTGCTGAAAAACGCATAGGTGTGAATATGAGCATGCAATTTTTATCTGATGGGATGAGGGTGGTCTATGGGAGGGAGAGGTTGATATTTAAGCACATGTGAGTAATTGATAGCCATGCCCCTGATGAAGCCTAAGGCGAAACCCGGGTCGGGTGTGTACGAGACTGCGAAGTTAGCCTTTTGAGATGTGCCTGTATATCTTTTAAAATTTGTGAGTATAATAAATCCCTTTTTATACGCATCAGTGAGGGTCCTTCACTATTGCAGCGATCTTTCAGGGCTGTAAAGTTCATGAAAGACCCCTAAGAAGATTGGTGTGATCAGCGGTGGTGAAAAAATCTGATGTGCCTACAAACCAAGCCTATGTTTGTGAGTATTCAAACAACTAGCGGCTGAAGCTTTGTCTAAGGCTACATGCACACGACCGTTGCCTGCCTCCGCATCCGCTCCTCCTGCAAATTTTGCGTCCGTCAAAAAAACGGATGACGGACCGTTTTTTTTTACGGATCCGATTTTTATGGCAGATCCATTGTAAAAATGCCTATCCTTGTCCGCAAACGTGAAAAAAATAGGACATGCACTATTTTTTTGACGGAATGAAAACACGGATCACGGATGCGGATCAAAAACGGTTGACCATCCGCACTTTTTGACGGACCCATTGAAATGAATAGGGAAGCATCCTATCCGTGAAAATAAACGGAACGGATGGGGAAACAAACAACGGTCGTGTGCATGGGGCCTAACAGTGCTTCACTATTGTACCTCTTGTTGATGATTTGCATAGAACTAAACAGAGCGGAGATCTAATATTTTACCCATACCAAGTGGTGGAGGAATATAGCCTGTACCGAAGTCTGGTTGATGAATCGCGCAGTCTACAGTTGGAACCAGATGTTATTGTGGACACTGAGGCCTTCCGTAGCCTGATGTCGGCGGCCATCTCTCGGTACGCAGTCCCCAGCAACCACTATTTGTTACGGTGTGCTGTGCTCGCCTTACACCAGCATGTGTCCCACAACATCACGTGTGCCCTGACCAATGAATTTACTGGGAAGGTCCACCTCACCACCTGGCCAGGGACGCTACATTTCCCTGAACGCACACTGATTGAATGTTGTGGAGGCCGGGAGTGAGTCGTACCATGGGATGGCACAGGTGCTACCCACACCCAGGATTGCAGGCCCTACGTCCATCAGGGTCTCCGCCAGCACCTATGTTACTGGCTCCAAACCCCACTTCTCTTCCTCCACTGCCTCCTCCTCCACTTCCACCTCCAACAGCAGTCAGCTATCAGTTGCCAGCTGGAAGCAGGGTAGCAATGCAGTGGGTAAGCATCAACAGGCCATGCTGAAGCTGATCTGCTTAGGCGACAAACAGCACACGACCGCAGAGCTGTGGCAGGGTATAAGGGACCAGACCGAGCTGTGGCTCTCGCCACTCAACCTACAAACAGGCATGGTTGTGTCTGACAATGGCCATAACTTGGTGGCGGCTTTGGAGCTTGGCAACCTGACACACATTTCATGCCTAGCCCATGTCTTAAACTTAGTGGTTCAGCAGTTTATCAAAACCTACCCCAATTTGCAGGAGTTACTAGCGAAGGCGTGCCGCTTGTGTGCCCATTTCCAAAAGTCATCCACAGCTTCAACCGGTCTGTCAATGCTGCAGCAGCGCTTGCGGCTTCCAGCTCACCGACTGTTGTGTGATGTGAGCACACGGTGAAACCCTACGTTCTACATGTTGGCCAGGCTTTGTGAGCAGCAGAGGGCAGTTGTGGAATACCATATGCAACATGGTCGCCACCTTTCCAGTCAACTGCCACTATTCACAAGTGAGTAGAGGGCATTGATGTCAGACCTATTTGAGGTTTTAAAAAACCTTGATGAATCCACACAGATGGTTCGTTTATTGGCCTATTTCAGTACAAAAATAAAAATATATTGTTGCTTTTATGGGTGTTTTAATTTGCTTTTAATTTATTTAGTTCAATTAAAAGTATGTCAGACAGAGAAGTGCCAGACCATGCACAGAGGAGTGGCAGAGGCCAAAATGTTTCTGGCACAGGCAGAAGTCTCAGTAGAGTCAGGAGGCGTGGCAGCAGGAGTCGCAGCGAGAGGTCTGAGCAGTCGTGTCTTGACCAGCAACCCATCGGTTCTTGATTGGTTAACTCGGTCTTCCACCTCCTCCCAAGGGACATCAGACACCCCCAGCCAACAGTCGGTGGGTTCATCAGAGACAACCATTAGTTGGCATGGCCCAGGAGCAGGCCCTGTGCCCTCACCTGTCCTCAACCTGCCTCTAACCATTGCTGTTCCCTCAGCCACAGAAGAATTGTATGCTGTGGGCTCAGCTCCACTATACAGTGAGGACGAACTACAAGAGGAGAGTCAGCAGCTACTGCCCAGCCAAGATCTGGAGGAGACATCCGCCTCTTCCTCCGCTAGGTGGGCAAGTAGTGATGAGGAGAGTGGCATGTCCTCCTCATTGAACGTTGAGGAGGACATCAGTGACCAGCAGACACTACTCAATGCTGATGAAGCCGATCACACTTGGGAGCCGGGTGCAGAAGGATTCATCATCATCAGGAGAAGAGGGTGGCAGCTTGCCTGTGAGGCAGCGGCTGAGCTAGCAAGGTGGTAGCATGGCTGGGAGTCAGCAGGGTGGCAGCAGTGGGAGGTTGGGAGCCAAACATGCTCGAGGTAGACCACCTGCTTTACAGCAGTCTACCTGGCCAGGAAGTAGTAGTGCAGGGGTTGACAGAGGCAGCGGCGGTAGCAGTCAGTCAGTGCGGACTTTTGTGGGGGGAAATCACCTACTCTGTGGTTTGACAGCTTTTTGTTAAGCTGCCGGAGGAGGTGGACGTGGCCATACAGTATATAGAATATGTGGACAGGAGCTGAAGCTTGGCCAAGGTGCCAATTTTGGCACCACGGCTCTGCGTCAACATATGCAGCGTTGCCATACAGTGGCCTGGGAGAACTGTGGCTCCGATGTGGTGGTCCAGCTCTGTGCCCTACACAGGGATTAATACAAAGTGGTCTGTCTCCTATGGATCCCTTCAGCATCAGACTACAGTCCCTGCCATGTCTGTGCAGTCTCCCTATGCTGTCCTACAATGTGTAAAAAATCTCCTTAAGATCTCTCTATGCTCTCCCTGCACTCTCCCTATCAAATATTTCTCACAGTGAAATGGCGGAGACCGCAAGGGATGAGGCTTTTAAAGGGCTGTGACATCACAGGGGATGGCCATCTGCTGATTGGCTGGCTGCACAGCATTATGGGTCATATCACGTTCCTGGGCTTCTTACTTTCCCTTTGCAACTTGTGTAGCTGCCATTTTAGGGGGGAAAAAATGATTACCACAAAGCACAAGAAAATTTGTATTCATTGCGAATCAGATTTTTTATAAACTTCTGGTGAAATTCCACTTCGGATGCTTTGATTTGCTCAAAGATAGTGACTGTCATTAATATTTGAAGTCCTGTCAGGATTAATTAGTCAAGCTTAGCACACAAGAATTCAGAAAAAGATGTAAAAGAAACAAGCATGGTTCAAAACTGAGAAGGACAGAAGCCAAACGCAATGCTAGGGGGCATACCTGTAAAATAATAAATGAAGTCAAAGTAGCTACAATGTGGAAACAGAGTACAATCAAAATTATGTATAGAAGGGCCACAAACTAGTCAAACATAAGTAAACTATGAATAAGTAATAGCAGTATTACAGCAGGATACAGGGTATAAACCTCTATAATTGGCTCCAGCAGCCGGACAAATTACGGTATAAATAGGATGTTCAAAGTTATGAGCACATTACATGTACCGTCCAGTAGTGTTGATTGCTAATATTCTAATCGCAAATTTTTATCGCGAATATCGGCACACATGGTGCTATATCTTCATAATCGTGAATATTCTAGATTTTTTTTCATCAGTACCCTCACTGCTTCTTGCTTGTGGGCCAATGAGAAGGCTGCAATATCTTTGTCTGAGCTTAGCAACATCCCTAGCAACCAATAGGAAATTTGCCTACCCTCACTATATAGGAAACTCCCCAGCAACCATTTTCTGCAGATTTTTGCAGTACTGAGAGAGAGAGAGAGGTGTCATTGCTGTGCTCTGTGCTTTGCTGAGTCATCGGGATTCTTATTCAACTACATTAGATAGTTAGTTAGCTCATACATATAATAAAGATATTTAGTGGGATATAGTCAGTGTAGGTTAGATAGTGATATAGTGTAGCTGATTGAGGTTCCAGTGCAAGGTGTTAGGTAGTTTGATAGGAATTATTGTGCTGTGATAGGGTTTCTGTCTTTGTCTTTCATCTTTAAAAAAAAAAAAAAAAGTTACCAGGAGTAGTGTTGAGTGAACAGGTCGAGAATAGTTCGGGTTCGTACCGAATTTTGGGGTGTTCGGGACACAGACCCGAACATTTTCAAAAAAGTTCGGGTTCGGGTTCGTTGTTCGGCAATTTCTTCCCGCTTTCTGAAGGGCTACACAGCAGCCAATCAGCTAGCCTTTTACTTCTTGCCATAAGAGCCCATCACAGCCATGCCTACTAATGGCATGGCTGTGATTGGCCAAGTGCAGCATGTGACCCAGCCTCTATTTAACCACGTCAGCCCCCCTAGCTTAAACACCCTTAATGACCAGGCCACTTTTTACAATTCCGCACTACACTACTTTCACCGTTTATTGCTCCGTCATGCAACTTACCACCCAAATGAATTTTGCCTCCTTTTCTTCTCACTAATAGAGCTTTCATTTGGTGGTATTTCATTGTTGCTGACATTTTTTATTTTTTTGCTATTAATAAAAATTTAACGACATTTTTGCAAAAAAATGACATTTTCACTTTCTGTTGTAAAATTTTTCAAAAAAACTACATTTCTATATACATTTTTCTCTAAATTTATTGTTCTACATGTCTTTGATAAAAAAAGTCCAATAAGTGTATATTTATTGGTTTGGGTAAAAGTTATAGCGTTTACAAACTATGGTGCAAAAAAGTGAATTTCGGCATTTTGAAGCAGCTCTGACTTTCTGAGCACCTGTCGTGTTTCTTCAGGTGCTAGAATGTCAGGATAGTATAAATACCCCCCAAATGACACCATTTTAGAAAGAAGACACCCCAAAGTATTCGCAGAGGGGCATGGTGAGTTCATGTATCATTTCATTTTTTTTCACAAGTTAGCAGAAAATGACACTTTCTGAGGAAAAAAATAAAAATAATAAAGTTTCCATTTCTGCTAACTTCTGGCAAAAAAAAATAAAATCTCCCACGGACTCACTATGCCACTCAGTGAATACCTTGGGGTGTCTACTTTCCGAAATGGGGTCATTTGTGGGGCGTGTTTACTGTTCTGGCATTTTGGGCGGGGCTAAATTGTGAGCAGTCCTGTAAAAGCTAAAGGTACTCGTTGGAATTTAGGTCCCCTTTGCGCACCCAGGCTGCAAAAAAGTGTCACTCATGTGGTATCGCCGTACTCAGAAGAAGTAGGGCAATGTGTTTTGGGGTGTATTTTTACATATACCCATGTTGGAGTGAGAGAAATATCTCTGTAAACTGACAACTTTGTATAAATTTTTTTAAAAGTTGTCGTTTACAGCGATATTTCTCACACAAAGTATGGGTATATATAAAAATACACCCCAAAACTATGCCCTACTTCTCCTGAGTACGGCAATACCACATGTGTGACACTTTTGCAGCCATGATCGCAAAGGGCCCTAAAACCAATGAGTACCTTTAGAATTTCTGAGGCCATTTTTACACATTTGGATTCCAGACTTGCCAGGACAGTATAAATACCCCACATGTGACCCCATTTTAGAAAGAAGACACCCCAAGGTATTCTGTGAGGGGTATGGTGAGTTCATGTAAAATTTTATTTTTGTAACAAGTTAGTGAAATAAGAGACTTTGTAAAAAAAAAAATATATATATCAATTTCCGCTAACTTGTGCCAAAAAAATAAAAATTCTGTGAACTCGCCATGCCCCTCACGGAATACCTTGGGGTGTCTTCTTTCCAAAATGGGGTCACATGTGGGGTATTTATACTGACCTGGCATTTTAGGGGCCCTAAAGCGTGAGAATCCAAATGCGTAAAAATGCCCTGTGAAATCCTAAAGGTACTCATTGGTTTTAGGGCCCTTTGCGCATCTTGGCTGCAAAAAGTGTCACTCATGTGGTATCGCCGTACTCAGGAGAAGTAGGGCAATGTGTTTTGGGGTGTATTTTTATATATACCCATACTGTGTGTGAGAAATATCGCTGTAAACGACAACTTTTTACATTTTTTATTCAAAGTTGTCAATTTACAGAGATATTTCTCTCACCAGCATGGGTATATGTAAAATACACCCAACACATTGCCCTACTTCTCCTGATGCGATACCACATGTGTGCCACTTTTTGCAGCCAAGATCGCAAAGGGCCCTAAAACCAATGAGTACCTTTAGAGATGGCATTTTTACGCATTTTTCTTCTCACGCTTTAGGGCCCCTAAAATGCCAGGGCAGTATAAATACCCACATGTGACCCCATTTTGGAAGAAGACACCCCAAGGTATTCCATGAGGGGCATGGCGAGTTCATAGAAGATTTTTTTGGCACAAGTTAGCGGAAATTGATTTTTATAGTTTTTTCTCATAAAGTCTCCCTTTCTGCTAACTTTTGACAAAAAGTTAAATTTTCACGGACTCACTATGCCCCTCAGTGAATACCTTGGGGTGTCTTCTTTCCAAAATGGGGTCATTTGTGGAGTGTTTGTACTGTTCTGGCATTTTGGGCGAGGCGAAACTGTGAGCAGCCATGTAAAAGCTAAAGGTACTCGTTGGAATTTGGGCCCCTTGCGCACCCAGGCTGCAAAAAGTGTCACTCATGTGGTATCGCCGTATTTAGGAGAAGTAGGGCAATGTGTTTTGGGGTGTATTTTTACATATACCCATACTGTGTGTGAAAAATATCGCTGTAAATTGACAACTTTGTATAAATTTTTTTTTAAAAGTTGTCATTTACAGAGATATTTCTCATACAAAGTATGAGTATATGTAAAAATACACCCCAAAACACATTGCCCTACTTCTTCTGAGTACGGCGATACCACATGTGTGCCACTTTTTTGCAGCCAAGATGCGCAAAGGGGCCCAAATTCCAATGAATACCTTTAGGATTTTACAGGGCATTTTTACGCATTTGGATTCTCACGCTTTAGGACCCCTAAAATGCCAGGGCAGTATAAATACCCCACAAGTGACCCCATTGTGGAAAGAAGACACCCCAAGGTATTCCGTGAGGGGCATGACGAGTTCACAGAAAAAATAAAAAATTTGGCACAAGTTAGCGGAAATTGATTTTTATTTATATTTTTACAAAGTCTCATATTCCACTAACTTGTGACAAAAAAATAAAATTTTGCATGAACTCCCCATACCCCTCAGCGAATACCTTGGGGTGTCTTCTTTCTAAAATGGGGTCACATGTGAGGTTTTTGTACTGCTCTGGCATTTTAGGGGTCTCCGCAATCATTACACGTATGGCCAGCATTAGGAGTTTCTGCGATTCTCCGTATATTGAGCATATGGGTAATGAGATTTTTTTTTTCCGTTCAGCCTCTGGGCTGAAAAAAGAAAAAAAATGAACGGCACAGATTTTTTCATTCGCATCAATCAATGTGGATGAAAAAATCTCTGCCAAAATCAGTGACTGCGGTGCGGTGGGCTGGGCGCTAGCTACCTAACAAGTAGCTAACTAACTGGCGGTGATAAGGGACCCTTATGCCCCATTCACACGTCCGAAATTCTGTTTGCGGAGCGGAATTGCGGACCCATTCATTTCTATGGGTACAGACTTTGTCCCGCTCGGATCCGAATTGCGGATCCGCACTTACAGTCTGCACTTCCGTTCCGCAAAAATATAGAACATGTCCTTTTCTTGTCCGCAGTTGCGTACAAGAAAAGCATTTTCTATATAGTTCTGGCAATGTGCGGATCTGCAAAATGCGGAAAGCACATTGCCGGTGTCCGTGTTTTGCGGATCCGCGTCGCGGATCCGCGGATCCGCAAACACATATGGACATGTGAATAGAGGCCTTACAGGGGGTGATCAGTGACAGGGGGTGATCAGGAAGTCTATATGGGGTGATCAGGGGTTAACAAAGGGTTAATAGTGGTTATAAAGTGAGGGGGTGGGGGGTTAGTGTAGTGTTTGGTGCAACTTTACATTGTTACCTGGTCCTCTGGTGGTCGATCCCAGTAAATGGGACCACCAGAGGACCAGGTATTAAGTATATCAGACGCTGTTAACAACACAGCGTCTGATATACCACTGATCTAATTTATTTTACATTTACAGCCTGCCAGCGATTGATCATCGCTGGCAGGCTGTAGCTCTAACTGCAGAGCCGCGCTCTGCTGTGAACGCGCGCGCGCGTGCACGCGTTCACAGCAGATCTCGGCTCTCGCGAGATGACGCACGGATGCGTCCAGGAGGAATAAACCTGCCGCCTGGACGCATCCGTGCGTTCGGCGGTCGGGAACAGGTTAAGCTGGAGTCACGTACACGGGCGTAGGAACCGGGGGGGACGGGGGGGACAAATCCCCCCCAGGAAATAATGCGGGGGGGACATGTATGTAAAAATCCCCCCCAGCGGCAGCACAATGTGTGCGGCCGTTGCGGGGCACAGGGAGATGAACGCTTCCATTGTGGAAGCGTTCATCTCCATAGTCATCTGTATCGCTGTCCCCAGGACAGCGATACAGATGGCTGTGCTGCGGAGCAGGAGAGGGAGGCGTCTCCCTTCCCTGCTCCTCTGATAGGCTGCCGGCACTAGGCCGGCAGCCTATCAGATGTTGGTACAGGCGGCGCGATGGCGTCATCGCGCCGTCTGTGAGCCGTCACAGCGGGACACAGGCCGGAAGAGGCCTGCATCGCATCGCTGTGACGGATGGAGGTAAGTATAAGTGTTTTGTGTGTGTGTGTGTGTGTGTGTTTTTTTTTAACTGGACCCACTGGCTCAATAGGGGGGGGGGGGATCGCAGAGAGAGATTTTTGGCACTTAGGGGGGGGGGGCGGAAAACTATGTGGGCGTGGCTTGAGGGTGGGCGGGGACACGGGCCCCATAAGTGCTGTCCCCCCCAGATTTTTGGGGCTTCCTACGCCCTTGGTCACGTAGCGCCGCACGTCACACTGCTCTGATTAGTGTAGGGAGAGGACGCAGCTGCTGTGAGGGCGAGATTAGGCAGGGAAAAGTCTGCAAAAGCACCTAATGAAGTGATCGATCTACAGCTGTGAATGATTGAACTTCTGCTAGTTACTTGCTCACTGGTTTTTAGGCTGCACAGAGCGTTTTTCTGTCACTTATTTTCTGCGGTGATCGGCGGCCATTTTGTGACTTGTGGTGCACCAGAACAAGCTGCCACCAAGTCCATCAATCCATCAATACTAGTTTTCTTTTGCTATATCCTACATCAGGGGCTTGGCTGTGCTTATTGTCACCCCTAGAAACACAAGATAGCAGTTTCTATATTTTATTAAGGGGTTAAATACAATTGCCAAAATACCAATCCCCTAAATCTGGTGTTCCAGCTTTAGCTAGCCAAGTATAATACTGTCTGCTGTTTGGCAAAGGATAGATTATTTTCTGTGGTGAAATTCAATTGCAAAATAGCAATCCCCTAAATCTGGTGTCCCAGCACTGGCTGGCAAGCTATAATAGTGTCCGCCAAAACATATATTTTGTTCTGGGGTGAAATTCAATTGCCAAAATAGCAATACCATAAATCTGGTGTCACAGCTCTGGCTGGCAAACCATAATAGTGTCCGCAAAAACATATATTTTATTCTGGGGTGAAATTCAATTGCCAAAATAGCAATACCATAAATCAGTGGTTTCAGCTGTGGCTGGACAAGTTTCATAGTATCCTGCAAAGGATATATTTTGTTCTGGGGTGAAATTCAATTGCCAAAATAGCAATACCCTGAATCTGCTGTTCCAGCTGTTGCAGGCCTAGTTTAAATCTGTCCGTAACAGGGTATATTTTGTTCTGGGGTGAAATTCAATTGCCAAAATAGCAATACCATAAATCAGTGGTTTCAGCTGTGGCTGGCAAACTATAATAGTGTCCGCCAAAACATATATTTTGTTATGGGGTGAAATTCAACTGCCAAAATAGCAATCCACTAAATCTGGTGTCCCAGCACTGCCTGGCAAACTATAATAGTGTCCGCCAAAACATATATTTTGTTTTGCGGTGAAATTCAATTGCCAAAATAGCAATACCATAAATCAGTGGTTACAGCTGTGGCTGGCCAAGCTTCATAGTGTCCTGCAAAGGATATATTTTGTTCTGGGGTTAAATTCAATTGCCAAAATAGCAATACCCTGAATCTGGTGTTCCAGCTGTTGCAGGCCTAGTTTAAATCTGTCCGTAACAGGGTATATTTTGTTCTGGGGTGAAATTCAATTGCCAAAATAGTAATATCATAAATTAGTGGTTTCAGCTGTGGCTGGCCAAGTTTCATAGTGTCCTGCAAAGGATATATTTTGTTCTGGGGTGAAATTCAATTGCCAAAATAGCAATACCATAAATCTGGTGTCACCGCTGTGGCTGGCAAACTATAATAGTGTCCGCAAAATCATATATTTTGTTCTGAGGTGAAATTCAATTGCCAAAATAGCAATACCATAAATCAGTGGTTTCAGCTGTGGCTGGACAAGTTTCATAGTATCCTGCAAAGGATATATTTTGTTCTGGGGTGAAATTCAATTGCCAAAATAGCAATACCCTGAATCTGCTGTTCCAGCTGTTGCAGGCCTAGTTTAAATCTGTCCGTAACAGGGTATATTTTGTTCTGGGGTGAAATTCAATTGCCAAAATAGCAATACCATAAATCAGTGGTTTCAGCTGTGGCTGGCAAACTATAATAGTGTCCGCCAAAACATATATTTTGTTCTGGGGTGAAATTCAACTGCCAAAATAGCAATCCCCTAAATCTGGTGTCCCAGCACTGGCTGGCAAACTATAATAGTGTCCGCCAAAACATATATTTTGTTCTGCGGTGAAATTCAATTGCCAAAATAGCAATACCATAAATCAGTGGTTACAGCTGTGGCTGGCCAAGCTTCATAGTGTCCTGCAAAGGATATATTTTGTTCTGGGGTTAAATTCAATTGCCAAAATAGCAATACCCTGAATCTGGTGTTCCAGCTGTTGCAGGCCTAGTTTAAATCTGTCCGTAACAGGGTATATTTTGTTCTGGGGTGAAATTCAATTGCCAAAATAGCAATACCATAAATCTGGTGTCACAGCTCTGGCTGGCAAACTATAATAGTGTCCGCAAAAACATATATTTTATTCTGGGGTGAAATTCAATTGCCAAAATAGCAATACCATAAATCAGTGGTTTCAGCTGTGGCTGGCCAAGTTTCATAGTGTCCTGCAAAGGATATATTTTGTTCTGGGGTGAAATTCAATTGCCAAAATAGCAATACCAAAAATCTGGTGTCACCGCTGTGGCTGGCAAACTATAATAGTGTCCGCAAAATCATATATTTTGTTCTGGAGTGAAATTCAATTGCCAAAATAGCAATACCATAAATCAGTGGTTTCAGCTGTGGCTGGCAAACTATAATAGTGTCCGCAAAAACATATATTTTGTTCTGGGGTGAAATTCATTAGCCAAAATAGCAATACCATAAATCAGTGGTTTCAGCTGTGGCTGGCCAAGTTTCATAGTGTCCTGCAAATTATATATTTTGTTCTGGGGTGAAATTCAATTGCCAAAATAGCAATACCCTGAATCTGGTGTTCCAGCTGTTGCAGGTCTAGTTTAAATCTGTCCATAAAAGGATACCTTTCATCCAGGGCCTAAATACTTACCCTAAAAGAGATATTCCCCTAAATCAGTGGTTACTGCTTTGCCTGGATTAGTGTAATACACTACATAAATAAATAGGCAGATAGTGCTAGGTGCCTGTAAAAAATGTCCTGAATTTGAAATCAATACATTGGGCAAAATATTTTTTTTCTTTTTGTGGTGCTTGGTGAACGGTAACAATGAGGAAAACGTCTAGTAAGGGACGCGGACGCAGTCGTGGTGGTGTTAGTGTACCCTCTGGTGCTGGGAGAGGACGTGGCCATTCTGACACAGTCACACATCCTAGTGAACCAACTACCTCAGGTTCCAGTAAACGCCAGAATTTACAGCGATATTTGTTGGGGCCCAATGCCGTTCTAAGGATGGTAAGGCCTGAGAAGGTACCGGCGCTAGTCAATTGGGTGGCCGACAGTGGATCCAGCACGTTCACAACATTATCTCCCACCCAGTCTTCTGCAGAAAGTGCACAGGTGGCGCCTGAAAACCATGTCCATCAGTCTGTCACATCACCCCCATGCATATCAGGGAAACTGTCTGAGCCTCAAGTTATGCAGCAGTCTCTTATGCTGTTTGAAGACACTGCTGGCAAGGTTTCCCAAGGGAATCCACCAAGCCCTTCCTCAGTGGTGGAAGACATAGAATGCACTGATGCACAACCACAGATTTTTCCTGATGATGAGGCCATGGGAATACCATCTCATCGCAGTCCGCACATCTCTGATGATGACGAAACACACGTGCCAACTGCTGCGTCTTTCTGCAGTGTGCAGACCGAACAGGAGGTCAGGGAGGAAGACTGTGTGGAAGTTGATGCAGGGGACGATGAGGTCCTAGACCCCACATGGAATAAAGGTCGTGCCACTGACTTTCATAGTTCAGAGGAAGAGGCAGTGGTGAGACCAAGCCAAAAGCGTAGCAAAAGAGGGAGCAGGGGGATAAAGCAGAACAGCCGCCAACAAAAGAGTCCGCCTGCTACTGGCCACCGCCACCAGGGACCGAGCACCCCAAAGGCAGCTTCAAGGAGTTCCCTGGCATGGCACTTCTTTAAACAATGTGCTGACGACAAGACCCGAGTGGTTTGCACGCTGTTCCATCAGAACCTGAAGCGAGGCATTAACGTTCTGAACCTTAGCACAACCTGCATGACCAGGCATCTACATGCAAAGCATGAACTGCAGTGGAGTAAACACCTTAAATACAAGGAACTCACTCTGGCTCCCCCTGCTCCTTCTTCTGCTGCTGCCTTGGCCTCTTCTCCCGCCTCGGGAGGAATGTTGGCACCTGCCGCCCACCAAACAGAGGATGTGCCACCGACAACACCACCTGCGTCACAAATCATCTCCACCATGTCACATGGCAGCGTTCAGCTCTCCATCTCACAAGCCCTGGGCCTGAATGCAAGCATTTCTAAACTACTGGCCTTTGAAATGCTGTCATTCAGGCTGGTGGACACAGACAGCTTCAAACAGCTGATGTCCATGGCTGTCCCACAGTATGTTGTTCCCAGCCGCCACTACTTCTCCAAGACAGCCGTGCGTTCCCTGCACAACCAATTATGCGATAAATTCAAGTGTGCACTGCGCAACGCCATCTGTGGCAAGGCCCACCTAACCACATATACGTGGACCAGTAAGCACGGCCAGGGACGCTATATCTCCCTAACTGCACACTGGGTAAATACAGGGGCGGCTGGGCCGCAGGCGGAGAGTTCCTTGGCGCACGTCCTTCCGCTGCCAAGGATCGCAGGGCATCATTCTTTGCCTCCTGTAGCCTCCTCCTCCTACTCGGCTTCCTCCTCCTCTGCTTCCACCAGCTCATCCAGTCAGCCACACACCTTCACCACCAACTACAGCACAGCCCGGGGTAAACGTCAGCAGGCCATTCTGAAACTCATATGTTTGAGGGACTGGCCCCACACAGCGCAGGAGTTGTGGCAGGGTATTGAACAACAGACCGACGAGTGGTTTCTGCCATGGGCCTCAAGCCCGGCCTGGTGGTGTGTGATAATGGGCGAAATCTCATCGCAGCTCTGGGACTAGCCGGTTTGACGCACATCCCTTGCCTGGCGCATGTGCTGAATTTGGTGGTGCAGAAGTTCATTCACAACTACCCCGACATGTCAGAGCTGCTGCATAAAGTGCGCGCTTCCAGAGTTCACATCCTGCCGCTGCTCGCCGGTCTGCGCTACAGCGGAACTTCGGCCTTCCCGCTCACTGCCTCATATGCAACGTGCCCACCAGGTGGAACTCTACCTTGCACATGCTGGAGAGACTGTGCGAGCAGCAGCAGGCCATAGTGGAGTTTCAGCTGCAGCACGCACGCGTCAGTCGCACTGCGGAACAGCACCACTTCACCACCAATGATTGGGCCTCCATGCGAGACCTGTGTGCCCTGTTGCGCTGTTTCGAGTACTCCACCAACAGGGCCAGGGCGATGACACCGTTATCAGCGTTACAATACCACTTCTATGTCTCCTTGAGAAAACGCTTAGGGCGATGATGGAAGAGGAGGTGGCCCAGGAGGAGGAGGAGGATGAGGGGTCATTTTTAGCACTTTCAGGCCAGTCTGTTAGAAGTGGCTCAGAGGGAGTTTTTTTGCAACAGCAGCGGCCAGGTACAAATGTGGCCAGCCAGAGCCCACTACTGGAGGACGAGGAGGATGAGGAGGATGAGGATGAAGCAGGTTCACAGCGGGGTGGCACCCGACACAGCTCAGGCCCATCACTGGTGCATGGCTGGGGGGATACGGAGGACGATGACGATACTCTTCCCACAGAGGACAGCTTGTCCTTACCTCTGGGGAGCCTGGCACACATGAGCGACTACATGCTGCAGTGCTTGTCCACATTTTAACGTGTGCGGACTACTGGGTTGCCACCCTGCTGGATCCCCGGTACAAAGACAATGTGCCCACCTTACTTCCTGCACTGGAGCGTGATAGGAAGATGCGCGAGTACAAGCGCACGCTGGTAGACGCGCTCCTGAGAGCATTCCAAAATGTCACAGGGGAACAGGTGTAAGCCCAAGGCGAAGGCAGAGGAGGAGCAAGAGGTCGCCAACGCAGCAGTGTCACGGCCAGCTCCTCTGAGGGCAGGGTTAGCATGGCAGAAATGTGGAAAAGTTTTGTCTGCACGCCACAGCTAACTGCACCACCACCTGATATGGAACGTGTTAGCAGGAGGCAGCATTTCACTAACATGGTTGAACAGTACGTCTGCACACCCCTCCACGTACTGACTGATGGTTCGGCCCCATTCAACTTCCGGGTCTCCAAATTGTCCACGTGGCCAGAGTTAGCATTTTATGCCTTGGAGGTGCTGGCCTTCCCGGCGGCCATCGTTTTTTGTCTGAATGTGTATTCAGCACGGCAGGGGGCGTCATTACTGACAAACGTAGCCGCCTGTCCACAGCCAACGTGGACAAGCTGACGTTCATAAAAATGAACCAGGCATGGATCCCACAGGACCTGTGCCTCCCTTGTGCAGAATAGACATTTATAACTGTCTCCCCCTCAACCATGTATTCTTGTACTCCGAGGCACTTCTTTATTGAATCCTCATTTTTTTAACTTTACCATGATCTTGCGGTACAACCCAAAGTTGAATGAACCTCTCCTCTGTCTGGGTGCTGGGCCGAAATAACTGAAAGTGGCCTCTCTCCAATTGATATTGGTTAATTTTTATTTATTTTATTTTATTTTAATTCATTTCCCTATCCACATTTGTTTGCAGGACATTTACCTACAAACCAGATTCCAAAAAAGTTGGGACACTAAACAAATTGTGAATAAAAACTGAATGCAATGATGTGGAGATGGCAAATGTCAATATTTTATTTGTAATAGAACGTAGATGACAGATCAAACGTTTAATCCGAGTAAATGTATCATTTTAATGGAAAAATATTTTGATTCAAAATTTCACGGTGTCAACAAATCCAAAAAAAGTTGGGACAAGTAGCAATAAGAGGCTGGAAAAAGTAAATTTGAGCATAACGAAGAGCTGGAAGACCAATTAACACTAATTAGGTCAATTGGCAACATGATTGGGTATAAAAATAGCTTCTCAGGCAGTGTCTCTCAGAAGCCAAGATGGGTAGAGGATCACCAAATCACACAATGTTGCACAGAAAGATAGTGGAGCAATATCAGAAAGGTGTTACCCAGCAAAAAATTGCAAAGACTTTTCATCTATCATTATCAACTGTGCATAACATCATCCGAAGATCCAGAGAATCTGGAACAATCTCTGTGCGTAAGGGTCAAGGCCGTAAAACCATACTGGATGCTCGTGATCTCCGGGCCCTTAAACGACACTGCACCACAAACAGGAATGCTACTGTAAAGGAAATCACAGAATGGGCTCAGGAATACTTCCAGAAACCATTGTCAGTGAACACAATCCACCGTGCCATCCGGTACCAGGTACCATCAATGCAGAAAAATATATTCAGGTTCTAGAACAACATATGCTCCCATCCAGACGTCATCTCTTTCAGGGAAGACCCTGCATTTTTCAACAAGATAATGCCAGACCACATTCTGCATCAATCCCAACATCATGGCTGCTTAGGAGAAGGATCCGGTACTGAAATGGCCAGTCTGCAGTCCAGATCTTTCACCTATAGAGAACATTTGGCGCATCATAAAGAGGAAGGTGCAACAAAGAAGGCCCAAGACGATTGAACAGCTAGAGGCCTGTATTAGACAAGAATGGGAGAGCATTCCTATTTCTAAACTTGAGAAACTGGTCTCCTCGGTCCCCAGACGTCTGTTGAGTGTTGTCAGAAGAAGGGGAGATGCCACACAGTGGTGAAAATGGCCTTGTCCCAACTTTTTTGGGATTTGTTGACACCATGCAATTCTGAATCAACATATTTTTCCCTTAAAATGGTACATTTTCTCAGTTTAAACTTTTGTTCCGTGATTTATGTTCTATTCTGAATAAAATATTAGAAGTTGGCACCTCCACATTATTGCATTCACTTTTTATTCACTATTTGTATAGTGTCCCAACTTTTTTGGAATCCGGTTTGTACATTTTGCTGCCTTTTGCAACCCCTGAGTTCTTCCTCACAGTCACGAAAGTTGCTGCCAACCATTTTCTCCAGTCTTTGAAAACTTCTAGCAGCTTAAAAAATGTAGCAAAAGTGAGCCACGCCTGTATTGAGCACGCAATACGCGCATATTACATTGCCGATTTTCGCAATCAAGAAAATAATGACTGGAGATCATGAATTCTAGAATTTGTGACTTTTTGGCGAATATTAGGCCAAAAATTTGCAAAATATCGCGAAAATGAATGTTGCCTATGCTGCTCATCACTACCGTCCAGTACCCTGACTTGTTCGGCTACTGAAAATTAGGACCTAAAGCCATAAATGGAGCAAGGCAAAATAAGTCTATTACAGAAGAACAATATTGAACAGTAGTCAAGCAAAGTACGCACAGGCAAAGCTTTCTCTATAGTCTGCCTTTGTATATGTTGTAATAGAGTTCAATTATTGCATTCTAAAGTAATTAATCATTTGACCTGCTGTTAAAAGCAAGTGACAACTAATATCAGTTAACATGTTTTCTTACAGACGGAGAGCACATTGTGTGAACAGCCTCAAATGAAAACCAATCAGGCAGATTTACTATAGTCTTTGTTACAAAGTGAGTAAAATAAATCAAAAATAAAGGTGCTTGCTCTAACTTGAAAGTCAATCTGTTACCTCCTGTTTTTTTTTTTTTTTTTTTTATGGTTGTGGAGGGGGCAGGCGGACTGTTGTTTTGCAGCCTAAAGAATGCTTGTGTCAAATTTACCTCTCGGTCTTAAGTTTGTATCACGCAGCAATTATTTAAATGCCTACAAGTGAACAGATGTGTTTTCACTGAACATCTGTAGTATAATTATTCTCAATTTATATGCTTCCAGAAATTATAAACTACTTGTTTTTTTGACCGAAATTACTGCTTGGTTTGCAATTGTGAAATAGACCCCCAATGCAAACCGACTTCGGAGTCCCTAAAATTAATCTTTATTAAAGCTATCACTTTGCCAATAGCAAATAGTAACAATATTTTACATTTCCCTGCAAGATAAGACTGTGAACATAAAACTCTATTATCTCACAATTTTTATTGAATTTTATTTTCATTGCTTTCATCCCACTTTGATTTGTAAGATGAATTGTATAATTCCCATTCTTATTTATGAACCATTTTCTGGGAGCAGATTTGTATCAGCAATACTGCCAGAAATCAAGCAGAAGCATGGAGAGCATGTCTGTAATTGCATTTTACACAAATTTTCTCTAGGCTTTCCGCCAAATGAAAGCCACCGTTCTAATGCATACCAGGTCTATGAGGACTATATGTTTTTATTAAAATACAGTGCGTTCAGAGAATCTTCAGACCCATTCACTTTTTTTTACATTTTGCTGTTGCGGGCTTGTGATAAAAAAAATTAAAATAAAATATTCCCCATTAATCTTCACTCAAACTCCCTTAAAGGGTTTCTGTCACTACATTTTTTACTATTAAACAGGCTGACATCATGCATGTACAAATGTCACCTGAATTTAACCCTGTTATTTATTTTTTCCAGTGTGTCCCCGTTTTTTTGTGCAATTTCAACTTTTATTATATGCTAATTAGCCTCTAGGAGCAGAGGGGGCGTTGAACCTGATCCTAGAGGCTCATTTTACCCACCTCATTTCACGCCTTTTATCCTCTTGATTGACAGAGCCAGGCCAGCATTGGTGTCCTGCAGCCAGTACTGTCTGCCGAGGAAATCTCGCGCCTGCGCCATCCTGTTTAGAATTTGGCGCAGGCGCAGTAAATGAAGGACACTCGCCAGCTGCCCGCTTCCTCACTGCCCCTGCACACATTACATCACAGTGCTCCCCGGAAGAGAAGTCAGCTGGCATCAGCCCAGTGAGGAAGCGCCTTTCACTCACTGCGCCTGTGCCGAATTCTAAACAGGACTGTGCAGGCGCGAGTTTTCCTCGGCAGACAGGGTCGGCAGGAGGATACCAATGCAGGCCTGGCCCTGTCAATCAAAAGGATAAGAGCGTGAAATGAGGTGGGCGAAATGAGACTCTGGGAGCACTAATTAGCATATAATAGAAGTTGAAATTACATAAAAAAACTGAGGCACACTGGAAAAAATAAATAACAGGGTTAAATTCAGGTGACATTTGCACATGCATAATGTCAGTCTGTTTAATAGTGAAAAATGTGGTGACAGAAACCCTTTAATGAAAAAGCAAAAACAGAATGTTAGAAAGGTTTGCAAATGTATTCACAAGGAAAAACTAACATGTTTCATGGACATTAGTATTAAGACCCTTTGCTATGACAATTGAAATTTGGCTCTGGGGACTCCCATTTCTCTTGATCATCTTTAAGATGTTTATACATCTTTAAATGGAGTCCACCTGTGGTAAATTCTTGTTGATTGGACATGATTTGGAAAGATACACTCCAGTCTCACAGCTGACAAAGCATATCAGAGCAAAAACCAAGGCATGGCAAATAAAGGACTGCCTGTAGAGCACAGAGACTAGATTGTGGGAAGGAACAGATCTGGAAAAGAGTACAACATTTTTTGTTGCACTGAAAGTTTACAAGAGCACAGCGGCCTCCATAATTCTTAAATGAAGAAGTCTGTAACAACCAGGACTCTTCATAAACCTGGTCTCCCCCACCAAACTAATAATCGGGGGATTTAATATATGAATTAACAGTAAACATGTACAATTATTAATGTGTTCTATGTGTTTGTGCTACATAAATATAATTATTTAATGTGTTTAATAAAGACATCAAACTATAAAATGGATAAAAATAAAACTCTTTATTTCGACACAGAGAACTCATAGGATATATTTTTTTTACGCAAATAACATAAATAAAATATATAAAGGAAAGTTTACAAATTAAAAAAACAGCTTGGGGAAACTGGTGGACCAGAAACTGCGGCCCATGGTCAGACGTTTGGGAAGGGGGGGACAGAATGCTGAGAGGGGCCAGCTTTTGAGGAGGAAGGGCCAAGCTGGCCATATGAAGTCTCGCCATATGGTTGCCCATATGGGCGACTTTGTGGCCCATGATGTTAAACATAAGTTGGTCCCGGAAAAGATACAACCTTTTTTTAGTTGCCCCGGACCCACTGCGGCCTTGCTGCTGTATTTCTTTGGGGAACTGGTCCCGGCAGCTCCGCCAGCGATTCTTGATTTCATCCACTTAAAAAAATATAACAAACAAACATTTACCAAACAATATAATCTTACAGAGGACAGCTTATGCCATGTGATATGCTAGGGAGGACAGCTTATGCCATGTGCTATGCTAGGGAGGACAGCTAGGATCAAACATGTATAGATTGGCCACTTACCCAACCTCTGGCAACTGTGGACTTGACTCTTCTTCCATATTGGCGAAAAAAGATCCTGGGCTATTTCTAGCCATGTGGTGTCCTTTTTGTACCGGTCGTGGTAATCCCCCGACCTGGTGTCCCAAAGACAGGGCCTCTCCTCCACAAGAGTAATCATCCTCTTGACATCAATGGCTTTTGGTGCCTTCCGCATTTTGAAAAAATTGCTCCGCAAGGGCAGAAAGTGTGCTAATCTCTTCTCCCATGCACTGTCTAGAGAAACACACTTGAGAAACTGAACTTCCTGTCTTTTAAACCCTTCACAGTTGCTAAGTTACTTGCGCTTTAAACGCAATGCGTTTTTCACGCAGTCCCATTCACTTCTATGGGGCCTGTGTTACGTGAAAAACGCAGATTATAGAACATGCAGAAGTGATGTGTGAAAAAAAATTCTCATGTACACAGACCCATTGAAATGAATCGGTCAGTATTCAGTGTGGGTGCAATGCGTTCACGTCACGCATTGCACCCGCGTGGAAAACTCTCTCGTGTGAAAGGGGATTTAGGGTACGGCCATGCTGTGGTGAAGAACCTAAAACAGGGGCTGTTGCTGGTATGGGGTTTGGCTGGTTAGGTTGCGGGAAAATATGCATGTCCTGGCCTGCAACTGCCTGCAGTTTATTTGACACTAAACACAGAATATTAATCAGCTCTGGCATACCCACTTCTCCAACCCCACCGCTCTACTGCCCTACAGGTGGGATCTCTTCTTCTGCCATTTGATTTCCATCTTTTTCCACATCTTAAAATATTGATGAGAATATGTCATCAGGAACATCCAGTTCCTCCTCTCTCTGCATCTTGAGACTTTGGACGATGATTTGAAAGAAGTAAAGCCAGCAAAAGATGAGGATGGTCATCATTAAAGGGGTTCTCCGGGCTTTAATAGGATAGGTCAGTGATAGGCAAAGTGCGGCTCTCCAGCTGTTGCAGAACTACAACTCCCAGCATGCAAAGACTGTCTACAGCTATCAGCCTACTGCAGGGCATGGTGGGAGTTGCAGTTTTGCAACAGCTGGAGATCCACACTTTGCCCATCACTGGGATAGGTCAACACCCAGCATGTATGAAGGGAAGGCAGGCACAATGCGCACATGCTTTCTCCTTTCTCTCTTACTGCTTACTGCTGCTATGTCTATGGCGAGCAGAAAGAGAGAAGGGAGATGGCACGCGCGTATTTCGCGCAGCTTCACTTCATGCAGATGATCAGCGGGGGTGTCGGTTGTCGGACTCCTTGCCGATCTGATATTGATGAACTATCCTGAGGATAGATCATCAATATTAAAAGCCCCTTAAGGAGCTGGCCCCCCAAAGGGGTGCAGACTGGATAGTATTGGTTGGCACGCTGGCAGTGAAATAATAAAGGCTTTCTTCTTATTGGTATTGAATTACATATCTTAGTTTATGGCTGACGTAAGAATAAGTAAATGTAGGAATAAATAAATAAAACTGACGCAGACACCCTGCAAGCTCCCTCTTCCTGCAGTCACCCTGCAAGCTCCCTCTCCAATATTTTTCGATTAATTGTTTTCAGCAGCACTGTCTCTAGTGCATGAGCAGTTGCCACGGCTCACCCTATGCTCAGCTCACAGAACAATGACTGAGGCCATGCGGGATGAGGGTTTTATTGGGCTGTGACATCACAGGGGATGGCTATCTGCGGATTGGCTGGCTGTACGGCATTATGGGTGATCCCACGTTCAAAGGCTTTTACTTTGTAACGCGTGCAGCAGCACTTTAGGAAATACGATTCATTACCACGAAGCATGAGAAAATATTTCCTAAACTTCGTACAGAATGCTTCACTTCGATCAACACTAACCCCGTGTATTAGTGTACTGATCACCCATATGCTGGTTTTATTAAACTCAATAATTCCCAATAAAAAAAAATATTGGAACTGTGTGTGTATGGAGATAGAGAAATAAACAGATCTAGCCCTAATATTACGTTATTAATCTTAGATTGATACCGTTTTTCAAACTTTAAACAAAAAATCTAGTTAAATATGGTAGATGCTCTGACACGGAGTTCACACATATTTTCTATATGCTATGCTAGATTGATGGTAGAACATGTGTCCTCCAGTTTTCCCTTATTCCGCCGACAACCCCCCCCCCCAAAAAAAAAATAAAAATAAAAAAAAGAATGGAGATGGGGGGGGGGGGTGGGAATGGAATGAAAATATGTCCTTGTAGGGAGCTGCTTTTGAGATTTGCAGCAGCTGCAGTTGTGCTAGGAGGCACATCCAGCCTCAGCTCCTCACTTCTCACTTCCTGGCTGGCTGGCAGCTTTCCCTGCTTGTTCCTATTCTACACAGACAATTCTTCTTTGCAATTATAGCCTTTCCCTCTCCCTGGAGAATACAAGCTTGATTGATTTCTGACTGTCCCTGACTCCCTAAGATCATTTTTCTGGCAGAGACTGTAAGACCCATTCACCCTGATTCATAGCCCAGCAAAGAATGACATTCTGCTTGTTCTGCTAGGGCACTTCCTTACCTGCTGCACTGATTGGTTTATCCTGAGTGGATCTAAATTCACAGATAGTGGGGCAATGTAGGTAGACAGGACAAACACTAGTAGACAGGGACAACAGACTTAGGTAGGGCCTGAAATAATGTAGTGTAGCACAAAATACTGCCCCAGCAGAACCATCTACCACAGTGCAGCACATAATATTGCTGTCCTCCCCACAGTATTCAATTGTATCACCATCCTAAGGACAGTTATACAGTTGAGTTCAGCAGGGCACCTTCAACCGTTGGCCAGGGGCATAAGCACCTGATGGCCCTAGCATTAATTTACGCTGAGAGCATCAGATTGTTATGTGGCTGATGGCTGTTATGGGAGCGTCCTGAGTTTCGGCTCACTATGGCCAGTTTGTCCCTCCTTGGAGCGCTATGAGGTGAGGGATTATAGGTACTTTGCCATTATAGGAGGCATTATAAGTACTGAGAGCACTATGGGTGCATTATGTCTTTTATGGACACTATGGGGAGTGGTATTATAAGTAATGGTCAACTATAGGAGACATTCATAGTACTTGGGGCACTAAGAGGGCAATATTAACTATGAGGAGCACAATGAGATGGGAATTAAAAGTACTTGGCCACTACTAGAGACATTGCATATGTACTGGGTGTACTATGGGGGCATTAATAACTATTAGGAGCACTATAAGGTTTGGATTATTGATACTTGGCCACTATAAGGGGACAATATATAATTACTGAGGGCACTATGTTGGCATTAATAACTATTAGGAGCACTATGAGGTGGGAGTTATTGGTTGTTGGTCACTATAGGGAGCATTAAAAAGTACGAGAGACACTATGAGGGAATTAATGACTATTAGGGGCACCATGAGGGGGGTTATAAGTAGTGATGAGCGACATAGGCAATATTCAAATTCACGATATTTAGCAGATTTTTAGCTAAATATTCACTATAAATTCAAAAATTCGAGAATTCGCAATTGCTAAAATCAGCACTGTAATATTGCGGGCGCAATTTCATTACCTATAACATATAAACACACAAAAACTGTAAGCCAGATATGTGCAAGCCAAAAACCTATCCATAAGACAGCTATAGTCAGCAATGGCAGCCTTGTGCACTATGAGATACAGTGGAGGAAATAATTATTTGACCCCTCACTGATTTTGTAAGTTTGTCCAATGACAAAGAAATGAAAAGTCTCAGAACAGTATCATTTCAATGGTAGGTTTATTGTAACAGTGGCAGATAGCACATCAAAAGGAAAATCGAAAAAATAACTTTAAATAAAAGATAGCAACTGATTTGCATTTCATTGAGTGAAATAAGTATTTGAACCCTCTAACAAAAAAAGACTTAATACTTGGTGGAAAAACCCTTGTTTGCAAGCACAGAGGTCAAACGTTTCTTGTAATTGATGACCAAGTTTGCGCACATTTTAGGAGGAATGTTGGTCCACTCCTCTTTGCAGATCATCTCTAAATCCCTAAGGTTTCGAGGCTGTCTCTGTGCAACTCTGAGCTTGAGCTCCCTCCATAGGTTTTCGATTGGATTAAGGTCCGGAGACTGACTAGGCCACTCCATGACCTTAATGTGCTTCTTCTTGAGCCACTCCTTTGTTGCCTTTGCTGTATGTTTTGGGTCATTGTCGTGCTGGAACACCCATCCACGACCCATTTTCAGTTTCCTGGCAGAGGGAAGGAGGTTGTCGCTCAGGATTTCACGATACATGGCTCCGTCCATTTTCCCGTTAATGCGAATAAGTTGTCCTGTGCCCTTAGCAGAAAAACACCCCCAAAGCAAAATGTTTCCACCCCCATGCTTGGCCGGTGGGGACGGTGTTTTGGGGGTCATAGGCAACATTTTTCTTCCTCCAAACACAGCGAGTTGAGTTAATGCCAAAGAGCTCTATTTTGGTCTCATCAGACCACAGCACCTTCTCCCAGTCACTCTCTGAATCATTCAGGTGTTCATTGGCAAACTTCAGACGGGCCTGCACATGTGCCTTCCTGAGCAGGGGACCTTGCGAGCCCTGCAGGATTTTAATCCATTGCGGTGTAATGTGTTTCCAATGGTTTTCTTGGTGACTGTGGTCCCTGCTAATTTGAGGTCATTAACTAACTCCTCCCGTGTAGTTCTAGGATGCTTTTCACCTTTCTCAGAACCATTGACACCCACGAGGTGAGATCTTGCGTGGAGCCCCAGAGCGAGGTCGATTGATGGTCATTTGTGCTCCTTCCATTTTCGAACAATCGCACCAACAGTTGTCACCTTCTCTCCCAGCTTCTTGCTAATGGTTTTGTAGCCCATTCCAGCCTTGTGCAGGTCTACAATTTTGTCTCTGACATCCTTGGACAGCTCTTTGGTCTTTCCCATGTTGGAGAGTTTGGAGTCTGCTTGATTGATTGATTCTGTGGACAGGTGTCTTTTATACAGGTGACTAGTTAAGACAGGTGTCCTTAATGAGGGTGACTAATTGAGTAGAAGTTTCTAACCACTCTGTGGGAGCCAGAACTCTTAATGGTTGGTAGGGGTTCAAATACTTATTTCACTCAATGAAATGCAAATCAGTTGCTATCTTTTATTTAAAGTTATTTTTTTCGATTTTCCTTTTGATGTGCTATCTGCCACTGTTACAATAAACCTACCATTGAAATGATACTGTTCTGAGACTTTTCATTTCTTTGTCATTGGACAAACTTACAAAATCAGTGAGGGGTCAAATAATTATTTCCTCCACTGTATATGAGACTGGCTCTCCATACAAAAGTGGTATTATACCTACTGTAAATGGAAAAATGGAAGCTCTTTGCGCACATTTTTGATCAAACGGTTGTTGGGTGTATCTACCGGGCGTCAAGGTGGCTTCCGCAAAGGGCTACCTAACACTAACAAACTGCCTCTCTTGGACTTACCAAAGCCTACAATTTTAAGGGCAGTGTAGGAACCAGCTACATTTACACTCTGCTCAGAAGCCCCAGGCAGATGGGCGTTGCTCAGTCTAAAAGAGGCGCTACCCTCAATATATACTGCAAGAAAATTTAGACTAGCACATTCATATACATAATCACAGGTGCATATCCATCAAGCAAACATGGTTGATAATAAAATGGCTGCACAACATTTCACATACAAACAATAGAGCTGAGAAATGGGGATCATTCTAAAATAAAGTGGTATTATACCTACTATAAATGGAAAAATTGAAGCTCTTTGCGCACATTTTTGATCAAACATGTGTCGGGCCCATCTACCAGGCATCAAGGTGGCTTCAAAAACTTGCGCAAAGAGCTTCTATTTTTTCATTCATAGTAGGTATAATAACTAAGGAAATGTGCTAACAGCTCTCACCTGCAGTTGATGTGCTCATAGCAACAATGAAAAAGCACGGACAGAGATCCTGGAGATTAACGCCAATCTCGACGAATGAAGAAACAAAAAAGTCCAGCTTCTTTCTTGAAAAATATATAAGAACTTGTCCTTTATTGGTAAATATCGGTTAAAATCCATACATGGAACAGAGCATGTCTACATGTTTCGGACCTTTGCAATATCGGTCCTTACTCATGACAAATTTCTGGGAGGAATGGGATCGCACTATAAAGGAGGAGGAAACCACTAAGAGGCTCCCACAATCCCTTACAGTGCAAATCACCTCACACCCAGATAGCCAACACCCAAACACCTGAGCACAGTGATTACACACTAGTACAAACATTCACTAAAAACCTTAGGTACAAATCTAGAAACATTTGTTGTGGAATGTACAATAAACATTCACTAAAAACCTTTAGTACCAATCTAGAAACATTTGTTGTGGAATGTACAATAAACATTAATAGCAAATCATTTTTCAAGCCATTATTAGTATTGCAGTATTAGATCATGCCTCTTATTCAGACCATGCGGTTGCCGAGTATTCAATTGGAAAATCCAATATGCTTCCCTATTCAATAGTTTTCGCCTTTGATCTCCTCCCCTTATTGGCATAAAAATTCTTTCTATGCCTTGCACTTTTAAGTGGGAAGTGTCACCTGCGTGAGCCAATGCACAATGAAGACTGACTGCTGACACATTACGTATTTTATATTGCGGAACATCCGATAAATGTTTACGGATGCGAACTTTAATCGCATTTGTGGTGCAACCGACATATTGTAGTCTACATGCTTCACATGTTATTAGGTATACAGCAAACTTAGTATTGCAATTTAAATAAGATTGTATGTAAGATTTTATACTCTTTTGCATTAGCTGTAGAACCAAATACACGTGATTGCTGCATATACCCACAGCATAGACATTTTTTGTGTCCACAACAATAGTTGCCAGGGGTATTTAGCCATGTCACACTACCTTTTTTGCAGCTGGTAAATGTACTTGGGCTCAATTTATCCCCCAAAGTACGTGCTCGACGTGCAACATATCTCACCCCCTTTGACATAACAGAAGACCAAGTTTCATCCAGCTGCAACATCGGTAAATGTTTTTTAATAATCCCGCAAATCTGTTGGTACTCTAGACTGTACTGAGTAGAAAAGACCAGTGATTTTACATTCTCGCTTTTACTTACATTTTTTTGACTTGGAAAAAGTAGATTTTTTCTATTTAGAAGGGATACTTTTTTGGCACAATTTTGAATCCCTATTCTATTGTATCCCCTCCGCGCTAATTGATCCTCGATATTAAGAGCTTCTTGCCTATATTTTTCAGAATCTGAACAATTCCTCCTCCCTCTTACTAGTTCCCCTTTGGGGATATTATCACACACATGGCGCGGATGACAAGAATTTGCCACTAATATCGTATTTCCTGCGAGTTCTTTACGATAAGTGGTTGTATCCACTCTACCCGATGCACTATTGCCTGTCAAGCACAAGTCCAAGAATACGATTGTATCTCTGTCAGAATGCAAAGTAAATTGCAGAGATGGTATACAAGAATTAATATAGGTCCCAAAAAGTGGTATGGCCGCCACATCACCAGTCCAAACAAACAGCAGGTCATCGATGTAGCGACCATACCACTGAATGAGACCCGATTTCCTCCTCCTTTATAGTGCGATCCCATTCCTCCCAGAAATTTGTCATGAGTAACGACCGATATTGCAAAGGTCCGAAACATGTAGACATGCTCTGTTCCATGTATGGATTTTAACCGCTATTTACCAATAAAGGACAAGTTCTTATATATTTTTCAAGAAAGAAGCTGGACTTTTTTGTTTCTTCATAGTAGGTATAATACTACTTTAACATAGAATGGTCCCAATTTATCAATTCTATTGTTTGTATGTCAAATGTAGTGCAGCCATTTTATTATCAACCATGTTTTCTTGATGAATGTGCTAGTCTAAAATTTCTTGTACTATCCACACAAAAGGAGAGAGCTAGCAAGCCTCAAAGTTGCTTGATTTGAGTTGGATGGCTTGGGGGACCTATGCACCTCGATCATTATCATTAGGGTGACACAAATTGTAAAAATGTTTTGTATGCCAGCTAACTGTTCTCTCACTGTTCCTTACTAACCAGCTAACTGTTCTCTCACTGTTCCTTACAGTGAGGAAGGCTGCATAAAAATGTTCAGTTTTCTAATTGTCCTAACATTATACTGTTTTGTCATGTAAACTAATTTGCATAAACTTTTTATGCAGCCCTCCTAAGCAGTGAGAGAAGAGTTAGCTGGCATCCAAAATCTAATTAAATTAAATTTTGGTCACCCTAATGATAATGGTCTAGGTGCGCAGATCTCCCAAGCCATCCAACTCAAGTCAAGCAACTTTGGGGCTAGCTGGCTCTCTCCTTTTGGAAAAAGAGCTGGTCTTATATGTCTCATAGTGCACAAGGCTGCCATTGTAAGGTATGCTGACTGTACCTGTCTCATGGATAGGTTGTTGGCTTGAACATACCTGGCTTTTGGAATATAGCCTTTGTGTGATTGTCATATGTTGTCTATTATTTGTTATAGGTAATGATTAAAAAAAAAAACGTTATTTCTGGTTAAAGCCTACAGGGGTGCATTTCAGTACTAAAAGAAAAAAATATACGCACGTCACTATTTAATTTTTTTCAGATCAAAGTGTATAGTGGCCTATTTCAGTCCAACAAGAAATATATATATTCTCAGGTCACTTCTGGCGTTATTCGGCCGAATACCGCATGTGCTCGAGCACAATGCTCGAGTCTCCTTCCCGCATTTTTCTCTATAGCACCCAATGGCGCATGTTCGGCTCAGTCTTAGTAAGGGAGAGCTGTGCATATGAAGGGACAGACAGTGTAGGGAGTGATATTGGACTATTTTTATTAGAAAAACTTTTCAGAGACCCAAAAGTCCTTTTAAGGACTATTGTGTGTGAGAGCAGCAATATATATTTGTAGCGCAACCTGCACTAAATTGCTAAAACTTTACAGACCCAAAATTCCTTTTAAAGACTATTGTGTGTGGTAGCAGCAATATATATTTTTAGCGCAACCTGTGCTAAATAGCTTCTAATAGGCTGCTGCGGACAGTTACATTATCTGTGCCACATCTCCTGTGTAAATATCTGTGACATCCAGTGTACTTTTTACATAGATGGTGTCTGCTGTGGACAGTTAAATTATCTGCGCCACATCTCTTCTTTAAAGTGTGCGCATCCCAAAAATATCTGACATCCAGTGTACTTTTTCCAAAGACGGGGTCCGCTGCGGACAGTTAAATTAGCTGAGCCACATTTCCTGTGTAAAGTGTGCGCATCCCAAAAATATCTGTGACATCCAGTGTACTTTTTTCAAAGACGGGGTCCGCTGCGGACAGTTAAATTAGCTGAGCCACACCTCCTGTGTAAAGTGTGCGCATCCCAAAAATATCTGTGATATCTAGTGAACTTTTTCCATAAATGGTGACAGCGACTTTAGCTGCGCTACATCTGCAGTCTAACGTGTGCGCTGAAAAAATGTATCAGTGATATACAGTGTACTTTTTCAATAGACGGTGTCTGCTTCTGACAGTGACATTACCAGTGCAACTTCTCCAGTGTACCGTGTACGCTGAAAAAATGTATCTGTGACATACAGTGTACTTTTTCAATAGACGTTGTCCGCTTCTGACAGTGACATTACCAGTGCCACAATTAAAATGTGACGTGTGCGTTTAAAAAATGTATCTGTGATGTACAGTGTACTTTTTCAATAGACGGTGTGTCTGCTTCTGACAGTGACATTACCAGTGCCACATCTCCAGTCTACCGTGTGCGCTGAAAAAAGTTATCTGTGATATATAGTCTACTTTTTCAATAGACGGTGTCCGCTTCTGACAGTGACATTACCAGTGCCACATCTCCAGTGTACCGTGTACAGTTAAAAAATGTATCTGTGACATACAGTGTACTTTTTCCATAGTCGGTGTCCTCTGCGGACAGTGACTTTAGTTGCACCACATCTGCAGTCTAACGCGTGCGCAGAAAAAATTTATCAGTGACATTCAGTATACTTTTTCAATAGACGGTGTCTGCTTCTGACAGTGGCATTACCATTGCGATATCTCCAGTGTACCGTGTATGCTGAAAAAATGTATATGTAACATACAGTGTACTTTTTCAATAGATGGTGTCCCCTTCTGACAGTAACATTACCAGTGCGACATCTCCAGTGTACTGTGTGTGGAAAAAAAATGTATCTGTGACATAAAGTGTACTTTTTCAATAGATGGTGTACGCTTGTCACAGTGACATTACTAGTGCCACATCTAAAGTGTAACGCGTGCGTTTAAAAAATGTATCTGTGACATACAGTGTACTTTTTGATAGATGGTGTCTGCTTCTGACAGTGACATTACCCGTGCCACATCTAAAGTGTAAGGTGTGCTTTAAAACAATTTATCTGTGACATACAGTGTACTTTGTAAATAGATGGTGTCCGCTTCTGACAGTAACATTACCAGTTGGTTAAAAAATGGCTGCACAATACATCATAAACTGATAGCAAAAAATAGGAAAAGGGGCTCATTAAAAAAAAAAATTGAATGAAGAAAGCACATAGCGCACATTTTTGATCAAAAGTATGTTGGGCCCAAGTACCACGTCACAGTGGCTTCCACACAAGGGTCCCTAACATTACAGATACTGCCTCTCATGGACTTACCAGTCTCCTTTTATTCAGGGCACTGCAGGAACCAGCAAAATTGCTTTTGTACTGAGAAGTCCCAGGTACTTGGGCGTTGCTCAGTCCAAAAGAGGCACCATCCTCAATATATACTATAAGACAGAGTTCAGACTAAGCAGATATGCATCTACACTCACAAGTGCATAGCCATAAGGCAAAAAAAGTTGGTTAAAAGATGGTCATAAACTGATAGCAAAAAATAGGAAAAGGGGCTCATTCCAAAAAAATTGAATGAAGGAAGCATTTAGCGCACATTTTTGAACAAAAGGATGTTGGGCCCAAGTACCACGTCACGGTGGTTTCCGCACAAGGGTCCCTAACTAGAGTTCAGCGAACACCTGGATGTTCGGGTTCGAGAAGTTCGGCCGAGCTTTCCGAAAATGTTCGGGTTCGGGATTCGAACTCGACCTGAACTTCACCCCGAACCCGAACTTTTGGGCACTAAAAAGGCTGTAAAATATCCAAGGAAAGGGCTAGAGGGCTGCAAAAGGCAGCAAAATGTAGGTAAATCCACTGAAAACAAATGTGGATCGGGAAATGACTTAAAATAAAATAAATAAAAATTAACCAATATCAATTGGCAACTTGGAGGAGTAGGAGGTGGAATAGCAGGTTGGGGTGGCATCAGGTGGGAATGCTATGTGAGTTGAAGTTATCATCACAGCCAAAAAGGATTCATGTCTGCCTGCAGTGCCACAGGCCTCATTCACAGACTCAGGGCCATGGCACCTGCAAAGAGGAGAGCGGTTCAGTAACAGCAACACAGGCCTCAGGTCAACCTGCAATGGAACAGGCCATTATCACTTATGTAGGTCCCTGACACCGAGACAGAGGAGAGGTCATTTGACAGTAAAAAGAGTTTAATGTCTCTCACCCAGACAGCAAGCAATTAAAAGAAATATAGGCCACTGACACCCACACAATGGGGCGGTCATTAGACAGTAAAAAGAGTTTAATATCTCCAACCAAGACAACAAATGATTAAACGACATATAGGCCCCTGACACCCACACAATGGGGAGAGAGGGGTTTTTCCACAAGACACCAAGGAATGGTGGTTGGCGCCACACCAAAATGCAAGTTCAGGGTAAAGTTAGTGAATATATATAAATATATATATATATAGACATAGATATATATCAAGAACCTTACAATGTAATGGCAGCAAACAAATGCATCCAGACTTACTTCACTAGGGAGGGAACCTGGGGGACACAGTAGCAGTGCTCCACCGGGTTGCACCCCCCTCGCCAAGGTCGCAGTAAGGAGATCGTCAGATCAACAATGCCGAGATGTATGAACTCAGATAAAAAGCGGATAAACACAGGATAAAATCAAAGAGACTTACTTCACTAGGGAGGGAACCTCAGAGATAAGCTCAAGACACTCTAGAGGTTAGCCTCCCTCGCCTGGGTCGCCTATAAGTAGGTGGGAAAATTCAGCAGGTCCAGTCAGGATCTTCTTGAAATTTCCTTTAATGATTCAGACAGGCAGTGCAAAGAGGCTCAACGCGTTTCGGGGGTTTAATATAAAGGTCCCCCTTCATCAGGAGCATACAGGGGTAATGTCCAGAACATTACCCCTGTATGCTCCTGATGAAGGGGGACCTTTATATTAAACCCCCGAAACACGTTGAGCCTCTACATCTTCTCTCCAACATCTTTGAGCCCCTACATCTTCTCTCCAACAAAAGCCCTATTGCCTTCCCACGGCAACAGTTTCTCCTTTTTCTTGGAGTGTTACTCTCTGTTTTTTATCTTTCACGCCCTAATTACCCACACAATGGGGCAGTCATTTGACAGTAAAAAGAGTTAAATGTCTCCCACCAAGACAGCAAGCAAGTAAACGAAATATAGAACCCTGACAACAAGAAAATCGTATTCAATATAGCACAACAGGGCACACAGGTCTCGCATGGAGGCCTAGTCATTGGTGGTGAAGTGATGCTGTTCCGCAGTGCGACTGACCAGTGTGTGCTGCAGCTGAAACTCCACTATGGCCTGCTGCTGCTCGCACAGTCTCTCCAGCATGTGCAAGGTGGAGTTCCACCTGGTGGGCACGTCGCATATGAGCCGGTAAGCGGGAAGGCCAAAGTTCTGCTGTAGCGCAGACAGGCGAACAGCGGCAGGATGTGAAAGCCGGAGGCGCGCACAGACGGCACGCACTTTATGCAGCAGCTCTGACATGTCGGGGTAGTTGTGAATGAACTTCTGCACCATCAAAATCAGCACAGGCACAACGCAAGGGATGTGTGTCAAACTGTCTAGTCCCAGAGCTGCGACGAGTTGGCTTGAGGCCCACCAGCAGCAACCACTCGTCGGTCTGTTGTTCAATACCCCGCCACAACTCCTGCACGGTGTGGGGCCTGTTCCCCAAACATATGAGTTTCAGAAAAGCCTGCTGACGTTTACCCAGGGCTGTGCTAAAGTTGGTGGTGAAGGTGTGTGGCTGACTAGATGAGCAGGTGGAAGAAGAGGAGGAGGAAGCCGAGTAGGAGGAGGAGGCTACAGGAGGCAAAGAATGATGCCCTCCGATCCTTGGCGGCGGAAGGACGTACGCCAATGAACTCTCCAAATGGGGCCCACCCGCCACTACATTTACCCAGTGTGCAGTTAGGGAGATATAGCGTCCCTGGCCGTGCTTACTGGTCCACGTATCTGTGGTTAGGCGGACCATGCCACAGATGGCGTTGCGCAGTGCACACTTGATTTTATCGGATAATTGGTTGTGCTGGGAAGGCACGGCTCTCTTGGAGAAGTAGTGGCGGCTGGGAACAACATACTGTGGGACAGCCATCGCCATCGATGTCTGTGTCCACCAGACTGATTGACAGCATTTCAAAGGCCAGTAGTTTAGAAATGCTGGCATTCAGGCCCAGGGCTCGAGGGTGGCTAGGTGGGAATTTACGCTTTCTCTCCAATGTTTGTGAGATGGAGAGCTGAACGCTGCCGTGTGACATGGTGCAGAGGCTTGGTGACGCAGGTGGTGGTGTTGGTGGTACATCCTTTGTTTGGTGGGCGGCAGGTGCCAACATTCCTCCCGAGGGGGAGGAAGAAGCCGAGGCAGCAGCAGAAGGGGGAGCCTGAGTGAGTTCCTTGTTTTAAAGGTGTTTACTTCACTGCAGTTCATGCTTTGCATGTAGATGCCTGGTCATGCAGGTTGTGCTAAGGTTCAGAACGTTAATGCCTCGCTTCAGGCTCTGATGGCACAGCGTGCAAACCTCTCGGGTCTTGTCGTCAGCACTAGACACGGACCCGAAACCGGACATTTTCAAAAAAGTTTGGGTTCGTTGTTCGGCGATTACTTCACGCTTTCTGAAGGGCTGCACAGCAGCCAATCAGCTAGCGTTTTACTTCTTGCCCTAAGAGCCCATTACAGCCATGCCTACTAATGGCATGGCTGTGATTGACCAAGTGCAGCATGTGACCCCGCCTCTATTTAAGCTAGAGTCACGTAGCGCCGCATGTCACACTGCACAGATTAGTGTAGGGAGAGGACGCAGCTTCTGTGTGGGCGAGATTAGGCAGGGAAAAGTCAGCAAGAGCACCTAATGAACGGATCGATCTACAGCTGTGAATGATTGAACTTCTGCTAGTTACTTGGTCACTGGTTTTTAGGCTGCACAGAGCGTTTTTCTGTCACTTATTTTCTGGGGTGATCAGCGGCCATTTTGTGACTTGTGGTGCACCAGAACAAGCTCCCATCAATCCATCAATACTAGTTTTTTTTGCTATATCCTACTTCAAGGGCTTGGCTGTGCTAATTGTCACCCCTAGAAACTCAGGATAGCAATTTCTATAATTTATTAAGGGGTTAAATACAATTGCCCAAATACCAATCCCCTAAATCTGGTGTTCCAGCTTTGGCTAGCCAAGTATAATACTGTCTGCTGTCTTGCAAAGGATAGATTATTTTCTGTGGTGAAATTCAATTGCCAAAATAGCAATACCATAAATCAGTGGTTTCAGCTGTGGCTGGTCAAGATTCATAGTGTCCGCAAAAACATATATTTTGTTGTGGGGTGAAATTCATTTGCCAAAATAGCAATACCCTGAATCTGGTGTCCCAGCTGTTGCAGGCCAAGTTTCATAGTGTCCGAAAAAACATATGTTTTGTTCTGGGGTGAAATTCAATTGCCAAAATAGCAATACCATAAATCAGTGGTTTCAGCTGTGGCTGGCCAAGATTCATAGTGTCCGCAAATACATATATTTTGTTGTGGGGTGAAATTCAATTGCCAAAAGAGCAATACCCTGAATCTGGTGTCCCAGCTGTTGCAGGATAAGTTTCATAGTGTCCGCAAAAACATATATTTTGTTCTGGGGTGAAACTCAATTGCCAAAATAGCAATACCATAAATCAGTGGTTTCAGCTGTGGCTGGCCAAGATTCATAGTGTCCGCAAAAACATATATTTTGTTGTGGGGTGAAATTCAATTGCCAAAATAGCAATACCATAAATCAGTGGTTTCAGCTGTGGCTGGCCAAGATTCATAGTGTCCGCAAAAACATATATTTTGTTCTGGGGTGAAATTCAATTGCCAAAATAGCAATACCCTGAATCTGGTGTCCCAGCTGTTGCAGGCCAAGTTTCATAGTGTCTGTAAAACATATATATTGTTCTGGGGTGAAATTCAATTGCCAATATAGCAATACCATAAATCAGTTGTTTCAGCTGTGGCTGGCCAAGTTTCATAGTGTCCTGCAAAAGATATATTTTGTTCTGGGGTGAAATTCAATTGCCAAAATAGTAATACCATAAATCAGTGGTTTCAGATGTGGCTGGCCAAGTTTTATAGTGTCCTGCAAAGGATATATTTTGTTCTGGGGTGAAATTCGATTGCCAAAATAGAAATTCTCTGAATCTGGTGTCCCAGCTGTTGCAGGCCAAGTTTCATAGTGTCCGCAAAAACATAAATTTTGTTCTGGGGTGAAATTCAATTGCCAAAATAGCAATACCCTGAATCTTGTGTACCAGCTGTTGCAGGCCAAGTTTCATAGTGTCCGCAAAAACATATATTTTGATGTGGGGTGAAATTCAATTGCCAAAATAGCAATATCCTGAATCTGGTGTCCCAGCTGTTGCAGGCCAAGTTTCATAGTGTCCGCAAAAACATATATTTTGTTCTGGGGTGAAATTCAATTGCCAAAATAGCAATAGCATAAGTCAGTGGTTTCAGCTGTGGCTGGCCAAGATTCATAGTGTCCGCAAAAACATATATTTTGTTGTGGGGTGAAATTCAATTGCCAAAATAGCAGTACCCTGAATCTTGTGTCCCAGCTGTTGCAGGTTAAGTTTGATAGTGTCCTGCAAATTATATATTTTGATCTGGGGTGAAATTCAATTGCCAAAATAGCAATACCATAAATCAGTGATTTCAGCTGTGGCTGGCCAAGATTCATAGTGTCCGCAAAAACATATATTTAGTTGTGGGGTGAAATTCAATTGCCAAAATAGCAATACCCTGAATCTGGTGTACCAGCTGTTGCAGACCAATTTTTATAGTGTCCGCAAAAACATATATTTTGTTCTGGGGTGAAATTCAATTGCCAAAATAGCAATACCATAAATCAGTGGTTTCAGGTATGGCTGGCCAAGATTCATAGTGTCCGCAAAAACATATATTTTGTTGTGGGGTGAAATTCAATTGCCAAAATAGCAATACCCTGAATCTGGTGTTCTAGCTGTTGCAGGACAAGTTTCATAGTGTCCGCAAAAACATATATTTTGTTCTGGGGTGAAATTCAATTGCCAAAATAGCAATACCATAAATCAATGGTTTCAGCTGTGGCTGGCCAAGATTCATAGTGTCCGCAAAAACATATATTTTGTTGTGGGGTGAAATTCAATTGCCAAAATAGCAATACCCTGAATCTGGTGTTCTAGCTGTTGCTGGCCAAGTTTCATAGTGTCCGCAAAAACATATATTTTGTTCTGGGGTGAAATTCAATTGCCAAAATAGCAATACCATAAATCAGTGGTTTCAGCTGTGGCTGGCCAAGATTCATAGTGTCCGCAAAAACATATATTTTGTTGTGGGGTGAAATTCAATTGCCAAAATAGCAATACCCTGAATCTGGTGTTCGAGCTGTTGTACGCCAATTGTAAATCCGTCCTTAAAAGGATACCTTTCATCCAGGGCCTAAATACTAGCCCTAAAAGAGATATTCCCCTAAATCATTGGTTACTGCTGTGCCTTGATTAGTGTAATACGCTAATTAAATAAATAGGCAGATAGTGTTAGGTGCCTGTAAAAAAAGGCCTGAATTTGAAATCAATACATTGGGCCAAATATTTTTTTTCTTATTGTGGTGCTTGATGAACGGTAACAATGAGGAAAACATCTAGTTTCACGGTCGTGGTGGTGTTAGTTTACCCTCTTGTGCTGGGAGAGGACGTGGCCATTCTGCCACAGCCACACGTCCTAGTGAACCAACTACCTCAGGTTCCAGTACCCGCCAGAATTTACAGAGATATTTGGTGGGGCCCAATGCCGTTCTAAGGATGGTAAGGCCTGAACAGGTACAGGTGCTAGTCAATTGGGTGGCCGACAGTGGATCCAGCATGTTCACAACATTATCTCCCACCCAGTCTTCTGCAGAAAGCGCACAGGTGGCACCTGAAAACCAAGCCCATCAGTCTGTCACATCCCACCCATGCATATCAGGGAAACTGTCTGAGCCTCAAGTTATGCAGCAGTCTCTTATGCTGTTTGAAGACTCTGCTGGCAGGGTTTCCTAAGGGAATCCACCTAGCCCTTCCCCAGTGGTGGAAGACATAGAATGCACTGATGCACAACTACTGATGTTTCCTGATGATGAGGACATGGGAATACCACCTCATCGGAGTCCGCACGTCTCTGATGATGACAAAACACAGGTGCCAACTGCTGCGTCTTTCTGCAGTGTGCAGACCGAACAGGAGGTCAGGGACGAAGACTGTGTGGAAGACGATGCAGGGGACGATGAGGTCCTAGACCCTACATGGAATGAAGGTCGTGCCACTGACTTTCATAGTTCAGAGGAAGAGGCAGTGGTGAGACCGAGCCAACAGCGTAGCAAAAGAGAGAGCAGGGGGCAAAAGCAGAGCAGCCGCCTCCAAGAGAGTTCGCCTGCTACTGTCCACCGCTACCAGGGACCGAGCACCCCAAAGGAAGCTTCAAGGAGTTCCCTGGCATGGCACTTCTTTAAAAAATGTGCTGACGACAAGACCCGAGTGGTTTGCACGCTGTGCCATCAGAGCCTGAAGTGAGGCATTAACGTTCTGAACCTTAGCACAACCTGCATGACCAGGCATCTACATGCAAAGCATGAACTGCAATGGAGTAAACACCTTAAAAGCAAGGAGCTCACTCTGGCTCCCCCTGCTCCCTCTTCTGCTGCTGCCTCGGCCTCTTCTTCTGCCTCAGGAGGAATGTTGGCACCTGCCGCCCACCAAACAGAGGATGTGCCACCGACAACACCACCTGCGTCACCAAGTATCTCCACCATGTCACACGGCAGCGTTCAGCTCTCCATCTCACAAACCTTGGAGAGAAAGCGTAAATTCCCACCTAGCCACCCTCGAGCCCTGGGCCTGAATGCCAGCAATTCTAAACTACTGGCCTTTGAAATGCTGTCATTCAGGCTGGTGGACACAGACAGCTTCAAACAGCTGATGTCCATGGCTGTCCCACACTATGTTGCTCCCAGCCGCCACTACTTCTCCAAGACAGCCGTGCGTTCCCTGCACAACCAAGTATCCGATAATATCCAGTGTGCACTAGGCAACACCATCTGTGGCAAGGTCCACCTAACCACAGATACGTGGAACATTAAGCAAGGCCAGGGACGCTATATCTCACTAACTGCACACTGGGTAAATGTAGTGTCGGCTGGGCCGAAGGCGGAGAGTTTCTTGTCGCAGGTCCTTCCGCCGCCAAGGATCGCAGGGCATCATTCTTTGTCTCCTGTAGCCTCCTCCTCCTACTCGGCTTCCTCCTCCTCTGCTTCCACCAGCTCATCCAGTCAGCCACACACCTTCACCAGCAACTTCAGCACAGCCCTGGGTAAACGTCAGCAGGCCGTTCTGAAACTCATATGTTTGGGGGACAGGCCCCACACCGCGCAGGAGTTGTGGCGGGGTATTGAACAACAGACCGACGAGTGGTTTCTGCCAGTGGGCCTCACGCCCGGCCTGGTGTTGTGCGATAATGGGCGAAATCTCATCGCAGCTCTGGGACTAGGCGGTTTGACGCACATCTCTTGCCTGGCGCATGTGCTGAATTTGGTGGTGCAGAAGTTCATTCACAACTACCCCAACATGTCAGAGCTGCTGCATAAAGTGAGGGCCGTCTGTGCGCGCTTCCGGCGTTCACATCCTGCCGCTGCTCGCCTGTCTGCGCTACAGCGGAGCTTCGGCCTTCCCGCTCACCGCCTCATATGCGACGTGCCCACCAGGTGGAACTCCACCTTGCACATGCTGGAGAGACTGTGCCAGCAGCAGCAGGCCATAGTGGAGTTTCAGCTGCACCACGCACGCGTCAGTCGCGCTGCAGAACAGCACCACTTCACCACCAATGATTGGGCCTCCATGCGAGACCTGTGTGCCCTGTTGCGCTGCTTCGAGTTCTCCACCAACATGGCCAGTGGTGATGACACCGTTATCAGCGTTACAATACCACTTCTATGTCTCCTTGAGAAAACGCTTAGGGCGATGATGGAAGAGGAGGTGGCCCAGGAGGAGGAGGAGGATGAGGGGTCATTTTTAGCACTTTCAGGCCAGTCTGTTAGAAGTGGCTCAGAGGGAGTTTTTTTGCAACAGCAGAGGCCAGGTACAAATGTGGCCAGCCAGAGCCCACTACTGGAGGACGAGGAGGATGAGGAGGATGAGGATGAAGCAGGTTCACAGCGGGGTGGCACCCGACACAGCTCAGGCCCATCACTGGTGCATGGCTGGGGGGATACGGAGGACGATGACGATACTCTTCCCACAGAGGACAGCTTGTCCTTACCTCTGGGGAGCCTGGCACACATGAGCGACTACATGCTGCAGGGCTTGTCCACATTTTAATGTGTGCGGACTACTGGGTTGCCACCCTGCTGGATCCCCGGTACAAAGACAATGTGCCCACCTTACTTCCTGCACTGGAGCGTGATAGGAAGATGCGCGAGTACAAGCGCACGCTGGTAGACGCGCTCCTGAGAGCATTCCAAAATGTCACAGGGGAACAGGTGTAAGCCCAAGGCGAAGGCAGAGGAGGAGCAAGAGGTCGCAAACGCAGCAGTGTCACGGCCAGCTCCTCTGAGGGCAGGGTTAGCATGGCAGAAATGTGGAAAAGTTTTGTCTGCACGCCACAGCTAACTGCACCACCACCTGATATGGAACGTGTTAGCAGGAGGCAGCATTTCACTAACATGGTTGAACAGTACGTCTGCACACCCCTCCACGTACTGACTGATGGTTCGGCCCCATTCAACTTCTGGGTCTCCAAATTGTCCATGTGGCCAGAGTTAGCATTGTATGCCTTGGAGGTGCTTGCCTGCCCGGCGGCCAGCGTTTTTTCTGAACGTGTATTCAGCACGGCAGGGGGCGTCATTACTGACAAACGCAGCCGCCTGTCCACAGCCAACGTGAACAAGCTGACGTTCATAAAAATGAACGAGGCATGGATCCACAGGACCTGTGCCTCCCTTGTGCAGAATAGACATTTATAACTGCCTCCCCTCCAACCATGTATTCTTGTACTCCGGGGCACTTCTTTATTGAATCCTCATTTTTTAACTTTACTATGATCTTGCGGTGCAACCCAAAGTTGAATGAACCTCTCCTCTTTCTGGGTGATGGGGCCAAAATAACTGAAAGTGGCCTTCTCCGGTGGTGGGTGATATGACGCATGATTCCTTGCTGTGGGACCTCTCTCCTCTGTCTGGGTGCCTGGCCTAAATAACTGGAAGTGGCCTTCTCCATAGGTGGGTGATATGACACATGATTCCTTGCTGTGGGACCTGTATCCTCGGTCTGGGTGCTGTGCCGAAATAACTGAAAGTGGCCTTCTCCAGTGGTGGGTGATATGACGCATGATTCCTTGCTGTGGGACCTCTCTCCTCTGTCTGGGTGCTAGGCTGATATAACTGAAAGTGGCCTTCTCCAGTGGTGGGTGATATGACGCATGATTCCTTTCTGTGGGACCTCTCTCCTCTGTCTGGGTGCTAGGCTGATATAACTGAAAGTGGCCTTCTCCAGTGGTGGGTGATATGACGCATGATTCCTTGCTGTGGGACCTCTCTCCAATTGATATTGGTTAAATTTTATTTATTTTATTTTATTTTAATTAATTTCCCTATCCACATTTGTTTACCGGGGATGTACCTACTTTTTGCTGCCTTTGGCAGCCCTCTAGCCCATTCCTGGACTATTTTACAGCCTTTTTAGTGCCTAAAAGTTCGTGTCCCCATTGACTTCAATGGGGTTCGGGATAAAGTTCGTGTCGAGTTCGGATCCCGAACCCGAACATTTTCGGGAAATTCGGCTGAACTTACCGAACTCGAACTTCCAGGTGTTCGCTCATCTCTAGTCAGCACATTGTTTGAAGAAGTGCCATGCCTGGGAACTCCTTGAAGCTGCCTTTGAGGTGCTCGATCCCTGGTGGCGGTGGCCAGTAGCAGGCGAACTCTCTTGGCGGCGGCTGTTCTGCTTTTTACCCCTGCTCTCTCTTTTGCTACGCAGTTGGCTCGGTCTCACCACTGCCTCTTCCTCTGAACTATGAAAGTCAGTGGCACGGCCTTCATTTCATTTGGGGTCTAGGACCTCATCGTCCCCTGCATCGTCTTCCACACAGTCTTTCTCCCTGACCTCCTGTTCGGTCTGCACACTGAAAAAAGACGCAGCAGTTGGCACTTGTGTTTCGTCATCATCAGAGACGTGCGGACTCTGATGAGGTGGTATTCCCATGTCCTCATCATCAGGAAAAATCAGTGGTTGTGCATCAGTGCATTCTATGTCTTCCACCACTGGGGAATTGCTAGGCGGATTCCCTTGGGAAACCCTGCCAGCAGAGACTTCAAATAAGAGACTGCTGCATAACTTGAGGCTCAGACAGTTTCCCTAATATGCATGGGTGGGATGTGACAGACTGATGGGCTTGGTTTTCAGGCGTCACCTGTGCGCTTTCTGAAGAAGACTGGGTGGGAGATAATGTTGTGAACATGCTAGATCCAGTGTCGGCCACCCAATTGACTAACGCCTGTACTTGCTCCGGCCTTACAATCCTTAGAACGGCATAGGGCCCCACCAAATATCGCTGTAAATTCTGGCGGGTACTGGAACCTGAGGTAGTTGGTTCACTAGGACGTGTGGCTGTGGCAGAATGGCCACGTCCTCTCCCAGCACCAGAGGGTCCACTAACAACACCACGACCATGTCCGCATCCCTTACTAGATGTTTTCCTCATTGTTACCATTCACCACAATAAGAAAAAAATTATTTGGCCCAATGTATTGAATTCAAATTCAGGCCTTTTTTTTACAGGCACCTAACACTATCTGGCTATCTATTTATGTACCGTATTACACTAATCCAGGCACTGCAGTAACCCACTGATTTAGGGGAATATCAATTGTAGGCCAAGTATTTTGGCCCTTGATGAAAGGTATCCTTTTACGGACAGATTTACACTTGGAGATGCACAGTAGTGTGTGAAAAATATATAGGATTATGCTTTCAGCACTTGTATTTTAACACTTTGTTTAATATACCCTTTTACGGAAAGAAATACACTTAGAGATGCAAAACAGTTTGTGCAAATGTAGAGGATTATGCTGTATTTTAACACTTACTGTAATATACCCTTTAACGGAAAGAAATACATTTGGAGATGCACGCTGAGTGTAATATACCCTTTTACGGACATATTTACACTTGGCCTGCCTCAGCTGTAACACCAGATTTTGGTTATTGCTGTTTTGGCAATTGAATTTCACCCCAGAACAAAATATATCCTTTGACGGATACTATTAAACTACTTGTCCAGCCACAGCTAGAACACCAGATCTACTGTATTACTATTTTTGCAACTGAATTTCACCCAAGAAAATAAAATATCTTTTGACGGACAATATGAAACTTGTCCAGTCACAGCTGGAACACCAGATTTACGGTATTTCTATTTTTGCAACTGAATGTTACCCCAGAAAATAATATATCCTTTGACGGATACTATTAAACTACTTGTCCAGTCACAGCTGGAACACCAGATTTATGGTATTTCTATTTTTGCAACTGAAATTCACCCCAGAAAATAATATATCCTTTGACGGATACTATGAAACCTGTCCAGTCACAGCTGGAACACCAGATCTACGGTATTTCTATTTTTGCAACTGAATTTCACCCCAGAAAATAATATATCCTTTGACGGACACTATGAAACTTGTCCAGTCACAGCTGGAACACCAGATTTACGGTATTGCTATTTTGGTAATTGAATTTCAACCCAGAACAAAAGCTAAACTTTTACGGACACTATTAAACTTGTCCAGCCACAGCTGAAACCACTGATTTAGGGTATTGCTATTTTGGCAATTGAATCTCACCCTAGAAAAAAATATATATTCTTTGCCAGTCAGTATTACACCTGGCTAGCCACAGCTGGAACACCAGACTTAGGGAATTGCTGTTTTTTGAAGTGAATTTCACCTCTTAATAAAATATAGAAAATTCTATCCTGAGTTTCTAGGGGTGACAATAAGCACAGCCATGCCCCTGATGTAGGATATAGCAAAAAAAAAAAAAAAAAACACTGCTATTGATGGATTAATGGACTTAGTGGCAGCTTGTGCTGGCGCACCACAAGACACAAAATGGCCACCGATCACCCCAGAAAAAAGTGACAGAAAAACGCTCTGGGCAGCCTGACAACAGTGCGCAATTAACTAGCAGAAGTTGAATGATTCACAGCTGTAGATCAATCACTTTATTAAGTGTTTTTGCTGAGTTAATGCCTGCCTAATCTCGCCCTAACAGCAGCTGCATCCTATCCCTACACTAATCAGAGCAGAGTGACCTGCGGTGCGATGTGACTCCAGCTTAAATAGAGGCTGGGTCACATGCTGCACTTGGCCAATCACAGCCATGCCAATAGACTGGTAATGGTAAGTCCATGTGCGGAAGCCACCGTGACGTGGTACTTGGGCCCAACATACTTTTGATGTGTAGATGCATATCTGCTTAGTCTGAACTCTGTCTTATAGTAACATTACCAGTGCAACATCTGTATTGTACTGTGTGCTCTGAAAAAAAATTAATCTGTGACATACAGTGTACTTTTTCAAAAGACGTTGTCCACTTCTGACAGTGACATTACCAGTGCTACATCTAAAGTGTAACGTGTGCGTTTAAAATTTTTATCTGTGACATACTGTGTACTTTGTCAATAGACGATGTCTGCTTCTGACAGTGACATTACCAGTGCGACATCTCGAGCTGAAAAAATGTATCTGTGACATACAGTGTAATTTTTCAATAGACTGTGTCCGCTTCTGACAGTGACATTACCAGTGCCACATCTCCAGTGTAATGTGTGAGCAGAAATTTTTTATCTGTGACATACATTGTACTTTTTCCGTAGACGCTGCAGACAGTGCCATTACCGATGGTACCTCTCATGTATAACGTTTCCTCATCCAAAATACCCATGACATTCCCTGTAATTTTTTATTAGCCGCTGGTGACAGCATTGACATTATCTGCGGGATACCTCCTTTGTGACGTTTCCACATCCCAAATACCTTTTTTAATTTTTTTGCGCATAAACTTCCAAATCCTACGCTACTGTATGTGTGACATATTTTCAAGCATATATAACATTTAATATGAAGAAGGAGAGCAGTAAGAGATGGGGAAGTGGTCGTGATGCTGATGGTGCACGCAGAGGCTGTGGCCCTGGGCGCGTTGATACTGTGCCTGCTGCCAGGACACCACTCTTGAAGTCAGACCAGTGCGACCAGATGGTCAGTTGGATTTCAGCAGATAATGCTTCCAGTCGGTTAAGCACCAGTCCAGTCTCAGTAGCCAGGGCCCCCGCATATAATGTTATACAGGGTAATCTCACCTTCAGGCCCTCACCTACAATCTTTTACAGGGTCAGCTCTCCTGCAGATCCTCTCATATAATGTTTTACAGGGGCATTTCACCTGCAGGCCCTCGCATATAATGTTTTACAGGGTTAGCTTACCGGCAGGCCCTTACCTACAACCTTTTAGCGGGTCAGCTCACTAGTAGTTCCTCACCTACAATGTTTTACAGGGTCAGCTCACCTGCAGGGCCTCACATATAATGTTTTACAGGGTCAGCTCACCTGGAGGCCTTCACCTACAACCTTTTAGAGAGTCAGCTCACCAGAATGCCCTCACCTACAATCTATTACAAGGCCAACTCACCTACAGGCCCTCGCATATAATGTTTAATACGGTCAGCTCACCTGCAGGCCCTCACCTACAACCTTTTAGCAGGTCAGTTCACCAGCAGCCCCTCACCTACAATCTTCTACAGGGTCAACTCGCATATAATGTTTTATAGGGTCAGCTCACCTGCAGGCCCTTGAATATAATGTTTTACATGATCTGCTCACCTGCAGGCCCTCACTTACAACCTTTTAGAGGGTCAGCTCACCATCAGTCATTTACCTACAATCTTTTACAGGGTCATCTCACCAGAAGACCCTCACCCCTAATGTTTTAGATGTCAGCTCATCAGCAGGCCCTTGGCCCTAATGTTTTAGATGGTCAGATCAGCAGGCCCTTGCTCCAAATGTTTTTGAGTGTCACCAGTAGGCCATCAATCATAATTTTTCAAGGGTGTGTATGATTACCTCCTTTATGTGTAACAAAGGGTGTATTGGAGTGCCGGTTCCTTGCATTTTTTGGCAGTCCTTTCACTTAGTGCATAGGCTTTATGAGTGTAGGAGTCCCATTACATGAAGAATTGTACCACAATGTGAATGAGGCCCTCCTTTTTGTGATATACAAGTTGTATTGGAGTGCCTCTTGCTTGCAATTTTTGGCAGCACTTGCACTTTATATACAAGTAAATATACATGAAAGAATGTTTCCTAACAATTTTTCCTCTAAAATCGATTTTATCTTTGGTTTTGTGCGTATTATTGTCAGTCCGTAAAAGTGGCGTACTACTCGGACAACATCGTCCCCAGCAGCGACCTGGGACTTAAAGATGCATCCAGACATCCTCCCCATGCTCCCGAACCATTTTGGTGGTGTTTCCATCAATTTCTGACCTTTTCCTATGAACCAGGCACCCTCCCCTCTTTAGACCAGGTGGTGCCTAGTTTAATGCTCGGGTTCTCCTATTGACTTCCATTATAGCATCCCGATGTGTTCGGCCCGAGAACCCGATCACTTGGGTGCTCGATCAACACTAATTCTCAGTGCACTGCTGCAGTGATTTCTGTTGAAAGCATAAAGGGGATTATTTCACTTCACTAAATATATATATGCAGTTCACTCTTTAATTTTTTTTCTGGTCAAAGCGTATAATGGCCTAATTCAGTCCTAGAAGAAATATATATTCTCAGTTCACTGCTGAAGTTATTTCTGGTGAAAGGTTATAGGGGTGTAAAAAACAGTAAAATATATCTATGCACTGCACTGTTGCTGTGATTTCTGTTGAAAACGTGTAGGGGCGTATTTCAGTATAACACCAACCAAATACCACGGGTAAATTTTAATTATCACAAATTTATTAAATACAAATTACATTAAAAAATATAACATAATAAGTCATAAAAATGGCAAGATAATGGATCCAACATGGACGTTATCCACATAGAATAAGAAACTGTAGTATAAGTAGGTTCACAATCATAGATGTTGTGGAGCAAGTCCTTAATAAGCAAAGTGCCAGCAGTGTAAAATATTAAAGATGCAATCTATTAGCAAAAAATGCTAGTAAGTATAGATACCAGTACATAAATACTGACAGCCAAAATAGCACTGATCGCACTGCAGACTAAATCTCCATTAACATAAGATATAAGCACATGTCATATACCTCCTACAAAGAATAGTGTAGCAAAAAATAAACAATGGATAGATTAGGCCAAATGGCAGTGTCCAAACCTACAATTCCCCAACGTACGTTTCGCACGGTGGGCTTCTTCCAAGGCCCTTCCAAGGTGACAACTGAAAATCAGAACCATTCTGACCAACAACAGGAGGAACATGGTGTCGGCGCTGTGTCAAGGAAGGCTGAGCCAAGCTCTCTGCATGGCACATGTGTTGAATCTGTTTGTCAAGCGGTTCCTGAAGTCTTCCACCCATCTGCAAGAGATCCTAAAAATGGCCAGGAAACTTTGCATGCACTTCAGCACTTCAGTTTGTATACTGCAAAGCACACCCTCCTTGAGTTGCAGCAGCAGAACAACATCCCCCAACATAGGCTGATATGCGATGTTTCCACCCGTTGGAATTCCACCCTTCATATGTTGGACCGACTATATTAGAGAAAGGCTATCAATGATTTCTTGATGATGCAAGCAGATAGAAGTACTCCCCTGTGTAACTTCGATGTCAGCTAGTCCACCATGTCCTCAGCCTCCACTGCAGGGACAAGTCACAGCGCCCCTCCAGCATACCACATGTGCAGGGCTCGGCGGTGTCAGGTGTCATGCTGTTCTGCACCTGGTTTGCTTTGGTGAACAGAGTCACATGTGTGACACCCGCCGTTTGCTCAGGCCCTTTGAGGATGCCATGTTATTTGTCAGTTGCCAAGACTACGGTATGAACAAAGTCATTCCATTGCTTCATGTCCTGGAACAGATGGTGGTAACAATGGCTGGTCAGGGGACAGGAGATGTGGCGCCTCGACCTCACGGCCACATGAGCCCTGTGGGGGCTGAACTGTAAGAGGATGAGGAGGGGAGGAGGACATTGGAGCAAAAGCAATGTGTAGTCAAATGGGTGGTTTTTCTACTCAGCTAACAGGTAAGGAGGAGCAGGTGCAGCCAGAGGACCTACAGGGCAATGAGCAAAACGAGACAGAGGACCCCGACACACTGTCACTGGCTCTACACCTTGTTGGACCCTCACTACGGGACCAAAATGGGGGCCTCTTTTACACCCACTGAGAGGGAGGACAAACTGAACTACTACAGAGACATCCTATATAGTCAGTTGGCCGCTGCCTATCTGCGCCATCGTCCATCCCCTTGACAGGTCTGACCTGGGGGGCTCTTTGCACTCACGTTCCACTGCCATGGCTGCTGAGGAGGTGTGGGCATGGCAGGAGCAGTACCAGCTCCTGCAGTACCGCTGTATGGAAGGGGTTAACAGGGAGGAAGCTCCCTCCCCCATTGGGCGCTGTGCTGCTGTGGCAGCATCCCGATTGATCATAACAGAGGGAAGGAGCTTCCTCCTTCTCCAATCCCATTGGGCCACTGCTCTGCTGTGGCAGCATCCCGATGGTTACCATGGCAACTGGACATCTTACACGGATGTGTATGTAAGCCTGACAGGGTTACATTTATAATTGGGTAAAAATGAACCAATTACCAATTTTTTGGTCACCTTGCCCTAAAAAGTGTAATAATCAATTATCAAAAATCATATATATCCAAAAATGGTACCAATAAAAACATCAACTCTTCCTGCTAAAACGAGCCCCTGCATAAGAATATCAGTAGAAAAATAAAAAAAATAGGGTGTTCAGAAAATGGAGACACAAAACATTTTTTTTTTCAAAAATGCTTTATAATGTAAAGTTGAAACAAACAAACAAACAAAAAAGTAGACATATTTGATATGATCGCATCCGTAACAACCGGCTCTATAAAAATAGCACATGATCTACCCTGTCAGATGAACGTTGTAAAAAACAAAAAATACAAATTGTGCCAAAACATCCATTCTTTGGTTATCTTGCCTCACAAAAAACATAATATAGAGCAATTAAAAATCATGTGTACCCCAAAATCGTACCAATAAAACTGTCACCTTATCCCATAGATTCCAGCATGGGGTCACTTTTTGATTGTTTCTACTGTAGGGTGCATCTGGGGGGCTTCAAATGGGATATGGTGTCTAAAAACCAGTCCAGTAAAATCTGCCTTCCAAAAACCATACTCCTTTTCTTCTGCTCCTTGCTATGCGCCCATACAGCAGTTGACCAACACATGTGGGGTGTTTTTGTAAACGGCAGAATCAGGGTAATAAATATTGAGGTTTTTTTGGCTGTTAACCCTCGATGTCTTAAAGAAAAAATTGATTAAAATGGAAAAACTTCCAAAAAAGTAAAATTTTGAAATTTCATCTCCATTTTGCTTTAATTCTTGTGGAATACCTAAAGGGTTAACAAAGTTTGTGAAATCAGTTTTGAGTAACTTGAGGGGTGTAGTTTCCAAAATGGGATCATTTATGGGGGGTTTATACTGTGTAAGCCCCCACAAAGTGACTTGAGACCTGAACTGGTCCTTGAAAAGTGGGTTTTCGAAGTTTTCTTAAAAATTTGAAGAATTGTTTCTAAAATTCTAAGCCTTCTAACATCCCAATAAAATAAAATGACATTTACAAAGTGATGCCAACATAAAGTGGACATATGGGGAATGTTAAGTAATTAATATTTCATGAGGTATCACTTTCTGTTTTAAAAGCAGAGAAATTGCGAATTTTTTAAAATTATGGTAAATTTGGGATTTTTTGAAAAATAAAGGTGAAATATATTGACTCAAATTTACAACTGTCATGAAGTACAGTACAATGTGTCACGCGAAAACAGAATGGCTTGGATAAGTAAAAGTGTTCCAAAGTCATTACCACACAAGTGATACATGTCAGATTTTCAAAAATAAGCCTGGTGAAAAATAGCCCGGTCATTAAGGGGTTAATTGTTAAATGATAATCCATTCTTGCATATTTATTTGCATATTAATTTAGATTTATGTCTTTAAGGTATAATCAACATATCATCACCAGCTGGAAACTGTAAACCAGAGGTGAGCTGTGCATTGAGAAAATATTGTATTAGCTTAGCTAAAATATGTAGAAGAATCTGCACAGAATGTGACAAAAATACTAAGATCTACGAAGAAACCTGCTTCAAGCAAAGTCTTTGCAACAATGATCTCAGAATAAGTATTTCCAACATTATTCTTGGCAACTTGCATTAAATATTAGCATATGCCTTTGCCACTTTGTAAAATGACATTCATTTATTTTAAAATGAGTTCATTCTTGGAGACATTATATCCTGACATACGGTATATTTCATAAGTACTTTTTTGGCATATGATACCCGACAGTGTCCTTCAGTCCATAGCTATAAAATAACTGCATACCATACAATATATATATGTATATATTGTGGTAAGGTGCAGGGTGCCGTCGTGGATGGCAGGTATGTGTCACCGAGGTTCATAGCCTCGGTGAGGTAAGAGCCATTTTGTTGATGTCAGCAGCAGGTACTGCTACTGACATAGTTGCTAAATAGCATGGCTGCAAAGCCGATCCAGGCCGGCTCTTACCGGGAGCAGCTAAAGTGTAGGGTGGGTGGCTGCTCCCCACGACCCAGTCCTGGTTTTGGGCTGGGTTTAAAACACAGCCAGCACCAGCAGCTGGGGGTGTGATTGTCCTGGAGCTGCTGTTAGTGCTGTGGAGCTCTCTGGGCTGGAAGCAAGAGCCCAGCAAGGAGGAGTGCAGAAGGCCTGGAAGCCTGAGGTGGATTGTCTTGCGGCGGGGCTGACAGCCAGGTGCCAACCCGCACCTAAAACCTCCCAGGTGATTGGAACCTGTATACCTCACGTTTTCTGATGTGTGTGAATTAACACCAAGTGACTGTTTTCTGTTTATTGGATGCAAGTGTGAATTAAACACTGTTTGCTACACTTTCTGGATTCCGTTTTGCCTCTGTACTGCACCCGCACCGCTATATACCAGAGCGACTCCCCACAATATATACACAACTAATATATGAAGCTAAGTGTATGTTTGTATGTCCGCCAAAGGAATCTGCACCGTCACATTTACAATCATGAAATTTAGCACACAGGTACATCAGGTGTCCGGGAAGGTTTTAGATTGAACCGTTCCTAAGATATTCCCAAAAAATGCATTACATAGAAACATAGAATGTGTCGGCAGATAAGAACCATTTGGCCCATCTAGTTTGCCCAATATACTGAATACTATGAATAGCCCCTGGCCCTATCTTATATGAAGGATGGCCTTATGCCTATCCCATGCATGCTTAAACTCCTTCACTGTATTTGCAGCTACCACTTCTGCAGGAAGGCTATTCCATGTGTCCACTACTCTCTCAGTAAAGTAATACTTCCTGATATAACTTTTAAACCTTTGCCCCTCTAATTTAAAACTATGTCCTCTTGTAGCAGTTTTTCTTCTTTTAAATATACTCTCCTCTTTTTCTGTGATGATTCTCTTTATGTATTTAAAAGTTTCTATCATATCCCCTCTGTCTCTTCTTACTTCCAAGCTGTACATGTTAAGGCCCTTTAACCTTTCCTGGTAAGTTTTGTCCTGCAGTCCATGTACTAGTTTAGTAGCTCTTCTCTGAACTCTCTCTAAAGTTTCAATATCCTTCTGCAGATATGGTCTCCAGTACTGCACACAATACTCCAAATGATATCTCACTAGTGCTCTGTAGAGCGGCACGAGCACCTCCCTCTTTCTACTGTTAATGCCTCTCCCTATACACCCAAGCATTCTGTTGGCATTACCTGCTGCTCTATGACATTGTCTGCCCACCTTTAGGTCGTCTGATATAATGACCCCTAAATCCCTTTCCTCAGATACTGAGGTTAGTACTGTATCACTGATTTTATATTCTGCTCTTGGGTTTTTACGCCCCAGGTGCATTATCTTGCACTTATCGACATTAAATTTTAGTTGCCAGATTTTTGACCATTCCTCTAGTTTTTACTAAATCCTTTTCCATTTGGAGTATCCCTCCAGGAACATCAACCCTGTTACAAATCTTTGTGTCATCAGCAAAAAGACACACCTTACCATTGAGGCCTTCTGCAATTTCGCTAATAAAGATATTAAACAATATGGGTCCCAGAACAGATCCCTGAGGTACCCCACTGGTAACAATACCATGGTCTGAATATACTCCATTGACTACAACCCTCTGTTTTCTGTCCTTCAGCCACTGCCTAATCCATTCAACAATATGTGAGCCCAAGCTCAAAGACTGCAGTTTATTGATAAGCCTTCTATGTGGGACAGTATCAAAAGTCTTACTAAAGTCCAGATAAGCGATGTCTACTGCACCTCCGCCATCTATTACTTTAGTCACCCAATCAAAAAAGTCAATAAGATTAGTTTGACATGATCTCCCTGAAGTAAACCCATGCTGTTTTTTAGCAATCAACCCATGGGTTTTTCGATGTTCCACAATCCTCTCCTTAAGTATGGTTTCCATTAATTTTCCCACTATTGATGTCAGGCTTACTGGCCTATAGTTGCCCGATTCCTCTCTACTACCTTTCTTGTGAATTGGAACAGCGTTTGCTAATTTCCAATCTTCTGGGACGACACCTGTTACCAGTGATTGGTTAAATAGAGCATTAGCCAATAGAAGCCTGGTGACATGACCAGCCAATAGAAGCAGCAGGCCCTTAGTTTCCATATACAGACAGTGTTACACCAGGTTTCCATAAAAACCCAGCCAATTTTCTTCACTGCTGTAGGTCAGCTTTAAAGGGGCAGGGCGCTGTGGATGACACTGTTAAGGGAGAGGAGCTTGTGGAGGTCACAGTTAAGGGGCAGGTAGGGTGGCCATTCAGGCCCCCCCCCTATAAGACGGACTTAAAAACCTCTCCCCAGGGCCCGCTAGGCCACACCCCGGTCCCAAGCCCACTTAGCCGACGGGGATTGAAAAAATTAGGACAAAAATCAATTTCTCTCTGCTGCAGGGGTGGAAGGGAGGGTGACTTTCTCCCTGCAGCTCACGCAGTGTTGCTGTCTGAGAGTGAGCTATTCAAAAGGACATCCCTGTGTCCGGAGGACTGGGAGTCTGAAAGCTGGACTGTCCAGCCTAAAACCGGACCTCAGGCCACCTTAGGGGCAGGCTGCTGTGGAGGTCTCAGTTAAGAGGACGATCTGCTATGGAGGTCAGTGTTATGGGGCATATTGCTGCATATACTGTTGATATCTTTTAACGACACACACAAACATGAAATGAAATTGACGAGATGAAGTGCAAAGCTGGGCACTTCTGCTAGTATATACTAAAGTACAGATGTTTATACAAAGTATTGCATACTATAGCTCTTATCTGGTTCAGCCTTTAGCCACTTTCATATTTGTAAACTTTGGTGAGTATTTGCATAAGTCAAAATTAGAGGACACATTTAATACCGGCATTTCAGACCCCTTCCCTGCCAAATTCACACCCACTTTTTTTAGACCTGACATGGTGTGTGACAGAATCTGCACCAAATATACGCTATAAAAGTGGCATATATCTGGACATAAATGACCCCCTAGTAGTTTTCAAAAATATGGAAGATGTACAAGATGTACAAACCTTTTCACTATAAGTTCCCCTCCAGGTTTTGGATTACAAATACTGATGCAAAATACACATGTTAAAGTGGGCTTTTTTTCTTTTAAAGGGATTCTTTCTAGACTTCTCCTACTTTTATTTTCTGAGACAAAAATAATATCTCACCTTGCAGCCCCTGGCTCCTCTCTACCATCTATGTACTATACAGCTCCAGGTCCACACTCTGCCCTTCTACTGCATCTACTGTTGTCCAACATACATATAATGCTCTGTGCAATAAAAATCAATGTATCCATGAGGAACAGTAGAACATACAACAGGGAGACAGGAAGAACACACTGTATTGTGTATTGTCTGTGTAGAAAAGATATGATGCAGCCACCCCATAATGATAGTGAACTGAAACATCAGAAACAATTGTGGAACTCTTTTAAAGGGGGTTTCCAAAACCTTTTTACTGGTTGGTGGGGGTCTGACACCCAGGAGTCAGGACCCGCGCTGATCAGCTGTTTAAAAAGGCATCACGGATCTCAGTAGGTACACGACATTCTTATAGCTTTCCCTCGGCCATGTGACATCATGTTCATTGGTCACGTGGTCTAGGCGCAGCTCAGGCCCACCTGCTGCGAGCTGCTCACCCAGCACAACGCAGTCTATTCAATAGATGCTGTGCTTGGCAAGCAAAGAGAAGGCCACAACACTACTGCCAGCATCGGTGCCTTCTCAGACAGCTGATCGGTGGGGCTCCTAGGTGTTGGATCCCACCGATCAGATACTGATTACCTATCCAGAGGGTAGATCATCAGAAGAAAGATCTCAGAAGGGTAAGGGTAAGGCCAGACATTCAGGTTTCTTGTCCAGTTATGTAGATTGTATCTTGTGTTGTCCTGGAGTCCTCTCTATTATGTGCACACACTCAGAAGTCATCTCAGTGCATTTTATTTCCAGCCTGGGAGAGCACAGCATTGGAATGACAGTAAATACTGAGATTTAAATTACATAATCAAACTCAGTATACTTTACACTATCCATTATTTACTAAAATTTCGAAGGGGGTGGGTGGTGTTCAAAGCTGACGGATTCCCTTTAACCCCTTCTACCCGGACCTGTTTTCTCCCTCCTAGGGCATTCTATGCAAATCTGATATGTGTAACTTTATGTGGTAATAACTTTAGAACACTTGTACTGTACTTATCCAAGCCATTGTGAGATTGTTTTCTTGTGACACATTGTACTTTATGACAGTCATAAATTTGAGTCAATATATTTTACCTTTATTTAAGAAAAAACACAAAATTTACCATAAATTTAGAAAAATTCTCAATTTTCAAAATTTTTATTTCTCTGCTTGTAAAGCAGAAAGTGATACCTCATAAAATTTGTATTACTTAAAATTCCCCATATGTCCACTTTATGTTGGCACCATTTTGTAAATGTCATTTTATTTTTTTAGGACATTAGAAGGCTTAGAATTTTAGAAGCAATTCTAAAAATTTTGAAGAAAATTTCCACTTTTTAAGGACCAGTTCAGGTCAGAAGTCACTTTGTGGAGCTTACATAGTACAAACTCCACATAAATGACCCCATTGTAGAAACTACACTCCTCAAGTTACTCAAAACTGATTTTACAAACTTTGTTATTCCACAAGATTTAAAAGGAAAATGGAGATTAAAATTCTAAATGTAACTTTTTTGGCAGATTTTCCATTTTAATCCATTTTTTTCTTTAACACATCGAGGGTTAACAGCCAAACAAAACTCAATATTTATTAACCTGATTCTGTGGTTTACAGAAACACCCCACATGTGGTCTTTAACTGATGGCAGGGCGCAGCAGGAAAGGAGCGCCATATGGTTTTTGGAAGGCAAATTTTGCTGGACTGGTTTTAAGACACCATGTCCCATTTGAAGCCCCCTGATGAAACCCTACAGTATAAACTCCCTAATAGTGACCCCATTTTGGAAACTATGATGTAAGGTGACAGTTTTATTGGTACTATTTTGGGGTTCACATGATTTTTAATCGCTCTATATTACGTTTTTTGTGGAGCAAGGTAACCAAAAAATGGCTGTTTTGGCACCGTTTTTATTTTTGTTTTTTTACAACATTCATCTAACAGGTTAGATCATAAGCTATTTTTATAGAGCAGGTCCCAACGGACGTGATGATATGAAATATGTCTACTTTGTTTGTTTGTTTCAGTTTTGCATAATGAATAGAGATGAGCAAATTTTTCGAAAATTGGATTCGGCCGGTTTGCCGAATTTTTGAAAAAATTTGGTTCGACCTGAACTTATTCACGGTGAATCGCGTTAAAAATGGCTATTTCCTGATCTCAGAGAGCCTTTATAGTGGTGTAAAACACTGTGCCTTGCAGTAACACGCATAGGGAGTCTGCTATGGTAGTGAAATAATACTGTGAGTCAGTATGACATGCAGATGACAGGCGTCGCTCTTAGAATCGCTGCACACTTCAGTTATTTGGCTAGTCATTTAGCCAAAACTGACCAAATAACTCAAGTATGAACTCAGCCTTACAGGTTGATGTTTGAGTGTGGAGGTAGCGGCAGCATCAGGAGGCCACATAGTGGCACAATGACAGAGTCTGGAGGTGGTGGCAGCATCAGGAGGAGGCCATAGAGAGGCAGAATGACAGTGTGGAGGTGACGGCAGCATCAGGAGGCCACATAGTGGCACAATGACAGAGTGTGGAGGTGGCAGCAGCATCATCAGGAGGCCACAGAGTGGTAGGTGAAATAGTTTTGAGGTAGCAGCAGCATCAAGAGACCACAGAGTGGCAAGGTGACAAAGTGTAGGGGAGGCAGAAGCATCAGGAGACCACAGAGTGGCAAGGTGATATAGTGTGGAGGTGGCAGCAGCATCAGGAGACCACAGAGTGGCAAGGTGACAAAGTGTTGAGGAGAAAAGCATCAGGAGACCACAGAGGGACCAGTGACAGAGTGGGGAGGGGGGTGGCAATACGAGTACCAGCTGAAGATGGTGGGTGAAAGAAGAAGCACTTGGCATCAGATGTGTGGAATCAGGCGGGTTGGCAGAATAGTAGCTGAAGCAGGTAGCCAGAAGAAACCAGTCTCTTTTGTCAAATTGTTAGTGTGGCACCATGATGGTCTGATGCATCAGAAATTGGTGGTTGGAAATCCTGGCTGATCCATGCCTGATTCATCTTGAGAAAGGTCAGTCTCTCCACATTTTGGTGGACAGGCGAGTTCTTCTTGGGGTAACTATGGCCCCCGGAGCACTAAACACCCACTCTGATGCCACACTACTGGAAGAACAGCTTTTCCAGGGCAAACTCTACTAGTTGCGGCCACAAATCCAGTTTGGCTACCCAGTAGTCCAGCGGATATTCAATGTAGGGTGGCAGGGTACTGTCTAAGTATGCCACCACCTGCTGGTTCAGGTCCTGCTCCAGGTCTAGCTGCTGCTGTTGCGTAGTTTCTTCACTAGGCGGGTGAAGAAATCTGCCTATCAGCCACTCTAGACTCTAGTTGCTGATGATGGAGCTGGAACTGCTACTACCCCCCCCCCCACTCTGCCACAGCAGCCATGACAGAGGAACATGAGCACAGAGGGCTCCCCCCGGTCAGATCTGCCCAGGCAAACGAGGTGCAGAACAGCATGACACCGCCATGCCCTGCACATGTGGTATGGTAGAGGGGCACTGTGAATTGTCCCTGCAGTGGAGACTTAGGACATGGTGGAGGATTAGGAGGCAGAGGCGGACATTGTTGCAGGACCAACGGCATGAGAACGTGGAGACTGAATCATCGTCACCTGTCCAAGTTGCTGGTGTGGCTTGGCTGGAGCCACATTTACCCAGTGGGCCATAAAGAACATATATTGTCTTTGACCGTAGTTACAGCAACTAACCAATTTTCCAAAAAAAGATGTGTCACAAACAAATTTTACCACCGAATGGCTAATCAACGCAATTCGGTTCAAACAGAGAAAGTTTACAATCACCCATTAATTCTCCCAAAAAAGGCTGTTTCACAAATAAATTTCATTAATGAATGGCGTATCTACGTGATTAGGTTCATACAAAAGAAAGTCTACAAGCTCCCATCAATTTTCTCTTATTCTTTTTCCTATTAATACACCTCAAAATAATAAATATAACAATTAGAATCCACCACATAACGGATAAAAGGACGTACGTATCTATCCTATTAATATACCCTGTAAATGGCTATAGTACAAACAAACTTAACCACTGAACGGCATTTTTTTTTTTTTTTGCCACTAATACACACCAAAAAGGGCTGTCATTTTCTCACAACGGCTAATAGGCCCTTTTTATTTTTGTCCACTAATACACGCCAAAAAAGGGCTGTAGAACATATAACTGCACCGCTGAACAGCAAATAATATATATTTTTTGCCTCTAATACACGCCAAAAAGGGCTTTAGAACATATAACTGTATTGCTGAACGGCAAATATGTTTTTCTTTTTTCCACTTATACATGACACAAAAGGCTTTATTACATATAACTGCACCGCTGAACGGCAAATATTTTTTCTTTGTTCCACATATATACGTCACATAAGGCTTAACAACAGATAACTGCACTGCTGAACGGCAAATATATTTTTCCTTTGCCACTTATACACCACAAAAAGGGCTTTAGAACATATAACTGCACCGCTGAACGGCAAATATATATATTTTTGTTCCACTTATGCACGCCACACAAGGCTTTAGAATATATAACAGCACCACTGAACGGCAAATATATTTTTCTTTTGCCACATACACACGACAAAAATGGCTTTAGAACATATAACTGCACCGCTGAACAGCAAATATATTTTTATTTTATCACTATAACACGCCAAAAAAGGCTTTAGAACATATAACTGCACCACTGAATGGCAAATATATTTTACTTTTGCTAATAATACACGACAAAAAGGGCTTTAGAACATATAACTGCACCACTGAATGGCAAATATATTTTCTTCTGCCACAAATTCATGCCAAGGGCTGCAATTTTCACACTTCACCACACAACAGCCTTTTTTCCCCCACTAATACAAGCCAAAAAATGCTTTAGAACATATAACTGCACCACACAAGGGCAAATAAACCCTGTTAATAACTGTATCAAACAGCACTTGCACCCCAATAACAAGAACAGTTTGCTGGAATTACAGAGCTGTATAATGGCAATTTTGGTCCCCAGTCAGTGCAGCAAGGTGTAATAGGATTGCTTCTATTACCCAGGCTGTAACCTCCCCTACTGAACCCTGTTTAACATAAATGCAGAATAATCTTCCCATGAACTTGTAAATCACAGGCTGTGACATCACAGGGCTGGCTATCTGTTGATTGGCTGCATGCATCGCATTATGGGTGATACTGCCTTCCCAGAGTTTCTTGCTCCATGTCCTCATAAGTGCAGCAGCAATTTTAGGAAAAAGTCGCAAAGGTGCGAATTGAATTTTTCCTGAAATTCGGATCGAATTCCACTTCGATTCATTCATTTCCAATAATAAAGCATTTTGGAAAAAAAATTATGTTTTTATGTGTCCATTATCTGAACGCCATATTTTTTATAATTTTCTGCCGATCGTCTTGTGCAGGGGCTCGTTTTTTGATCATTCATTATTACACTTTATGGGGCAAGGTGACCAAAAAATTGGTTGTTTTGGCACAGTTTTTATTTATTTATTTTTACAGCATTCATCTGAGGGGTTAGGTCATGTGATATTTTTAGAGTAGGTAGTTACATACGTGGCAATATCTAATATGTATACTTTTTCTTATTTTTTTAAGTTTTACAGAATATCAGCATTTTTGAAGCCAAAAATGATGTTTCAGTGTCTCCATAGTTAGTGATGAGCAGCAGGGGCAATATTCGAATTTGCGATATTTCACAAATATTTTGTAGAATATTTATCATATATTCGCAAATTTGTGGTTATTTTCTTGATTGCAAAAGTTGGCAATGTAATATGCGCGTAATGCGTGCAATACAGGCATGGGTCACTATAGGTACATTTTTCAAGCTGCTATAAGTTTCCTGAGACTGGAGAAAACTGTTGGCACGGCAGAACATAACAATAGGTTTATATGCAGATGGAGTGCTCTGATATATTCGCGATTGCGCAAATCAGCAATTAATGATGCGCATATTTTGGCACAATACGTGCAACTTCACATTTTAGCAGGTCTGACTACATATTAGTGATTGGTGCACTAAGTATTGTTGTGAACTTGTGACATCACAGCACTATGTATGTATGCAGCATACATACATACAGCACTATGTACCATGTAGCATGTATGTATGGACAGCGGAACCTATCACACTACCTAACACCCTGCACTGGAACACTATATCACAATCTAATCTACACTATCTCCCACTAACTATCTGTATAGATAGATAGATAGATAGATAGATAGATAGATAGATAGATAGATAGATATAAAATGAAAGAAGTTGGACTGCACTCCAAAACATCCGTGATAGATAAAAATTTATTCACCCATATGGTGGAAAATGCAACGTTTCAGCTCCAATGAGCCTTTCTCAAGCTGAAACGTTGCATTTTCCACCATATGGGTGAATACATTTTTATCTATCACGGATTTTTTGGAGTGCAGTCCAACTTCTTTCATTTTATACTGCTGGGGATTGCCGGATCCTGCAATTGGACATTGCACCCGCTGTTTTCATGGATGGTGCTTCCTAGGACTTTACTTTCTAGATAGATATATATATATATATATATATATATATATATATAACTAAGCTATCTAACTATCTAATGTAATGAGTGGAAAGCTGAGAGCACAGCAATGACACTGCTCTCTCTCTCAGAACTGCAATAAACTGTACAAAATGGATGTGGTCAGGTTATTATATACTAAAGGGGTAGGCAATTTTCCTATTGCTTGCCAGGGAGGTTGCTAAGCTCAGACAAAGACATTGCAGCCTTCTCGTTGGCCCACAAGCAAAAAGGGAGGTTACTGATGAAAAAAATGTAGAAAATATGAATATATATCACTATATTCTAAATATCCAAGTTGCGATATTCGCGATTAAAATTCACGATTCGAAAATTCGCGCCCAACACATAGTCTGAGAGCTGTAACTTTTTAATTTTTTGGCTGATTATCTTAGGTAGGGTCTCATTTTTCGCAGGATGAGGTGACAGTTTTATTAGTTCCATTTTATCGGGAATACGCCTTTTTGATTGCTTGGTGTTGCACATTTTGGTATGTGGTGTTTATCGCGGGGTGGGTCATGTTTTATATTTATAGAGGCAGTCATTACAGAAGCGGTGATATCTAATATGTGTTTTTTCTTTTTTTTCTATTTTTTTTATAAAATGAGAGGGGCGTTTATTTTTTTTATTTTTTTCTTGAAACTTAATTTTTTTAATTAAAAACACTTTTTTGACTTTTTTATAAACTTTATTTCTGTCCCACTCTGGGACTTCCACTTTTGGGGTCTGATCCCCTCTGCAATGCATTACAATACATCTGTATTGTAATGCATTGCCTGTTAGTGTATTACACTGAGTAATAAAATAACAGGTTGCCTAGGAGACCCAGCTCGGCCTCGGTAGAAGGCAGATCCCGATTCCTTGCAAGGTATTGGGCAGCATCTGCATGGTATCAGGCTGCCTTCTCACACATTGGGTGCCTGCCATAGTAGCGCGGGGACCAGATTGGCTCCCTCACCCACTGCAAATACTTTCTATGCTGCGGTCAGCGCTGACCACAGCACATAAGGGTTAATCCGCCGGCATCGGCTTTTACCACGATGGCCGCGAATACAGAAGGGGCCCAGCTGTCAGGAACTTCCGGGCCTCTGCATTGATCGCCATGAAGTGATAGTACGTCAAAATATGGCAAGTCATCTGCCGCCATGAGGTACTAATACGTTATGTGTCAGGAAGGGGTTAAATTATATACAATCTACAACTCTCATAATGTGGGACATTGACCAACACAATAGGATGACACGTCATGTGGTATCGGTAACTAAATATTTGTATATTTGTCCGTCAGGGATCTACCACATGTGCCATTGCCTTCACTTTAAATTATGATCCTTGTAAATACACTTTTTTTTAACCAGTTAAACAACAAGGAATTCTGGGATGTGGAGTTCAGTAGTGATAGAACTTTGTGACAAATTCAATAACTTTGCTCTTTGAGTGGTTTCAACATAGTTTAATGAATCTTGGTGAAAAGAAACTTAAAACATAGGCTAGCTAACAAATGAAGCTTTTTTACAAGCATTGAGACATAATCTGTACAGTTTTTGTTCGAGTCTCTAAAACTACACTTTAATTAGAGCTTTTAAGATTTTCAGATCATAAAAAAAAATGTCCTGCACGTCCCTAAAGGTTTGTACTGACAAATTAACACTGACAGTGCTACAGCAGAATCTAAAGATACGAAAAAGAAACTTTAGAAAATGCTACCACCTGCTGACCTGACATTTCTCACCTTTTTATATACCATTTTCTAACATGTTACTCCACAGTAATAACAATCAGTGCATGTTTTGTGATGGTATTTTTGTCAGCAAGAATAGAGCTTATTCATGCCATAAAAAATTACTAGAAAGTCAGAGTGAAAATAAACACACCTAATTTACATGAATTAAATATTCATCGACATAACAGAACATCAACACTTCCTCCACTGACATCATTATTCTTCAGGCTTGAAAGAAATTTGTTTAAGAACCTATTACTATATTGAGCATTATACAAAGGCACAGCCGCCATCATGGCAGTACTGGCGGCCCAGCCGTCAGGTGTCCTGCGAGAATGGTGGACGCCGGGGGTCCAACAATCGATGCAAGTGCTATGTACTAACAAAATTGAAAAGGCTGTAGGCTAAATATGTGACATTTGCGCTGAAATTTTTTTGATCTATCCATACCCCTGAACATGCCAGATTGCTGGCAAAACATCTCGGAGGGGCAAAGCCTGATGGCTTTTAAAATAGCAGAGATAAACTGCAGGGATTAGTACAAAAGTACGCTGAATGAGAAGACAGAGTATATATATATATATATATATATATATATATATATATATATATATATATATATATACTTGTAAAAATACTTAGTAGCGGTGCGTCCCTTGATACACTGAAGTGGTAATTAATAGTCTTGGGCTAATTATAAATGAATTGTTTGCAGCAAAGTGCTATGTACTGTTCCCTGTGCTGTGGCTCCTGTCATTGGGTGATGTGTCTGCACTGATGTCTTTGCCAGGGGCTGCCATTGACTTTATGCCAGTGCCAGTTACGCTCAATGCAGTGGCATCACATCCAGATCAGCATCCTGTCTATTCAGGCCCTAGTGCCGCCCTGCTAATAGTATTCACTAATCCAATGGGCGGTGTGTAACTGATATGAGTCAGCCACCACTCACTTTATTACTGAATACTAGCCTAGTGAAGCTGTGCCGCATCAGGGCACAGTTTACCACTGCTTGTCCATCCCCATTTCATTCTCTTATTATTTTTTACATTTAAGGGAAGATTTTCATATAACTTCACCCCTGTAACATATAAAAATACCAGCAAATCATAATACCGTTTTGAAACTTCCTTTGAAACCTTTGATGTTGAAATCACATGATTTGCTATATAGGAAAACTAATTATGGAATCCTCTTAAAAAAGGAAACATAAAAACCAAATAAGCAAGTCTTGTGTTTTAAAATAAAGCTTAATATACTATATTCATTTTCAAAGCAACTTCACTCTTGCAACCAAGGCATAATTGCTGTATAGTTAGAGCAGAGACTGCTAATTTATATTTGTGAATATAGGGTTCCCTGCTGCACAGGGTTTGGCGCACCTGCTTTTCAGCCAAACTCTTAAAGCTGCAAAAGAAGTTTTAATAACTGAAACAGAGGAATATAAATTCTGTTACTCAAACATTCTCATGAGAAAAATTAAAAAATGTTAAAGTCTTCAAATTACAACCCAAGGCTTTCTGTAGAGATGGAAAAATAAAGTAAAAATTCAGCTGAAATGCAAATTCTAGAACTCAAAGTAAACTTCTACTGAGTGCAGAATTCTTAAAGGGCCACTGAGCTTTCACATAACTTTTTATATGTTATAGCAACATATTGAAGGTTTTGATTGGTGGGGGGTCTAAGTGCTGAGAATGCCACCGATTGCTAAAACTAGAAGAAAGAGGTGGGCCAATAGAAAATCTATTTCGTCTTATGCTCTACATGAGTGCATCTCTCTTCTCGGGTTAATGATTGGCGGGAAGCTCAGCACGCATACCCTCACCAATGAAAACCATTGATAAATTGCTAAGTAAGGCAGATCAGAAGGTTTGTGAAAGTTCAGGGATTGTTCCACAAAATAAATAAATATTCTATATGTCTAAAACCTGAGCACCTGAGATGAGCGAATCGATTCAAAATAAATCAGAGTTGCTATAAATTTCAAAAAAATATGTCCGCCAAATGAATTGAAGGATTTTGCGATTAGTTTCAGACGAATCACTTTAAAAAAAAAAAAGCACCCAACACCATTTTACTGTGAATATTCGAAAGGAAAACCAAGAGGGAGGTTCATATGACACTGGGAGGAAGTCTGCAGAGAACTTTCCCTGATTGGCTCAGAGGCTGATAAACAGCTTAATCATGGGGCAGAACTCAGTAAGGCCCTTAGCTGAGAATATCATAGAACTCTATTCTGTCTTCAGCTTGCAAACTAGAAGGATGTGTTAAGGCAGTGTCTGCAAAAAAACAATTACAGCCACAAGCCACTAATGTAGTCTGATAGGAACACTATAAGGATAGTGTAAGGAGAGAATAAGGAGATCTAATGGGTATATTTACTGGACTTTGACCAGGGAAATCATATCTAGAGAGAGTCAGTGACAGAGTTGTGTGTTTTAATGCAGCTTCTCAGCTAGTTCTGCCCCTCACAAGATCCTACAAGAAGAAACAACATTTTTCTGTAGATGAACAGACAGAAAAAAACAAAAAAACAAAAACAAATAGCAAATCCAAATGGCAAATTGCAATTTTTATTATCATTTATTATTTGAGGGCTATCTATTTTAATGTTATTTTATAAAGATTATGTCTTAATAGTAGATTTGGATTACCCCTGTTAAATGATCTATATGTTCCCGGGAAAGCGTCCTCATTGCTTGGCGGTGATGCGCTGTTATTAAGTGCATCCTTAAGCGGTGACGTCACCTTACGCCACCACCGGTATTTGGAGTTGCGGCATCCCAGCACTATCTCCTGCTCGAACTGCGCATGTGCACTTACATCGGGATGTGATGACATCATCAAAACGTCCTGACTGAGCATTAATAGAAGATGTGGCATCCTGGCACTATCCTTTGCCTGGATTGCGAATGCGCGCCTACGTCAGGACGCGGTGATGCCATCAATGCATCTTGAACGAGTGCTCCAAGCCTCACCCCGGAATAGTTGTAGCCTCATTATGAGGTAAAATTTAATTTATAAACTGTTGGGAATAGTGGCGTTTTAGCCATCTATTTTGTTTGGGTAACTGATAGCTTATCTTCTGTCACCTCCTGTATCCTGTCATTAAACAAGAGGTTACCATATCTGGTATATCTATTGTTTTTTTTTTATATATATAGCACACCCATATGTAATCTTTTTTGCCCATTTTTCCTGCTACTTACCCTGATGAGCCTTGAAAAGCGAAACGTGCATGTTGGGAGTAGGTTAGGGTTTTATTAGGGCCAGCTATTGAGGGTAAGGCTCCGGACGGGATCGCCTTTTTTAGGACGAGTGCCCTGTAGTGAGGCTGCTCTTATTTCTCATTTTTAGGGCTAGTATGTCAGCCACATCATAGGCCACAAAGTGGTAGGACAGATGAACAGACAGCTTTAATAAAAGAAAACAGAAATAACTCAAGTTACTATGATTCATAGGCTCATTGGCAGCACCCCAATGGAATTCTGCTGCAAACAATGAGCAATTGCACACTTTTTTCCCCTCTAAAAACAGTTTACTATTAGCAATTGGACATAACAGTGCATTATATCAGCATTACATGTTGTTGCAAGATAACAGGTAGTTACAACAAAAGCATTTTAAATAAAAATAAAAAATGCCATAATAATACCATTGCATTGTATGCATTGTATGTTGTTGCCAGATAACAGGTAGTTACAGCAAAAGTATTAAATGGGTTCCATATTGCTGAAAGATAATAGGTAATTACAGCAAAAGCATTTTACTGCAAAAGCTTCATAACTATACCTGTAATATTAAATGCTTTGCATACAGCAGCAAGATAACATGTAAATACAGCTATCTTTCTAGCTAACTATACCTTTTTTTAATGTGTAGGTGAAGTCATTATGAGTATTTTTGCAATATACTTTGGGTGATTTTGTATTTTAAAGATACTCCTGGTTCACTGCTACATGTGTTATTTATATAACTGTCCCTACTGTAGAACTGTTTCACCTTGTCTACCTGCCTTTTATGCTTGCTGTCAAAGGTGAGCACTGACTGCTCGCTCTATTGTATTTCCAGGGCCATACATAGAAATCATTGAGCCCCATAGTAAGAATCTGATTTGGGCCCCCATGCCCTGTCCCCTCCCACTACTCACCCCTGCCCCCTCCCACTACCTGCCCTGTCTTCTTCCTGCCCACCCAGAGAGTACCATTTAATCGTTTCAACCACCACCCAGCCATTCATGTACTGAATGTCCAAATTCTTATCGGCAGACTTCCCCCACCCCATCATGAACTACTACAAATTTACCACTACATTCCCCTTACCCATCATGAACTACTGCAATCTTATCATGACTCCCTATGAACTGTGTCTGCAGTCCTATCAGCCCACCCATGAACTGCACTGCGGATGCGGATGCAGTATTAGGAACCATCCATAGTACCCCTATGCACACTGCAGAAACCTCCGCCAAAGATTCTGGCAAAAAAAAAAATGCAAAAGAATGCATGCAGCAGTATTTCATCTGGCAAAATGTGTGTAATCCTTTTGGATTCTGACAGACCCCATTATTGTAAATGGGATCTGGTGGGGGACGGCAGTGTTTAGCATATGCTGGCTATGGCAATTCTGGTATTCTGCTCCTACTGAACCAGCCTTTCGTAATGAACTGTGCCCACTGTCTATTTTATAGTATGCCAAACCCCATCCCCATGATTTATGCATGCTGCTGTTTCACCCTGCCCCAATGCTGACTTAATGTGTGTGCTTCTTTAGCTGGCTGTCACTTGTTGCAGAGTGCCGTCAGAGCCTGGGGCCGATCTTCACAGCGCTGAACTGGAGTTTGGACTGGTGACGCTTCTGGATAAGGTCAGGTCCTGGCTGCTCAGTCACGTCACAATGCGAGTTGGCAGATATTTTGGTGCCAAAGGCCTCTTTTGTAGAAATAGTCAAAAACTATGTTATTTGCTAATAAAATGAACTTTAAAACATTTTACAAGGTGCAGACACAGAATAATTAAGGATATAAGCCTGTCATCCACAAGTGATGTTTCTCAGACTGCTGCAGAACCTCCTAACACACACCTTAGCTGCTGCACAACCTCCTAACACACACTTCAGCTGTTGTTCTGCTCCTATGACAGAGAAAAAAGGCAAAAGTCTCTAGCACAGATGTGAACAAACCCTAATAAACACCTCATATCCTGCAGAACATCATAATCGTGACAAGAGAACTACAAGTCTCATTATGACCAGATTGTCCAACTCTCAGAATTCTCTGAATGTTATTATTTGACACAAGTGGACATTACAAGGAGAGGCTATAACAGGAGAGAACTACAACTGCCAGCATGTCCAGATTGTTATTATAGTGCATCAGCCAGCTTTACTGAGTGAGGGTTTTAAAAGGAGAGAACTACAACCCTTAGTAGGTCCAGATTGTTATTATGGGGCATCAGTATACATTACAGGGAGAGGATATAAGGGGAGAGAACTACAACTCTGAGCATGTCCAGACTGTTATTGTAGGACATCAGTTAAAATTACATGGAGCAGGATATAACAGGACAGAACTACAACTCCCTGCATTTCTAGGATGTCATTATCCCAAGACACCACTAACCTCACCTCTCCTCCATGCACAGCACACTCCTCACCTTGCCATCCTACAGGTCTTTCACCATTTCTCTGCACCGGTCACATGATGATGACATCATCACAGATCCTTCAGACTTCTCTGGACTGCTGTGCTCTGACTTCCTGCACTGGCCATATAATGATTACATCATCAAAGGTCCTTCTCCACATCCTGTCTTCTCCTCTGCAAATAAGTGTAATTAGGGGGCGAGGCCTTATGTCCAAGGTGAGGCCCCCTTCCCTCCATTGGAAGTATGCCACTGTGTATATGCCTGGTGGCTCATTAGTAAGTAAGCGACAGGGATACAGAGCACGCATACACTGTCAGCGCTCACCACTAACAGTTTAGAGATGTCAGGTAAACGTGGCTTTATGTTATATAAGGTTTATCATTTCAATGTATAGGAGGGAAGCAGTGGCTTGTAACAGTGAACTGAGAGCATCCTCAGTGTTAGGCCTCATGCACACGACTGTATGTATTTTTCGGTCCGCAAAATGGATCCGCAAAAACATGGATGACGTCCATGTGCATTCCGTTTTTTGTGGAACGGAACAGCTGGCCCCTGATAGAACAGTACTATCCTTGTCCGTTATGGGGACAATAATCGGACATGTTCTATCTTTGAACAGAACGGAAAAACGGAAATGGAATGCACATGGAGTACTTTCTATTTTTTTTGCGGACCCATTGAAATGAATGGTTCCGTATACGGACCATATACGGAACGCAAAAAGCGGCCTGTATATGGAACGCCAAAAACGTTTGTGTGCATGAGCCCTTAAGTACACGCTTTGCTGAACACTGAAGACGGATTATGGACAACTTCAGAGCCAGGACTTTAATTAAAAAGTGCACAATCACAAAAATAAAGTTTATTGCAAAGATACTCAAAATCACTTCCCCTGTTTATTAAAAAAGGACCCTGTAAAACTTTAATGTTTAACTGCTATAAAAATCTATTGGTGTTTCTTGCATTATTCAAATTAATTCATAAGCTCCCATTGAGTACTTGTTTGCATTAGCCCCTTGACTGGGACAAGAAAGAGTAAGTACATGTGCGTCCATATACATGGTGCTGTGCATCTATCAACCCAGAAACATGACCTAGTGGCAGCAAGATCTATATCTATGATTTGTGAACTGTGTGATGCTGGTCTGTGACTTTTACTGAATTTTAAATCTAAATAGAAGGTGAGTGCAAGATTGAATGACTGAAATATATTAACCCCTTACAGTTACAACCATATCACTTCCCTTGAAGGAACAGTTGGAAAGTCTTCAGACACTTTCACTTTTATTACATTTTGTTATGTTGCAGCCTTGTGCTAAAATAAAAAAGTTCAGATTTTCCCCATTATTCTGCATTTAATACCCCATAATGACAAAGTGAAAACTGTGAGGGACATTTATTATGAATTATACGCCACTTTTTGGCATATTAATGTCACAGATTTTGTTGCAATGTTTTTTGTGGTAAAATTTGTGACTTTTTGCTGCTCACGCCACTTTTTCCAGCTGCCGATAAAAGGGGGAATGGCATGGGCGGGAAAGAGGGCAAGCCGGTAGGCCAGTCTCATTTATTATTTTCCACACAAGTTTTTGGAATACAAAATGACTTAAATCTATGCAAGCAAGGAGCTGGCATAGACTTTATGAAATCGCACAGTCTGCTGGAAGAAGCGCCAAAGTTATGTAGAGGCCTGCATCTCCACAGAACTTTGGCACATCCACCAGCAGTGCAGAGGGACCAACATGAATTACTGTACCCCAGAATGTTTGAAATCTCGAGAAAGGGAAAATGAAAATCTTACATTGACATAAGTATTGAGAGCCTTTACTCAGTACTTAGCCTTTGGTCTTCTTGGGTATGATGCCACAGGGTTTGCACACATAAAGAGGACCTTTCATCACATGCCTGTTTTAATAGCTACAGTATAAGCATTCCCAATTTAATAACAATTCTGAAACATCTATTCTTATGTTAGTATGAATGAGTTGCTAGCTGTTTGCAGTAAGGGTACTGAGGGGAGGTAACAAGTTGGGGGTGTGTACCTGCACAGATTCACTCTATTCAATTAGAGCTGCAATTTTCAGCCTGTGCCGGTACACCCCCCCCCCCCCCCCAAACTGGTTTCCACCGCTCGATAGCCTTACTGCAGACGGCTAGCATTTCATTTATAACTTCTAGTAGAAATAATAAAGGAATGGCACAACATAGAGCCATAAGAATAGATGCTCCAGAATTGGTGAAAGGTCCTCTGTAAATTCAGGGATGTTCAGTGGACAGTCATTTTCAGATCTCTTCAGAGATGTTCGATTGGATTCAAGTTGGGGCTCTGGCTGGGCCACTAAAAGACCCTAAGCCACTCTTGTGTTGACTTGTTTGCATGCTTAGGGTCATTGTTTTGTTGGAAGGTAAGCCTTCTGCTCTATTTAGCTTGCCCTCAACCCTGACTAGTCTCCTTGTCCCAGCAGCTGAAAAACACCCCCGCAGCATGATGCTGCCACCACCATCCTTCCATGTAGGGATGGTATTGGTCAGCGCCTGCTTTAGTTAAAAAAAAGTCCTAAAAAAAAGTCCAGTCTTGGTTTAACCACCTAACTGTTTTGCCCGAGTCCAGCTCCAATAAGGGTACAACCACATGGTTCTCTTCTCCTGTTTTTGGAGTTCACTCCTGATTTTGGCTAAAACTGCATGCAGAAACCTGACCATGTGGCTGTGCCCTAACTCCCCCTTGAGCACATACCTTTTCTTATGTAGTAGAGGAACATCTGTGCTACTTCAAACACCAGGCCAGGATTTTGATTGCTACCTCTGCAACCCCTATAGCTATATCCCTGGAAACTGCTCTTGTGCACTAAAATCGTATGTGTTCCTAACTTCTGCGCAAAGGTTAGTTATACAACCCTGACAACTATACTGAACAGGCCTTTGTACCTACCATGCTACTCTTCTTCCACCATGTTTCTTTTTCACTATTTAGCTGGAGGCTGGTATGGCTGAGTCATCATTCAGCACATCAGTTTCTTAGCTATATACATTTTATTTCTCAGAAGTTTTTTTTTTTAAAAAGTGACTCCGTAAAATTTAGTAAGATTTGTTTTTCAGCATTTCCAGACTTGTGAGTTGCAAAGTTTCTTGACAGAAGCATAGAGATAGGTTATTTAGATGTAGTGGTCACACCTGGTACCCAAGGGGTGGGGGCAAGCCCCTTTCCCACATTAGAAGACAAAGTATCATAAATGGCACATGGTAAGTGGGGGCTCAGATACATATTTTACATCTCTGTGTATTGACATTTGTTTGATTTACAAAAAGGAAAGCAGAGTGAGAACTGTAATGAGAGCAATAATAGTGGAAATTAATAACAGAGAAATAAAAACTAAAAAATTGACTTTATATAACTTTCCATCAGTGAACAATTGAAAAACTATATACCTTCAGTTCAGTTTTAGATTATTATTTTTTTTATTTTCTATGGTGGCATTTTCTAGACAAGCAGCCATCAGCCAACAAGTTAAGAATAACTAGAGCCAACCTATCTATGCACAGAATTAGAAGAATAATTATTATTTTATTTTGAAAAAGAAAGTCTAATTATTATAACCCCTTAGTATTATAATTCAAGATCTGGATCATTTTGTAGAGGTATTAAACCTTATATTTTAAAATGCTAATATAAAGACTATCATCATTATTATTAATAAAAAATAAAATGTAGTCCACCGAGAGCACATACATCTTTCCCTGCAGGGAATCAATGTCATTGGCCATTTCTACACTCTTTCCCCAGACAAATCAAACTGTTGGCTGAGGCGTGAAGTGTTAGATTATGATCGGTTTAGCGTGACATTGTGATTCATGGCTGCTACATTACTGAGGGAAAATAGGGATTTATGCTGGATTTCCACATTCGAATCCCAGTGAAGCAAGGGAATAATTCTAAAGTAGTTCACAGCAGTTTTCTACCTTACAAAATTATGCTTTTATTTAAGGCAGGAAGAACTGCAAGCTAATCAAATAGTAATATAAAGTTTCCAGTGCAAAGGTGTTTGGGGTTTAGACGTTAAAGCGTGTCTTCTTTGTTGGAGATCCTCACGGTTTTTAATTAAAAATTAATTTTAATGCACAGGTTGGTAGTGCAGCCTTTGTGGTCAATAATTTTTATCTAGTTTAATATGTGATGCTGTCAGATACTAGATCATAAAATGACAGAATATTCTAAGTAGATAGAGTTATTTCATTCTAACAGTGTTGCAGCCAATAGCCAGAACAACAGAGGGAAGGTGGTGTTGTGGACCCGTAACCAAAATAGGTAGCAGATGTCTCAGCATCTGTGATATGATATTGCCATTCAAATCTGATTTGCAGTGGGCTTTAAAATGACATAGTGCAAAAAAAAATCTACTATAATTAAATCAAGACGCTAAAATAGAGCTCTGTAAATGAATACTTCACAGTGATGAAACAGTGTTTTTATGTGTATCTCTTGCCATATGTGATAAAAAGTAGGAAAGTGTTCTAGACTGCAGTCTATATAATCCTATTATCAAATCCTGAGCCAATTGTATCATTAATATAACAAAAGTGTGTACAGGATGTCCATAAAAGACACATATTATATCTTACTACTATAACTACTATATTACACATATGTGTGTAGTATATTACAATGGAGTCATTACAAAACCAATCTGAACAGCTTGCTGTAAATAAGTACTTTTCAATTACAAAAAAAGCTTTGATTCTCTTATCAGGAAGAATGAGAACTGATATGAAATGTGTGAATATTATATATTCCTTTATTTTGCATCTATAGATAGAAAGGTATTTTATAGACTCAGAAATAAAACTGAAATCAAAGTTTACAAATATTTATTTCCTAAAAGGCTTTATCCATAAACTAATACATCTAATAAAGTTCAATAGATAGGTTTCTTTAAACAGGGACATTCCTACATGTTTTTGATTCACCACGGATTATGTCCTAAATTTGTGATGCTGTGCCTCACTTCCGAGACTAGGAGAATGGGGGTCCCTTGATACCATTCACGAATTTAGTGCGGTAACTGTCTCTGCAAACCTCTGTGGAAGGGATCACATATGGCAAACCCTGTAGGTAATCAAAATTTACCATAATGGTCAGTACTAGAGATGAGCGAATCGAAGCTGATGAAGTGGAATTCGATCAGAATTTCAGGAAAAATTAGATTTGCAACTAATGCGAATTTCCTCGCACTTTGTGGTAACTAATTGCATTTTTGCTAAAATGGCTGCTGCACGTGTGAGGACATGGAGAAAGGAAGTATGGGAAGGAGGGATCACCAAGACTGACACGCATGATGCAGCCAATCAGCAGCCAGCCCTGTGATGTCACATCCCTATAAATACGTCATCCATCTTAGATTCAGACATTTTCCAGCATTCTGAGTGCAGGAACAGACGTTCATAAATCTGTTGAAAAGCCTGTTGTGTAAAAGTAGAACAAAATTTGGGCCTAATTGACTTTCTCCGGTGCTGTCATATATTGTGAAGCCCTGTTTTCAGTGTATTACTGACGAAATAAAAATATATTCGCCGTCCAGCGTTGCATATATCTGTTGAAAAGCATTTTTTTTGTTTAAAAGTGAGAAAAAATTAGGCCCTAATTGCCGCTCAGCGGTGCAGTGATATATTCAGAAACCCAGTTTGCCATATATTAGTGGAAGAAAAAAAATTATATTAGCCGTCCATCATTGCATGTATCCGTTGATAAGCCTTGTGTAGTGTAAAAGTTGCAAAAATTTAGGCCTCTTTGCCGTTCAGCGGTGCAGTTATATGTGGTAAAGGACTTTTTGCGGAGAAATTTTTTCTGTGAAGCAGGCTTTTTTGGGAAATTTCATTGGTGCCTGTACACTTCCTTTTGCTGTATGGACCGAATTATGTAGTGGTGAAATTTTTCCTGTGAAACAAGCTTTTTTGGGGGAAAATTCATGGGTGACTGTACACCTCCTTTTGCTGCATTGACCGAATTACATAGTGGTGAAATTTGTTATATGAAGTAGGCTTTTTTTCATCAAATTCATGGGTGATTGTACACTCACTATGAAACTCCCATGCTAGCAGGCAGGCTGGCTGTTCACTCACTTCGTCACGCACATGCTCCGCCTGCTTCATTAATAAAGTGGGAGGAGCATGTGCGTGACAAAGTGGGTGACCGGCCAGCCTGCCTGCTAGTACGGGAGTTTCATAGTGAGTATTCCGTGGATTGCGCTACTGATGAGGTTTGCTATACTTTACATATGGATTGCTTACACTTTACATATGATAGATCTCAGGCCACGCTGTGCAGCATTGCAGCCCGCAATTTATCACCCTTATGGGGTGAAAAATACGGTATATTTATAATTGCTTTACACGTGGTTTACAATTCCACAACATAAAATTATAGTAACTCTGATTCTGATCTTCCCTATAAATCGAGGCCAATCTAACTAAAAGTAACAGTGGCCTGTAATACTGACGCACAGTAACTCTACAGCTAACAGAATAGATTAGCTATGACTCTTGTATTACTGTATGTACTCAGCATTAAATTGTAGCAGTCTGTAGTTCAGCAGTCTCCTACACTCTCCATGTCCTCTCCCTCTCCCTATGCTCAGCTCACAGGAAAATGGCGGTGACCCGGCAGGATCAGGGTTTTATAAGGCTCTGCCTAGCTGTGACATCACAGGGGACTGGCTACCTGCCGACTGGCTGGCTGCATGGCATTATGGGTGATTTCGTGTTCCTGGGCTTGTCTCCTATTCATTTACTTTCACTTTCTAAAATGTGCTGCCGCCATTTTAAGGAAACTGATTCGCTACCACAAAGCTCTAAAGACTACTTATACTATACTCAACAAAAGACTAAGGCCCCTTTCACACGGGCGTGATTTCCGCGCGGGAGAAATGCGTGAGGTGAACGCATTGCACCCGCACTGAATCCGGACCCATTCATTTCTATTGGGCTGTGCACATGAGCGGTGATTTTTACGCATCACTTCTGCGTTGCGTGAAAATCGCAGCATGCTCTATTTTGTGCGTTTTTCACGCAACGCAGGCCCCATAGAAGCTGCGGGAAAATCGCAAGCATCCGCAAGCAAGTGCGGATGCAGTGCGATTTTCCCGCAAGGTTGCTAATAGACGGGACCCGATCTTTATTATTTTACCTTATAACATGGTTTTAAGGGAAAATAATAGCATTCTCAATACAGAATGCTTAGTAAAATGTGGATGGAGGGGTTAAAAATAAAAAAATTAACTCACCACTTGATCGCTTAGTTGCGATCTCTTCTGTCTTCTTCAAGCATTAGCTGCCATCTAAAGGACCTGTGGTGATGTCACATCACATGGTCCAATCACATGGTCCAACACCATGGTGATGGACCATGTGAATGGACCATGTGATTGGACCATGTGATGAGCTCGGTGACGTCATCACAGGTCCTTTAGCCGGCAACTAATGCTTGAAGAAGACAGAAGAAATCGCAACTACGCGATCAAGTGCATAAGGTAAGTTCATTTTTTTATTTTTAACCCCTCCATCCACATTTTACTAAGCATTCTGTATTGAGAATGCTATTATTTTCCCTTATTTATAACCATGTTATAAGGGAAAATAATAAAATCTACAGAATACTCAACCCAAACCGGAATTTCAGTGATAAAGTCCGGGTTCGGGTCTGGGTACCAAACATGCAGTTTTTTCCCACGCACGTGCAAAACTCATTAAAACGCATTAACAGATTACTGACTAAGAGAAAGTCTATATACAAGGATCAAAACCTATTGTAAATATAGGCTGCGATGTAATGTATTAGTAAAGAAATTGTATCTCTGTGGGGCTAAAATCTGTCACTATCACTCCTTTCCTGGATAATAAATGACTTCATCTTCACTGCATTGCAGTATCCATATAATAGACAAAACTTCTTTCAAGTTATAACATACCTAAGGTGCACGGGTATAATGGTAGACTTCCCCTCTACCTGCGTTTCACGGTAAAGCTTCTTCAGGAGGAGCTCTTTGTGTTATTTTAATAAAGTCCATTTTATTTCTAGTATTGATCGCGTATATTTTAATCGCTAATTTTTATTGTGAAGATTGGCACTTTAAGAATTCGTGAATATTTAGAATATAGTGCTATATCTTACTAATAGGGAATATTCTAGATTTTTTTTCATCAGTACCCATGATCCCTCACTGCTTCTTACTTGTGGGCAAATGAGAAGGCTGCAACATTTTTGACTTTAGAAGTAGTGTTGATTTTTTATAGCAAATTTTCCGATTGATGATTTTTGCAATCAAGAAAATAATGACTGGTGATCACAATTCTCGAATTCGCAAATATATGATGAATATTCGCCCAAATATTCGCGAAATATCGCAAATTCGAATATTGTCTCTATCGTTCATCACTGTTTAATACAAGCCATCGATTGTTGGCTCCCAGGATGAGAGAAAAAAAGGTTTTATTCCAATAATAAGAAAAGTCTATTAAGAAATAAGATAATAGTGAATTAATTTCTGATGCTGAGCTCAGAAGTTCTCTTTAAATAACATCATGATCATATGACAAATAAGGCTCTCAGTGCAGTTATCTCTTATGTATGTAGAATAAGCAACTCTCTTCACAAGGAGGTCTACACATTGTGCATTGTTGCATTGTCAATTCTATTCAAAGCATGGAGAAAATGTAACCAATAATAATAAATGTAGGGATATAGTCAATTGTACTTAACAAGCTCTGCCTCTAATGCTCCCGCATGTAAAGTAGCCATCTTATAAGTCAATGTCCAATCTTGAGATATGATTTATGACTTGGACAATAATTAAAGGGGTTCGCAGGCGCCTACTTGAAAATTGTCCATGTTAATAACCTGTGGGGGAAAGGTTATTATACTAATAATTACCCTGCACAGCACAGGTGTTCCAACGATCCTCGTTACGGTCTCGCGACCACTCCAGAAGCGATTTTCAGGCTTCTGGTCCAGCGCCACCTTCTTCTTCTCCTCCCTGAGGCAAGAGACGGCGCATCATTATTGGTCTTGTCGCTTGCACACTACTGCACATCCTTCGTCTTCTGAGTGTACAGGCTTGTATTGATGTGTATTGACTCATGTACAGCACAATATATTGTGCATGAGTGACAGCATAACAATGAGCCAGAGAGGCTGATTGCTATGCTGTGGGGGTCACATGGGGACACTTTGGGGGCACTGTGGCTGGCACATGTGGGCACTGTGGATGTCATGAAGGGGCACTGTGGATGGCATTAGAGAAACTGTGGATGGCACATGGGGGCATTTTAGGGTCACTGTGGATGGCACATGGGGGCACTGTGGATGACATTAGGGCCACTTTGGGGCCACTGTCTATGGCACTGGGGGTACTGCAGATAGCACTGGAGGCATTGTGGATGCCACTGGGGGCACTGTGGATGGCATTATTATGGGAGCACTGTGGATGTCACTGTTATGGGGGTGCTGTGGATGTCACTTATATGGGGTACTGTGGATGTCACTTATATGGGGCACTGTGAATGTCACTTATGGGGACGCTGCAGATGTCACTGTTATGGGGTACTGTGTATATCACTGTTATGGGGGTTCGATATGAGTTATGGCACTCATGCAAATGATTATCAGCAAAGGGATCATGGCCCATGTGTTGACCACATTTTCCAGGTGACCGCGGCTTCCCTCCAGAACTGATTGTATAATAGCAATGTATGATACATCCAGTGTATATCTGACCACGGGAAGATTTTCATGTACTCACCTCATCATGCCTGCACATGAATCGTGCTACCTGAGCATATCACACTGTGATCACACATGATAGGCCAAGATAAACACTTTAGCAGTCAGGACCGAAAAGGATAGGATTAGTCCTCATGCACATGCACACCAAATCCGTTTTGCAGTCTGCAGGTCACGGATCCACTAAATAAGGATACAGGGGGTAAATTATCAAACTGGTGTAAAGTAGAACTGGCTTAGTTGCCCATAGCAACAATCAGATTCTACCTTTCATTTGGAATCAGGCAGCTCCTTTGGAAAATGAAAGGAGGAATCTGATGGGTGGCTATGCCATTTCTACTTTACACCAGTTTGATAGAGAATCCTCTCTGTTTGTGTGCGCTCCACATTTGTTTGCAGTCCCATTGAGTTCTATGGCTTCGAGGTCTGCATTTTGAGGTCCAAAATAGGACATGGTCTATCTTTTGCAGAATTTATACACATCCGTTTGTCAGTTCTGAAAAAGATAAGACATGTCTTATTTCTAAAATGCAGAACTCAAAGTCATAGAACCTCAAAATGCAAACGGTCGTGTGCATAAGGGTTCAGATGCACAGCTCAGCAGGCTGTAACATACAAGATATGATTAGATACAAACTTCAGCAAGCAGTATTGTACAAAACTGGATGAGATACACACTCATCAGGACTCTACCCTCTAAAGGAACAACTTTTAGCAAATGAGGCAGTGGAAAATGGCCCAAGGGTCATTGAAAAGGGTTTAGGCAGAAACCTTTAGGTCCTGTGAGGGGGGTATGGCTCAATCCTTGCTATGGGACCCTTAATTCTCTATGTACACCACTGCATGATAGGATTAGATACAGATATGTTTGGATGTGCTTGCTGATTCCAGCTGTTTATTGCACTCCGGAGATCGTGAGGGAAGAGCTTGTGGACTCTTAGCGATGGGATTTATACACTGAGTGAGAAATAGACTAGAAGGATTCATTATTAGTGTTGAGCGAACCCGAACTGGCTGAGTGATCTGTACCCCTTTTTTCTTTCAAACTACCCCTGCACTGCATACCTAACTGGGAAATAAATTTTGTAAATCTGTTTGTTAGCTTATTTTGTAGGCCCGAATGCCGCTCTATGAATGGTGAGGCCAGAACAAGTACAGGCAATAGTAGATTGGGTGTCTGACAGTGCCTCCAGTTCCTTCACTTGTCTCCCACTTGGTGCCCTGCTGAAAGCTCAGAGTTGGCACCTGCAGCCCATGGGCATCTGTCTTTCACCTCACCCCCTTAAAAATCAGCCAAGAAGTCTGAGCCCTAAGTCATGCAACAGTCTCTTATGTTTTTTGATGACCCTGCTGGCATGGTTTCCGTGGGCCATCCACATAGCCCTGCCCCAGAAGTGGAAGAGATTGAGTGCACCGATGCCCAACCACTTATGTTTCAGGATGTGGACATGGGAGGACCACCGCAACACGTCTCTGATGACGCAACACAGGTGCCAACTGCTGCGCCTTTCTGCAGTGTGCAGACTGACAAGGAGGGCAGGACAGTGGAACATGATGTGGAGGATGATGAGGTCCTAGACCACACATGAAATCAAGGTCATGCGAGTGACATGTGCAGTTCTGAGGAAGAGGTGGTGGTCGCACAGGGTAACCAGCACAGCAAAAGAGGGAGCAGGGTGCAATAACAGAGTGGCCGTCCCCTAGACAGTACGACTGCTACTGCCCACCACACCCAGGGAACGAGCACACCAAAGCTAGCTCCAAGGAGTTCCCTGGTGTGGCAATTCTTCAGATAACGTGCTGATGACAAGACATGAGTAGTTTGCACACTGTGCAATCAGAACCTGGAGCGAGGCATAAATGTTCTAAACCTGAGCACTACCTGCATGACCAGGCATCTAAATGCACAGCATGAGCTGCAGTGGAGTAAACACCTCAAAAAACAAGAAAGGTCTCAGGCTCCTCCTGCTCCCTCTTCTGCTGCAGTCTCAGCCTCTTCCTCCCCCTCTGGAGTGACAGTGGCACCTGCCACCCAGCAAACAGAGGTTGTGGTAGTAACGCCACCACGTCCGTCATCATCACCAAGCATCTCCACAATGTCCTATGGAAGCATTCAGCTGTCCATCTCCCAAACACTGGAGAGAAAGAGGAAGTACTCCCCATACCCACCCACAATCCCTGGCCCTGAATGCAAGCATTTAAAAATTCCTGGGCTTTGAAATGCTATCATTCCGGCGGGTTGAGACGTACACTTTTAAAAACCTTATGGTGGTGGCTGTGGCGTTCAGCTTTCCATCTCCCAAACACTAGAGAGAAAGACAAATAGAAAAAAGGAAGTACCCCCCTACCCACCCGCGATCCCTAGCCCTGAATGCCAGGATTTCAAAATTCCTGGTCCTTTGAAATGCTGTAATTCTGTCTGGTGGAGATGGATGGAGACTTTTAAAAAACTTATGGTGGTGGCTTTTCCAAACTACGTGATTCCCAGCCGCCACTACTTTTCCAGGCGAGCCATCACTTCACTGCACAGCCAAGTGGCGGACAAAATTTGGTATGCACAGCGCAATACCATCTGTGGCAAGGTCCACATAACCACCGATACATGGACCAGTAAGCACGGGCAGGGACGTTATATCTCCCTAACAGCACATTGGGTAAATGCAGTGGCAGCTGGGCCTGAGACGGATACGATTTTGGCGTATGTCCTTCCGCAACCGAGGATTGCAGGGCATTTCTCCTTGCCTCCTGTTGCCTCCTCCTATACCAACACCTCATCCGGTCAGCGTAAGACCTTCACCACCAACTTCAGCACAGCCAGGGAGAAACAACATCAGGCTGTTTTGAAACTCATCTGTTTGGGGGAAAAACCCCACACCGCGCAGGAGCAGTGGACGGGCATGGAACTACAGAGCGATGAGTGGTTGGTGCCACTGAGCCTCAAGCCTGATGGTGTGTGATAATGGGTGAAATCTCGTAGCAGCTCTGGGCCTAGCCAGTGTGACGCACATCCCTTGCCTGGCCCATGTGCTGAATTTGGTGATGCAAAAATTCCTTAATAACTACCCAGCCATGTCAGAGCTGCTGCAGAAAGTGCGGTCCGTTTGTATGCACTTTCGGCATTCTCACCCTGCTGCTGCTCACCTGTCTGCGCTGCAGTGTAACTTCGGCCTTCCCGCTCACCGCCTTATATGCGACGTGCCCACCAGGTGAAACTCCACCTTGCATATGCTGGAGAGACTGTGCAAGCAGGAGCAGGCGGTAGTGGAGTTTCAGCTGCAGCACGCACGGGTTAGTTGCTCTGCGGAACAGCACCACTTCACTACCAATGAGTGGGCCTCCATGCGAGACCTATGTGCCTTGTTGCGGTTGAGTACTCAACCAACATGGCCAGTGTCGATGACGCCATAATCAGCATTACTATCCCACTTCTATGTCTCCTTGAAATCATGCTTCAGACGATGATGGAAGAGGATGTGGCACAGGAGGGAGAGGAGGAGGAAAAGGGATCATTTCCATGGCTATCAGGCCAGTCATTCACAAGTAGCTCGGAGGGTGGGTTCCTGCACCAACGTAGGCCAGGTACACAATTGTTCAGCCAGGGCACAGTTCTGGAGGAGGGGGGGAGGAGGAGGAACTGTGTTTACAGCAGGGTGGCACCCGAAGCAGCTCAGGGCCATCACTGCAGCATGGCTGGGGGTATACCGAGGACACAGACGATACAGCTCTGATAGAGGACAGCTTGTAATTGCCTCTGGGAAGCCTGGCACACATGAGCTACTACATGCTGCAAAGCCTGTGCAACGACCACCGAGTTGCTCACATTCTAACTTGTGCTGATTACTGGGTGGCCACCCTGCTGGATCCCCGTTATAAGGACAACAGAGTGTCCTTAATTCCCTCACTGGAGCGTGATCGGAAGATGCGCGAGTACAAGTGCACGCTGGTAGATGCGCGGCTGATGGCATTCCCAACTGACAGCAGGGCCTCAGTGGAAGCACAAGGCGAAGGTAGAGGAGTAGGAAAAGGTCGCCAACACAGATGGGGCACTGTCAGCACCTCAGAAGGCAGGGTTAGCATGGCTGAAATGTGGAAAAGCTTTGTCAGCACGCCACAAGAACCAGCACCACTTGATATGGAATGTCTTAGCAGGAGGCAGCATTTCAGCAACATGGTTGAGCTGTATCTGTGCACACGCCTACACGTACTGACTGATAGGTCTGCCCCATTCAACTTCTGGGTCTTCAAATTGGGCACATGGCCTGAGCTTGCCCTTTACGCCTTGGAGATGCTGGCCTGCCCTGCAGCCAGTGTGTTGTATGAAGTTTGAATGTGTGTTTAGCACGGCAGGGGGCGTTATCACAGACAAGCGCAGCCATCTGTCCACAGCCAATGTGGACAAGCTCACGTTCATTAAAATGAACCAGGCATAGATCCCACAGGACTTGTCCGTACCTTGTGCAGAATAGACATGTATACCGGCCTCACCCAGCCTTTGTTATACTCCAGCGCACTTTCTCTTTGTTTTCTTTTCTATATTTCCCAATGTTTTGGGGTCTACCCAAATTTAAACAAAAAAAAAAAAAAAAACTGTGTTGTTGGCAACTACCTCCTCCACCACCGCTTCCACTTACACCGCCACGTTCACCGCCTCCTCAACCTCCTACTACATATGCACCTGCTCCTCCTAGTTCAAGATTATTATTTTTAATTTTTATGTATTTTATGTTATTTTAAGTCATTTCCCTATCCACATTTGTTTGCAGGGCAATTGTCCAGCTCTTACCCCCAATTTGCTTCCTTTTGCAGCCTTCTAGAACTTTCCATTACTATTTTAGAGCCATTTTAGTGTCCCAAAGTTCGGGTCACTATTGACTTCAATGCGGTTCCGGTTCGGGGTCAAGTTCGGATCCCGAACTCGAACTTTGCGGCGAAGTTCTACCGAACCCAGTGAACCAGGAACTTCCAGGTGTTCGCTCAACTCTATTCATTATGTATGTAGTAAGATGGCCAAAGGAGTTATAGTCGGAGAAGCTCCTGCAGACTGATCAGTGTGAGGGCGTGTCCAGCCTGTGACTCAGCCCTGTGCAGAGCAGCCAGGCTTTTTTATCAAGAAAGTTATGTATTCAACAAAACAGGAAGGGGAGAATGTAAACAGATCTGCCAGGATAATCTAATGCCCAGACAGGTTGAAGAAAAGGTCAGGCATGAAAAACAGGTATTGGTGGCATATATGATTAACTTTTATTAACTCTTTCTGGGAGGGAGATGGGAAAAACAGTAAAACTGCCACAGCGTTTTTTTCGTTATGAATTCTATGGCGTTCATTTTTCGCTATAAATAACATAATATCTTTATTCTTTGGGTCAGTATGATTACAGTGATACCAAATACATATAGTATTTTACGTTTTACTACTTTTTTGCAATAAAACCCCGTTTTTAAAAGAAAAAAAATTTTTTTGCATTGCCGCAACAACTTTTTTATTTTTCTTTCTATGGAGTTTTATGAGGGCTTGATTTTTGCGGGACATCTTGTATTTTTTAATTGGTATAATTTTGGAGTAAATGGCGCTTTTAGATCGCTTGTCATTATGTTTTTTTCAGTGCCAACTAAGAATAAATAAGCAATTCTGGCTTTTTTTAATTTTATTTTTTTACGGCGTTTACCGTAGGAGATAATTTATGTGACACGTATGTAGTCCAGGTCGTTACGGATGCAGCAATACCAAACATATGAGGGAGATTTGTTTTTTGCAATTTTTTTCATTGAAAAGCATATTTTCAAAGGAAAAAAAGCGTAATTTTTTTAATGGAATTTTTTAATTTAATAAATGTGTTTTTTTGGTTTTTTTTTTTACCACTTAATAGTCCTACAAGGGGAATATAACAGACAGTATTTTGATTGCTTTTAAAATGCAATGCACTATTTCTATTGTGCATTGCATTTTAATTGCAACGATATTCTAACATTGACGAGCAGGCTGCATCAGAGAGGCGCAGCCTGTTGGAAATTACTGAAGGCTGGTCTGGGGCCTACATCAGACCCCTGCCAACCTTCACACACATCGGCACCCTGCGATTTTGCTCCCTCTGTCAGCACTTTACATGTGGCGGGCGCCATTGCCTGCAAGCCGGGTCCCCTCTCCCCGCTGCACGGGAGACCTGTGCAGCGCTTAGACTGGGCCACCGTAAAAAAGCAGCAGCCCAGCCTAAGGCCCCTTAGTGACCGCCGTAAAAACACATATGAGTGGTCACTAAGGGGTTAATCATTCATCTCATCTGCAGCTATGTTGGGGAGATTGCCCCTCATCAGTACAGAACAGAAGGTACAGGCTTAAAGAGGTTTTTTTTATGATGAGGACTTATCATCAGTATAGGTCATCAATATCTTATCGGTGGGGTGCTGACTTCTAGCACTCCCACCAATCAGCTGTTTAAAAAGAAAGCAGCACTTGAACAACTGACTGTGTGGAACCTTCAACTGCCACAGCCATATCTTCTGTAAGAAGCTGTTCCATAGCATTACCCCTTTAGGTCCTTTATCTGATATCAGAAAATAGGCTGGTATCCAACTTGAGATGACCACCAAGAGCCAACAGTCGCACTGCAGATGTCACACCAGCAGTCCCTAACCACTGCGGTCCTGCTGTCCAGAGCAGGCACGGGCATTGTTCCTCTCTGCCTGTGTGTATTGGAACTAATGATCAGTGAACGTCATTTAAGCATTACAAGAGTTAATCCTTTCATCTTAACACATGTCCAGCAGCTGACTAAGGTGCTGTTCAGCCTCATTATTTTTCTGGGCTGTGGTTCCACCTCCTCACCTGAGGTTTGAGTTGTCATGTGTCTTGTAAGCAATTTAGGTGTGATCTCACGTCTGACTTTTGATGTAATATTCCTCACCTGCCCCAACCTTGGAACTGCCATCTGGATAACCCGTGTACTCAGCCTGCCCTAATTTTAGGCAGTATTCAGATCCCTTGGCACTTCACACTGGTGTGTCTAGTCCCATTGGGAAAGCTGCCATCTACACCAGAACTACTCCAGAAGGTAGCCGCCTAGTTGGTTCCCTGCAGATCAGTCCAAATCCCTGTACAAGTGTTAAAGGGTTTCTGTCACCAGATTTAACCCTATGAAGTTAGCTGACATTAGCGATGTGCTAATGTCAGCTAAACCTAACTAGCCTATTCTTACTTTTCTCAGTGCCTGCATTAACCTAAAAATCGAACTGTTATATTATGCTAATGAGGCTCTAGGAGCAGTGGGGCGTTGTTCCTGCTCCTAGAGCCTCCGTTCTCCCACCTTGGTCTCCGCCCTCTAAGTCTTGATTGACAGGGCCAGGCAGCGCTTGCGTCCATCTGTCAGCCCTGTGCTCGGATGAAATCTTGCACCGTTCTGAACTCAGCGCAGGCGCGGTGAGGGAACTACGCTCGCCGGCTGCCAGCTTCCTCATCGCGCCTGCGCTGAGTTCAGAACGGCGCAAGATTTCATCAGAGCACAGGGCTGGCAGACGGACGCAAGCGCTGCCTGGCTCTGTCAATCAAGACTTCGAGGGAGGAGACCAAGGTGAGAGAATGGAGGCTCTAGGAGCAGGAACAACGCCCCTGCTCCTAGAGCCTCATTAGCATATTATAAAAGTTTGATTTTTAAGGTTAATGCAGGCACTGAGAAAAGTAAGAATAGGCTAGTTAGGTTTAGCTGACATTAGCACATCGCTAATGTCAGCTAACTTCATAGGGTTAAACCTGGTGCCAGAAACCCTTTAATGGGGAAATACTAGGAAACCGCCAGGACTATGTCCTTAAGATTAGCCCTGGTTAGTTGCACAGTGGGTGCACACCTACTGCCTGTTACAGTAGCACAGGTCAATAATCACTGACTGAACACTAGCCTAACCCACCTAAACCCATTCCAAGAGTTGAAGAAATGTTGGGATCTGTAGTACCTCGCAACCTGTTGTCAACTAAGTGCCAGAGACATGTAATTCTGCCATACGGAGCTATTCCTTCCTGTTTATATTCAAAGGAAGCTCCCAAAGAGTCACTTTATTCTTAACTATGAAACAGAATAAATAGTACATCCTATGTGAAGATTAGAGTTGAGCGAATTTTAAAAAAATTTGATTAGCTGCTTTGCTGAATTTTTTGGGGATTACGTTAAAAAAATGTCTATTTTGTAACTGCACAGAGACTTTACAGTAGTGCAGAACAGTTTGCCTTGCAGTAACACGCATGGGGAGTCTGCTGTGGTAGTGGAATAACACTGTGAGTCTGTATCACATGCAGATGACAGGCGTCGCTCTTAGAATCACTGCATATTTCACTTATTTGGGGGGGTCACGGGGCCAAAACTGAACAAATAACTCAAGTATCAACTCAGCCTTACAGATCGATGTTAGCGCCAAGAAGAAGCACACTCCTTTTAAACATTTGTCAGCTGATTCCACATAGATGTCTACAGAACCTGTTCTATTAAACGCTTATACAAATAGAGCCCCCCGACAGAGTGTAGATGGTGTTAGTAGTAAGTTTGTGTTAACGTCACTGATTCATTTTCCTCATTCTCTGATCCGTCAGAACAATTACCCAGAAAAAACAGATCCTGTCTGTGGAGCATACGCCTTCACTCTTTCAGATTTTGCTCAATAATCCATCAGTATTGCTAAAAACTAAAAAAAATCATAAACCAATTCTGAGGGGACCATACAGGCCTTAAAGCTTCTACACAGACAGGATCCATTGTGCGTCTCTTTTTTCCTTCCTTCTGACAGATCAGAAGAAGTGTCAAATAAATGATGATGTCAGCCAGGCCGAAAGCCAAAATAGTGGACCAGTTATGAAGTGGGGAGGTTGGGAACAGCATGAGAAATCCATAGAGTGGCCCTATGACAGAGTGGTGAGGTGGGAGCAGCATGAGGAGACCACAGAGCGGCACAATGACAGAGACTGGAGGTGGCAGCAGCATGAGGAGACCAGAGAGCGGCACAATGACAGTGTCTGTAGGTGGCGGCAGCAGCAGCATCAGGAGGAGGCCACAGAGTGGCACAATGACAGAGTCTGGAGGTGGCGGCAGCCTCAGGGTCTTCATTTAGAGATAGGACCGTCATGATACCTTCTTTCAGCCGCGTCTCGTCTCTGCAGAGTTCCTCAGAAAATGTGTTAAATTCCTCACTTTATCATCATCCTCAGATAACAGACCCTCCCCCCGTAGTGCCCATAAGTATAATGCCCTCTGTATAATTATAATATATAATGGTCCCTCTGTATTATTATTATTATTATTATTATTATTATTGTTATTATTATTATTATTATTATTATTATTATTATTATTATTATTATTATTATTATTATTATTATTATTATTATTATTATAATGCCCCCCCCCTGTAGTATTATTGTAATAATTATGGCTCCCTTTGTATTATAGTAATAATTATGGCTCCCTTCAGCCCCTCCAGCATATAGTATCATATAAAATACATCACTCCCCTTGCCTTCAGCCCCTCAAGCATACAGTCCCATGTAAGCAACATACTTCCCCTTGCCTTCAGCCCCTCCAGCATACAGTCCCATGTAAAATACATCACTCCCCCTGCCCTCAGCTCCTCCAGCATACAGTCCTATGTAAGATACAACCTCCTCCACCTTCATCCCCTCCAGCATACAGTCCCATGTAAGATACATCACTCTCCTGCCTTCAGCCCCTCCAGCATATAGTCCCATATAAATAATATCACCCTCCCTCTCTTCGCTGCCTTCCTTCAGACCCTCCAGCATACAGTCCCATGTAAGATACATCACTCCCCCTGCCTTCAGCCCTTCTTGCAAACAGTCCCATGTTAAATACATCACCCCCCTGCCTTCAGCCCCTCCAGCATACAGTCCCATGTAAAATACATTACTACCCCTGCCTTCAGCTCCTCTAGCATTCAGCCCCATGTAAAATACATCACTCCCCTCCTTCAGCCCCTCCAACATACAGTCCTATGTAAAATACAAAACTCTCCCTGCCTTCAGCCCCACCAGCATACAGTCCCATGTAAATAATATCCCTCTCTTTGCCACCTGCCTTCAGCCCCTCCAGCACACAAACTCATGTAAGATACATCACTCCCCCTGCCTTCCAGACCTTCTTGCAAACAGTCCCATGTAAAATTCATCACTCTTCCTGCCTTTAGCCCCTCCAGCATAAAGTCCCATCTAAAATAATATCACCCCCCTGCCTTCAGCCCCTCCAGCATACAGTCCCATGTAAATAATATCACCCCCGTCAGACCCCTCTAACATACAGTCTCCAGAACAAGGATTATTCACTCCCTTCAGTCCCTGCAAAAAGCCCCCCAAGTAAAAATAACAGTGAATATTCTCCTCCACACACCGACCTGCAGTCTCCGCTCCACTCTCCAACAACCTGCTCTGTAGAATCTCCTGCAAATCTTGTGTCCCCGCCCCCTGGATAACAAGACTCCGCCTCTTCCCCTGACATCATACCTGCAACTCTATTCTAGCCACTACTGCCGCTCTACTGCCTCATAGGCTTCAGGCTACTAGCCTGAAGCCTATGAGGAAGAACGGAGGGGAAGGGAGCCATCAGCTCCCGTGGCCCTCATTGAAGTGCTTACTGCCTGGCGCCCCCTGCAATTTTGTGCCCGGGGCAATGGCCCCCACGCCCCCCCAATGCTACGCCACTGATACCAGTACCCGCTGCAGATGGTGGGTAAAACAAGGAGCACTTGGTATCAGATGTGCGGCATCAGGCAGGTGGCAGAATCAGAATAGTAGCTGAGGCAGGTAGCCAGAAGAAACCAGTCTCTTTTGTCAAATTGTTGGTGTGGCACCATGGATGATCTAGTCTGATGCATCAGGCATTGGTGTGTGGAAATCCTGGCTGATCCATGCCTGATTCACTCTTGATGCAGTGTCCCACTATGTCCTATATGTGGGCACTTTAAACTCTTGCTAAATGTCATATCAAATGTATTGTGGTATCATGCTGAAATTTCCTCTATTCGCTCCTAGGTGGTGCTGGCACCACTTATATATATAGCTGGGGGGGGGTGTAAAGTTAGAGTTGAGCGCAAATATTCGAATAGCGAATTTTTACGAATAGTGACACTTCGCTAATTCACGAATATTTAGAATATAGTGCAATATCTTTGTAAAAACGAATATTTTTTTTTTTCCGTTATTTTTTCGATCAGAACCCAAGAATAAGATACCGTTAACGAAGATAGAGAATATAGCGCTATGTTCTCTATCTCCGTTAATTCTAGCAAGTCAACCAATAGGAAAGTCATAGACCGTTCAAAGTGTCATTCGCAGTACTCGAATATTACATTATGTAATATTCGTGTACTGCGAATGAAACTTTGAACGGGGTATAATTTTCCTATTGGTTGGCTTGGTAGAATTAACGAAGATAGAGAATATAGCGCTATATTCGTATCTGTTATATTCACAAATTTTAGCAGGACAAGTAAACTTGCCTATACACAGTTCTAAGTTGGATGCGCAACTAATATTAGTCGCATTGCGCATCCAACTTAGAACGGGGTATATGCAACTTACTTTACTATTGTTTGGCTGCGTAGAATTAACGAATATGACGAATACGAATATAGCGCTATATTCTCTATATTTGTTAATTCTAGCAAGACAACCAATAGGAAAGTTGCCTTTATTACCCGTTCAAAGTTCAATTCGCAATACACGAATAATTAAATCTCATATTATTCGCGATAAATAGAATTATGACGAATATTCAATTTTGACAAATATATTACGAATATTCAATCGAATATTCACCAAGTATCACAAAATCGAATATGGCACCTCCCGCTCATCACTAGTTAGTGTGTCCGATGTTAATGAAGAGATGTGGAAGTTAATAAGGGGGGGTGGAAATTTGTATTTCCACCGAAATATTTCAAAAAAGATTTTACCGCATATAAGTGCAGTGCTTAATGCTCAATACAAGATTTTTTTTCACCAAAATATAAAAAAAAAGGATTTTACCGCATATAAGTGCAGCGCTTAATGCTGAATACAAGCTTTTTTCTCAACCAAAATAAGTCACAAAAGATTTTACCATATATAACAGCATCGCCGAATACAAACACCTGGGAAGGTCATAGAGCGCCCCGGTCATCCGGCATCTATTCGCACCGCTGAAGGATTATTTTGAAAGTGTACAAGCCACACAGGGGCCCCCACGCTGCAGATTTATCATAGAGACATCATGGAGATTTTACTGCATATAACTGCAGCGCTGAAGGCCGAATTTCTTTTTCTTTTTCTACTGATATACGCCACTAAAGGCTTTTTAACAGAGGGTTATAGACTGTCAGTTTAAAAAACAGGACTTAGCGGAGGAAGTAGGTCCACGCTGGAAGAGCGAGATGCAGTCTTTGTGTGGTTTCTGTGCTGTAGAAAAGTCACAGTAGTGTCCAGAAAGCAATACCGCAGATAGGTGCAGGCTGGTGTGAATTAGTTCGCATTTTTGTGCAGGGTTAGTGCATAGTGTATTCACCTGTATTGGTGCGCTGCTCTTATGGAAGTTGTCACGTAAGCAAGCAGTGTGTGAAACGTAAATACAAAATTTCACCACAATGTAGTTTGGTCCATAACGCAAAAAGGACTTTCCCACATATAACTGAAGCACTGAACGCGGAATATATCTAGATTTTTCTACAGAAATACGCCACTAAAGGCTTTACCACATATAACTGCAACAGTAAACGCTGAATATATTTTTATTTTTCTACTGATATAAAGGTTTTTCTACATATTTGTGCACCAGCGAATGGCGAATGTATATTTCTTTATGTATATGTATATTGCTTTACCAGATATAACTGCACCAGTGAACTGAGAATATATTTTTCTTGTAGTACTGAAATACGCCCATATATGCTTTCCCCAGAAATAACTGCAGAAGCGACCAGAGAATATATTTTTCTTGTTGAACTGAAATACGCCCCTATACGCTTTCAACAGAAATAACTGCAACAGTGCAGTGCGTATATATATATATTTTTATTTTTTTACTGTAATTCACCTCTATACACTTTCAACAGAAATAACTGCAACAGTGCAGTGCGTGTATATTTTTCATTTTTTACAATAATACTCCTGCTGATACATTTATATGCGAACTCTTGTAGAATTAATTGTTTCCACAGGCTGTAACCGTAAGGTTACAAGTCAAGCCATTTGGTTTGAGGTTTCACTTTACTCTAGGCAGACAGCACGCATGAAAGCAAGGTATATTTCTGATCCACCCATATCAGCTTTTTTTCTATTGTTCTTCAAACCAAGCAAACAGAGATTGTAAATTTGTGAAATTCTTACTAGAGGAATAAAGTAAATCCCGGTGAGGCTAAGAAGAGTAATGAAGAATGGGATTTGCTGTTATTAGTGTTGATCGAGCACAAAAGTGCTCAGGTGCTCGAATAGAACACCTCAGGATGGGGGACTGTGGAGTTCACTGTTAAGGGGGTGAGGTGCTGTAGAGGTCACTGTTATGGGGGATACTGTCGATATCTTTTAACAACACACAAAACATTAAATGAAATAAATATATATAAATATACCCTTGCATAGCCGGGTCCTTCTGTTAGTATATACAGTATATATATATATATATATATATATATATATATAAAGGCTGAGTTTGATCAGTCTGCATTTGTGGGAGGGGCATAGGTGTTCATATACCCCCGGGGGGTGCATGCACATTTGGATGCTCTTCCGGCGCGATTCCATCACCCCAAGCTGTCACGTCTTCTGGCGCACTCCGCCGGATAGCTCCGATCACATTTGCTGCCCTCCGGCCGCCGGGTCACGTGGTACGCACTCTGAGCTCCTCCGCTCGGCGTCCTGGTTCCTGTAAACGAGCCTGTGCTCTGGCCCACGTGACCTCGGCACCACTCTGCTGTCATTTCGGACTGGCATGTACCTAATCTGCTCTACTGCTCTATGGTTTGCTGGACGTGCGGGGGGGCTGCTTCTCTGGTGTAGCTGCATTTTGATGGAGAAGCCAAAGTACTTTCACATCTACTTAAACTTTGGTAGTTCTAGTGTCTATTCCACATCATGATTTTGCTGATTAATAGCCAGCTCTACTAATTCACTCAGCATCTGACTCTCTTTCAATTAAAATTTCTTATGTAGTACCCCAACATACACAAGCATAATGTCCTTGCCTAGCTGGGGGTGGAGGTTGAATCTATGTAGCCCACTTGAGCTCCTTTGATAATTCGCTGAGGGTCAACCTGCCACCTCGGTAGGTTTACGTTTGTTAATATTTCCGCCTGTTATGCCACAGGCCACGTAGGATAAATTGTTTAGGTCCAACATGCCACGCCAGCCAGGTCATGTTTGTTAACGTTTCACCACCTGCAACGCCACCCAGGCCACTCAGGGTCATCGAGGTCACGTCTAGGCTTAATCATTTTCTTGCTTCACAGTCGCAGTCATGTCTCACGTGTCCGACATTGAAGATGCTATCTCCATGCCAGAATCTCAAGTCTCCGAGCATCCTAGCTGCACCTCTCTGCGTAACTGGACTGTACCCAAGTTAATCGCTGAATTAAATCGTCGAGGCATTCATCATCCAGCCTCTGCTAGGAAGGCTGAGCTTTACAGACTTTTGGTCACCGGCACTTCAGCTTCCGCTGAGGAGCAGGTGTCTATGTCCACCATCCAGCTCTCCCTACAACAACTGCACACTTCCATTAACAGCATCTCCAGCGCAGTCTCCAACATGCAATCTAGACTGCTCGCTGTCGACAACCAAACCCTGCAGCCGGGCCTCCGTTTCCCCCCGTTTCAGTTCCCTTCACTTCCCGCTGCCCCTCTCCAGCACCCCCGATATATCTCCTTCCCATTTTGTTCCCGAGAACATTAGGAAGGACATTTTGGCAGGGAAGGACGTCAACCTGGCTTTCATACTTATCACTACCCACGATACTATGGAGAATAAGACCATCGCCTGCGGCAAAGTGTCCATAGTCCTCAAATCCAAGGAAGCCCGTCTCAATATGAAATTATCCATACCAGATATCGTCCTAGCATTCAGTCCCTTCCGGGACATAATTTGCTCTGCTCAGCAGGAGAGACGGGAGGAACTGGACACTTATCTCTATAGGATCATTGACCTGGGCCACAAGTATGACGGCTTCACCTTTTATGACTACCACCGCTACTTCTCAGTCAAAGCAGCTGCCGCCCTGGCGCAGTTTAAGCACGTCACCAACTGGGCTGTATTAGATATGGAGCTCTTTTGCCATCACTTCGCAGGTCTCAAGGCCCCTTCTGCGCATCTTGCCAGTCCATCCTTCACTCGTCTGACTGGTGCCCCAATTTAGCTTCCTCCTCCCAGGCCATACCCGTTCCCGGAACATCTGGCCTTCACAGGCAGGCACCAGCAGTAGACAAACTGGGCAGACCCATAGTCTTGCTGGTCAGGAACCAAATCTGCCACAATTACAATTTGGCGGTCTGAAATTACAACCAGTCCCGAGCCCTCCATATCTGCTCAGTTTGTTTCAGGGCCCACCCCCAAACCACCTGCCCTCAAAGATCTTCTAAGCACTCCTGACTAGTTTGGGTTAATGTGGAGCTGTTAGCAACACTACTGCGGGATCACCACGATCCCTCCTTTGTTCAGTTTTTGGTTCCCGGCTTTACAGGGGGGGTTTACACAGGACTCGTAGCCTTGCCTCAGTCCACCTGGGAGGGAGACAACCTTTTATCCGCAGTCAGGGATCCCTATTACGTAAGTTCCCTGCTCCAATCCGAGCTCCAAAAGAGCTTTCTAATTGGACCCTTTTCTTCAGTCCCCTTTGAGTATTGGAGAGTCAATCTCATAGAAATTGTCACAAAAAAAAAATTCAAATGAAAAACGTTTAATTTATGACCTGTCAGCTCCACACGGTTGATCCCAATGCCATATCCGGGCATTCCTTCCAAATAGGAGCAGCTTTCGCGGTTTCCAAGCACGGGGTGCTCGGATAGGTCATAAAAAAATGAGTCGCTGGAAATCATCTTGTTTCGCCCGATGTATTCCTAACCCACCTTTAGAAATTTCTAAAGCATTCTGTCATTTGGCTCTTTGAGTTTGCATGTTCAATCGAATTAAAAAAAAAAATCTACATTTGCTTTTTTGCCCCCTTAGGCCTACCCACGCACATAGCTAAGGGCACACCACCAGCCATTAGTCAGTTTCTTGCTTAGCTATTCTGCTGATCCTTCCGCCAAGGTGTCTCATCTGCCATAACCTTGACCACAAATTTGAAGGCTGAGTTTGATCAGCCTGCATTTGTGGGAGGGGCGTAGGTGTTCATATTCCCCAGGGGGGTGGATGAAAATTTGCATGCTCTTCCGGTGCCCCACCCTCCCTCCCTCCCTTATTCATTTCACTCTCACCCAGGGTATGCCCCCTTATAGGCCTACCAGCGCACATGGCTAAGGGCACACCACCAGCCATTAGTTAGCTCTTACTTAGCTATTCTGCTGATCCTTCCACCAAGGTTTCTCATCCTCCGTAGCCCTGACCACAAATATATATATATTAGTGTTGGTCGAGCAACAAAGTGCTCGGGTGCTCGAGTAGAACAGCTCGGGTGCTCTACCGAGCACAATAGAAATCAATGGGAGAACCCAAGCATTAAACCAGGCACCCCTGCACTGAAGAGGGGAGGGTGTCTGGTTCACATGAAAAGGTCAGAAATTGAATTTTTTTTTTAGGGAGTTCAATTTAATTAAGCAGCATATATGCATGATTACTGTAGCAATACCCAAGGTGTAATAGTAATCTATCTGTGTATTATGGAAAAATTTAACGTCAAGCCTTAATCGTCTGTTTATGTATATTCAGTTTTCACATTGTTGCAATTTCCATTTTTTGGGGGGAAGTTCAGTTTAATTAATTAAGCAGCATATATACGTGATTACTACATCAATACCCAAGGTGTAGCAGCAATCATACTTGTGTGTATTAACGAGAAATTAAAGGTTAAGCCTCAATAGTCTGTTTCTGTTATCTAGTTTCCAAGTTTGCAATTTAAATCTTTTTTTGGTGGGGTCAATTTAAGGAAGTGCACGGGTGCTCGGGCCGAACACATCAGGATGCTCTTGTACTCTACCAAGCACCCGAGTATAATGGAAGTCAATGGGAGAACCCGATCATTAAACCAGGCATCCCCTGCTCTGAAGGGGAGGGTGCCTGGTTCAAAGGAAAAGGTAAAAAATTGATGAAAATACCACTTAAATGGTTCGGGAACAGCATGGGGAGGATGTCTGGATGCATCTTGGACTCTCAGGTCACTGCGGGGAAAGATGTTGCCCGAGTAGTGCGCCAATTTTACAGACTGACAATAATAAGGACAAAACCGAAGATAAAATCGCTTTTAGAGGAAAAATATTTACTTGTATATAAAGTGCAAGTGCTGCCAAAAATTACAAGGAAAAGGCACTCCAATGCAAGCTGTATATCACATAAAGGAGGGCCTCATTCATATTGTGGAACAATTGTTCAGGTAGTGGGACTCCTACACTCATAAAGCCTATGCACTAAGTGAAAGGGCTGCCAAAAATTACAAGTGGCACTCCAATACATCCTTTATTACACACTGTCCCTTACTGCTTGCCTTCATCATATTAAATGGTATATATGCTTGCAAGTATGTCACACGTACAGTAGCGCAGAGTTTAAGTGTATGCGCAAATAAATTACAGTCAACGTCACAGATATTTGGGGTGCGGAAACATTATACAGGAGAAGTACCACTGGTAATGGCGCTGCTGTCAACACTGGCTAAGAAAAAATTACAGTCAATGTCACAGATATTTGGGATGAGGAAACATTATACAGGAGATGTCGCACAGGTAATGGCGCTGCTGTCAACAGTGGCTAAGAAAAATTGCAGTCAATGTCACTGATATTTGGGATGCGGAAACGTTATACAGGAGAGGTACCACAGGTAATGTCGCTGCTGTCAACAGAGGCTAAGAAAAAAATACAGTCAATGTCACAGATATTTGGGATGTGTAAACCTTATACAGGAGAGGTAGCGCAGGTAATGTCACTGTCTGCAGTGTCTACGGAAAAAGTACACTGGATGTCACAGATATTTTTAGGATGCGCAAACGTTACACATGAGATGTAGCGCAAATAATGTGCGGCCAAACAACGGCCAAACAACTGAACGCTATTTCGCGCAGGTTGCGCTACAAATATATATTGCTGCCAGACACAACAATAGCCCTTAAAAGGACTTTTGGGTCTCTAACAACAACCCTGCCTAACAAAAAACTAAAATTCAATTCCATACACTATCTGTCCCTTCTACAGCTCTCCCTGACTAAGGCTGAGCCGAACCACGTGTCATCAGCACCCGATGACACGTTCCGGCCAGCCAATCACTGTAATGCCAGTAAACAACATGGCTACGGCATTACAGTGAGTAGCATAACTTACGCGCATGTTTATTGGCTGCATTGCAGCCAACAAACGTGCGGGCAGGAGACTCAAGCATCATGCTAGGGCACATGCAGTATTCAGCCGAACACCGCAATGTGCCTGGCATTGCGGTCCTTGAGCCAAACTGGTGTTCGGCTGAGCAGGCTCGCTCTACACTAGCTGCTATGAATTATCTCTATTTACTGCACTTCTTATCAAAACATATAAGGACATTCAAGCTTTAAAACTTGGTGTTATTCCTTAAGTTGATTAAGGGACTATATTAGGAAGCATTGCCTTCAGTGGACTTTCTAGTTTGTAGACTTGCTGTGATATTTGATGGTGATTTCAATCAATGTAGCTTTGGAAATGCAGTTGAAAATAATGTTATGTTGCTTTAGAGGTAACACTTATAGCGAGGGAGCGAAATGTCAAATGTAATCGACAGACATTAGGTGATCTCTGTGGTAAATGTCACTTAGCAATATAACAGGTGGAAATCATGGAAATGCTATTTCCTTCAGTAAAGTATACAAAGCTTTTTCACACTCACTAGATAAAAATGCGTTGACCACACAGAGCACAATTGTCCTTTAAAAAAAAAGAGAAAACCTAAAGGGTGTAATTATCAAATAAAAGGTGTCATTTTCACATTCTACAAAAATGATGAAATAATGATAGTACATTATTGTAACACATTGAAGTGTGTTGAGCATGGAGCATTGCTGAAGTTTCCAGAATATCTATCTTTAAAATGTCAAACATGATAGCAAATCAAGACAGGTCAGACAGAACGGGAGGCTTGAATATGATGTGCTATAAAAGGATCATCTTTACACTTTTAGAGGAAAATACACTGCCTGTCCCAAAAAAAAGTCACTACCAAAAAAAAAAAAAAAAGTCACACATTCTAATATTTCGTTGGACCGCCTTTAGCTTTGAGTACGGCATGCATTCGCTGTGGCATTGTGTCGATAAGCTTCTGCAATGTCACAAGATTTATTTCCATCCAGTGTTGCATTCATTTTTCACCAAGATCTTGCATTGATGATGGTAGAGTCTGACCGCTGTGCAAAGCCTTCTCCAGCACATCCCAAAGATTCTCAATGGGGATAAGGTCTGGACTCTGTGGTGTACAATCCATGTGTGAAAATGATGTCTCATGCTCCCTGAACCACTTTCACAATTGTAGCCCGATGAATCCTGGCATTGTCATCTTGGAATATGCCCGTGCCATCAGGGAAGAAAAAATCCATTGATGGAATAACCTGGTCATTCAGTATGTTCAGGTAGTCAGCTGACCTCATTCTTGGAGCACATACTGTTGCTTAACCTAGACTTGACCAACTGCAGCAGCCCCAGATCATAGCACTGCCCCCACAGGCTTGTACAGTAGGCACTAAGCATGATGGATGCATCACTTCGTCTGCCTCTCTTCTTACCCTGATGCGCCCATCATTCTGGAACAGGGTAAATCTGGACTCATCAGACCACATGCTCTTCTTCTATTGCTCCAGAGTCCTAGCAAATTTTTTTATGGTTTGCTTCACTGATTAGTGGTTTTCTTACAGCTACACTGCTGTTCAGTCCCTATCCCTTGAGTTCCCTTTGCATTGTGCATGTGGAAATGCTGTTACTTTCACTATTAAACATTGCCCTGAGTTCTACTGTTGTTTTTCTTCGATTTGATTTCCCCAAACGTTTAAGTGATTGCCGATTCAGGATTATTTTCCGGACACATTTCTTCCTCTAATTCAATGGGTCCCCACTATCCTTCCAGTTTTTAATAATGCGTTGGACAGTTCTTAACAAAATTTTAGTAGTTTCTGCAATCTCCTTATATGTTTTCTCTGCTTGATGCATGCCAATGATTTGACCCTTCTCAAACAGACTAACATCTTTTCCACGACCGCGAGATGTGTATTTCGACATGGTTGTTTAAGAAATGAGAGGCAACTCATTGCACCAGTAACAGGAAGCATAGCTCCATTCAAAGTGTAATGACTGTGCTGGGTTACTGCAGCTCAGCTACCACTGAAGGGAATGTGAGATGAGTAGCAGTAACAAGGCATTACCACTACACTTTGAGCAGAAATGTACTTCCTGTTCCTGTTTCAAAGTACTAATTCCTGCACCAGTAGCTTCAAAAAATGTCTGATCAATGGGGTGCGGGGTACAGACCCTCCTGAGTATAAGTCATCAATATCAGGGTGTATGACGGTATATATAACAAAAATAGGCAGCACTCCAGGATAAATCAAATACAAAATGTGTTTTATTCACCCATGTGGTCAGGTGGCATTTCGGCTCTAAGAGCCTTTCTCAAGCAAATAACAAGGACAACATAAGGGGTATATATACCTACAATGCTTAGTGAAACATTTGATCATGCAACCCATGATGTGTCAAAACAGATTACAACAATTAATGCAATACAATAAGTCAAAAAAGTGTACATGATTGTCAATACATTAAATACGTGATACATAGTAACATGATTAATTCAAAAAATTCATATATTACATGGTGATATCCATAATTTATATTAACTCCCCATACATGATAGTGCCGCAATGGTTAAACAAATGATGTGTCATATGTAAATTGTGCTAGGGAGGAATCTCAGAGGAAAGAGAGGATGCCGCACTGACCAGATATATCGCGACCCACATTATCATAGGTATCCATATTAGCGTGCGTTCCACAGGGGTGCCAAGTCCGAACCCACTACGGGGTAGTTACATCACTACGATGCAAATCCAGAGACTGCGCAGGACGGTCTCATACTACACTTGGCCATATTTGAGAGGGTCAAGGACCACAGGACCCACAGCGTAACGCCATAGTGTCACCTAAGTCCATCCCCGTATTAGCCATTCAATCACAACAAGCATATCGTAGGGCTATAAACCAGACAGGTTAAGAGAAAATATACCCACAAATGATCTGTGCGCAGTATAGTCCTCTATTGCAGAAAAATCAAGAAGGTAGTAGTGGACAACCACCATAACCAACCATCATATTCCAGCATACCCGAATGTGCCCCTTAGGGATCTCTTCAATTTACTCTTGCCCCTGTGGTACGGACATTTATTATATTATATAAGAGATATAACAAAAATATAATGATAAAGAGATTAGCAGCCGCTGAAGTTCTGGTACAGTGTATCATCCAATCTCCCTCCGATGCACTCATCCAAACGTGCAATCTGTAAAAATAAAGTAAAAATTACTACAGGAGAAATCATCCAAAGTTACTACCATAACACACAGGAGAATATTGAATGGTTCAAGTGGGGAAAGAGAGCAAGCCACTTCTATATCATAATAACAAACTCACATTATATTTAACATTAAAACTAGAGTTGAGCGAACACCTGGATGTTCGGGTTCAAGAAGTTCAGCCGAACTTCCCGAAAACTCGACCCGAACTTCATCCCGAACCCCATTGAAGTCAATGGGGACCCGAACTTTTTGGCACTAAAAAGGCTGTAAAATAGTCTAGGACATGGCTAGATGGTTGTAAAAGGCAGCAAAATGTAGGTAAATCCCCTGCAAACAAATGTGGATAGGGAAATGAATTAAAATAAAATAAATGAAAATTAAGCAATATCAATTGAAGTGAGGTCCCATAGCAGAGAATCAGGCTTCAAGTCACCCACCAATGGACAAGGCCACTTTCATTTTTTCAAGCCCCAGCACCCATACAGAGGAGAGAGGTCGCATAGCAGAGAATCAGGCTTCATGTCAACCAGCAATAGAGAAGGCCACTTCCAGATATTTAGCCCACGGAACCCAGACAGAGGACAGAGGTTGCATAGCAGAATCAGGCTTCATGTCACATACCACTGGAACAGGCCACTTTCAGAAAATTAGGCCCCTGGCACCTAGACGGAGGAGAGGTTACTTCAACTTTTGGTTGCACCGCAAAATAATAGTAAAATTAAAAAAAAAAGGATTCAATAAAGAAGTGCCCCGGAGTACAAGAATATATGGTTGAGGGGGAGGCAGTTCTAAATGTTTATTCTGCACAAGGTAAGGACAGGTCCTGTGGGATCCATGCCTGGTTCATTTTTATGAACGTCAGCTTGTCCACGTTGGCTGTAGACAGGCGGCTGCGTTTGTCAGTAATGACGCCCCCTGCTGTGCTGAAAACACGTTCAGACAAAACGCTGGCCACCGGGCAGGCCAGCACCTCCAAGGCATAAAAGGCTAGCTCTGGCCACGTGGACAATTTGGAGACCCAGAAGTTATATGGGGCCGAACCATGAGTCAGTACATGGAGGGGTGTGCAGGCGTACTGTTGAACCATGTTAGTGAAATGCTGCCTCCTGCTAACACGTTCTGTATCAGTTGGTGGTGCAGTAGCTGTGGCGTGGTGACAAAACTTTTCCACATTTCTGCCATGCTAACCCTGTCCTTCAGAGGAGCTGGCCGTGACACAGCTGCGTTGGCAACCTCTCACTCATCCTCTGCCTTCGCCTTGGGCTTCTACTTGTTCCCCTGTGACATTTGGGAATGCTCTCAGTAGCGCGCCTACCAACATGCGCGTGTGCTCGAGCATCTTCCTATCATGCTCCAGTGCAGGAAGTAAGGTGGGCACATTGTCTTTTTACCGGGGATCCAGCAGGGTGGCAACCAAGTAGTCCGCACACGTTAAAATGTGGGCAACTCTGCTGTTGTTGCGCAGGCACTGCAGCATGTAGTCGCTCATGTGTGCCAGGCTGCCCAGAGGTAAGGACAAGCTGTCCTCTGTGGGAGGCGTATCGTCATCATCCTCCGTTTTCCCCCAGCCACGCTCCAGATGGGCCCGAGCTGCGTTGGATGCCATCCCGCTGTGAACATGCTTCATCCTCATCCTCCTCCACCTCCTCCTCATCCTCCAGTAGTGGGCCCTGGCTGGCCACATTTGTACCTGGTCTCTGCTGCTGCAAAAAACCTCCCTCTGAGCCACTTCTAAGAGACTGGCCTGAAAGTGCTAAAAATGACTCCTCTTCCTACTCCTCCTAGGCCACCTCTTCTTCCATCATCGCACAAAGTGTTTTCTCAAGGAGACATAGAAGTGGTATTGTAACGACTCCGGGCTGTGCTGAAGTCGGTGGTGAAGGAGTGTGGCTGACTGGATGAGCAGGTGGAAGAAGAGGAGGAGGAAGCCGAGTAGGCGGAGGAGGCAAAGAATGATGCCCTGCAATTCTTGGCGGCGGAAGGACATGCACTAAAGAACTCTCCGCCTGGGGCCCAGCCGCCATTACATTTACCCAGTGTGCTGTTAGGGAGAAATAGCATCCCTGGCTGTGCTTTCTGGTCCACGTATCTGTGGTTAAGTGGGCCTTGCCACAGATGGCGTTGTGCAGTGCACACTTGATTTTATCGGATACTTGGTTGTAAAGGGAAGGCATGGCTCTCTTGGAGAAGTAGTGGCGGCAGGGACCAACATACTGTGGGACAGCCATCGCCATCAGCTGTTTGAAGCTGTCTGTGTCCACCAGCCTGAATGACAGCATTTCAAAGGCCAGTAGTTTAGAAATGCTGACATTCAGGCCCAGGGCTCGAGGGTGGCTAGGTGGGAATTATTGCTTTCTCCCCAAGGTTTGTAAAATGGAGAGCTGAACGTTGCCGTGAGACATGGTGGAGATGCTTGGTGACGCAGGTGGTGGTGTCGGTGGCACATCCTCTGTTTGGTGGGTGGCAGGTACCAACATTCTTCCTGAGGCGGAGGAAGAGGGAGCAGGGGCAGCCTGAGTGAGTTCCTTGTTTTTAAGGTGTTTACTCCACTGCAGTTCATGCTTTGCATATTGATGCCTGGTCATGCAGGTTGTGCTAAGGTTCAGAACGTTATTGCCTCGATTCAGGCTCTGATGGCACAGCGTGCAAACCACTCGGGTCTTGTCGTCAGCACATTGTTTAAAGAAGTGCAATGCCAGGGAACTCCTTGAAGCTGCCTTTGGGGTGCTCGGCCCCTGGTGGCGGTGGCCAGTAGCAGGCAAACTCTCTTGGCGGTGGCTGTTCTACTTTTGCCCCCTGCTCCCTCTTTTGCTACACTGTTGGCTCGGTCTCACCACTGCCTCTTTCTCTGAACTATGAAAGTCAGTGGCACGACCTTCATTACATGTGGGGTGTAGGACCTCATCGTCCCCTGCATCGTCTACCACACAGTCTTCTTCCCTGACCTCCTGTTCAGTCGGCACACTGCAAAAAGATGCAGCAGTTGGCACCTGTGTTTCGTCATCATCAGAGACGTGCGGACTCCGATGAGGTGGTATTCCCATGTCCTCATCATCAGGAAACATCAGTGGTTGTGCATCAGTGCATTCTATGTCTTCCACCACTGGGGAAGGGCTAGGTGGATTCCCTTTGGAAACCCTGCCAGCAGAGTCTTCAAACAGCATAAGAGACTGCTGCATAACTTGATGCTCAGACAGTTTCCCTGTACCTGCTCAGGCCTTACCATCGTTAGAACGGCATTGGGCCCCACCAAATATCGCTGTAAATTCTGGCAGGTACTGGAACCTGAGGTAGTTGGTTAACTAGGATGTGTGGCTGTGGCAGGACGGCCACATCCTCTCCCAGCACCAGAGGGTCCACTAACAACACCTCAACCATGTCTGCGTCCCTTATTAGATGTTTTCCTCATTGTTACCGTTCACCAAAAGTAAGAAAAAAATTATTTGGCCCAATGTATTGTATTCAAATTCAGGCCTTTTTTTACAGGCACCTAACACTATCTGGCTATCTATTTATGTACCGGATTACACTAATCCAGGCACAGCAGTAACCACTGATTTAGGGGAATATCAATTGTAGGCCTAGTATTCAGGCCCTGGATGAAAGGTATCCTTTTATGGACAGATTTACACTTGGAGATGCACAGAAGCGTGTGAAAAAATATGTAGGATTATGCCTTCAGCAATTATATTTTAACACTTTGTGTAATATACCCTTTAACGGACAGAAATGCACTTGGAGATGCACGGTAGCATGTGAAGTTATTGAGGATGACGCTCTCAGCACTTGTATATACACCTTGAGTGTAATATACCCTTTTACGGACAGAAATACACTATGAGATGCACAATAGTGCGTGCAGATTTACAGGATTATGCTTTCAGCAATTGTAATGTAACACTTTTTGTAATATAACCTTTTACTGAAAGAAATATACTTGGAGATGCACGCTGAGTGTAATATACCCTTTTACGGACAGATTAACACTTGGCCTGCAACAGCTGGAACACTAGATTTAAGGGATTTCTATATTGGCAAGTGAATTTCACCCGAGAACAAAATCTATCCTTTAACAGATACTATTAAACTTGTCCAGTCACAGCTGGAACACCAGATTTACTGTATTACTATTTTGGCAACTGAATTTCACCGCAGAAAATAATAAATCCCTCGCCGGACACTATTAAACTTGGCCAGCCACTGCTGGGACACCAGATTTACGGTATTGCTATTTTGGCAATTGAATTTCACCCCAGGAAACAATATACCCTTTTACGGACAGATTTAAAATAGGCCTGCAACAGCTGGAACACCAGATTTACTGTATTTCTATTTTGGCAACTGTATTTCCCCCCAGAAAATAATATATCCTTCGACGGACACTAGGGAAATTGTCCAGTCACAGCTGGAACACCAGATTCAGGGTATTGCTATTTTGGCAATTGAATTTCACCGCAGAAAGTAATAAATCCTTTGATGAACACTATTAAACTTGGCCAGCCACTGCTGGAACACCAGATTTACTGTATTTATATTTTTGCAACTGTATTTCACCCCAGAACAAAATATATCCTTTGACGGATACTATTAAACTTGTCCAGTCACAGCTGGAACACCAGATTCACGGTATTTCTATTTTGGCAACTGAATTTCACGGCAGAAAGTAATAAATCCTTTGATGAACACTATTAAACTTGGCCAGCCACTGCTGGGACACCAGATTTACGGTATTGCTATTTTGACAATTGAATTTCACCCCAGAAAAAAAACATATCCTTTGCCGGACACTATTAAACTTGTCCAATCACAGTGGGAACACAAGATTTACCATATTTTTGCAACTGAATTTCACCCCAGAACAAAATCTATCCTTTGACGGATACTATTAAACTTGTCCAGTTTCACAGCTTAAACACCAGATTTACTGTATTTCTATTTTGACAACTGAATTTCACCCCAGAAAATAATAAATCCTTTGACTGACACTATTAAACTTGGCAAGCCACTGCTGGGACACCAGATTTACGGTATTGCTATTTTGGCAATTGAATTTCACCCCAGAACAAAATCTATCATTTGACGGATACGATTAAACTTGTTCAGTCACAGCTGGAACACCAGATTTACGGTATTTCTTTTTTGAAACTGAATTTTACCGCAGAAAATAATATATCCTATGACGGACACTATTAAACTTGTCCAGCCACAGCTGGAACACCAGATTTACTGTATTTCTATTTTGGCAACTGTATTTCACCCTAGAAAATAATCTATCCTTTGACGGACACTAGGGAAATTGTCCAGTCACAGCTGGAACACCAGATTCAGGGTATTGCTATTTTGGAAATTGAATTTTACCCAGAACAAAATCTATCCTTTGACGGATAACATTAAACTTGTTCAGTCAGAGCTGGAACATCAGATTTACGGAATTTTTATTTTGAAATTGAATTTCACCGCAGAAAATAATATATCCTATGACGGACACTATTAAACTTGTCCAGTCACAGCTGGAACACCAAATTTACTGTATTTCTATTTTGGCAACTGAATTTCACCCCAGAAAATAATAAATCCTTTGCCGGACACTATTAAACTTGTCCAGTCAAAGCTGGAACACCAGATTCATGGTATTGCTATTTTGGCAATTGAATTTCACCCCAGAACAAAATCTATCCTTTGACTGATACTATTTAACTTGTTCAGTCACAGCTGCAACACCAGATTTACTGTATTTCTATTTTGGCAACTGAATTTCACCCCAAAACAAAATCTATCCTTTGACTGATACTATTAAACTTGTCCAGTTTCACAGCTGGAACACCAGATTTACGGTATTTCTATTTTTTGAAACTGAATTTCACCGCAGAAAATAATATGTCCTATGAAGGACACTATTAAACTTGTCCAGCCACAGCTGGAACACGAGATTTACTGTATTTCTATTTTGGCAAATGTATTTCACCCCAGAAAATAATATATCCTTTGACGGACACTAGGGAAATTGTCCAGTCACAGCTGGAACACCAGATTCAGGGTATTGCTATTTTGGCAATTGAATTTCAACCCAGAACAAAATCTATCCTTTGACGGATACTATTAAACTTGTTCAGTCACAGCTGGAACACCAGATGTACGGTATTTCTATTTTGAAACTGAATTTCACCGCAGAAAATAATATATCCTATGACGGACACTATGAAACTTGTCCAGTCACAGCTGGAACACCAAATTTACTGTATTTTTATTTTGGCAACTGAATTTCACCCCAGAAAATAATACATCCTTTGCCGGACATTATTAACCCCATAAGGACCAAGGGCGTACATGTACGCCCTGTGAATTTCCGATCACCGCTGCGCACGTGGCGGTGATCGGAACAAGATGCCTGCTGAAATCAATCAGCAGGCATCTTGGCACAATGCCCAGGGGGGTCCTATGACCCCCCCATGTCAGCGATCGCAGAAAACCGCAGGTCAATTCAGACGTGCGGTTTTCTGCGGTTCCGGGTCATTCGGGTCTCAGGTGACCCGATAACCCGGAACAGGATGGTGATCAGTGGTGCTATATTACACCACCAATCACCATCCTTACCGTTGGCCACAAATTGTCCTGATTGGCTGTGCAGGGGGGCGGCGGCAGAAGCTAACCGCCGGAGCTTCTCCCCCTGCACACTGCCTGTCGTGCCGCCGGAGGATCAAGACGCCCCATCGCACTCCATCGGACCCCATCGGACCCCAACGGACCCCATCCCACCAGGAAGACCCCAGAAGGACCCCATCCCACCCAGCAGACCCCCGATCAGCCCCAGCAGCTCACCCAGCCACCGACAGCCCCAGCCATCCACAGCCCCAGCCATCCAGTGTTCCAGCCCCAGCAGCAGAATCTAAAGTAAGTGCACCTGGGTGTCTGGGGTCCACAGCACTTAGTTGTGTGACCCTAGACCCCCCCAGGGGTGCAACCCCCCCCCCCCCCTCATTTTTTTGTGGGGCTTTTTTTTTTTTGCGTGCGCCGACTGTGGTTGGCGCTCTTAGCGTCCGTCCACTGTTAGTGCATCGCTCACCCCACTGCTGATCACCGCTATCAGCTAGTAGTGATGTCGCGAACATAAAATTTTCAGTTCGCGAACAGCGAACGCGAACTTCCGCAAATGTTCGCAAACGGGCGAACCGTGCGAACCGCCATAGACTTCAATTGGCAGGCGAATTTTAAAACCCACAGGGACTCTTTCTGGCCACAATAGTGATGAGAAAGTTGTTTCAAGGGGTCTAACACCTGGACTGTGGCATGCCGGAGGGGGATCTATGGCAAAACTCCCATGGAAAATTACGTAGTGGACGCAGAGTCGGGTTTTAATCCATAAAGGGCATAAATCAACTAACATTCCTAAATTGTTTGGAATAACGTGCTTTAAAACATCCAGTGTGTGTATACGATCAGGTATGATGTTGTATCGATCAGGTAGTGTAAGGGTTACGCCCGCTTCACTGACATTGACAGACCAAACTCCCCTTTTAATGCACCGCAAACAGTTCATTTGCACAACCACAAACTCCCCATTTGCACAAGGTTGGATACCAAGCTAGCCACGTCCCGGTGATGTCATTGAAGGTTTCTTCCTCCACCCAGCCACGTACAACACCAAGGGTCCCCAAAAGATGAATTGAATTGATTTTTCGAACGGTGAGATGGTTAAAAACGCTGGCTCCCTCCACTCTGTTTTAAACCACGGTGACTGCGTCTGCGCCGTGCAATTTACTGTCACACCCGATATGAGTGGTATTTTCTGTAGTACTATTCTCATCAGTTTAATCCCTCTAACGTCCCCAATCTGGGGGCCATTTATTGAATAGATTTTTCGAACGGGGAGATGGTTAAAAAAACGCTGGCTCCCTCCACTCTGTTTTAATCCACGGTCACTGCGTCTGCGCCGTGCAATTTACTATCACACCCGATATGAGTGGTATTTTCTGTAGTACTATTCTCATCAGTTTAATCCCTCTAACGTCCCCAATCTGGGGGCCATTTATTGAATAGATTTTTCGAACGGGGAGATGGTTAAAAAAACGCTGGCTCCCTCCACTTTGTTTTAAACCACTTTGACTGCGTCTGCGCTGTGCAATTTACTGTCACACCCGATATGAGTGGTATTTTCTGTAGTACTATTCTCATCAGTTTAATCCCTCTAACGTCCCTAATCTGGGGGCCATTTATTGAATAGATTTTTCGAACGGGGAGATGGTTAAAAAAACGCTGGCTCCCTCCATTCTGTTTTAAACCACGGTCACTGCGTCTGCGCCGTGCAATTTACTGTCACACCCTATATGAGTGGTATTTTCTGTAGTACTATTCTCATCAGTTTAATCCCTCTAACGTCCCCAATCTGGGGGCCATTTATTGAATAGATTTTTCGAACGGGGAGATGGTTAAAAAAACGCTGGCTCCCTCCACTCTGTTTTAAACCACGGTCACTGCGTCTGCGCCATGCAATTTACTGTCACACCCGATATGAGTGGTATTTTCTGTAGTACTATTCTCATCAGTTTAATCCCTCTAACGTCCCCAATCTGGGGGCCATTTATTGAATAGATTTTTCGAACGGGGAGATGGTTAAAAACGCTGGCTCCCTCCACTCTGTTTTAAACCACGGTCACTGCGTCTGCGCCGTGCAATTTACTGTCACACCCGATATGAGTGGTATTTTCTGTAGTACTATTCTCATCAGTTTAATCCTCTAACGTCCCCAATCTGGGGGCCATTTATTGAATAGATTTTTCGAACGGGGAGATGGTTAAAAACGCTGGCTCCCTCCACTCTGTTTTAAACCACGGTCACTGCGTCTGCGCCGTGCAATTTACTGTCACACCCGATATGAGTGGTATTTTCTGTAGTACTATTCTCATCAGTTTAATCCTCTAACGTCCCCAATCTGGGGGCCATTTATTGAATAGATTTTTTGAACGGGAGATGGTTAAAAAACGCTGGCTCCCTCCACTGATATGAGTGGTATTTTCTGTAGTATTATTCTCATCAGTTTAATCCCTGTTACGTCCCATATCAGGGATTGCCTTTTGTGAAAAAAATTTAGGCCGGGTACCTTCGACTGCCTTCACAGTGACAGACCAAACTCTCATACACTAAACTGAATTGATTTCAGGAACCGGGAGATGGAAAAAGCAGCTTGGTCGGTCCTCTTACTCCCAAATTGGGGCACTGCGCGTGCACAGAGCAATGTGCTGTGACACCCTATATGAGTGGTATCTTAACTAGTACTATTGCTATCAGTTTAATCCCTGTTACGGACCCTATCCGGTCGAATTGATTAACCATTGTCGAATCCCCCATTGACATCCCCCTTATAAGCTGTGTAAAGCATATTTTTTAGTTTGGTTTTGAACTGCTGCATCCTTTCCGACTTTCGGTAATTTGGTAACATTTCTGCCACTTTCTGCTTATACCGGGGGTCTAGTAGCGTGGCCTCCCGATCGCTTTTGGTCTGACCATAATGAAGCAACGGCCTTATCATCTGGGGTGTGGCAACATTGCCAACACACTTATAGAGGTGATGATGATTGCTTCATTGTGATACGCAAGCCCCTTCACCACAACAAGGTAACGATCACGAAGGGGAATTGACACTTGTATGTGCCTTTTTTGTTTTGGTTTGTTTTTGCAGCCACAGTGCTGCACCATAGGACAGAAAAATTAGGCATGTACACATGCCAGAAAAATAATGGCACTGTTGCAGCCGCTATTGTAGCAGCGGCCGGAAAAATTTATGTTTTCCAGGCAGAAAAGTGACTAAAACATTGCGGCTTGAACCCTAGTTGGTGGTGGAGAATTCACGAAAGTCATCCGGTATGCAGACATTAAATACAGCAGCGTGGGGACCATTTTGAGGCCATGGCATGTAATCAGGCCTTTTGTTAGTCAAACGTATCCCCCACTGTCAGTCCCTTCGGGATCCATGCCTCATTCATCTTTATGAAGGTGAGGTAATCAACACTTTTTGACCGAGGCGACTTCTCTTGTCAGTGACAATGCCTCCTGCTGCACTGAAGGTCCTTTCTGACAGGACACTTGAAGCAGGGCAGGCCAGAAGTTCTATCGCAAACTGGGATAGCTCACGCCACAGGTCAAGCCTGCACACCCAGTAGTGAAGGGGTTCATTGCTCCTCAGAGTGTCGATATCTGCTGTTAAGGCGAGGTAGTCTGCTACCTGTCGGTCGAGTCGTTCTCTAAGGCTGGATCCCGAAGGGCTGTGGCGATGAGTAGGACTGAAAAAGCTCCGCATGTCCTCCATCAACAACACATCTGTAAATCGTCCAGTCCTTGCCGCCGTGGTAGGAGGAGGATTACACTCACCTCTTCCCCTGTTAGATTCCCGTTGTGCTGTGACATCCCCCTTATAAGCTGTGTAAAGCATATTTTTTAGTTTGGTTTTGAACTGCTGCAACCTTTCCGACATTCGGTAATTTGGTAACATTTCTGCCACTTTCTGCTTATACCGGGGGTCTAGTAGCGTGGCCACCCAGTACAGATCGTTCTCCTTTATCCTTTTTATACGTGGGTCCCTCAACAGACATGACAGCATGAAAGACCCCATTTGAACAAGGTTGGATGCAGAGCTACTCATTTCCCGTTCCTCGTCCTCACTGATGTCATTGACGGTCTGTTCTTCCCCCCAGCCACGTACAACACCATGGGTCCCAGATAGGTGACAACAACGAGCACCCTGGGGTGCCTGCTGTGGTTGGTCTTCCTCCTCCTTAAAGCCGCCACATTCCTCCTCTGACTCCTCTTCCTCATACTCCTCTTCCAGCGTTGCTGCAGGTCCGGCAAGCGATGATGACACGGCTGTTTCTGGTGGTGATGGTGACCACAACTCTTCCTCTTCACGGTCATCTACAGCCTGATCCAGAACTCTTCGCAGGGCACGCTCCAGGAAGAAAACAAATGGGATGAGGTCGCTGATTGTGCCTTCGGTGCGACTGACTAGGTTTGTCACCTCCTCAAAAGGACGCATGAGCCTACAGGCATTGCGCATGAGTGTCCAGTAACGTGGCAAAAAGATTCCCAGCTCCGCAGAGGCTGTCCTAGCACCCCGGTCATACAAATACTCGTTGACGGCTTTTTCTTGTTGGAGCAGGCGGTCGAACATTAGGAGTGTTGAATTCCAACGTGTCGGGCTGTCGCATATCAAGCGCCTCACTGGCATGTTGTTTCGCCGCTGAATATCGGAAAAGTGCGCCATGGCCGTGTAGGAACGCCTGAAATGGCCACACACCTTCCTGGCCTGCTTGAGGACGTCCTGTAAGCCTGGGTACTTAGACACAAAACGTTGTACGATGAGATTCAACACATGTGCCATGCACGGCACATGTGACAATCTTGCCCAAATTTAATGCCGCCAACAGATTGCTTCCATTGTCACACACCACTTTGCTGATCTCCAGTTGGTGCGGGGTCAGCCACTGATCCACCTGTGCGCTCAGGGCGGACAGGAGTGCTGGTCCTGTGTGGCTCTCTGCTTTCAGGCAAGTCAACCCCAAGATAGCGTGACACTGTCGTATCCGGGATGTGGAATAGCCCCTGGGGAGCTGGGGGAATCAGTTGATGTGCAGCCAGACGCCGCAGCAGAAGAGGACTCAGCCGAGGAGGATATTGAAGAGGATGGAGTAGGAGTAGAGGAGGTGGCAGTAGGTCTGCCTGCAAGTCGTGGTGGTGTCACCAACTCCGCTGCGGAGCCACGCATTCCATGCTTGTCAGCCGTCAGCAGGTTGACCCAATGCGCAGTATACGTGATATACCTGCCCTGACCGTGCTTTGCAGACCAGGTATCAGTGGTCAGATGGACCCTTGCCCCAACACTGTATGCCAGAGATGCCATGACTTCCTTTTCAATGACATGGTAGAGGTTTGGGATTGCCTTTTTGAAAAAAATTTCGTCCGGGTACCTTCCACTGTGGTGTCCCAATAGCGACAAATTTTTTGAAGGCCTCAGACTCTACCAGCTGGTATGGTAAAAGCTGGCGGGCTAAGAGTTCCGTCAAGCCAGCTGTCAGTCGCCGGGCAAGGGAGTGACTTTGTGACATTGGCTTCTTATGCTCAAACATGTCCTTGACAGACAGCTGACTGTGGGCAGATGAGCAGGAACTGCTGAAGGTGAGAGATGGAGTGGCGGGTGGTTGAGAGGGGGCAGGGAGGACAGCAGTGGTTGACGTGGCTGAAGATGCTGGACCAGGAGGAGCATGGTGGCTTTGAGTTTGTGTGCTGCTTGTACTCATGTGTTGATCCCATAGGCGTTTGTGATGTGAGATCATGTGCCTTCGCAAAGCAGTTGTACCAAGGTGAGTGTTGGACTTCCCACGACTCAGTTTCTTTTGGCACAGGTTGCAAATGGCATTGCTTTTATCAGAGGCAGACACACAAAAAAAATGCCACACTGCTGAGCTTTGCAATGACGGCATTCTAGCGGTGGCAACAGCATGTGTTGACTGGCGTGCTGTCTGGCTGACCCCAGGTGCCGATACATGCTGTCTGACTGTGCCACTAACTCCTTGCGACGACCTCCCCCTGCTTCTAACTCGTCTCCTCATTCTCTCTGTCTCCCCTTCAGAACTTTCCCCCTCTTCTTCTCTTCGAGCAGGCACCCACGTGGCATCCGTGGACACATCGTCATCATCAACCGCTTCACTTGAATCTGACACCTCAGCAAAGGAAGCAGCAGCGGGTACAACATCATCATCATCATCATCACACTGTACGTCCATGTGTGTAATCCTGCCTGACTGAGACATATCCCCGTAATCTACATCATCTGGCAATAATGGTTGCGCATCACTAATTGCATCCAACTGATGTGTAAATAACTCCTCTGACGGATCAAGTGAAGCGGCTGTGGTAGCTGTGGTGGTAGTGGTGGTGGTGGCGACGGGCGGGTGCGTGGTAACTTGAGAGCAGGTGACCGAAGCTGAGCTGGAGGAGGATGGTGCGTCAAGGTTCTTAGCGGAAGCTGTTGAAGATTGGGTGTCCTGTCTAAGCCAGTCAACTACGTCCTCTGAATTTTTCGGGTTCAGGGTACGTGGCCTCTGAAAACTGGGCATTATTCCAGGGACAGTGGAAATCACAGCACCATGACCATGACGGCCCCTGCGGGGTGGCCTGCCTCTGCCTGTCATTTTTTTTTTAGATAAGTGGTACTACGCGTGCTAGGTACTGTGCCACCCGGTATCAGTGGTTGGCACTGGCAGTGGGCACACTACAGTCTGTGGAAGTGGGCCTGACACACACATTGGCAGCAGGCAAGCAACTGAATTTAGACTACTGTCTAAAAATTAAATGCCTTATTTATCGGCAAGCTACTGTGCCACCCGGTATCAGTGGTTGGCACTGGCAGTGGGCACACTACAGTCAGTGGAAGAGGGCCTGACACACACTGGCAGCAGGCAAGCAACTGAATTTAGACTACTGTCTAAAAATTAAATGCCTAATTTATCGGCAAGCTACTGTGCCACCCGGTATCAGTGGTTGGCACTGGCAGTGGGCACACTACAGTCACGTGGAAGAGGGCCTGACACACACTGGCAGCAGGCAAGCAACTGAATTTAGACTACTGTCTAAAAATTAAATGCCTTATTTATCGGCAAGCTACTGTGCCACCCGGTATGAGTGGTTGGCACTGGCAGTGGGCACACTACAGTCAGTGGAAGCGGGCCTGACACACACTGGCAGCAGGCAAGCAACTGAATTTAGACTACTGTCTAAAAATTAAATGCCTTATTTATCGGCAAGCTACTGTGCCACCCGGTATCAGTGGTTGGCACTGGCAGTGGGCACACTACAGTCAGTGGAAGAGGGCCTGACACACACTGGCAGCAGGCAAGCAACTGAATTTAGACTACTGTCTAAAAATTAAATGCCTAATTTATCGGCAAGCTACTGTGCTACCCGGTATCAGTGGTTGGCACTGGCAGTGGGCACACTACAGTCAGTGGAAGAGGGCCTGACACACACTGGCAGCAGGCAAGCAACTAAATTTAGACTACTGTCTAAAAATTAAATGCCTAATTTATCGGCAAGCTACTGTGCCACCCGGTATCAGTGGTTGGCACTGGCAGTGGGCACACTACAGTCAGTGGAAGAGGGCCTGACACACACTGGCAGCAGGCAAGCAACTGAATTTAGACTACTGTCTAAAAATTAAATGCCTTATTTATCGGCAAGCTACTGTGCCACCCAGTATCAGTGGTTGGCACTGGCAGTAGGCACACTACAGTCAGTGGAAGTCAGCCTGACACACACTAGCAGTAGGCAAGCAACTGAAATTACACTAAAGTGTAAAAATTAAATGCCTTTTTTGATGCAAAGTACTGTGCCACACGGGATGACAGGGGTGGGCACTGGCAGTGGGCACACTACAGTCAGTTGAAGTCGGCCTGACACACACTAGCAGCAGGTGAGCAGCTGAAATTACACTAAAGTGTAAAAATTAAATGCCTTTTTTATGCAAAGTCCTGTGCCAGCCGGTTTGAGTGGTGGACACTGGCAGTGGGCACACTACAGTCAGTGGAAGTCAGCCTGACACACACTGGCAGGCAACTAACCTTAGATTAAAGTGTAAAAATGAAGTGCCTTTTTTTTAAGCAAAGTCCTGTGCCACAGGGGATGACAGGGGTGGGCACTGGCAGTGGGCACACTACAGTCAGTTGAAGTCGGCCTGACACACACTAGCAGCAGGCAAGCAGCTGAAATTACACTAAAGTGTAAAAATTAAATGCCTTATTTATCGTCAAGCTACTGTGCCAGCCGGTATGAGTGGTGGGCACTGGCAGTGGGCACACTACAGTCAGTGGAAGTCAGCCTGACACACACTGGCAGGCAACTAACCTTAGATTAAAGTGTAAAAATTAAGTGCCTTTTTTTAAGCAAAGTCCTGTGCCACACGGGATGACAGGGGTGGGCACTGGCAGTGGGCACACTACAGTCAGTTGAAGTCGGCCTGACACACACTAGCAGCAGGCAAGCAGCTGAAATTACACTAAAGTGTAAAAATTAAATGCCTTTTATGCAAAGTCCTGTGCCAGCCGGTATGAGTGGTGGGCACTGGCAGTGGGCACACTACAGTCAGTGGAAGTCAGCCTGACACACACTGGCAGGCAACTAACCTTAGATTAAAGTGTAAAAATTAAGTGCCTTTTTTTTAAGCAAAGTCCTGTGCCACACGGGATGACAGGGGTGGGCACTGGCAGTGGGCACACTACAGTCAGTTGAAGTCGGCCTGACACACACTAGCAGCAGGCAAGCAGCTGAAATTACACTAAAGTGTAAAAATTAAATGCCTTTTTTATGCAAAGTCCTGTGCCAGCCGGTATGAGTGGTGGGCACTGGCAGTGGGCACACTACAGTCAGTGGAAGTCAGCCTGACACACACTGGCAGACAACTAACCTTAGATTAAAGTGTAAAAATGAAATGCCTTTTTTTGATGCAAAGTCCTGTACCACACGGAATGACAGGGGTGGGCACTGGCAGTGGGCACACTACAGTCTGTGGGCCTGCAGCTCCTCACACACAGGCAGGCCAGGCAACTGCAATATGTATATAAAGGAAAAAAAAAAGCAGACTAATGTTGCAGCCCTAAAATGGGCTTTTTGGGGTGCTGTCAGGACGCTGTCCTTACAGCAGAGATCAGATGAGTCTTTCAGGACTGGAGTGGACACTGAATTCACTAGCCTAGCTATCAATTTCCCAATTAAATCAGCAGCAATTACACTCTCCCTCCTCTCACTAAGGCTGCATTCACACGAGCGTGATTTCCGCGCGGGTGCAATGCGTGATGTTAACGCATTGCACCCGCACTGAATCCTGACCCATTCATTTCTATGGGGCTGTGTACATGAGCGTTTTTTTTCACGCATCACTTCTGCAACGCGTGTAAATCGCAGCATGCTCTATATTCTGCGTTTTCACGCATCCGCAGCCCCATAGAAGTGAATGGGGCTGCGTTAAAACGCATTGCATCCGCAAGCAAGCGCGGGTGCGTTGCGTTTTCACTGATGGTTGCTAGGAGATGTTGTTTGTAAACCTTCAGTTTTTTATCACGCGCGTGAAAAACGCATCAAAACGCATTGCACCCGCGCTGAAAAACTGAACAACTGAACGCAATCGCAGGCAAAACTGAATGGCTTTGCCTGTGAAAACGCTAAGTTTTCACTGAACGCATCCGCAACGCATCCGCAACGCATCCGGACACGCTCGTGTGAACCCAGCCTAAGACTGCAGCTTCAGAATGAATCTAAAATGGATGCTGTTCAGGAGGTGGGAGGGTCTGGGAGGGAGGGTATGCTGCTGATTGGCTGGAATGTGTCTGCTGACTGTGAGGTACAGGGTCAAAGTTTGCTCAATGATGATGTATAGGGGGCGGACCGAACATCGCATATGTTCGCCCGGCAGAGGCGAACGCGAACAAGCTATGTTCGCCGGCGGATAGTTCGGGCCATCTCTATCAGCTAGTCAGGCAGTTTTTTTTTTTTTTTTTTTACACTTTTCCTTTTTTTTAGTTAGGGTTTTTTTTTTCTTTTTTTTTTTTAGTTAGTTTAGTGCGCGAACACCTGGCCCCACACACACGCACACTTGAATAAAGTTTTGTTTACACACAAGCACACACACACGCACAACACACACACCCATGGACCGCCGGCTGTTCACGGTGGAGGAGGCATAAGCCCAGATGCTCTCCGACACCGAGAGCGCCAGTACGGATGAGGATGACCCCACATTCCTCCTGTCATCCGCATCCTCCTCATCATCATCTGATGATGATGAGCCCCCAAGGCGGTGGAGACGCCGCCAGGCGGAGCCAGGGTCCCCACATGCTATGGACTCCATGGCCAGCACTAGTACGAGCAGCCCTGGGACTCGTACTAGTTTTCCGGCCCACCAGCCAAGTGCACCTGAGCCCCCTTCAGGTGAACGAGTCTGGTGCATCCCAGTGGACTATCAGCCTGCGATTCCTGAATTTGTTGGCAATCCAGGAATCCAGATTCCCACAGTGGGATTTACTGAAATAGACTATTTTAGTTTTTTTTCAGTAACCCACTTGTGAATCTGATGGTGGAGCAGACGAATCTGTACGCCCAACAGTTCGTCGCTCAGCACCCAGGCTCTTTTTTGGCCAAGCCCGGTGGCTGGACGCCAGTCAGTGCAGCCGAAATGAGGACGTTTTGGGGCCTCGTGCTGCACATGGGCCTGGTCAAAAAAACAAGTGCCAGGCATTACTGGAGTGGTGACGTCCTCTACCAGACCCCACTGTACAGTATGGCTATGGCACGTACCCGGTTTGAGGCCATATGGAAATGTCTGCATTATGCAAATAATGCAGCATGTCCCCCCCCCGAGGTGATCCTGCCTATGACCGGCTGTACAAGATACGGCCGATCATAGATCACTTTGGGGCCACATTTGCGCAGGCCTACGTACCTGGAAGGGAGGTCGCGGTTGATGAGTCTCTCGTTGCTTTCAAGGGGAGACTCAATTTCCGCCAATACATTCCCAGCAAGCGAGCGAGGTATGGCGTGAAACTATACAAAATTTGTGAGAGTACCTCAGGGTACACTTACAAATTTCGTGTTTACGAGGGACGAGATTCCCGTATTCAACCCCCAGAATGTCCCCCCACTCTGGGTGTTAGCGGGAAACTTGTGTGGGACCTTGTGCACCCACTGCTGGATAAGGGTTACCACCTGTATGTGGATAACTTTTATACCAGTATTCCCTTGTTCCAGGCCCTGTCCACCAGATCCACGTTCGCTTGTGGGACCGTGCGGAAAAATCATCGCGGCCTCCCTACCCACCCCCTCCAGGTACCTTTCCCCAGGGGTGAGACCCGTGCCCTTACCAGCGACAACCTGTTGCTGGTCAGATATAAGGACAAGAGGGATGTCCTTATGCTGACCACAATCCATGGTAATTGCATCACCCCAGTCTCTGTGCGAGGAACCGCGGCAACGGTCCTCAAACCCGATTGTATCGTCAACTACAATCGGTATATGGGAGGAGTTGATCTATCTGATCAAGTCCTCACACCATATAATGCCATGCGCAAAACCCGGGCACGGTACAAAAAAGTTTCGGTCTACTTGGTACAGGTTGCCTTGTACAACGCTTTTGTACTATGCCGATGCGCTGGCAGCACAGAGACTTTCCTCCAGTTCTATGAGGCAGTCCTCAAGGACCTGATCTTTTCAGACCGGGAAAGAGCAGGTCGGAGTACCTCGGGAATTGGAGGCGCCCGGGTCGTCCCTGGCCAACATTTTCCAGGTGTGGTCCCCCATACTGGAAAGAGGGGACGAACCCAAAAAAAATGCAGAGTGTGTCGCAAGAGGGGGATACGGAAGGACACCACTACTCAATGTGACACTTGCCTCGATCATCCGGGCCTCTGCATTGACGGTTGCTTCAGGGAGTATCGCACTTCCATGGAGTACTAAATTATTATAATTCCCTACAGTCCCCTAGAAAAAACATAACATTATGGCTCTCAGACTTTGGAAACACGGAAACAACTTTTTTTTTTCCATAAATTATTTTATTGTATATAAGTTTTTAAAAAAATGTTGTTTTAGTGTATCCAAAGTCTGGGAGCCATCTTATGTATAATAATAAAATATTACCTAACCCCTCAGATAAACACCCTTTTAAAAAAAAAAAAAAAACCATGTTAAAAAAAAAAAAAATTGTCACCTTAGATCCCAGAAATTATAATAGCACGTCATAAAAAAAATCAAATGCCCCCCCCAAATAGAGCCAATCAAACCACCATCTCATCCCGCAAAAAATGAGCCCCTAGATAAGACAGTCGCCCAAAAAGAAAAAAATTAAATTATGGCTTCCAGTATGTGGAGGTACAATTTTTTTTTTTTTTCCATAGTTGGTTAATGATGTCATGCTGAAGCCAACTTTTATAAAAGTAGTCATATTAGGTATTGCCACGTCCGTAATAATGTGCTCTATAAAAATAACATTTGACCTAACCCCTCAAATAAACGCTGTCAAAAAAAAAAAAAAAAGGTAAAAAAAGCCATTTTTTTTGTTACCTTACATCATAAAAAGTGTAATAGTGTGCGATCAAAAAGTCATATGCCCCCCAAAATAGTGCCAATAAAACCGCCATCTCATCACGCAAAAAATGAGCCCCTACATTAGATAGTTACCCCAACAACAAAAAAATTAGATCCCAGGCTATGGAGATAGTAAAATTATTTATTTTTCTTCCTAAAATGATAAAATAGTGTAAAATCTAAATACATCAAAAAAAGTAGACATATTAGGTATCGACGCGTCCGTAATACTCTGCCCTACAAAAATAACATTAGACCCAGCCTCTCGGATGAACGGCGTTAAAAAAATAAAATAAAAACTGAGCCAAAACAACCATGTTTTGGCAAATTTCCGTTTTAATCCATATTTTCCGGTAATAAAGCAAGGGTTAACAGTCAAACAAAACTAAATAGTTATTGCCCTGATTCTGTAGTTTTCAGAAACACCCCTTATGTGGTCGTAAACTGCTGTATAGCCACACGGCAGGGCATAGAACGAAGGGAACGCCACATGGTTTCTGGAAGGCAGATTTTTATTTTTATACCATGTCCTATTAGAAGCCCCCCCTGATGTAGCCTAGACTAGAAACTCCAAAAAAAGTGACCCCATCTAAAAAACGACACCCCTCAAGGTATTCAAAAATTACTTTACCAACTTTGTTAACCCTTTAGGTGTTCCACAAAACTTAATGGCGATTTTAGAAATAATTTTAGAATTTCCATTTTTTGTTATCTTGCCTCAAAAAAGTGTAATATAGAGCAACCAAAAATCATATTTACCCTAAAATAGTCCCAAAACAACAACCACCATATCCTGTAGTTTCCTATATGGGGTCACTTTTATGGAGTTTCTACTCAAGGGGTGCAGCAGGGGGCTTGAAATGGGACATGGTGTAAATAAACCAGAATAGGTCTGTTAGCACAATTTTATGAGCAATCTTTTTTATTGAAATTTTGTCAAAAATAGCACACAAATAAGAAATGCGACACAATATGACCTAGAATCCTGTCGCAGCAGGAAGAGCTAGGGATACAAAAATACAGAATTACAGCAGGGTGAGGAACAAAACCCTCAAATAGCCTCAACTAGCGTCACGGTTTGAAGTTCACAGTGAAGCGCCGAAACATAAGACCCAGTCATGTGGGAGCATCAGAAATCAAGAGGTAATAACAGAAACAAGGGGTACCAAAAAGTATACAAATAAAATAAAACTAAAAAGAAGACAAAATGAAAAACCAGTGAGTACCACAGCAGCTAATACCAGGCTATTATCAAACATTTCAAGGTTGATAACCGGAGTACAACTTCCAAGGGGACCAAGTTTGGTCTCTGACCTTGTGATTTAGGATGGTCGAAGGGAGAGCATGTTCATACCGACATGTTGAATTCAGAGAGTGTACAATTTCAGAGAAAGGAGGGGGATGTACTGACTTCCAGTGCCTCGTAAGAACTAATTTAGCACTAAGCAATATGTGACCCACAATGCGTCTGTAACCAATGGGGAAGTTTTGTATACCTAAAAACAAAAGAGCAAGAGCTGGGGAGGCATCAACCTGGATACCAGTAATATGTGATATAAGTGCAAATACCAGCCGCCAGTAGGAGAGTATTTTTGGGCAAGACCATAGTATGTGTAGCAGGGAGCCAGTTGAGCCACACTCTCTCCAACAACACGTGGAAGCAGTAGGGAACATAATGCTCAAGCGGTAAGGAGTGAAGTACCAACGCAGCATAGTTTTAATACCCGCCTCATAATGAGTCACACATTTGAAGGTAGATCCAATGAAACATATAGCTCTTTCCCAATCTGCGTCAGATAAGGTGCGGCCTAAATCAGATTCCCACTTCGCAATAGGTGATGATTTGACAAATTTGGTTTTGTCATGGAAAGCATCATAAAGTAAACGCGTAGTCTGCTTTTTAAATAGGCATGAAAAGCAAAATAACGTAAGGATTTCTAGGTGCACTATAGGCGGAAAGAACAAAATTGCCTGCACATAGTGCCGTAACCTTAGATATGTCAAGAATTGCGTGGGGGGAATCTGAAAATTCCGACATAAGTGCTCGAAAGTAACCACCCCTTTATCATCCAATAGTTGACCCAGCGATCCAACACCTAATGCATGCCATGAGGACAAGTCAATGTATCCAATGAGAGCACCTAATGTGTGGATCGATATATGAGAAAGAAACTGGGTGTCAGGTGTCCCATGGGTGGAATGAAGGAGCGACCATATGCGTAGAGCATGGTTGGCCAAAATCAAGGGATGTTTCATCGGCTTGGCAGATAGGAGGGAAAGGTACATAAGATCCTTCAAAGGCAACCCAGGAGACATATGAGCCTCCAGTCTTAGCCATGCCTTCTCAGAAGAGCCATTCCACCACTCCCGGAGGAAGGAGAGGCAAGTAGCTTTATAGTAATCTTTGATAGAAGGTAAACCTACCCCACCGGCCTGCTTACGTCTAAACATAACAAGTTGCGCCACTCTTGGGCGCCCCCCTTTCCAAATGTATTTATTCAAAATGGCCTGTGCTTCTTTAAAGAACAGCTCAGGAATTGGTATTGGCAGCGCCCTGGAAATGTAAATAAACTTGGGCAAGGTCATCATCTGAAAGGAGGCAATTCTCCCAACCCATGCATGCTAAAATGAGCAAGGTCAGTTTTTATGGTCGCGAGCAGAGGTAAGTAGTTAACCTGATATGCAAGTGAACAAGGGTATGTAAGTTTAATTCCCAAATAAGGGAGGGAGGAATCCTGCCAATCTAATGGAAATAGATTCTGCAAAATCCTCCACTCTTCTTGAGGGATGTTTATTGGTAAAGCTTGGGACTTAGAGTTATTGATTTTATAATAAGAAAGACTACCAAAGTGAGTAATAATGTCAAATGCGCATCTCAAGGATCACTCAGGATTCGCCACCGTGATTATGATGTCATCTGCGTACAGTGAGATCACATGGGATACATCTCTGACGTGCACCTTCTCAATGTCAGGGGATAATCGAATGTGTTGCGCCAGGGGTTCCAATGCCAAAATTAAAAGCAATGGGGAGAGGGGACACCCCTGGCGCGACACATTGGAGATATGCAAGCTCTCAGACAGCACCCCGTTCACCAATATTTTTGCCACAGGATCCGCATACAAGCCACGGATGGCGTGGACAATTGGTCCGTAAAGCCCATTTGTTCCAACACCGAAAAGGCGTAATTCCAGTGAAGGCGGTCAAACGCCTTTTCAGCGTCTAAAGTCACAGCGACCAATGGAGTGTTTCTCAGTTCTGCTGCATTAAAAATATTAAATAAACGCCTGGTATTGTCTGAGGCCTGTCGTTGTTTAATAAATCCCGCCTGATCATCCTTGATCAAATTAGATAGGATAGGAGATAACCTAGATGCAAGAAGTTTAGCAAAGAGTTTAATGTCCGAGTTTAAAAGGGAAATAGGGCGAAAATTTTGGGGGGAATCAGGGGATTTCCCCGGTTTGGGCAATGTAACAATTAGAGCCATCAACATGTCCGAAGGAAACGGGATACCAGACATTGTCTGTTGATAAATATTTAACAAAAAGGGGGCAAGAACCGCGTAATTATGTTTATAATACTCGTTGGAAAGTCCATCGGGACCGGGGGACTTGCCCAACGGGAGAGAGTTGACTATTTTTTGCAGTTCAGAATCTTGAATGGGAGCGTTTAATAGATCCAATTGAGATGCGGACAGTCGTGGCAGATCAGCCTTCTGCTGAAAATTTTGGACCAGTGTGTTATAATCCAGTGGCAGTGAAATGTGATCATTTAGATTGTATAACCCCTCATAGTAGAGGTGAAACTGCTCTGCTATCTCCCTTGGGTCCATCAATTTGACTTTAGTAGTAGGGTGGAAGATATACGGTATTTTGGATTTGACAAGTTGCTGTTTAAGCTTGGATGCTAGTAACTTCCCCGCTTTATTGCCCTGGGCATAATACCTAGCTTTAAAATATAGGAGTTTTTTGTGGTAGTCCTTGTCAAGGAGGTACATGAGTCTGTCCCTAGCAGCTCTAAGGTTATCCCAAGTGAGTCTGTTCGGATTCCGTTTGTTGCTAAATTCTAATTCTTTTATTTTATCAATTGTAGCTAACAGTTCCCTTTCGCAATTTTTCTTCTCTATGTGACTCAGCTTGATCAAAATCCCTCTAATGAAGGCTTTATGTGCTTGCCAAACCACTAAAGGTTCAGAGACAGAATCTTTATTAAGCTGAAAATATTCTTGTAGCGCCTTCTCGATGGTCAACTTGTGCTTAGGGTGGGAGAAAAAAAATGTATTATTCCTCCAAACCGGAGGGGTGGTGTGCTGGTACTGGTCATCAAGTTGGAGCACAATAGGGGCATGGTCCGACCATTTAATCAGGCCAATAGAAGAAGTGCGGGGATGAAAAAGGGTAATCTGGTCTACTAAAAACATGTCAATCCTAGAGTAGGAGTGATGTATAGGAGAGAAAAAAGTGAAATATTTCTCCTGACCGTGCTGGGTACGCCATACATCAAACAAACCCTTGGAGTGCAAAAGTAGGGAAAGGCTAGGAGCATAGCATCTGTTTGGGTTAGTGGAATCAAGTGTTGGGTCTAAAATAGTGTTAAAGTCACCACAGATGATCAGTTTGCCTTGTTGAACAGGGCGAATCCTCCGCATCACCTTAGGCAGAAAGGATACCTGGCGGATAATTGGGGCATAGACATTCACAATGGTGTACTGGATATTGTTCACTGTGCATACCAAGATCACATACCTGCCACGGGGGTCAAAAACCTGGGTGTTCAGAAAAAATGAGACAGTATTTTTAATTGCAATAAAAACTCCTCTTTTTTTCTTATCAAAATGAGAGTGTATGACCACTGGAAATAAGCAATGTCTAATCCGATGTGCGTTAGACTTCAACAAGTGAGTTTCTTGGATACAAAGAATGTCAGCTTTGCCTGACATCGCCTCTTTCCAGAGGTATGACCTCTTTTGAGGGCAGTTCAGCCCCTTGGAGTTGAGGGACAGTATTGTCAGTCCCATATCTTTGGAGAGAGCCGCTGACATAGACTGCTGTGGTGCTCATGGATCACTGAAAAATAAAAGGATACACTGATGTTATCATAAAAAAACAACAAAATAGGGTAACGGACGTGGACAAAGAAAAAGATAAAGAAGGCAAGATAGAGCTAGAGCCCCATCTGCCCGTTGGGGCACATAATCCAGCATGAAACCAGGTGTAGGAGCAGAGTAAAAAAAAGGAACATATAGCAGAACTAGAACTGCACAATTATATGGAAAACAGAATAGTGCAACTTAGCCTTGTCATTAACCTTCGGCCGTGGAGCACGGCCAGAACAATGGAACAGTCAACAAATAACTGGAGAAGTCCCCATAAGTTGAATCAGACGAGGGTCATAATCCAGGGAGACTTCTCGGCTTGCCCACGAAGGTCGCAACCTTATACCAGCCGCGTAGGAAGGATGTCAACCAAGATGTATATAGACCTGCAAGCCTCTTCATGTCTCCGCATGAGGGTCCCGGGGATGAAGAGGGCGAGTCTTAATAGCTGTGACAGAGATATGCCACGAGTGAAGCAAAGATTTCCCATCCTCAAGGGACCGTATGGGATATGTGCGGTTGTCCTTGGAAACAAGCAACTTCATAGGGTAACCCCATGTATAGGGTATACCGTGTTTCCGCAGGGAGAGAGTAATTGGAAGCAAGTCCCTGCGTAGCTTCAGCGTTGCAGCAGACAGGTCAGTGTATAACTTCACAGATTGATAAGGGGCAGGAAGAGGCCCCATTTTCCTAGCTGCCGACATCACCGCCTCTTTAGTAGGGTAAAAATGAACCCTTGCCAGAGTGTCCCTCAGGACTTCTGCGTCTAGGTACTTAGGCTTGGGCACTCTGTGGGCTCGGTCGATAATAAGCTCCTGCGGAGTGAGCTCAGGCAGCAGGGACATAAACTACTTTTGAATATATGAGGATAGTTCAGAGTTGGGAACGGTTTCTGGGATGCCGCGGAATTTAATATTATTCTGCCGCGATCTGTCCTCCATATCGGCAAGTTTTAATTTAACGCTTTCCAGCTCATCAGCAAGGGAGTTATGCGCATCTATAACCTCGTTCTGTGAGGACGCGAACGACTCCATTTTAGATTCAACATGCTGGATCTTACAGGTCACCTCATGCACTGTGGAGGATAAAGGGGCAATCATGGCTGCCAGGTCACTTTGCATTGAGGCCCTAAGTGCCAGCAGCATCTGCTTCAAGGAGTCCTCAGACACCAATTTGTCCGAAGCAGGGTAGTTAGTGAAGAAATCAGCTGCAGGTCGAGAAGGCTCCACACTGACCTGAACTGCTGTTGTGAAGTCGGTCCTCGGCTTTCTCTTCACAGGGCTGGAAGAAGGTGACTGGACGGCGATCAGAAGGATCATCCCCGAAGTCCTCCGGTGTGGCAGGGAAAGAGGGATGCGGTGAGTGGTGAGATCCTACGGGATTCTGAAGAGGAGGCGAGAGTTGCGGGTCGGGAGTAGTAGCTGGAGACATAGGGAGGAGCGGGGAAGCAGTGGATGGAGTCTCGCTCCCATGTGGCCGGGCGCCATCTTGGGATCCTCCTCTGTCAAAGTACTTCTCCAAACTCTCGCTGTTCACTCTCAGTAGAAACCTCTTTGACTTCCCCATCGCAGCAAAAGGATAGGTAGTCGACTGGATGATCAAAAGAAGCTGCTGGGCGGTTGCAATGCTGTGCACTAGTCGCTGGTGTGCAGGAGCTGCACGTTCAGGCGTCCATTACACTCGGAGGCCAAGCCACGCCCCTGTTAGCACAATTTTAACTGGTCATGGTCACAGCTTCTGGGCCCATCTCCATTAACTGATCATCTGAGGACCGTAAACAACTTGAATGTAATGTTCCCATAGTCTATGTAAATTATAGTATATATAATATGCCATATAATAGCTATTAAAAACATATGAACTTAGTTGTATAATTTCCAAAACACTGTTCAGTGAAACATTGTTGAACTATGGAAATACTTCAGTAAGTGCTTTAGTTAATGGGTATACATAAAGGAATTATCCACTAATTATTGTGCATCTAATGTCATTTTAATACTAACCATATGAAAGAAAGCTGTAAACCTGACTGAGCACCATATGGCATGAAGAACATGTGTCTACCCCTTAATCTATGCTTTATTCCACAGATGCATACTTATCTTTTTCTGTATTGAATGATTCATTACTAACACTGCAGCTTCAGAATGATTCTAAGATGGTTGCTGTCCTTGCGTTTAGATAGGAGGTGGGAGTGTCTGGGAGGGAGGGTATGCTGATTGGCTGGAATGTGTCTGCTGACTGTGAGGTACAGGGTCAAAGTTTGTTCAATGATAAAGTATAGGGGCGAACGCGAACAAGCTATCTTCGCCAGGAACTGTTCGCCGGCGAATAGTTCGGGCCATCTCTAGCCTAAAGTCCCAATAATATGGGCATTTCTTAAAGGTATGTACTCACTTTCCGACTGCATCAGCTGTTACCCGCGGGCGGCGTGTGTGGCGTCCCACACTTTCTTTGCTCTGCACTGTTGGTTTTCTCGTAGTGTCGCGAGAACACCGTCGATCCCGTCAGAAACAGACAAGCAATTCAATATTGGCTTCCTTAACGTAGTCCATACGTGGCTGCCGGCAAACCACCTTAAATCTGTTTGGAACTGTACACTCCACTGCCAAAAGTGGCAGACGTTTTTCGGGAACTCTGTATTTCTTGTCCCTTCCTCAGTGGCAATACGTGGAAGTGTTTTGTACCCTTTTTATAATCATTTGGCTCCCCCCATAATGGGATTTTCATAATCTTTGGGATGGATCCAGTTCCATTCAAGCTATTTAAACAGTTCCCTCTTGATTATAAATGGGGACTTTCGTGGATTTCATCATTCGCCATATAAGTCTCAAGTATTATCATATACATCAAGGTATCCCGATATAGAATCCTTTACTTTCAAATTTTTAACATTAAACCACGCTACCACATTTATGCATACTTCATACCATTCTGTCAACATCATATTTTTCATTTGATGCGTTTTTTTGTGCATTGCTTGCAAAACATTCTCTTTAATCTTTCTAATGTCTTCAATATATTGCCAGAACTACAAAACATTCACAAAAAATGTTCTTCTATCTATTGCGAGTCTGGAATGGGCCGGGGGTCTTCGCTGGAGAGGGATCCCTGAGGGTATTAAACACTCGGGGGTCCTCTGTCAACCGAAGAGCCACGTCCTCTACTCAGAAAAAGCCAAATATCTCCAAGTCAGCATTTAGGCCGAATGGTACCAGTGTATTCAATTCAAAAATGCGTCTTGATTCCAATCTCGACATTTGTTTAATTATATCGCCCCTCCCTCCAATGTATATTAACTTTATCTATTGCAGCGAACCTCAACCCTGTGGGGTTGATATACATTGGAGGGGGGCTATATAATTAAACAAATGTTGAGATTGGAAGCCAATATTGAATTGCTTGTCTGTTTCTGACAGGATCGACGATAACTCGCAACACTACGAGAAAACCAGCGGTGCAGAGCAAAGAAAGTGTGGGACGCCACACACGCCGCCCGCAGGTAACAGCTGATCCAGTCGGACAGTAAGTACATACCTTTAAGAAATGCCCATATTATTGGGACTTTAGGTCAATTGTGCATTGTAATTATAATCCACACCAAGGACTGGACATATAAAACATAGCTTTTAATTCTACTATTAAAAATTCTATATAGAAATACCCCACTGTGTAATATTCCTTATAATAAGTGCATATTCAAACAGCTTACCTTAAGCCTTTACATTGTTTACTACTTACATATTTTGATTGCAAACATGTGTAGGGTATAAATGCCTGCTTGCACAGTAAATCTTGTGACAGTAGCGGATTCTCCTATATGACCCTAGTTATCCCTATGGTGGTAGAGGTAAGGGACCTACAATGCCACCTGCCTACACGCGCAGAGCACCCACCCCGATAGGGGCGACCCCACACCGAACCTGACCCTGTATATTGGGCCTATTCCCTATTTAATTCTAACTGGCGTCCCTACGCGTCACGTTTCATCCATAAAAATGGACTCATCAGGGGATTTTTTGTCCACACTAAAGGGAGAGAAAGCACAAACCAAAACATACTATAAGTATATGCATCCAAAAAAATCACATTAAAAGCTTCTATAGCAAAATAACATACCTTAATATTTACCAAGATGCAAAGATAAATATTTTCTTTTTTCTCTCAAGATCCGAATAACCAGTGGGCCAGTTCAGACAATTAAATGAGTAAGTAGGGGTCACAATCACCCCCCAAAAGAATAGTACAGCGAGGCCAGTGAGCGAGCGCTATCGATTTCAGACACCCCGCTCCTTAAATAACCCACCTCATCAAAGTGCCGGCTGCCTCCTCATGTGTATGGAACGCACGCCGCTGCGTGCACAATTGTGCATTGTATCTAAGCACCACTGCCAGAAATATACAAGCCTAGTGGAGGGCTATCACTTACCCTTGGAAGTGGAGATATACATTCAAGGAATATTTTATAACATTTTAACATTGCAGTCTGGTCCTACAATCATGGAGACAACAAGTTAATCGGAATCAAGCTACCCATATTGATTGTTTATCAAGGAGTCCAAGTGTTTTATGTATTTGTTTTATATACTTTTTGGATATTGGCACCACATTTGCTATCCACCAATCCTGTAGAACATTACCTGTCAGTATAGAGTCCGCAAATATCAGAAATAATTATTTTCCTCAGTGACTACATTGGAGAAAAAAATATTTAACAGCTTTGCTTTCTCCTCGTCGCTCTCTGCAACTCCCCCCTCATTACTCTTTAAAGGGCCGACACCTTCAGATTTGTACTTATTAACATTTATATAATTAAAGAACATTTTAGGGTTAGTTTTACTCTCTTTGGCAATTAATCTCTCGGTCTCTAGTTTGGCCGCTTTTAATTGTTTTTTTACATGTTCTATTTTTTTCCTTATAGTTTTTCAGTGCTTCCTCGCTGCCCTCCTGTTTTAGTGATTTATATGCTTTCTTTTTGTCATTTATTGCTTTCTTTACAGTTCTATTTATCCACATTGGTTTCTTTTTGTTCCTTAACCTTTTATTCCCATACGGTATGTACCTCTCACAATGAGATTTTAGGATGCTTTTAAAGATATCCCATTTATTGGCTGTATTCTTATTTTTGTCCCAGTTAGTTAGGCCTATGGCTTCTCTTAGTTGCCTAAATTTAGCTTTTTTGAATTCTGGTATTTTTGTTCCTCCCTGTAGAAACGCTCTTTTGAATAATAATTGGAAGGTTATTACTTTATGGTCACTATTTCCCAGGTGTCCCCTAACCTGCATGACTGTTGTTCTGTCAGGTCTATTGGTTAATACTAAGTCCAGTATGGCCGTCCCTCTAGTCGGGTCTTGAACCAGTTGGGAAAGATAATTGTCTTTGGTTATTGCCTTTATGAGATGCACAGCTTTCAGTTTCCCAGTCTATATCTGGGTAAAATTCCCCCATAATAACCACCTCATTATGATTTGCCGCCTCGTCTATCTCTTTTAGTAGTAGATTTTGTGTGGACTCTGGAATATTAGGTGGTTTATAGTAAACTCCTATTAGTAATTTATTATTGTTTCTGGCTCCATGTATCTCTACCCACAGTGACTTCACATGTTTATGTCACTCACTTATATCTTCTCGGACTTTGGGCTTTAGACAGGACTTTACACAAAGGCAGACCCCCTCCCCCTCTCCGGTTTTGACCATCCTTTTTAAACAGACTGTAACTTTGTACATTAACTGCCCAGTGATAGTTATCATCCAGCCATGTCTACGTTATTCCCACTATGTCATAGTCCTCCTCACACATCACTAATTCCAGTTCCCCAGTTTTGTTAGTCAGGCTTCTGGCATTAGTATACATACAATTGAGAGGTTTATGTATATTCTTAACTCTACACCTTTCCTTCTGAACGGTTCTAGTTCCTCCTTCCATTCCTCCCCCAGTCCCACTAGCTCACCATCGGTCGCTATCTGCACTATCATCCCTTCCTATAATGTAATAACCCTCCCCCCAGTCCCTAGTTTAAACACTCCTCCAACCTTCTAGCCATCTTTCTCCCCAAAGACAGCTGCCCCCTTCCCATTGAGGTGCAGCCCGTCCCTACGATACAGCCTGTAGCCGACAGAGAAGTCGACCGCTTGATCTTCTCCAGCCCCTCCCAGTAATCTGTCAACCCGATCCGCTATATGCCAAACTCTAACGCCAGGAAGACAGCACACTGTTCGTGATCACGGTCTTTGTGACAGACGACTTGCGCGGAAAAAACTGAACAACGCAACGCAATCACAGTCAAAACTGACTGCAATTGTGTGCGCACTCACGCGGGTTTCCCACAATGCTCCCGGGACATATCCGAAGCAAATCTGGGACTCTCGCCTGAAAGAGACCCAAAAGTAGAAAAAAATTTGGGACAATTGCCGTTCTGCGGTGCAGTGATATATTCCAAAGCTCAGCTTGCCGTGTATTAGTGGCAAAATAAAAAAAAAATATTCTCAGTTCTGCAGTGCACTTATCTGTTGAAAAGCCTTTTGTGTTGTGTGAAAGTAGAAAAAAAATTAGGGCCACACTGTCATTGTGCCACTCTGTGGCCTCCTCACGCTGCTTCCATCTCCACACTATGTCATCTTGGTACTTTGTGGTCTCCTGATGCTGCCACCACCTCCACACTATCATTGTGCCACTCTGTGGCCTCCTCCTGATGCTGCTGATGCCACCTCCACACTGTCATTGTGCCACTCTGTGGCCTCCTTATGCTGCTTCCACCTCACCACTATGTAATTTGTCAGAAGGAAGGAAAAATGAGATGCACAACGGATCCTGTTTGTGTAGCAGTTGTAAGGCCTGTATGGTCCGATTAGAATTGGCTTGTAATTTGGTAGCCAAAAGCAGGAGTGGGTACAAAACACAGAAGACATACAAATATTTCATTCACTTGTCATCTGTTTTTGATCGACTCAGTTTTTTTTTTTACATTAGCAATACTGATGGATTACTGACCAAATGTTGACCGAGTAAAGGCAGACGCTCAACTGACAGGTAGAGGAGTGGGCGGCACTGTGCTTGTAGTTGCAGGTGCACGATCAGTGGGTGGAATCCCAAATCAGTACAAATGAAGAAAGATCGGCACTCCGCATTGAGATATAAGTGAATTGCCTTTATTCGTCACCTAAGAGCATAGTGTGACGCGCGTTTCGGCGCAAGAATGCGCCTTTGTCAAACACAAGGTGAGGGGTGGTACATACACAGAAAAGAAGTAAGTTTAAATAGACCGCTCGCGAGGTCACGTGATCGTGACGTCACGTGATCAAAGTTAACACATCGACAGCTGTATCTGTATTGCGGTCAATAGAAACCATAACATTTAAATACAGTGTAGCAAAATGAATACACAATAGGGACGTACATGGCAGTCTACCACTATATGTTTTATATTTATATATGTTGACAAGGGAAAAATGCCAGCATTTAAATATCCAATCCTCAATGTCACGTGTTCGTGACATCAGGTTGCTGGAGTAGCATATCAACAAGAGAAAGGAAAGATTATTGAGGGGGTAGATTATTAGGTATTTACGCCATGTACGTTCTATTGTAAAAGCATAAAATCAAAAACCAATAAAATAGAGAAATCGCAACAAAATAAACATCTCCGCAAACATATCAGAAAACTTGAAAGAAATAATGGCGATCAAAAATCGCAAAGCCATAGACATTTCTACGTATGTATCGCATTGTACTATACTGGTTTCACTACATCAAATAAAACTATTTAATGTGTATTCTTTATTCAATCCCATGGGGGTCAGTGTCTGCAACCGATGTATCCAGTATGCTTCTCGTTGATGCAGCGTGCGGATTCTGTCTCCCCACGACGAGGCATGGTCACTTCCTCTATAATTTGAAAACGCAATTGCGAAATTTGGTGATTTTTTCAATAAAATGTTGAGGGACAGGTAACAGAGTGTTAGCTTTTCTAATGGTGGACTTATGTTTCCCCACACGATCTTTAACACGCATAGTTGTCTCACCCACATAGCATAATCCACACGGGCATTTCAATAGATAGATCACAAAATTGCTGTTGCATGTGAAATATCCCCGTACAGGGATTTGCTCGCCCGTTTGTGGATGTGAAATGTGGGGACCTTTAATTATGCTAGAGCAGTGAACGCAGTTCAGACACGGGAAAGTACCGTTCCTTTTGGTCGTTAGTGTTAATTGGCGTGGCCCTGTCTTACTACTGCCTATGTCAGCCCTAATTATTTTATCCCGAATATTCTTGTTACGCTTTGTAACAGATCATGGGGAACTTTCAAATTCTTGGATGGAGGGGTAGGCACGTTGTAGAATACTCCAATGTTTGTTAATGACAGATCTCACCCGATCCATCCAAGGATGATATTTCACTATTAGGGAATTCTCTGTGACCTGCTGACGTTGTCCTGTTCTCTAGGTTGTACAATCCTTTGTTTCTGTTCCTGCAGTAATTGTGGTGGGTAACCTCTCTCAAGGAATTTATTTGTCATCTCCTGCATTCTGTGTGTGCGTGTCTCGGGTCAGTCACGATCCCGGCTACACGTCTAAATTGAGAATACGGTATTGATTTTTTACCGCTGGTGGATGGTTGCTAGTGAACGAGAGCAGACTATTTCTATCCGTCTTTTGACATGTAGATCGGTCTCTATGTGTCCATCCTGTCCTCGGATGACCCACGTGTCTAGAAAAGGGACACGTTGTGAATCAGAGTGCAGGGTGAATTTTAGTTCAGTTCTCACCTGGTTAATATAGTTGACAAAATCGTGTAGGGTCTCAATGCCGCCCCGCCATACGCAAAATATATCATCTATAAAACGCTTCCAGAGTAAACAATGCTCTTGATATTGTATGTTGGGATAGATGTACTCATTTTCAAACTGAGCCATATAGCAATTTGCGTATGGCGGTGCGGCATTGGACCCCATCGCGGTCCCGCAGCGTTGTTGAAAAAACGTATCCTGAAACAAAAAATAATTTCGATGTAGAACAACAGTCAGCAGGGCATACATACATACAATTAGTACAACGTGACATCACGAAGCTAATCTCTGATTTCAGGAGGGGGGGCTATCATATACATCATAACCTCACTATTGAAGAGAGACAGATAGTTAATCACCTATTGGATGATGACTCTTTGATTTACAAACCAGCCGACAAGGGTGGAGCCCTTGTGATCCTAGATAAACGATACTATGTCGAGGAAATCATGAGTCAATTGTCTGATGTCAGTACCTACGAAACTCTGCAGGGGATCCAACATGGGCTATTAAGCGGGAACTACAGGATTTGATTGACGAAGGTTTAAAACAAAATGTCATTGATAAAAAACTAGCAGAGTTTCTGATCAATCAACATCCTGTGGTTCCTGTTTTCTATACTTTGCCCAAAATACACAAATCCTGGAGCGCCCACCCGGGCGTCCTATTGTTGCAGCAACAGATTCTATCCTTTCACCCCCAGCAGTGTTTCTCGACAAAGTATTGACCCCTCTAACCAAATTAGCCCCTCCTACCTGAGGGATACACATCACTTTCTGGAACAACTGCGGGACATCCATCTATCGGATGACTGTCTCCTAGTTACCCTAGACGCTTGCAGCTTATATACGAGCATTACACATGAGAAGGGACTCCAGGCTGTACGGATTCTTTTGGAACAGAGTACATATACAGATAGGGAGATAGATTTTTTTCTTGCCCTGCTGACTGTTGTTCTACATCGAAATTATTTTTTGTTTCAGGATACGTTTTTTCAACAACGCTGCGGGACCGCGATGGGGTCCAATGCCGCACCGCCATACGCAAATTGCTATATGGCTCAGTTTGAAAATGAGTACATCTATCCCAACATACAATATCAAGAGCATTGTTTACTCTGGAAGCGTTTTATAGATGATATATTTTGCGTATGGCGGGGCGGCATTGAGACCCTACACGATTTTGTCAACTATATTAACCAGGTGAGAACTGAACTAAAATTCACCCTGCACTCTGATTCACAACGTGTCCCTTTTCTAGACACGTGGGTCATCCGAGGACAGGATGGACACATAGAGACCGATCTACATGTCAAAAAGACGGATAGAAATAGTCTGCTCTGTTCACTAGCAACCATCCACCAGCGGTAAAAAATCAATACCGTATTCTCAATTTAGACGTGTAGCCGGGATCGTGACTGACCCCGAGACACGCACACACAGAATGCAGGAGATGACAAATAAATTCCTTGAGAGAGGTTACCCACCACAATTACTGCAGGAACAGAAACAAAGGATTGTACAACCTAGAGAACAGGACAACGTCAGCAGGTCACAGAGAATTCCCTAATAGTGAAATATCATCCTTGGATGGATCGGGTGAGATCTGTCATTAACAAACATTGGAGTATTCTACAACGTGCCTACCCCTCCATCCAAGAATTTGAAAGTTCCCCATGATCTGTTACAAACGTAACAAGAATATTCGGGATAAAATAATTAGGGCTGACATAGGCAGTAGTAAGACAGGGCCACGCCAATTAACACTAACGACCAAAAGGAACGGTACTTTCCCGTGTCTGAACTGCGTTCACTGCTCTAGCATAATTAAAGGTCCCCACATTTCACATCCACAAACGGGCGAGCAAATCCCTGTACGGGGATATTTCACATGCAACAGCAATTTTGTGATCTATCTATTGAAATGCCCGTGTGGATTATGCTATGTGGGTGAGACAACTATGCGTGTTAAAGATCGTGTGGGGAAACATAAGTCCACCATTAGAAAAGCTAACACTCTGTTACCTGTCCCTCAACATTTTATTGAAAAAATCACCAAATTTCGCAATTGCGTTTTCAAATTATAGAGGAAGTGACCATGCCTCGTCGTGGGGGAGACAGAATCCGCACGCTGCATCAACGAGAAGCATACTGGATACATCGGTTGCAGACACTGACCCCCATGGGATTGAATAAAGAATACACATTAAATAGTTTTATTTGATGTAGTGAAACCAGTATAGTACAATGCGATACATACGTAGAAATGTCTATGGCTTTGCGATTTTTGATCGCCATTATTTCTTTCAAGTTTTCTGATATGTTTGCGGAGATGTTTATTTTGTTGCGATTTCTCTATTTTATTGGTTTTTTGATTTTATGCTTTTTACAATAGAACGTACATGGCGTAAATACCTAATAATCTACCCCTCAATAATCTTTCCTTTCTCTTGTTGATATGCTACTCCAGCAACCTGATGTCACGAACATGTGACATTGAGGATTGGATATTTAAATGCTGGCATTTTTCCCTTGTCAACATATATAAATATAAAACATATAGTGGTAGACTGCCATGTACGTCCCTATTGTGTATTCATTTTGCTACACTGTATTTAAATGTTATGGTTTCTATTGACCGCAATACAGATACAGCTGTCGATGTGTTAACTTTGATCACGTGACGTCACGATCACGTGACCTCGCGAGCGGTCTATTTAAACTTACTTCTTTCTGTGTATGTACCACCCCTCACCTTGTGTTTGACAAAGGCGCATTCTTGCGCCGAAACGCGTCACACTATGCTCTTAGGTGACGAATAAAGGCAATTCACTTATATCTCAATGCGGAGTGCCGATCTTTCTTCATTTGTACTGATTTGGGATTCCACCCACTGATCGTGCACCTGCAACTACAAGCACAGTGCCGCCCACTCCTCTACTTTGACTTCCTTGGCTTTTTGGAGCGTGCACGTGCAAACAAGAGGATTATACCTATGACTACATACAGCTACAATGATGAGGAGGCCCGTGAGATTGTGGCACGCATCGACGCATCTGCGGATTTCTTGAAAATACCACCAAGTGAGTTAAAAAGCCGTGATTTAGAACGCACGTCTAAACAATTGGTCTCACTACAATTACATGCGGTTACACTAGCTGAGTATCACCGCATGCAACGCATTCCACGTGGACTACGTGTTAATCTACGACCCACGCTATTCAGCGATAATGTGGACTATTGTACCCGATTTTCCAGTATTCTAAACAAGTGCTCGCTGGACATTATTACATTAACCATAGAATATCTATCGAAGGCCATTACGGACTGTGAGGAGAATATTTCCTCTATCGAACGCCAACTACAAGACTGCCTACGGCAAGAGGACTTTGATAGTCTGAAGACTAAAGTCCAGAAACAGTGCGCTGAACTCCAAACCTCCATCCAAGCCACTAAAAGATCTAAGTATATGAGAGATACTGAAGACTACCTGAAGAACCAAGTATACAGATGGCAGGACAAGTCAGGCACAGCAGTACCGCAACAACGACGGTTTGGCCGCAGAGCAGGCTCAGCGTCCTCCGATTCTGGGAGCGACATTACCACTGGCCGAGGACCCAATTTTTTAGGGTACGCCGACGCCCAAGAAAGCCAACACCAGGAGGGCAGGCCGACACCATCATCGGGGACGCAGAAGCACCACGCCAAACCAGGTCACAGGTACCCCACAGACTTTAGTCTTTAATCTATCTTCCAAGAGTCTCACTCCGCTTCAAATAAGACTTCTCGAAAGGGGACTCTCCTTCAGCCCCACGACCGGTCTTGATACATTTGAACTGGACATGGACTTACATCGCTTTTTCCGTAATATACGGTTAAAAACTCATTTTTCCAGCGGGACTTTAGAAAAAAAGACACCCGATGATGATATACAATCCATGTTGTCACTACGACAGTTTGATTTAAGGGTCAAAAGTCAGTATATGCCTCCTAAGATGTATCATCCCACAGAAACATACATACAATTAGTACAACGTGACATCACGAAGCTAATCTCTGATTTCAGGAGGGGGCTATCATATACATCATAACCTCACTATTGAAGAGAGACAGATAGTTAATCACCTATTGGATGATGACTCTTTGATTTACAAACCAGCCGACAAGGGTGGAGCCCTTGTGATCCTAGATAAACGATACTATGTCGAGGAAATCATGAGTCAATTGTCTGATGTCAGTACCTACGAAACTCTGCAGGGGGATCCAACATGGGCTATTAAGCGGGAACTACAGGATTTGATTGACGAAGGTTTAAAACAAAATGTCATTGATAAAAACTAGCAGAGTTTCTGATCAATCAACATCCTGTGGTTCCTGTTTTCTATACTTTGCCCAAAATACACAAATCCTTGGAGCGCCCACCCGGGCGTCCTATTGTTGCAGCAACAGATTCTATCCTTTCACCCCCAGCAGTGTTTCTCGACAAAGTATTGACCCCTCTAACCAAATTAGCCCCTCCTACCTGAGGGATACACATCACTTTCTGGAACAACTGCGGGACATCCATCTATCGGATGACTGTCTCCTAGTTACCCTAGACGCTTGCAGCTTATATACGAGCATTACACATGAGAAGGGACTCCAGGCTGTACGGATTCTTTTGGAACAGAGTACATATACAGATAGGGAGATAGATTTTTTTCTTGCCCTGCTGACTGTTGTTCTACATCGAAATTATTTTTTGTTTCAGGATACGTTTTTTCAACAACGCTGCGGGACCGCGATGGGGTCCAATGCCGCACCGCCATACGCAAATTGCTATATGGCTCAGTTTGAAAATGAGTACATCTATCCCAACATACAATATCAAGAGCATTGTTTACTCTGGAAGCGTTTTATAGATGATATATTTTGCGTATGGCGGGCGGCATTGAGACCCTACACGATTTTGTCAACTATATTAACCAGGTGAGAACTGAACTAAAATTCACCCTGCACTCTGATTCACAACGTGTCCCTTTTCTAGACACGTGGGTCATCCGAGGACAGGATGGACACATAGAGACCGATCTACATGTCAAAAAGACGGATAGAAATAGTCTGCTCTCGTTCACTAGCAACCATCCACCAGCGGTAAAAAATCAATACCGTATTCTCAATTTAGACGTGTAGCCGGGATCGTGACTGACCCCGAGACACGCACACACAGAATGCAGGAGATGACAAATAAATTCCTTGAGAGAGGTTACCCACCACAATTACTGCAGGAACAGAAACAAAAGATTGTACAACCTAGAGAACAGGACAACGTCAGCAGGTCACAGAGAATTCCCTAATAGTGAAATATCATCCTTGGATGGATCGGGTGAGATCTGTCATTAACAAACATTGGAGTATTCTACAACGTGCCTACCCCTCCATCCAAGAATTTGAAAGTTCCCCCATGATCTGTTACAAACGTAACAAGAATATTCGGGATAAAATAATTAGGGCTGACATAGGCAGTAGTAAGACAGGGCCACGCCAATTAACACTAACGACCAAAAGGAACGGTACTTTCCCGTGTCTGAACTGCGTTCACTGCTCTAGCATAATTAAAGGTCCCCACATTTCACATCCACAAACGGGCGAGCAAATCCCTGTACGGGGATATTTCACATGCAACAGCAATTTTGTGATCTATCTATTGAAATGCCCGTGTGGATTATGCTATGTGGGTGAGACAACTATGCGTGTTAAAGATCGTGTGGGGAAACATAAGTCCACCATTAGAAAAGCTAACACTCTGTTACCTGTCCCTCAACATTTTATTGAAAAAAATCACCAAATTTCGCAATTGCGTTTTCAAATTATAGAGGAAGTGACCATGCCTCGTCGTGGGGGAGACAGAATCCGCACGCTGCATCAACGAGAAGCATACTGGATACATCGGTTGCAGACACTGACCCCCATGGGATTGAATAAAGAATACACATTAAATAGTTTTATTTGATGTAGTGAAACCAGTATAGTACAATGCGATACATACGTAGAAATGTCTATGGCTTTGCGATTTTTTGATCGCCATTATTTCTTTCAAGTTTTCTGATATGTTTGCGGAGATGTTTATTTTGTTGCGATTTCTCTATTTTATTGGTTTTTTGATTTTATGCTTTTTACAATAGAACGTACATGGCGTAAATACCTAATAATCTACCCCCTCAATAATCTTTCCTTTCTCTTGTTGATATGCTACTCCAGCAACCTGATGTCACGAACATGTGACATTGAGGATTGGATATTTAAATGCTGGCATTTTTTCCCTTGTCAACATATATAAATATAAAACATATAGTGGTAGACTGCCATGTACGTCCCTATTGTGTATTCATTTTGCTACACTGTATTTAAATGTTATGGTTTCTATTGACCGCAATACAGATACAGCTGTCGATGTGTTAACTTTGATCACGTGACGTCACGATCACGTGACCTCGCGAGCGGTCTATTTAAACTTACTTCTTTTCTGTGTATGTACCACCCCTCACCTTGTGTTTGACAAAGGCGCATTCTTGCGCCGAAACGCGCGTCACACTATGCTCTTAGGTGACGAATAAAGGCAATTCACTTATATCTCAATGCGGAGTGCCGATCTTTCTTCATTTGTACTGATTTGGGATTCCACCCACTGATCGTGCACCTGCAACTACAAGCACAGTGCCGCCCACTCCTCTACTTTGACTTCCTTGGCTTTTTGGAGCGTGCACGTGCAAACAAGAGGATTATACCTATGACTACATACAGCTACAATGATGAGGAGGCCCGTGAGATTGTGGCACGCATCGACGCATCTGCGGATTTCTTGAAAATACCACCAAGTGAGTTAAAAGCCGTGATTTAGAACGCACGTCTAAACAATTGGTCTCACTACAATTACATGCGGTTACACTAGCTGAGTATCACCGCATGCAACGCATTCCACGTGGACTACGTGTTAATCTACGACCCACGCTATTCAGCGATAATGTGGACTATTGTACCCGATTTTCCAGTATTCTAAACAAGTGCTCGCTGGACATTATTACATTAACCATAGAATATCTATCGAAGGCCATTACGGACTGTGAGGAGAATATTTCCTCTATCGAACGCCAACTACAAGACTGCCTACGGCAAGAGGACTTTGATAGTCTGAAGACTAAAGTCCAGAAACAGTGCGCTGAACTCCAAACCTCCATCCAAGCCACTAAAAGATCTAAGTATATGAGAGATACTGAAGACTACCTGAAGAACCAAGTGTACAGATGGCAGGACAAGTCAGGCACAGCAGTACCGCAACAACGACGGTTTGGCCGCAGAGCAGGCTCAGCGTCCTCCGATTCTGGGAGCGACATTACCACTGGCCGAGGACCCAATTTTTTAGGGGTACGCCGACGCCCAAGAAAGCCAACACCAGGAGGGCAGGCCGACACCATCATCGGGGACGCAGAAGCACCACGCCAAACCAGGTCACAGGTACCCCACAGACTTTAGTCTTTAATCTATCTTCCAAGAGTCTCACTCCGCTTCAAATAAGACTTCTCGAAAGGGGACTCTCCTTCAGCCCCACGACCGGTCTTGATACATTTGAACTGGACATGGACTTACATCGTTTTTCCGTAATATACGGTTAAAAACTCATTTTTCCAGCGGGACTTTAGAAAAAAAGACACCCGATGATGATATACAATCCATGTTGTCACTACGACAGTTTGATTTAAGGGTCAAAAGTCAGTATATGCCTCCTAAGATGTATCATCCCACAGAAACATACATACAATTAGTACAACGTGACATCACGAAGCTAATCTCTGATTTCAGGAGGGGGCTATCATATACATCATAACCTCACTATTGAAGAGAGACAGATAGTTAATCACCTATTGGATGATGACTCTTTGATTTACAAACCAGCCGACAAGGGTGGAGCCCTTGTGATCCTAGATAAACGATACTATGTCGAGGAAATCATGAGTCAATTGTCTGATGTCAGTACTCTACGAAACTCTGCAGGGGGATCCAACATGGGCTATTAAGCGGGAACTACAGGATTTGATTGACGAAGGTTTAAAACAAAATGTCATTGATAAAAACTAGCAGAGTTTCTGATCAATCAACATCCTGTGGTTCCTGTTTTCTATACTTTGCCCAAAATACACAAATCCTTGGAGCGCCCACCCGGGCGTCCTATTGTTGCAGCAACAGATTCTATCCTTTCACCCCCAGCAGTGTTTCTCGACAAAGTATTGACCCCTCTAACCAAATTAGCCCCTCCTACCTGAGGGATACACATCACTTTCTGGAACAACTGCGGGACATCCATCTATCGGATGACTGTCTCCTAGTTACCCTAGACGTTTGCAGCTTATATACGAGCATTACACATGAGAAGGGACTCCAGGCTGTACGGATTCTTTTGGAACAGAGTACATATACAGATAGGGAGATAGATTTTTTCTTGCCCTGCTGACTGTTGTTCTACATCGAAATTATTTTTGTTTCAGGATACGTTTTTCAACAACGCTGCGGGACCGCGATGGGGTCCAATGCCGCACCGCCATACGCAAATTGCTATATGGCTCAGTTTGAAAATGAGTACATCTATCCCAACATACAATATCAAGAGCATTGTTTACTCTGGAAGCGTTTCATAGATGATATATTTTGCGTATGGCGGGCGGCATTGAGACCCTACACGATTTTGTCAACTATATTAACCAGGTGAGAACTGAACTAAAATTCACCCTGCACTCTGATTCACAACGTGTCCCTTTTCTAGACACGTGGGTCATCCGAGGACAGGATGGACACATAGAGACCGATCTACATGTCAAAAAGACGGATAGAAATAGTCTGCTCTGTTCACTAGCAACCATCCACCAGCGGTAAAAAAATCAATACCGTATTCTCAATTTAGACGTGTAGCCGGGATCGTGACTGACCCCGAGACACGCACACACAGAATGCAGGAGATGACAAATAAATTCCTTGAGAGAGGTTACCCACCACAATTACTGCAGGAACAGAAACAAAAGATTGTACAACCTAGAGAACAGGACAACGTCAGCAGGTCACAGAGAATTCCCTAATAGTGAAATATCATCCTTGGATGGATCGGGTGAGATCTGTCATTAACAAACATTGGAGTATTCTACAACGTGCCTACCCCTCCATCCAAGAATTTGAAAGTTCCCCATGATCTGTTACAAACGTAACAAGAATATTCGGGATAAAATAATTAGGGCTGACATAGGCAGTAGTAAGACAGGGCCACGCCAATTAACACTAACGACCAAAAGGAACGGTACTTTCCCGTGTCTGAACTGCGTTCACTGCTCTAGCATAATTAAAGGTCCCCACATTTCACATCCACAAACGGGCGAGCAAATCCCTGTACGGGGATATTTCACATGCAACAGCAATTTTGTGATCTATCTATTGAAATGCCCGTGTGGATTATGCTATGTGGGTGAGACAACTATGCGTGTTAAAGATCGTGTGGGGAAACATAAGTCCACCATTAGAAAAGCTAACACTCTGTTACCTGTCCCTCAACATTTTATTGAAAAAATCACCAAATTTCGCAATTGCGTTTTCAAATTATAGAGGAAGTGACCATGCCTCGTCGTGGGGGAGACAGAATCCGCACGCTGCATCAACGAGAAGCATACTGGATACATCGGTTGCAGACACTGACCCCCATGGGATTGAATAAAGAATACACATTAAATAGTTTTATTTGATGTAGTGAAACCAGTATAGTACAATGCGATACATACGTAGAAATGTCTATGGCTTTGCGATTTTTGATCGCCATTATTACTTTCAAGTTTTCTGATATGTTTGCGGAGATGTTTATTTTGTTGCGATTTCTCTATTTTATTGGTTTTTTGATTTTATGCTTTTTACAATAGAACGTACATGGCGTAAATACCTAATAATCTACCCCCTCAATAATCTTTCCTTTCTCTTGTTGATATGCTACTCCAGCAACCTGATGTCACGAACACGTGACATTGAGGATTGGATATTTAAATGCTGGCATTTTTCCCTTGTCAACATATATAAATATAAAACATATAGTGGTAGACTGCCATGTACGTCCCTATTGTGTATTCATTTTGCTACACTGTATTTAAATGTTATGGTTTCTATTGACCGCAATACAGATACAGCTGTCGATGTGTTAACTTTGATCACGTGACGTCACGATCACGTGACCTCGCGAGCGGTCTATTTAAACTTACTTCTTTTCTGTGTATGTACCACCCCTCACCTTGTGTTTGACAAAGGCGCATTCTTGCGCCGAAACGCGCGTCACACTATGCTCTTAGGTGACGAATAAAGGCAATTCACTTATATCTCAATGCGGAGTGCCGATCTTTCTTCATTTGCTCAACTGACAGGATCCGTTTTTTGGGAATTATTGTTCTGACGGATCAGAGGAAGGGAAAAATAATCAGTGACGTCAACACAAACTTACTGCTGACACCCTCTACAGTTGGGAGGCTCTACTTGTATAAGCGTTTAGTAGAACAGGTTCTGTAGACATCTATGTGGAATCAGCTGATGACGGTGTAAAAAGAGTGCGCTTCTTCTCCGCTAATATTGACCTGTCAGTTTTGGCCCCATGACTGCCCAAATAATTGAGGTTTGCAGTGATTCTAAGAGCGATGCCTGTCATCTGCATGTCATACTGACTCACAGTATTATTTCACTACCAGAGTAAACTCCCTATGCATGTTACTGCAAGGCACAGTGTTCTACACCACTATAAAAGCTCTCTGAAGCCAGGAAATAGCCGTTTTTTTTAACACAATTCGCGACAAATAAATTTGGACTGAACCAAATTTTTCACAAAAAATGCAGCGAATCGGCATATCGAATTTTTGAAAAATGTACTCATCTCTAATCACCACAGAGTTCCATTGTAAAAAAAAAAAACATGTACATTAATGTATACTTTTTTTTGCTGGACTCTGTGGGATGGAAAATCATTGTGTATTATGCGTTTTCCTCCTTTTTTCCCAACGTAGGGCAAATATGTGATGTGAACCCTGCCTTAGATGCTGTGATCACTATTGATCATGGCATCTAATGGCCAGGATGGCACTATCTCCCATCTGAACTGCTGCAGCAGGATATGGGCTGTATATGACAGCCATCATATGCTGCAGATGAAGCAGCTACAGCTCTTGTAAATAACTATATGTCCATTTGTGGGGATGCACTGAAAAAATTGGCCATTTAATTATGTCCGTATGTGGGAAGGGGTAAAACAGAACTCCTAAACATATTACCATATAGATGGCAACTCCTGGACTCTCCATCCCCATGACCGGATGCTTCATGTTCCCTCTTGTGTGATGTTTTGTCATATCTTCAATGTCTGGCTTATTTTTGCCCTTCTATTTGTGGCTGTCTGTGCAGGTGAGTGGCATGGAGGTGATTATCGTAGATTACGTGTGGTGATGTATCGGGAAATCAGGTCAGAGATGTAAGAAGGGGACTGGTTCTGGAAGGCCTTATATGCAGTTGTTCGTACTGTATTTTAAACTGCTAATGACTAGTTATAAAGAAGAACAAGAAAAAAACTGGCGGGCACAGTAATTACGAATGGCGTTTTAGATGCTGGTCTTAATAAGCCCCCTGCGCTGGAAGATATAGTATCTTGAATATTCTGAAAAGAATATAGTAGAGCTGGAGAAGGTTCAAAGGCAAGTGACTAGGTCTCTGTTAGGCCTCTTTCACACGAACGATACGGATTGTGTCAGGACGCTTTCAGGGTGCGTTCACTGAAATGTGATTGCATTCCGAGCGGGTACAATAGTTTTGATGTGTTTCTCATGTGCGTGATAAAAAACTGAAGATTAAGACCCCATGCACACAAGCGTAATTTTGTTTCCATGTTCATTTCAATGGATCCCCAAAAAAAGAGGACAGAACACTGTGTGCTGTCCGCATCCATATGTCCGTTCCGTAGCCCCGCAAAAAGTATAAAGCATGTCCTATTCTTGGCCATTTTGTGCAAGAAAAAAGGATGTAACACGGATTTCACACGGAAGTCATCTATATTTTTTGTGGATCTGCATTTTGCGGAGCGCAAAATACATGCGGTCGTGTGCATCTAGCCTAACAAACAACACCTCCCAGCAACCATCAGTTAAAAATGCATTGCACCCAGACTGCATCCAGATTACATCCGGGTGCAATGCGTTTTTCACTGAAGTTCACTTCTATGGGGACAGAGCAGTGAGAAAAACGTAGAATATAGAACATGCTACCATTTTCATGCAACGCAGAAATGATACATGAAAAATAAAACGCTCATGTACACAGACCGATTGAAATGAATGGGTCAGGGGTCAGTGCGGGTGCCATGCGTTCACTTCTCGCATTGCACACGTGCTGAAAAATCCCTCTTGTGAAAGGGGCTTTAAAATGAGAAGCTTGAAAAATTAAGTTTGTTCAGCTTTGGCAAATGATGGGATATATTCTTTCCCTTGTCTATAGAAACAAATGCTGTATCAGTCTAGCCTTTCTATTATACCATTCAGCCTTAAGTGTGGAAAATTACATTCCTTTTTATCATGCTGAAACCTTATGTTTTGTAATTGATTTGACTATAATCTTCATTTTCATGCAGTTTCCTTAACTTTTTAACTGGAAAAGTTCATGTGGAGACCTTTATAATGGGAATGGCGCCTCAGTGTTAATGATATTTGTTTCTTGACTGATTGCTTCAGCCTTTCCTGCTGTTGAACTCAATTAATGAACCACGCAAAACTTCAAATGACATTTGGTTCATATCTACGATGTCGGCAGAACGTCAAAGAATGACACTCAGTGCCAAATAATAAAGAGTTGGAAAAATAATCAGACAAGAAAATTCAATAGTTTTCTAGGATCCCATGGGACAAATTCAAAGTTATCTTAAATCAGGGACATTTTAATGCATTGGTGGGGCCAGTGCCAAGGTTTTATGAGGCTACCCTCTCCAGCATTGTTCATTTCTACTGATGACTTCACAATCATTTGAACGGAACCTGTCAAGAGCATCTTACTAGCCGAACCACAGGCAGCATGAAAATCATTTCGTGGTAACAAACAGCTGTACAGCTGTAGCAGAGTTAACAGTCACACTTGGTGGGTTATCACATTTAGTTAATGCATTACGACTAGAGATGAACGAATTTTTCAAAAATTCTATTCGGCCGGTTCGCCAAATTTTTTGAAAAAAATTGGTTCAATCCGAATTTATTTGCGTCGAATCACGTTAAAAATGTCTATTTCCTGGCTGCAGAAAGCCTTTATAGTGGTGTAGAACACTATGCCTTGCAGTAACACGCATAGGGGATTCTGCTTTGGTAGTAAAATAAAACTGTGAGTCCGTATGACATGCAGATGACAGGCGTCTCTCTATTAGAATCACTGCACACTTCACTTATTTGGGCAGTAACGGAGCCAAAACGTACCAAATAACTCAAGTATGAACTCAGCCTTACAGGTCGATGTTAGCACCAAGAAGAAGTGCATTCATATTACACCGTCGTCGTGCAAATTTTTCCAGGAATTTGGATCAAATTCCACTTCGTCAACTTCGATTTGCTCATCTCTAGTTATGACTGTGACCATTTACTCTACTGCATCTGTACCTCTATGCAAATGCAGCAGAGTTAACAGTCATACTTGATGAGTTTTCATATCTAGTTAATGAGTTATAACTAGGGTTGAGCGAACCCGAACTGTAACTACTAATGGCATGGCTATGATTGGCTAAGTGCAGCATGTGACCCAGCCTCTATTTAAAATTCCTTTTTTCTGACAGGTCAAGTCCCCCTACATTACGCGCTGGTAAAAGCGCTGCTGATGGCATTCCCACCTGATGCCTCCTCAACCTCCTACTCCACTTCCATTTCCTCCTAGATCTAGATTGTTATTTTTAATTTTAACTTATTTTATTTTAAGTAATTTCCCTATCCACATTGTTTGCAGGGCACTTACCCAAATTTTGCTGCCTTTTGCAGCCCTCTCGCCCTTTCCAGGACTTTTTTACAGCCATTTTAGTGCCCAACTTTTTTGTGAAGTTCAGCCGAACCTGTCAAACCCGAACTTCCATGTGTCCACTCAACTCTACTTAGGACTGTGACTGATAACTCTGCTACATCTGTATTTTACTATGAAATGCTGTGTTGCATACAAGAAAAGTGGCAATGTGCAGAGTAGATACTTAGAATTACATCTAGTACACAGGACAAGAGAAGAGGTACTGGACAGTGTCCAAATATACAGTATAAGAGCAGATACTGAGGACTACTCCCAGTATACAGGACTAGAGAAGTGATACTGTGCACTGTACATATTTACAGAATAGGAGCAGATACTGAGAATTACACCCACTATACATGACAAGATAAGTTGTACTGTCGAGGGTCCATATATACAGAATAGGAGCAGACACTCAGAATGGATATACAGTTGTGTTCAAAATTATTCAACCCCCACTGAAATTGAGTGTTTTGGCCAGTTTGACATTGATTTTGATCATTTCAGTCATCTTGTTTACAATTAAATCAAAGAGGCACTTGTAAGTCAGACAAATATAACATAACATTTATATTGAAATAACCACAAATGTCTTTTCTGTGTTCACATCATTATTAGTTTTATTCAACCCCCCAAGTGACATTTAATCTTAGTACTTAGTACAACATCCTTTTCCAGTTATAACAGCTTTTAAACGTGAAGCATAGATTGACACAAGTGTCTTGCAGTGATCTACGGGTATCTTCGCCCATTGTTCATGGGCAAAAGCCTCCAGTTCAGTCACATTCTTAGGCTTGCGCGCTGTAACTGCTTTCTTTAAGTCCCACCAGAGGTTCTCAATTGGATTTAAGTCTTTCGACTGCGATGGCCACTTCAAAATGTTCCAGCCTTTAATCTGCAACCATGCTCTAGTGGACTTGGAGGTATGCTTGGGATCATTGTCCTGTTGAAAGGTCCAACGTCTCCCAAGCCTCAGGTTTGTGACGGACTGCATCACATTTTCATCCAATATCTCCTGGTACTGAAGAGAATTCATTGTACCTTTCACTCGCTAAAGCTTCCCTGTACCTGTAGAAGCAAAACAGCCCCAAAGCATGATTGACCCCCCGCCATGCTTCACAGTAGGCAAGGTGTTCTTTTCTTCATAGGCCTTGTTCTTCCTCCTCCAAACATAGCGTTGATCCATGGGCCCAAACAGTTCTAATTTTGTTTCATCAGTCCACAGAACACTATCCCAAAACTTTTGTGGTTTGTCCACATGACTTTTGGCATACTGCAGTCGACTCTTCTTATTCTTTGGAGACAGCAAGGGGGTGCGCTTGGGAGTTCTGGCATGAAGGCCTTCATTACGCAGTGTGCGCCTTATTGTCTGAGCTGAAACTTCAGCACCCGCATCTGACAAATCTTTTTTCAGTTCCTCAGCAGTCACACGGGGACTTTTCAACACTTTGCGCTTCAGGTAGCACACAGCAGTCGAAGTCAGCATCTTCTTTCTGCCATGACCAGGTAGCGTTTCAACAGTGCCCTTTGCCTTGAATTTGCGAATGATGCTTCCTATGGTGGCTCTTGGTATGTTTAACATCTGTGCAATCTTCTTATAGCCATTGCCCTTCCTGTGAAGAGAAATCACCTCTTCTCTTGTCTTCCTGGACCATTCTCTTGACTTCACCATGTTTGTAAACACACCAGTAAATGTCCAGAAGGAGCTGAGTATCACAGTCATTTTAAATCTGCCTAATTGATGCTTATTATGCTTGATTGCTGCTCCTTGACATCCACAGGTGTTTTCAATACCTGATCGAAAACACTTGAATGAACCTCTGTTCTTAAGAGTGGTAGTCTTTAAGGGGTTGAATAATTGTGTCAATTAAGAAATCACAAAAAAAAAAAACATTTAATACTGTATTACAAAAACAATTGATGTCATTTTAGTTGCATTTGGTTCTTTAAAAAGTCCTTGTAAAATTTCATTCTGAACACAATTACAAATGTACACTAAATTCCCTAAAACCCTATACAGCATTGGGGGTTGAATAATTTTGAACACAACTGTATATGTTTTTTGATCACTTGCTATACTATTTTCTGATAGATGGGGTGAGCAATAATTGCAGTTCTGTCAGTGTTTATTATTTTTATTTTTATGGAGTTTCTCATGCAGTATGCAGTCGATATGAAAATATGATATAATAATTTTATTCTGTGGCTTGATATGGTTATGGCAATACCAAATTTATACAGTATAGATTTTTTATGTTTTTCTCCTTTTTATTAAAAATAAATGTTTTGCATCACCATATAATAACATACCTATCGTTTTTGGGTACACATTTCTTTTTTATCACTTTTTATACCATTTTTTGGGAGTTGTGGAGAGCAAAAATTGCAATTCTGTGAGTTTTTTTTTATTTTTACTTTGTATGAAGTTCCTCATACGGTATATTTGATATGATAATTTTAATCTGTGGGTTGATATGGTTATGGTGATAATAAATTGATATAGTTTTTATATGTTTTACTCCTTTTTCAGCATAAGATTGCTTTTGTATTAAAAATAAATTATATTTTGCATCGCTATAAACTAATGCTTCATTCACACGTCAGTCTTTTGGTCAATGATTTCCATCAGTGATTTTGAGCCAAAACCAGGTGCGGCTCTAAACACAGAACAGGAGCAGATCTTTCCCTTATACCTTATCTCTGTGGAGGCTCCAATCCTGGTTTTGGCTCACAATCACTGATGGAAATCACTGACCAAACACTGACATGTAAATAAGGCCTCATGCTGTGTGTTTTGCAGATCCGCAAACCGCGAGTCCGCAAAACACGTAAGCTGCAGGTCGGACGCAGACCAAACATATGGTCGTGTGCATGAGGCCTAAGGCTACACACGACCGTATGTGTTTTGTGGTCCGCAAATTGCGGATCCGCAAAAGAAAAGGAGTACGTTCCGTATGGCATCCATTTTTTTGCAGGTCCATTGTAATAATGCCTATCTTTGTCCGCAAACAAGAAAAAATAGGACATGCTCTATTTTTTTGCGGGGCTACGGAACGGACATACTGATGCGGACAGCACATGGTGTGCTGTCCACATTTTGCAGACCCATTGAAATTAATGGATCTGCATCCGATCAACAAAAAATGGAACAGACACGGAAACAAAATACGGTCGTATGCATGACCCCTGAGGCTTAACATCCATAACATTTTACCAATGTAGCTGTGTGAGGGTTTGATTTTTGAGTGATGGGATTTAGTTTTTATTGGTATTATTTTGGGGTACATATGTCTTTTCACCTCATTTTGAGTCATGTCCTATTATTGCCCGCAAATCACGTTCTCTGGCTCTATTCAAGTCAAAGGGGCTGTAAAAAAAAGACGGAATGCATACGGAATGCATTCGTATGTCTTACGTATCCGTTCCGTTTTCTGAGGAAGCATCTATTGAAAATGTTATGCCCAGCCCAATTTTTCAATGTACTTACTGTTAAAACATTATTATATGCTTCTGTTTTCGTCTGCGATCTGCAAAACACTGATCACAAACAGAAACCATATGGAAACGGAATGGAACGGAAGCAGAACGGAAACGGAAACACTACTGAAACCAAAAACCGAAAAACAGACTTGCTTTTTTGCAGGACGGGATGTAGTTTTCATTTATTTTGGGATATATATGACTTTTTTTAATTAATTTTTTTTGGGTGGTGAGGTTACTAGATTAATAACATGATATTTTTATAGATCATGTTGTTACAGACGCTGCAATACCAATTATGTGTAGTTTATTTTATTTTTTCATTTTTTAATTAACTATAAATGAGTGGATAAGGAAAAATACTTTTTTTTTTTTATACTTTTTTTTTGTTACCCTTTTTTTAATCAAGTCCCACTTGGCTCTTAAAGATCCAGTGGGGTTGATGGCTGTACTTGCTCAACACTAAGGCCTCTCGCACACGACCGTATGGCTTTCTCAGTATTTTGTGTCTGCAAAAAACGGCTTCGCAAAAAATATGAATGACGTCCGTGTGCATTCTGTTTTTTGTGGAACGGAACAGCTGGCCCCTGATAGAATACTACTATCCTTGTCCGTTATGTGGACAATAATAGGACATGTTCTATCTTTGAACGGAACGAAAAACGGAAATAGGCATACGGAGTACCTTCCGTTTTTTTTTGCAGATCCATTGACGGTCTGTATACAGAAGGCAAAGGAGCATTGCTAAGGCTCAAAATGGGCCACTTTAGAGCTATTTATCTAATAGAAATGTATAATTTCAGTAATTAAAGGAAATTACAAAAATGGTCAGTATCACTGCCCCTATAAATAAAAAATAAAAAAAATATGTATGAACGTTACTCTTTAAATTGATCGTGAAGACATTCCGCAGAGGATTGATCCGGAATTAATGCCCGTTTAAAAGCATTAATCCGGATCCGACTTTAAACTAAACCGCGTTTCGGCGCATCACCATATCCGATATTTAGCTTTTAAGATTGGAAACCATGGCAGCAAGGACGCTTCTAAAGTCCCGGGTGCCATGGAAAAGCAGCGGGGAGCCGGGGAGAAGCTACTTACCTTCCGTGTGGTGGACGGGGCTCTCCTTGATGATGTCACCAGGTCCCTGTGTCGCATGGTTCACATAGCTATGCTATCTGATCTATGCAACGCAGGGACCTGGTGACGTCATCGAGGAGCGCCCGGCCGCTGCACGGAAGGTAAGTAGTTTTCCCCCCGGCTCCCCGCTTTTTTTCCATGGCAGCCGGGACTTTAGTAGCATCCCGGCTGCCATGGTAACCTGAAAGCATATTGAAGACTGATCACTCTTCAAATGCTTTCAGTTGTCTTGCGTTGTGATGGATCCGGCGGGCATTTCCGGCAACGGAAGTGCACGCCGGATCCTCACAACGCAGATGGGAAAGGGGCCTTAGTTAGCTTATATACATATAATAAAGATACAGTTATGTTCAAAATTATTCAACCCCCAATGCTGTAAAGGGTTTTAGGGAATTTAGTGTACATTTTTAATTGTGTTCAGAATGAAATCTTACAAGGACTTTTTAAAGAACCAAATGCAACTAATATGACATCAATTGTTTTTGTAATACAGTATTAAATGTTTTTTTTTGTGATTTCTTCATTGACACAATTATTCAACCCCTTAAAGACTACCACTCTTAAGAACAGAGGTTCATTCAAGTGTTTTCGATCAGGTATTGAAAACACCTGTGGATGTCAAGGAGCAGCAAACAAGCATAATAAGCACCAATTAGGCAGATTTAAAATGACTGTGATACTCCGCTCCTTCTAGACAATTACTGGTGTGTTTACAAACATGGTGAAGTCAAGAGAATGGTCCAGGAAGACAAAATAAGAGGTGATTTCTCTTCACAGGAAGGGCAATGGCTATAGAAAGATTGCAAAGATGTTAAACATACCAAGAGACACCATAGGAAGCATCATTCGCAAATTCAAGACAAAGTGCACTGTTGAAACGCTACCTGGTCGTAGCAGAAAGAAGATGCTGACTTCGACTGCTGTGCGCTACCTGAAGCACAAAGTGTTGAAAAGTCCCTGTGTGACTGCTGAGGAACTGAAAAAAGATTTGTCAGATGCGGGTACTGAAGTTTCAGCTCAGACAATAAGGCGCACACTGCGTAATAAAGGCCTCCATGCCAGAACTCCCAGGTGCACCCCTTGCTGTCTCCAAAGAATAAGAAGAGTCGACTACAGTATGCCAAAAGTCATGTGGACAAACCACAAAAGTTTTGGGATAGTGTTCTGTGGACTGATGAAACAAAATTAGAACTGTTTGGGCCCATGGATCAACGCTATGTTTGGAGGAGGAAGAACAAGGCCTATGAAGAAAAGAACACCTTGCCTACTGTGAAGCATGGCGGGGGGTCAATCATGCTTTGGGGCTGTTTTGCTTCTACAGGTACAGGGAAGCTTCAGCGTGTGCAAGATACCATGAATTCTCTTCAGTACCAGGAGATATTGGATGAAAATGTGATGCAGTCCAACACAAACCTGAGGCTTGGGAGACGTTGGACCTTTCAACAGGACAATGATCCCAAGCATACCTCCAAGTCCACTAGCGCATGGTTGCAGATTAAAGGCTGGAACATTTTGAAGTGGCCATCGCAGTCACCAGACTTAAATCCGATTGAGAACCTCTGGTGGGACTTAAAGAAAGCAGTTGCAGTGCGCAAGCCTAAGAATGTGACTGAACTGGAGGCTTTTGCCCAATAAGAATGGGCGAAGATACCCGTAGATCGCTGAAAGACACTTGTGTCAAGCTATGCTTCACATTTAAAAGCTGTTATAACTGGAAAAGGATGTTGTACTAAGATTGAATGTCACTTGGGGGTTGAATAAAACTGATAATGATGTGAGCACAGAAAAGACATTTGTGGTTATTTCATTATAAATGTTATGTTATATTTGTCTGACTTACAAGTGCCTCTTTGATTTAATTGTAAACAAGATGACTGAAATGATCAAAATCAATGTCAAACTGGCCAAAACACTCAATTTCAGTGGGGGTTGAATAATTTTGAACACAACTGTAGTTAGTGTGAGACAGTCACTGTAGGTTAGATAGTGATATAGTGTAGCTGATGTTCCAGTTCCAGTGCAGGGTGTTAGGTAGGGTGATAGGTTCTGTTGTCCATATATACATGCTACAGACTAGGGTTGAGCGAACCCAAACTATAAAGTTTGTGTTCGTACCGAACTTTAGGGTTTTTGGTACCCAGACATTTCCATAAAAGTTCGGGTTCGAGTTCAGTGTTTGGCGATTTCTTGGAGCTTTTTGAAAGGCTGCAGGGCAGCCAATTAACAAGCTTTTCGCTTGTCTGCCGTTAGAAGCCATCACAGCCATGCCTACTAATGACATAGCTGTGATTGGCTAAGTGCAGCATGTGACCCAACCTCTAAATAAGCTAAAGTCACGTAGCGCCACACGTCACTCTGCTCTTATTAGTGTAGGGATAGAATGCTGCTGCTGTGAGGGAGAGAATAGGAAATAAGCTGAATAATATCTGATATCAGAACTTGTTCACTCAGCGATCTACATCCTTTTTTTCTTGTGGGTGCAATACAACTGTTTTTTACCCTGTCCTGAGGCCAGTGACAAAGACTTTAATCCGTCTGTGAGTTAGGTTGGTGTCGGCGGCCATTTTGTGAAACTGTAATGCACTTGCACCTGCATATGTGCCAGGGACAATAATTTAATCCAGTTCTTTTACTTCAGTGGGCAACATATCCCCAATTTTTAAGTGCACCTTCACTGCATATGTGCCAGGGAAAGGAAAAAATAAAATAAAATAGTTAATCCATCTGTGATTTTAGGGACCTAGGGGGATACATTTTCAAAAAAAAATCTGTAAAGTACCCCTGTGCTGCATATGTCATTGTCATTAATTCATTAATTCTGGGCTGGCAAATGTATTTATTTATTTTTGCTAAAAAGTACACACTGCATTTGTGATGGTGAAAGAAAATCTGTTTCACTGTGGGTGAAAAATCATCTTTTTTTTTTTTTTTTTTAATATAAAGTACCTTTGGGGCCTGTACTGCAACTCTGACAACTGTGACATTGAAAAAAACACTTAATTGTGGGCACAAAGTACATTTGCGCCCTGCACTGCACTAGTGAAAGAAATTAATTTAAATCCATCTGTTTAATTTGTGGGTAAAAAAAACATATATTTTTTTTCAATAAGCTCCCTTTTATGCCTGCAGTACAACTCTGATAGTGAAAAATAATCAGTAAATCCATCTGTTTCACTGTGGATGAAAAATATATATATATTTTTTCTTATAATCTACCTTTGGGGCCTGCACTGCAAATCCGATAGTGAAATAAAATCAGTAAATACAACTGGGACATTGGGGTTGAAAAAAACTTTTTTTTTTTGGCCATAAAGTACCCCTGCACTGCATACCTGACTTGCAAATATATTCAGTAAGTTAGGTGGCCTTCAGATTGTTGGCTGATCTGTACCCTTTCTTTCTTTCAAAGTAGCCCTGCACTGCATACCTGAATTTGAAATATATTAACCCCTTAGTGACTACCCATACGTGTTTTTACGGCGGTCACTAAGGGGCCTTAGGCTGGGACGCCACGTTTTTACGGTGGCCCAGTCTAAGGGCTGCACGGCTCCCCCGTGCAGCGGGGAGCACGGACCCGGCTCTCACATGAGAGCCGGGGCCCTGCTCTAACAGCCCGAACCGGCAGGAGTGCCGATCCGGGCTGTTTAACACTTTACATGCCGGGCGCAATGTAAAGTGGTAACAGAGGGAGCGGACTCCCTCTGTCTCCCATCAGCACCCCGCAAATACGATTGCGGGGTGCTGATGTGCTGGGAAGCTTACCTAGCTTCCGATCAGGGCCCCGAGCCTGTCTTCCGGCATCTCCAGCAGACTGTGCCTCTCTGGCGCAGCCTGCTGGTCAAAGTTGGAATAGCATTGCTATTAAAATGTAATGCATTATAGACATAATGCATTACATTTTAAAAGCAATCAAAATACTTTATATTATAGTACCCTTGTGGGAATATTAAGTAGTAAAAAAAAATAGAAAAAAAATACACATTTATTAAATAATAAAATTCCATAAAATAAAAAATATGCTTTTTTTTTCCATTGAAAATATGCTTTTTAATTAAATTAATTGCAAAAAGAAAATATCCCCCATATGTTTGGTATTGCCGCGTCCGTACCGACCCGGATTACATAAATATTACGTAAATTATCGCCTATAGTGAACGCCGTAAAAAATAAATAAAAAAAAAGACAGAATTTCTAATTTATTCTTAGTTTCCACCGAAAAAAAACGTAATAACAAGCGATCAAAAAGCGGCATTTACTCCAAATTTATTCCAATGAAAAATACAAGTCTTCCCTCAAAAATAAAGCCCTCGATCAACTCCATAGAATAAAAAATAAAAAACTTATGGGTCTTGGGAAGTGGCAATGCAAAATAATTTTTTTGGTTAATAAACGGAGTTTTATTGCAAAAAAAAGTAGTAAAACGTAAAAAAAAATTATAAGTATTTAGTATCACTGTAATCGTACTGACCCAGAGAATAAAGATATTATGTTTTTTGTACAGAAAAATGAACGCCGTAAAATTTATAATGCAAAAATGCAGTGGCAGTATTGCTATTTTTCCCCATCTCCCTCCCAGAAAGAGTTAATAAAAGTTAATCAGAAAGTTACATGTACCCCAAAATGGTGCCATTAAAAACTACATCTTGTCCCGTAAAAAACAAGCCCTCATAAAGCTATATAGACGAAAAAATAAAAAAGTTATAGCTCTTGGAACGAGACCATGAAAAAAGGAAGTAAAACGCTTGGTCATAAAGGCCCAAACAGGCTTGGTCACTAAGGGGTTAAGCAAATTAGGTGGCCTTTAGATTGTTAGGTGATCTGTACCCCTTCTTTATTTCAAAGTACCCCTGCACTGTGGGTTAATTTTCTCCTTTTGAAATGTTCCTTGTATAGTTTTTCAATTTACTAAATGGTCAAAAGACCAAAACAAAATCTCTCTTAAATCTAACTAGTAGTGTCTTAAAGTAAAAATATTTCTTTATTTTTTCTTGATTAAAACTGAAAGGTGAAAAAGAAAAAACAATTTGTGTTTAAAAATATCAGCAACAGTGAGGCCAAGTTGCTTAGTAGCTACTAGTGGTTGCTAGCAGCAACTAAGGGACTTATAGCATCTGAATTATAATGTAGTCACCTGCAGGTGCTCTGTTTGTGTAAATTATTCAGGTTAAATAATGTGAATGATTGGTACACCACTGAAAATTGCAGGGGTAAATTAAATACCACTGTGTGCTAGAGCCTGAATTAGGTGTCTGTGGGAGTATGGGTATTTTCTTTTTTCACAGTGAGAGGTGCCACATTAATTTCCAGTCTATCTGTGTGTGGCTTGCAATTTAGTTACAAGTCACACACATGTATCGACTATTTCAAAGAGCATGGCGTGAATTATCGACTAGTCGGGTTCAATGATAGGCTACATGCACACGACCGTTGGTGTTTTGCGATCCGCAAAACACGGTAGCTGCTCCGCGTTCCGTTCTGCAATTTGTGGAACGGAACATGGCCCATTATAGAAATGTCTATTCTTGTCCGCAAAACGGACAAGAATAGGACATGCTCTATTTTTTTTGCAGGGGCACGGAACGGAGCAACGGATGCGGACAGCACACGGAGTGCTGTCCGCATCTTTTGCGGCCCCATTGAAATGAATGGGTCCGCGCCTGAGCTACAAAATATGCGGCTTGGACGCGGACCACAACAACGGCCGTGTGCATGAGGCCTTAACCTCCGTTACTTACAGATCGAATTAGCAGCCTGTTTGCGCGTGACCTGTTTAATTTTCAGGTCACACACTTGTATCAACCGCCCTTAAAGTTTAACACGATGTTATACACACTGCAGCTCAGTTAGAAACTATGTTGCTATTGTACACTAACACTCTGTATCCCTTTTCCTCACCACACAGTCTAGCTCGGCATACTGATTCAAACATACAATGCTGGTTCCCAATCACACATTAGTAACATGCTTGTCCTCAGATAGCCCTTGCGCTACAATTGTATTCCTCACTGTTAACTGTCTAAAACGCTATATCGCTACACTATTTTACACCCCTCACGACATGTTTCGCCACTATGTGGCTTTGTCAGGGGAAGTGGGGTATAGCAGTGCGCACGCTTGTTGATGTCCACCTTTATATGTTTCCTGTACCATCCTTCCTTTTGGAGTACCCTATTGCGCTGCTGGATTACCTAACTGACAGGTGTTTTGCTAGTCATTGCGACAGGGATCATGGCTTGATACCTAAAGAGGAGTTCAAATTCTTGTACAACAAAAGCCCCACGATTGCTACGTTTTATGCACTTCCAAAGGTGCATAAAAATAAGACTCCAATACCGGGACGTCCAATAGTCTCAGGAAATGACTCCTTGACTCAACCGACTAGCGAATACCTGGATGTAGTGCTGAGACCATTTGTAACATCACTACCTTCCTATATTAAGGACACCACCGATGTACTCACCAAAATTAATGACATCTCGCTATCTACATCCACGTTTTTAGCTAGCCTGGATGTGGAGGCGTTGTACAGTAGTATAGAGCATGAAATTGGCATCAAAGCCATAAAATACTATCTGGACACCAAAAGCACTTTCTTTCATGAACACAATGAATTCATATTAATTTTATTGAGATTCATACTGACTCACAACTACTTTCTCTGTAGCGGTACCTTTTATCACCAGACGAAAGGTACCGCTATGGGGACACCTTGTGCACCGACTTTTGCAAATTTGTTTTTGGGGTGGTGGGAGGATAAAATAGTTTTTTCTGACATACTTGCACAATTTCCTAGTCACATTTTATTTTGGGGTAGATTTATTGATGATGTACTGTTATTCTGGGAGGGTGAAAAACAAGAATTCATAGAATTCGTAAACATGCTGAACAAAAATGATATAGGGATGCATTTTACCTTTGAAATCCACCCAAATAAGATCTCTTTTTATGGATTTAATAATCCAGAAAGATGAAAATGGACATATTTTAACGGATATTTTCCATAAGCCAACCTCGACAAATAGCCTCCTCCATTGGACAAGCTGGCACCAGACTGCTTTGAAAAATGGTATACCGGTCAGGCAATATCAAAGAGCCAGGAGAAATTGTACCATAGAAGAGGCCTTTAAAAATGAGGCAGACGAACTGTTCAAACGCTTCTGAGCAGGAGACTATCTGCGAAAAACCTTAAAAAGGGCATATAATCGTGCCAAAAATCAAAAAAGAGAGGACCTTCTAGTACAGAAGAACAGGACTGATTCTACACAGAAAACTAAAATGATAAGATGTATTGGCACTTATGACCATAACTACCCACAAATTATGAACATTCTCAAGAAACATTGGAAAATACTTACCAGTGACCCGGATCTGTGTTGGGTCCTGTCGCCATATCCCAGTGTCACCTATAGAAGGGGACAGAACCTTAAAGACAAACTTGTCCATAGCTTTCTCCCTATAATACAAACAATGAAAGAGACGTGGTTAAAATCCAGTGGGGTCATTCCCATGTGGTAATTTCACGCTATGCAAATATGTACCCAAAGTCAAGAGATTTAAAAACCCTGCTGATGGGCGAGAATATACTATAAGAGATTTTTTCAACTTTCGAAGTAGCGGGCTAGTATATGTGGCCTGCTGTACTTGCCCAAAGCTATATGTGGGCAAAACGACGCAGGAATTAAGAAGGAGAATATCGGGACGTATTAGTGCCATCAATACAGAAAAAGATACCTCACTTTACAGACACATCACTTACACCCATAACAGCAATCTTGATGTCCTTAAATTCTGGGGACTAACAAGAATTAAATTGGGTGCTAGAAGTAGTTTTTGTTACGATTTATAATAAAAAGTCCTGATAACCATGGAAAGGTTACTCAACAATCTAACCGACAAATTTAATAAAACTATTTGCCTGTCACATCTGCAGCTCAGGCCGCAGGGGTCCTGGAGCACCAATAAAAGTGAATTTGTACCACCAGAATCTAAGAGCTGGATTAACTGAAATGATTTTCAATGTCAGTTGTTTAGGAATTTCTGCACTATTCAGCAGAAGCGCCAGGCAAGGGATGTGTGTCAAACCGGCTAGGCCCAGAGCTGCTACGAGATTTTGCCCATTATCGCAGACCACCGGGCCGAACTTGAGGCTCAGTGGCAACAACCACTCATCGGTCTGTTGTTCCATGCCCACCCACAGCTCCTGCGCAGTGTGGGTTTTGTCCCCCAAACAGATGAGTTTCAGGACTTGGTTGTGCAGGGAAGGCTCGCCTGGAAAAGTAGTGGCGGCTGGGAACCACGTACTGTGGGACAGACACCGCAATACATTTTTTTAAAGTGTCCATCCATCTCCACCAGACAGAATGACAGCATTTCAAAGGACCAGGAATTTTGAAATCCTGGCATTCAGGGCCAGGGATCGCGGGTGGGTAGAGGGGTACTTCCTCTTTCTATTTCTCTTTCTCTCCAGTGTTTGGGAGATAGACAGCTGAACGCTCCCTTGGGATAGTGTGGAGATGCTTGGTGACGGTGAAAAATGTGGTGGCCTTGCTGTCACAGCCTCTGTTTTCGGGGTGGCAGGTGCCACTGTCACTCATTTGTGCTCAGGTTTAGAACATTTATTTTAAATTTTTATGTATTTTATGTTATTTTAAGTTATTTCCCTATCCAAATTTGTTTGCAGGGCACTTGTCCTATTCTTACCACTTTTTTTTGCTTCATTTTCCAGCCCTCTAGCCTTTTCCAGGACTTTTTTACAACCATTTTAGTGCTTTAAAGTTCAGGTCCCCATTGACTTCAATGGGGTTCAGGTTCGGGGTCAAGTTCGGATCCCGAGCTCGAACTTTGCGGCGAAGTTCGGCTGAGCCCAGCAAACCCGAACTTCCAGGTGTTCGCTCAAATCTACTACAGACATAGTGCTGTATGTATTGTGGCAATGTGAATAGGAGGGGTGTAGTAAAATCCCGGGGAAACATAAAAAAGGAGGAGTGTTTGCACCTGGAGCGTGTCACCAAGGGGCCCGGCCTTGGTGAAGTAAAGGCCCTAGATATAGGTGGCCACTAAGTTAGTTGGTGGACACCAAGATAATTAGCTTAGCTGGCTCCAGCTAGTCCAGGGCGGGCTTTTACTGGGAGCAGGCAATGTGCTGGGTGCAGGGGCGTAGCTAATGGCTCATGGGCCCTGGTGCAAGAGTTCAGCTTGGGGCCCCCTTCCCTCAGTGCTTTGTGTGTCTTCTTATGTGGCACAAGGGTCTTTGGGCCCCCTCAGGCTCCTGGGCCCGGTAGCGACTGCTACCTCTGCACCCCCTATAGCTACGCCCATGGCTGGGTGGGTGCCTGTTCCCCATGCTCCAGTCCGGGATTTTGGACAATGCTCATGTCCAGGGATGCTATTTAATCCTGTTGCTGGACTTGGGTGTGGCTCCCAGTCTGTGAAAGGAGCAGGTTGTGGCAAGACCTGTGGGAGCCGGGACCCTCTAACCCTGTGTGTTGGGTAAGCACTGGTGATGTGTTTGGGGAGCTGGGTGGTAGACCCAGATCCTGATAGAGAGGGAAAGACTGTTTAGTCAGTGGCCAGACGGCCAAGTATTTATGTTTTGATTGCTGTTTTGTGCTGGAAAATAAAGCATCATTTGGACTTCAATCTGGTGTCTGTGGCAAACTCTGCGAGAATGACCCCCGAATAAGAGAAGATCCCTACAGTATGTATGCTACATACATACATAGTGCTGTGATGTCACAAGTTCACAACAAAACTTAGTGCACCAATCAGTATTATGTAGTCAGACCTGCTAAAATGTGAAGTTGCCCGTATTGCGCAAAAACATGCGCATCAATTGCCGATTTGCGCAATTGCGAATATATTGGAGCACTCTATCTGCATGTAAAGCTATTGTAATGTTCTGCCATGCCAACCATTTTCTCCAGTCTCAGTAAACTTCTAGCAGCTTGAAAAATGTAGCAAAAGTGACCCACGCCAGTATTGCGCACGCAATACGCGAATATTACACTGCCGATTTTCAATCAAGAAAATAATCGTGAATTCACAAATTTGCAAATATATGATGAATATTCGCCCAAATATTTGCGAAATATCGCCAATTCGACTATTGCCCCTGTCGCTGATCACTAATTATTTGGATGATAATTTGTTTATGGAACTTAGACCACTATGGGCATCGGACCACCGAGAAATTTCCCTGTAGAGTCTATGGCCTGTCCACCCCTGCTGACTCAATGAAATGACTTGCTCCTATGTGCCAGATGCAGGAGCCTCTCTCATTATGCAGTCTAACTGTCCTGCCTTATTTTAATTGCTTTATAGTGATCAGGCATCAGGTAGTTTTTAATCTACTCTGGACATATGCCTTGTATTACTACATGCATGCATCCATAGATAAAACAATTAGTCAGGGCCCAATCTCCTTTTAAATATGGACAACAACTTTCTATTAACTTTAGATCGCTGGATAAGTGCTACCATACAGGAGCGCATCATAGGCCTAAGAACACATCATCACTCCCTCAGGGAGGCAGCCCTAGGCAGCATACAGTATGCGCTGTCACATCATGGAAAGAGAGAGCTTGTACTCTCTGCTGATTGGCCTAGGAAACAACTTAGACCCCGGAGGGTGAAGCTTTCTACTTAAAAAGCAATAAAGAGCATAGGTAAATTGCCAGTGACTCCTTCTTTCCCTAACTTAGACCTAGGGATATCAGACTCCCCGATGAGTCAGGTTCCTGCATCTACTGAAACACTTAGGAGCAACTCATTATTTACAGTCAGAGTTTAGTAGGGTCAGTTCCAGTAAGGGTCCCCACTAATGCTGGTGTTAGAGCATAGCTACTATCAAGCAGACACCCATCCAGAAATAGATTAGGACAAGTGTTAGACCCCTATGTCACCAGTAGAGATGAGCGAATCGAAGCTGACAAAGTGGAATTCGATCCCAATTTCAGGAAAAGTTTGATTCGCACCTAAGCCGCATTTCCTCATGCTTTGTGGTAACGAATCGCATTTTTTCCTAAAATGGCTGCTACACATGTGAGGATATGGAGAAAGGAACTCTGGGAAGGTGGAATCACCCATAATGCCATGCATGCAGCCAATCAGCAGCCAGTCATGTGATGTCACAGCCATATAAATAGCCTCAGCCATCTTAGATTTTGCCATTTTCCAGTGTACTTAGTGCAGGGAGAGACGTCTGCTAGCGCTAGGGGCAGTGATAGGAAAGACTTGATTCTGTTGAAAAAACGATTTATAAGTGCAGGGAAAGGACAGGGAGGAATCATTCGACAACATTTATGTTGAACAGGGTTCAGTAGAGGGAGGTTACAGACTGGGTAATAGGAACAATTACACCTTGCTGCACTGACTGGGGATCCAAATTTCCATTATACAGCTCTGTCATTCCAGCAAACTGTTCTTGTTATTGGGGTGCAAGTGCTGTTTGATACAGCCATTAAAAGGGTTTATTGCAAGGAAATATTTCAACAGTAAGTCTTATTTGCCCTTGTGTGGTGCAGTTATTTGTTGTAAAGCCCTTTTTGCTTGTATTAGTGGCAAACGAAAGTTATATTTGCCCTTGTGTGGTGCAGTGATATTTTCTAAAGCCCTGTTTGCCATGTATTAGTGGCGAAACAAAAATATATTCACCATTCAGCGTTGCACTTATCTGTTGAAAAGCCTTTTGTATTGTGTAGAGTTGAGCGGACACCTGGATGTTCGGGTTCGACGAGTTCGGCCAAACTTCACAAAATTGTTCGGGTTCGGGATCCGAACTTAACCTGAACTTGACCCCGAACCCAAACCCCATTGAAGTCGATGGGGACCCGAACTTTTGTTGGGCACTAAACTTGAGACCAAGTGAGTGACAGTGGCACCTGCCACCCAGCAAACAGAGGATGTGGCAGCAACGCCACCACATCTCGCACCGTCACCAAGCATCTCCACACTATCCCAAGGAAGCGTTCAGCTGTCTATCTCCCAAACACTGGAGAGAAAGATAAATAGAAAGAGGAAGTACCCCACTACCCACCCGTGATCCCTGGCTCTGAATGCCTTGATTTCAAAATTCCTGGTCCTTTAAAATACTGTCATTCTGTCTGGTGGACAGTTTTAAAAACCTTATGGCGGTGGCTGTCCCACAGTACGTGGATCCCAGCCTCCACTACTTTTGCAGGTGAGCCATCCCTTCCCTGCACAACCAAGTGGCGGACAAAATCAGGTCTGCACTGCGCAACGCCATCTGTGGCAAGATCCACAAAACAACCGATACATGGACCGGTAAGCACGGGCAAGGACGTTATATCTCTCTTAAAAAGCACACTGGGTAAATGCAGTGGTGAGTTGGCCTGAGGCGCATATCATTTTTGTGAACATCCTTCCTCCCCAGAGGATTGCAGGGCATTTCTCTTTGCCTCCTGTTACCTCCTCCTCCTCGGCTTCCTACTCCTCCTCTACCACCCCCTCATCCACTCAGCGTAACACCTTCACCACCCACAGCAGCACAGCCGGGGGAAATGACAGCAGGCTGTTTTAAAACTTGTGTTTTTGTGGGACAAACCTCACACCGCGCAGGAGCTGTGGACAGGCATGGAACGACAGGCCGATGATTGGTTGGTGCCACTGAGCCTCCAGCCCGGCCAGGTGTTGTGCGCTAATGGGCGAAATATAATAGCAGGTCTGGGCCTAGCCAGTTGGACGCACATCCCCTGCCTGTCACATGTGCTGAATTTGGGGTGCAGAAATTTCTGAACACCAGGCAGTGAAAATCAATTAAGTTAATTGAACACACAACACCCCCACCCCCTGTTTCACTCAAACCGTTAACAAACTATTTACAAATTTACCAGTAACATTCAAGTGGCTTGGAGGGTGGGTTCCTGCACCAACATAGGCCCTAGATTAGAACACAATTGTCCAGCCAGGGCACAGTTCTGGAGGATGAGGAGGAGGAGTAGGAGGAACCGTGTTCTCAGCAGCGTGGCACCCAAGCCAGCTCACGGGCAGCTGGGTCACCACCAGCACCTCAGAAGGCTGGGTTAGCATTGGCGAAATGTGGGAAAGCTTTGTCATCATGCCACAACAACCTGCACCACCAGCAGATCTGGAACGTCTTAGCAGGAGGCAGCATTTTAGCAACATGGTGGAAGAGTACATGTACTGACTGATGGGTTTGCCCAGGGGTGTAGCTACAGGGCCCCCTCAACAGTATTATATAATGAAATTATATACAGTGGCAGTATAGACCAGGCATCCTCAAACTGCGGCCCTCCAGCTGTTGTAAAACTACAACTCCCACAATGCCCTGCTGTAGGCTTATACCTGTAGGCTGTTCGGGCATGCTGGAAGTTGTCGTTTTGCAACAGCTGGAGGGCCGCAGTTTGAGGATGCCTGGTATAGACAGTGTAGAAAGCGGATGGAAAATTAACCCGAACAGCCTCACACCCTACACACTTAACACCCCACCCCCCACCCCCTTTCACTCAAACCATTAACAATAATTATAATGCAGCTAAACTAACTATATAAACAAACAAAACTATATACACGCCTTGGTTAACCAACAATGATTCCCACTGGTACAAGACCCAATATCTGAAACATAGAGATCCAAAAGAATGATATCAGAGTCAAAAAATGAAGGAATATAAATAACAATGTGTCTTTATTAGAACAATTTATGAAACATGATTGGTACAAAAAGTGTTAAAAAACAAGTAAAAACAATTACACAAAGAGCGACACACCACATAGCACAATCAGAGTATAGCTGGTGAAAATTAATAACAACTATGCGCAAATATCCTCAGTCAGTGCACACACCAAATAGATAATGGGACCCAACAAAACAGACAGTTGTTAGTTTGGGCTAAGTAGCCGGTCACCATAGATGTTTTAACCACAGTAAACACGAGGATAGTCGCACAAGATAAACAACATAGTAATATACACACCAGCAATGGGTCACAGCAGTGTCGCCAAACAAACGCGCCCTGGCGAGCGTTTCGCCGTCAGCTTTCTCAAGGGGCGATAAGAGAGTGTACCAGCACTATTTAACGTTTAAATAAGGAGGATACCTGATGTCACAGGCCATGTGATCCATGATCAACCAATAAGGACTAAGGACAACCCACCAACCTGATTAACATATAAATCACATCCAGCTGAGTGCCGGTGTCACTTCCGCTCTATACCTGGTGCACGAATATCTGTCATGAATGCCGGCATCCGCATGCGCCGTGGCTGTGGGGGAAGGCGGTCACGCACATATGGCGTGAGACGCCTCATCCCAAAAACCAGGACGCCGCGGCATACCGGAGCATGCTCAGAAAATCGCGCGCACCGCGGGAGCCATATTGGAAAAGGGCATTCGCCCAAATAGTCAGGAAGATGGATGTCACGATAGTATGCCTTTTATAACAATGCCCAGTATACTGCATAAATCCTTACTTAAGCGAAATTAATTAGACCGTTAAAAGCCATTATACCAGTGTTAGCATGATGGTCATATATAAATATAGAAGGGTCGACATATATGGCAATGGTTTATGACAATATATAACAACTCAATACTGTGTAAAACGTGTTGAAAGTGAACAAGATGGTAACCATGATTGCAAGATTAAGTGATATATGAATAAAAGTGTATAAAATACGAAACCGGTGACCGCAATTACAAAAGGATAAAAAACAAACATGATTCACTAATAATGAAAGTAATTTCAATAAAAATAATTGAACGTGAATATTACATAAAATACAAAATCAGTGACCGCAATTACAAAAGTGGAATAAAAAAAGGGATAAAAAAACCAACATGATTCACTAATTGTGGAAATAGTTCCAATAGAGATAATTAACGTGAATATACATAATTAGATAGTATGTGAAAAAATAAGATACCGTGAATGAATGTGCCAAAATTAAAAAGTGTAAATAATTGATAACCATGATAAAAGGTAGCGTATAAGTGATGAACAAACGAGTAATGTAAGTGTAAGGAACTGTCAGGTAACGCGTGAAAGGAAAAAAAAAAAATATTGAAATTTAAAAAAAATATATATATATTTTTTTTTTCTTTAAATATTATTTTTTTGTGTTAAATGTATGGAAATACATGTATTAAACAAAGCCGCAACATGTTCCAGACGATGGATGACATTGAACCCTTCATGTTACACGGAAAATGTGAAACAGCATGGAATATAAGGTCTAAAAAAGAGAGAATAATAATTAGTATACTGATATATAATAGAAACACAGGGTCAAAGACCCACTCCAATGGTACAATGATGCTGATATTCACTCGACCAAAAAATATATATACATAACAAGACTACATATAACATATAGTAATATATACAGGTCACCAGAATATTAAGGATGAAATGCTCATTCACAAAAAGGATGCTACAGGCACTTTGTCATTTAAACCGTATGGGGCTTGAGTCCTTAATTTGATAATCCATTTGCATTCCAACTGTTCCAAGCGACGGAAAACATGGCCACCTCTAATCCCTGACAGGATTTTATCAATGCCACAAAATTTGAGTTCCTGCCACGAGTTGTTATGCATTGCCCGGAAATGTCTGGCTATAGGTTTAAGCTTGGCCAGTTTGTCCTTGTCATTGTCATCAATACGTGAAGCCGCGCGGATATCTTTCTGATGTTCTTGTATCCTAACTCGTAGCTCCCTGGTTGTCATGCCAACATAAATTTGCCCGCAGGGGCATGTGGCATAATAGACCACCCCCGTGGTGCTACAATTAATAAAGTGTACTATATTGTACTTTTTATAGCCAGATGAGTCAGTGAAGGTGCTGGTTTTCACCACAAATTTGCATGTGGAACAATGTCCACAAGGAACACTGCCCCATGTTGGACCCTTAGATCCAAACAAAAATGTCGATCTCGGTGGATTGTAATGACTACGTACCAGAATATCACCAAGATTTTTGGTGCGCTTAGCAACGAAAAGGGGATCCGAGGACAAGATCTTATTAAGGTCCCAATCGGACTGTAGAATGGGCCTGTATTTTTTAAAACATTTTTTCATATTGCCCCACTGTGTATTGTAATTGGTAATCATTCTTACCAATATCTTCTTACTATATACACGCCTTATCCTTAACTTAAGGCCAGCCAAATACAAGCGGCTCAGAGGATGGGTTCCTGCACCAACATAGGACCTGGCCTGGAACACAATTGTCCAGCCAGGCCACAGTTCTGGAGGATGAGGAGGAGGAACGCTGGGGGATACAGAGGACACAGACGATACAGCTTCCTCAAAGAGGACAGCTTGTTCTTGCCTCTGGGCAGCCTGGCACACATGAGCGAGTACATGCTGCAGTGCCTGTGCAACGACCACCGAGTTACTGCCACATTCTAACTTGTGCTGATTACTGGGTGGCCACCCTGCTGGATCCTCGTTACAAGGACAGCATGCCGTCCTTAATTCCCTCACTGGAGTGTGATAGGAAGATGCACCTGCCAATAGACACGCTGCTGATGGCATTCACACCTGACACCGGGGACTCAGTGGAAGCACAAGGTGAAGGCAGAGGAGGAGGAGAAAGAAGTCGCCAACGCAGCTGGGTCACCACGAACACCTCTGAAGGCTGGGTTATCATCGGCGAAATGTGGAAAAGCTTTGTCATCATGCCACAACAACCTGCACCACCAGCAGATCTGGAACGTTTTAGCAGGAGGCAGCAATTCAGCAACATGGTGGAACAGTACACTTACTGACTGATGGGTCTGACCAGGGGCATAGCTACATGGGAAGCAGGGGAAGCTACTGCTTTGGGGCCTTGACCTAGAAGCGGCCCATGGAGGAGGACCAAAAGACTTTGTCAGGGCCCCCTCAACAATATTATTCATTCAATGAAATTATATACAGTGGCAGTACAGACAGTGTAGAAAGCGGATGGAACAGCTTTAGTAGCCTCAGGAATGGCGGCATGAAAGGAAGGGGTTGCGCAAAAATTACTGTGGGAGGGGGGTCACAGTCAAATATTTGCTGTCGTGCCCAATAATTTCTAGCTACACCACTGGGTCTGCCCCATTCAACTTCTGGGTCTTCAAATTGGGCACATGTCCTGAGGTTGCCCATTATTCCTTGGAGGTGCTGGCCTACCCTGCAGCCACTGTATTGTCTGAACGTGTGTTTAGTATGGCTGGGGGCATTATCAAAGACAAGAGCAGCTGCCTGTCCGCAGCCAATGTGGGTAAGCTTTTATTTATTAAAATGAACCAGGCATGGATCCCACAGGACTTGTTTGTACCTTATGCAGAATAGACATGTATCGGTACCGGTCTCACCAAACCATTGTTATACTACCGTGCACTTACACTTTGTTTTATTTTTTTTTTATTTTCCCAATTTTTGGGGGGTCTACAGCAATTTATTTAAAAAAATAAAAAATTATAACATGTTGTTGGCGACTACCTTTGGCTTTACAGCCCAAAAAGGCTTTATGTCATGCAAGAACCGTAACCTGTATTGTAACCGCCAATTGTAAGTTCCCTAACATTAGGCAGTGCAGGGGTTTATACCTGGCAAAAATGGCAATATTTCACCCAACAATTTAAAAGAGGATTATTCACATTTTCAGTCACTGTCACCTATGCAGTGCAGGGCATTTTACCCGGCTAAAATGGTAATATTGCACTCAACAATTTAAAAGAGGATTATTCACATTTTCGGTCACTGTCACCTATGCAGTGCAGGGTTACTTGACAGCAAATAATTGGAATATGTCAACCAGTATAGTACCAATATGTCAACCATAGTACCAGTATAAACAGGTGGATATAAAGGTCTATAGGCCAGATACAGTTAGATGAGGCTGTGAAAAGGTGGTGAACACTGGCAAGGTTGTCCAGTGCGCCCCCTTTACCTCAGATAAGTCACCGGAAATAGCGCCAACCCCAGACAGTGGATAGGAGTTAAGTTAGTTGGTAGGTTAACAGGTTGTTAGCAGCATACATATAAAGCTGAAAGGTGAATTTCAATACACTTTAAGAATTGTGATTGAAGGACCATTTGAGGGGTTCATACTCACTTCACAGGGGGGAGTGGTTTGGATAAGCTCAAGACACCAAACCAGACTGACCCCCTCGCCAAAGTCGCCTGTAGATCCGCTGGAAATGAATGCAGCCCAAGTGATGGCTTCTGTTTAAATTCCTTTATTAAAGTTCGGCTCAACGAGCTTCGGGGTTTAATATTACCCCTTCCTCAAGAGCAGTGCATAGAACATGGTGTGATAAGTACATATAAATACCTTTCTGAAGGAGGACTGTGAACGTTATTTCTGAACGTTATGCGTTCAACAGTGGAACGCAACTTGATCTGGAGGTGAGGATGGATCCGAGTGGTTGCGGAGGCATTGCGCAAGACCGGAAGTGATGTAAGCCAGGGTGCGGGAGGAAGTGGACGGGCGTGCGTTCCAAAGTGGAACGCAGCTCGTTCCAGATGTAAAGGCTTAGACCCGCCTCAGCTGCTATGTGTGTCTTCCGGGCACTGTCGTCGGTCATATGCGCAAGCCAGAAGTATCGTGCGCTCCCTCCTGGAGCGCAAGTGGAACTGGATAGAGCTACTGTTATTAACTTATATTGTTCCCTCTCCTCAACATTCGGCCGACACTTGGCAAACCTTAATGGATATGAAATTAATAGTACATAATAAAGGTATAAAGTTAAAATAGTGTACAGTAGGTTTGCAAGGGCCGGATAACTTATGCATTCCAGCTTGGAACGCACGCCCTTATTAAGGTTCCTCTGGCGTGTTTCTGTTCCTGTGCTGGATGTATGGCAGTTTTAATAGATAAATAGAATTAATATTAATTAATAAGAAAACGGCAGACCAGTCCTTGCTCCAAACAAAGCATGTTATCAAAAAAACATGTTATCAAAAAAACATGTTATCAGTAGAGATGAGCGAACACCTGGATGTTCGGGTTCGAGAGGTTCGGCCGAACTTCCGGAAAATGTCCGGGTTCGTGATCCGAACTCAACCCGAACTTCATCCCGAACCCGAACCCCATAGAAGTCAATGGCGACCCGAACTTTTGGGCACTAAAAAGCCTGTAAAAGACTCCCGGAAAGGGCTAGAGGGCTGCAAAAGGCAGCAAAATGTAGGTAAATCCCCTGCAAACAAATGTAGATAGGGAAATGAATTAAAATAAAATAAAATAAATAAAAATTAACCAATATCAATTGGAGAGAGGTCCCACAGCAAGGAATCATGCGTCATATCATCCACCACTGGAGAAGGGGACTCTCATTTATTTGGGACCAGCACCCAGACAGAGGATACAGGTCCCACAGCAAGGAATCATGCTTCATATCAACCACCACCGGAGATGGCCACTCTCATGTATTTTGGACCAGCACCCAGACAGAGGATACAGGTCCCACAGCAAGGAATAAGGCGTCATATCAACCACCACCGGAGAAGGCCACTCTCATGTATTTTGGACCAGCACCCAGACAGAGGATACAGGTCCCACAGCAAGGAATAAGGCGTCATATCAACCACCACCGGAGAAGACCACCCTCATTTATTTTGGACCAGCACCCAGACAGAGGAGAGAGGTCCCACATCAAGGAATCATGCGTCATATCAACCCCCACAGGAGAAGGCCACTCTCATTTATTTTGGACCAGCACTCAGACAGAGGATACAGGTCCCACAGCAAGGAATCATGCCTCATATCAACCACCAACGGAGAAGGCCACTCTCATTTATTTCGGCACAGCACCCAGACAGAGGATACAGGTCCCACAGCAAGGAATCATGCCTCATATCAACCACCAACTGAGAAGACCACTCTCATTTATTTCGGCCCAGCACCCAGACAGAGGATACAGGTCCCACAGCAAGGAATCATGCCTCATATCAACCACCAACGGAGAAGGCCACTCTCATTTATTTCGGCCCAGCACCCAGACAGAGGATACAGGTCCCACAGCAAGGAATCATGCGTCATATCAAACACCACCGGAGAAGGCCACTCTCATGTATTTTGGACCAGCACCCAGACAGAGAGAGAGGTCCCACATCAAGGAATAAGGCGTCATATCAACCCCCACCGGAGAAGGCCACTCTCATTTTTTTATACCAGCACCCAGACAGAGGAGATAGGTCCCACAGCAAGGAATCATGCCTCATATCAACCACCAACGGAGAAGGCCACTCTCATTTATTTCGGCCCAGCACCCAGACAGAGGATACAGGTCCCACAGCAAGGAATCATGCGTCATATCAACCACCACCGGAGAAGGCCACTCTCATGTATTTTGGACCAGCACCCAGACAGAGGAGAGAGGTTTTCACAGCAGAGAATCATGCATTTAGATCACCCACCACAGGTGTAGGCCACCATTTAATGGGACCCCGGCAACCATGTCAGATGGCACAAACATCAGCTTCACATCACCCAGCACAAGAGAAGGCCACTTTGAGAGACTTTGACCCCTGCATCCAGACGGAGGAGAGAGGTTTTCACAGCAGAGAATCATGCATTTAGATCACCCACCACAGGAGTAGGCCACCATTTAATGGGACCCCGGCAACCATGTCAGATGGCACAAACATCAGCTTCACATCACCCAGCACAAGAGAAGGCCACTTTGAGAGACTTTGACCCCTGCACCCAGACGGAGGAGAGAGGTTTTCACAGCAGAGAATCATGCATTTAGATCACCGACCACAGGAGTAGGCCACCATTTAATGGGACCCGGCAACCATGTCAGATGGCACAAACATCAGCTTCACATCACCCAGCACAAGAGAAGGCCACTTTGAGAGACTTTGACCCCTGCACCCAGACGGAGGAGAGAGGTTTTCACAGCAGAGAATCATGCATGTAGATCACCCACCACAGGTGTAGGCCACCATTTAATGGGACCCCGGCAACCATGTCAGATGGCACAAACATCAGCTTCACATCACCCAGCACAAGAGAAGGCCACTTTGAGAGACTTTGACCCCTGCACCCAGACGGAGGAGAGAGGTTTTCACAGCAGAGAATCATGCATTTAGATCACCCACCACAGCAGAAGGCCACCATTTAATGGGACCCCGGCAACCATGTCAGATGGCACAAACATCAGCTTCACATCACCCAGCACAAGCGAAGGCCACTTTGAGAGACTTTGATCCCTGCACCCAGACGGAGGAGAGAGGTTTTCACAGCAGAGAATCATGCATTTAGATCACCCACCACAGGAGTAGGCCACCATTTAATGGGACCCCGGCAACCATGTCAGATGGCACAAACATCAGCTTCACATCACCCAGCACAAGAGAAGGCCACTTTGAGAGACTTTGACCCCTGCACCCAGACAGAGGAGAGAGGTCTTCACAACAGAGAATCATGCATTTAGATCACCCACCACAGGAGTAGGCCACCATTTAATGGGACCCCGGCAACCATGTCAGATGGCACAAACATCAGCTTCACATCACCCAGCACAAGAGAAGGCCACTTTGAGAGACTTTTACCCCTGCACCCAGACGGAGGAGAGAGGTCCCACAGCAGAGATTCAGGCATTTATATCAGCCAGAACAGGAGAAGGCCGCTTTCAGTTACTTAGGCCTTAGCACCGACACAGAGGAGACAGGTCAGATAGCACAAGCATCAGTTTCACATCAACCACCACAGGAGAAGGGCACTTTTAGAGACTTTGACCCCTGCACCCAGAAAGAGGAGAGAGGTCCCACAGCAGAGATTCAGGCATTTATATCAGCCAGCACAGGAGAAGGCCGCTTTCAGTGACTTAGGCCTTAGCACCGACACAGAGGAGACAGGTCAGATAGCACAAGCATCAGTTTCACATCAACCACCACAGGAGAAGGGCACTTTTAGAGACTTTGACCCCTGCACCCAGAAAGAGGAGAGAGGTCCCACAGCAGAGATTCAGGCATTTATATCAGCCAGCACAGGAGAAGGCCGCTTTCAGTGACTTAGGCCTTAGCACCGACACAGAGGAGACAGGTCAGATAGCACAAGCATCAGTTTCACATCAACCACCACAGGAGAATGGCACTTTCAGATACTTTGACCCCTGCAGCCACACGGAGGAGAGAGGTCCCACAGCAGAGAATCAGGCATTTATATCAGCCAGAACAGGAGAAGGCCTCTTTCAGTGACTTAGGCCTTAGCACCGACACAGAGGAGACAGGTCAGATAGCACAAGCATCAGTTTCACATCAACCACCACAGGAGAATGGCACTTTCAGAGACTTTGACCCCTGCAGCCACACGGAGGAGAGAGTTCCCACAGCAGAGAATCAGGCATTTATATCAGCCAGAACAGGAGAAGGCCGCTTTCAGTGACTTAGGCCTTAGCACCGACACAGAGGAGACAGGTCAGATAGCACAAGCATCAGTTTCACATCAACCACCACAGGAGAAGGGCACTTTTAGAGACTTTGACCCGTGCAGCCACACGGAGGAGAGAGGTCCCACAGCAGAGATTCAGGCATTTATATCAGCCAGCACAGGAGAAGACTGCTTTCAGTGACTTAGGCCTTAGCACCGACACAGAGGAGACAGGTCAGATAGCACAAGCATCAGTTTCACATCAACCACCACAGGAAAATGGCACTTTCAGAGACTTTGACCCCTGCAGCCACACGGAGGAGAGAGGTCCCACAGCAGAGAATCAGGCATTTATATCAGCCAGAACAGGAGAAGGCCGCTTTCAGTGACTTAGGCCTTAGCACCGACACAGAGGAGACAGGTCAGATAGCACAAGCATCAGTTTCACATCAACCACCACAGGAGAATGGCACTTTCAGATACTTTGACCCCTGCAGCCACACGGAGGAGAGAGGTCCCACAGCAGAGAATCAGGCATTTATATCAGCCAGAACAGGAGAAGGCCTCTTTCAGTGACTTAGGCCTTAGCACCGACACAGAGGAGACAGGTCAGATAGCACAAGCATCAGTTTCACATCAACCACCACAGGAGAATGGCACTTTCAGAGACTTTGACCCCTGCAGCCACACGGAGGAGAGAGTTCCCACAGCAGAGAATCAGGCATTTATATCAGCCAGAACAGGAGAAGGCCGCTTTCAGTGACTTAGGCCTTAGCACCGACACAGAGGAGACAGGTCAGATAGCACAAGCATCAGTTTCACATCAACCACCACAGGAGAAGGGCACTTTTAGAGACTTTGACCCCTGCACCCAGAAAGAGAGAGAGGTCCCACAGCAGAGAATCAGGCATCATGTCAACCACCACAGGAGTAGGCCACCTTTTGTTTCTTTGACCCCTGCACCCAGAAAGAGGAGAGAGGTCCCACAGCAGTGAATCAGGCATTTATATCAGCCACCACAGGAGAAGGCCGCTTTCAGTGACTTTGGCCCCCTGCACCCACACAAAGGAGACATGTCAGACAGCACAAGTATAACATTCATATCACCCAGCACAGGAGAAGGACACTTTCATGTACTTTGGCCCCGGCACCCAGACAGAGGGAAGGTTCATTCAACTCTGGGTTGCACCCCAAGATCCTACTTAATTTCAAAAATTGATTTTTCAATGAAGAAGTGGCCAGGAGTACAAGACAACATGGTTTAGGGCAGTTATTAAGGACTACTCTGCACAAGGGAGGGTCAGGTCTTGTGGGATCCATGCCTCGTTCATTTTTATAAACGTCAGCTTGTCCACGTTGGCTGCGGACAGGCGGCTGCGTTTGTCAGTAATGACGCCCCCTGCCGTGCTGAATACACGTTCAGATAAAACGCTGGCCAGTACCCCCAAGGCATAACATGCTAATTCTGGCCACGTGGACAATTTGGAAACCCAGAAGTTGAATGGGGCCGAACCATCCGTCAGTATGTGGAGTTGTGTGCAGATGTACTGTTCAACCATGTTAGTGAAATGTTGCCTCCTGCTAACACGTTCCGTATCAGGTGGTGGGGCAGTTAGCTGTGGCGTGGAGACAAAACTTTTCCACATTTCTGCCATGCTAACCCTGCCCTCAGAGGAGCTGGCCGTGACACTGCTGCGTGGGCGACCTCTAGCTCCTCCTCTGCCTTGGCCTTCCACCTGTTCCCCTGTGACAGTTGGGAATGCTCTCAGGAGCGCGTCTACCAGTGTGCGCTTGTACTCGCGCATCTTCCTATCACGCTCCAGTGCAGGAAGTAAAGTGGGCACATTGTCTTTGTACCGTGGATCCAGCAGGGTGGCCACCCAGTAGTCAGCACACGTTAAAATGTGGGCAACTCTGCTGTCGTTGCGCAGGCACTGCTGCATGTAATCGCTCATGTGTGCCAGGCTCCCCAGAGGTAAGGACAAGCTGTCCTCTGTGGGAGGCGTATCGTCATCATCCTCTGTATCCCCCCAGCCACGCACCAGGGATGTGCCTGCGCTGTGCTGGGTGCCACCCTGCTGTGAACCTGCTTCATCCTCATCCTCCTCCTCATCCTCCTCATCCTCCTCATCCTCCAGTAGTGGTCCCTGGCTGGCCACATTTGTACCTGCCCTCTGCTGTTGCAAAAAACCTCCCTCTGAGCCACTTCTAACAGACTGGCCTGAAAGTGCTAAAAACGACCTGTCATCCTTCTCCTCCTCATCCTGGCCCTGGCCCACCTCCTCTTCCATCATCGCCCTAAGCGTTTTCTCTAGGAGACATAGAATTGGTATCGTCACGCTGATAACTGTGGCATCGCCACTGGCCATGTTGGTGGCGTACTCTAAACAGCGCAACAGGGCACACAGGTCTCGCATGGAGGCCCAATCATTGGTGGTGAAGTGGTGCTGTTCCGCAGTGCGACTGACTCGTGCGTGCTGCAGCTGAAACTCCACTATGGCCTGCTGCTGCTCGCACAGTCTCTCCAGCATGTGCAAGGTGGAGTTCCACCTGGTGGGCACGTCGCATATTAGGCGGTGAGCGGGAAGGCCGAAGTTCCGCTGTAGCAATGACAGGCGAGCAGCGGCAGGATGTGAACGCCGGAAGCGCGCACAGACGGCCCGCACTTTATGCAGCAGCTCTGACATGTCTGGGTAGTGTTGAATGAACTTTTGCACCACCAAATTCAGCACATGCGCCAGGCAAGGGATGTGCGTCAAACCGGCTAGTCCCAGAGCTGCCACGAGATTTCGCCCATTATCGCACACCACCAGGCCGGGCTTGAGGCCCACCGGCAGCAACCACTGGTCGGTCTGTTGTTCAATACCCCGCCACAACTCCTGCGCGGTGTGGGGCCTGTCCCCCAAACATATGAGTTTCAGAATGGCCTGCTGACGTTTACCCCAGGCTGTGCTGAAGTTGGTGGTGAAGGTGTGTGGCTGACTGGATGAGCTGGTGGAAGCAGAGGAGGAGGAGGAGGAAGCCGAGTAGGAGGAGGAGGCTACAGGAGGCAAAGAATGATGCCCTGTGATCCTTGGCGGCGGAAGGACGTGTGCCAAGGAACTCTCCGCCTGGGGCCCAGCCGCCACTACATTTACCCAGTGTGCAGTTAGGGAGATATAGCGTCCCTGGCCGTGCTTACTGGTCCACGTATCTGTGGTTAGGTGGACCTTGCCACAAATGGCGTTGCGCAGTGCACACTTGATTTTATCGGACACTTGCATGTGCAGGAAGGCACGGCTGTCTTGGAGAAGTAGTGGCGGCTGGGAACCACATACTGGGGGACAGCCATGGCCATCAGCTGTTTGAAGCTGTCTGTGTCCACCAGCCGGAATGACAGCATTTCAAAGGCCAGTAGTTTAGAAATGCTGGCATTCAGGCCAAGGGCTCGAGGGTGACTAGGTGGGAATTTGCGCTTCCTCTCAAAGGTTTGAGAGATGGAGAGCTGATCGCTGCTGTGTGAAATAGTGGAGACGCTAGGTGACGGTGGCGGTGGTGGTGGTGGTGTCGGTGGCACATCCTCTGTTTGCTGCTCGGCAGGTGGCAACATTCCTCTCGAGGCGGAAGCCGAGGCAGCAGCGCTAAAGGGAGCAGGGGGAGCCTGAGCAGGTTCCTTGTTTTTAAGGTGTGTACTCCACTGCAGTTCATGCTTTGCATGTAGATGCCTGATCATGCAGGTTGTGCTCAGGTTAAGAACGTTAATGCCTCGCCTCAGGGTCTGATGGCACAGCGTGCAAACCACTCTGGTCTTGTCCTCAGCACATTGTTTGAAGAAGTGCCATGCCAGGGAACTCCTTGAAGATGCCTTTGGGGTGCTGGGTCCCTGTTGGCGCTGGCCAATAGCAGGCGAACTCTCTGGACGGCGGCTGTTCTGCTTTTGCCCCCTGCTCCCTCTTTGGCTTCGCTGTTGTCTCGGTCTCACCACTGCCTCTTCCTCTGAACTATTTAAGTGAGCGGCACGACCTTCAGTCCATGTGGGGTCTAAGACCTCATCGTCCTCTGCATCGTCTTCCACCCAGTCTTCCTCCCTGACCTCCTCCTGTTCAGTCTGCACACTGCAATAAGACGCGGCAGTGGGCACCTGTGTTTCGTCATCATCAGACACTCGGTCACTCTGCTGTGGTGGTATTCCCATGTCCTCATCATCTGGATACATAAGTGGTTGTGCGTCAGTGCATGGAATGTCTTCCACCGCTGGGGAAGGGATAGGTGGACGCCCCTGGAAAACCGTGGGAGCAGAGTCTTCAAACAGAAGAAGAGACTGCTGCATAACTTGAGGCTCAGCCAGTTTCCCTGATATGCATGGGGGTGATGTGACAGACTGATGGGCTTGGTTTTCAGGTGCCACCTGTGCGCTTTCCGCAGAAGACTGGGCGGAAGACAATGTGGTGAACGTGCTGGAAGCACTGTCGGCCACCCAATCGACTAATGCCTGTACCTGCTCAGGCCTTACCATACTCATAACGGCATTGGGCCCCACCAAATATCGGTGTAAATTCTGCCGGCTACTTGAGGAGTTGTTTCACTACTTTGTGCGCCTGAGGCCGAGCGGCCACGTCCTCTGCCAGCAACAGAGGCTCCACGGACACCACCACGACCGCGTCCTCGTCCCTTAATAGAATGTTTCCTCATTGTTGCGATTCAACTCGCACCACAATAAAATATATTATTTTTAGCCCCAAAATTCCCACACTGGAAGATATAATTCCTTTTTCGGTATTAATTACAAGAACACTGCTGCTAATTGGACACCAGATTTTTTATAATGCTAGTTTTGTTACATAGATTCCCACACGGGAGATATAATTCCTTTTACAGGAGTAAAAATGTGAGGCCTAGTTTTTCTGGTCTACCAAACACCAGATTGATTAAATTGGCCTTTTTTCAGCAAAATTACAACACTGGACAATAATGCCTTTTGGCGGTATTAATTACAAGAACACTGCTGCTAATTGGACACCAGATTTTTTATAATGCTAGTTTTGGTACATAGATCCCCACACGGGGAAATATAATTGCTTTTAGAGGAGTGAAAACGTGAGGCCTAGTTTTTCTGGTCTAACAAACACCAGATTGATTAAATTGGCCTTTTTTTCACCAAAATTACAACACTGGACAATAATGCCTTTTGGCGGTATTAATTACAAGAACACTGCTGCTAATTGGACACCAGATTTTTATAATGCTAGTTTTGGTACATAGATCCCCACACGGGAAATATAATTCCTTTTAGAGGAGTGAAAACGTGAGGCCGAGTTTTCTGGTCTAACAAACACCAGATTGATTAAATTGGCCTTTTTTCACCAAAATTACAACACTGGACAATAATGCCTTTTGGCGGTATTAATTACAAGAACACTGCTGCTAATTGGACACCAGATTTTTATAATGCTAGTTTTGGTACATAGATCCCCACACGGGGAAATATAATTGCTTTTAGAGGAGTGAAAACGTGAGGCCTAGTTTTTCTGGTCTAACAAACACCAGATTGATTAAATTGGCCTTTTTTCACCAAAATTACAACACTGGACAATAATGCCTTTTGGCGGTATTAATTACAAGAACACTGCTGCTAATTGGACACCAGATTTTTATAATGCTAGTTTTGGTACATAGATCCCCACACGGGGAAATATAATTGCTTTTAGAGGAGTGAAAACGTGAGGCCTAGTTTTTCTGGTCTAACAAACACCAGATTGATTAAATTGGCCATTTTTCACCAAAATTACAACACTGGACAATAATGCCTTTTGGCGGTATTAATTACAAGAACACTGCTGCTAATTGGACACCAGATTTTTTATAATGCTAGTTTTGGTACATAGATCCCCACACGGGGAAATATAATTGCTTTTAGAGGAGTGAAAACGTGAGGCCTAGTTTTCTGGTCTAACAAACACCAGATTGATTAAATTGGCCTTTTTTCACCAAAATTACAACACTGGACAATAATGCCTTTTGGCGGTATTAATTACAAGAACACTGCTGCTAATTGGACACCAGATTTTTATAATGCTAGTTTTGGTACATAGGTCCCCACACGGGAAATATAATTGCTTTTAAGAGGAGTGAAAATGTGAGGCCTAGTTTTTCTGGTCTAACAAACACCAGATTGATTAAATTGGCCTTTTTTTCAGCAAAATTACAACACTGGAAAATAATGCCTTTTGGCGGTATTAATTACAAGAACACTGCTGCTAATTGGACACCAGATTTTTTATAATGCTAGTTTTGGTACATAGATCCCCACACGGGGAAATATAATTGCTTTTTAGAGGAGTGAAAACGTGAGGCCTAGTTTTTCTTGTCTAACAAACACCAGATTGATTAAATTGGCCCTTTTTTCACCAAAATTACAACACTGGACAATAATGCCTTTTGGCGGTATTAATTACAAGAACACTGCTGCTAATTGGACACCAGATTTTTTATAATGCTAGTTTTGGTACATAGATCCCCACACGGGTAAATATAATTGCTTTTTAGAGGAGTGAAAACGTGAGGCCTAGTTTTTCTGGTCTAACAAACACCAGATTGATTAAATTGGCCTTTTTTTCACCAAAATTTACAACACTGGAAAATAATGCCTTTTGGCGGTATTAATTACAAGAACACTGCTGCTAATTGGACACCAGATTTTTTATAATGCTAGTTTTGGTACATAGATCCCCACACGGGAAATATAATTGCTTTTTAGAGGAGTGAAAACGTGAGGCCGAGTTTTCTGGTCTAACAAACACCAGATTGATTAAATTGGCCTTTTTTTCAGCAAAATTACAACACTGGACAATAATGCCTTTTGGCGGTATTAATTACAAGAACACTGCTGCTAATTGGACACCAGATTTTTTATAATGCTAGTTTTGGTACATAGATCCCCACACGGGAAATATAATTGCTTTTAGAGGAGTGAAAACGTGAGGCCTAGTTTTTCTGGTCTAACAAACACCAGATTGATTAAATTGGCCTTTTTCACCAAAATTACAACACTGGACAATAATGCCTTTTGGCGGTATTAATTACAAGAACACTGCTGCTAATTGGACACCAGATTTTTATAATGCTAGTTTTGGTACATAGATCCCCACACGGGGAAATATAATTCCTTTTAGAGGAGTGAAAACGTGAGGCCGAGTTTTTCTGGTCTAACAAACACCAGATTGATTAAATTGGCCTTTTTTCAGCAAAATTACAACACTGGACAATAATGCCTTTTGGCGGTATTAATTACAAGAACACTGCTGCTAATTGGACACCAGATTTTTATAATGCTAGTTTTGGTACATAGATCCCCACACTGGGAAATATAATTCCTTTTAGAGGAGTGAAAACGTGAGGCCTAGTTTTCTGGTCTAACAAACACCAGATTGATTAAATTGGCCTTTTTTTCACCAAAATTACAACACTGGACAATAATGCCTTTTGGCGGTATTAATTACAAGAACACTGCTGCTAATTGGACACCAGATTTTTTATAATGCTAGTTTTGGTACATAGATCCCCACACGGGAAATATAATTCCTTTATAGAGGAGTGAAAACGTGAGGCCTAGTTTTCTGGTCTAACAAACACCAGATTGATTAAATTGGCCTTTTTTTCACCAAAATTACAACACTGGACAATAATGCCTTTTGGCGGTATTAATTACAAGAACACTGCTGCTAATTGGACACCAGATTTTTATAATGCTAGTTTTGGTACATAGATCCCCACACGGGAAATATAATTGCTTTTAGAGGAGTGAAAACGTGAGGCCTAGTTTTTCTGGTCTAACAAACACCAGATTGATTAAATTGGCCTTTTTTCACCAAAATTACAACACTGGACAATAATGCCTTTTGGCGGTATTAATTACAAGAACACTGCTGCTAATTGGACACCAGATTTTTATAATGCTAGTTTTGGTACATAGATCCCCACACGGGAAATATAATTGCTTTTTAGAGGAGTGAAAACGTGAGGCCGAGTTTTCTGGTCTAACAAACACCAGATTGATTAAATTGGCCTTTTTTCAGCAAAATTACAACACTGGACAATAATGCCTTTTGGCGGTATTAATTACAAGAACACTGCTGCTAATTGGACACCAGATTTTTTATAATACAAGTTTTGGTACATAGATCCCCACACTGGGAAATATAATTCCTTTTTAGAGGAGTGAAAACGTGAGGCCGAGTTTTTCTGGTCTAACAAACACCAGATTGATTAAATTGGCCTTTTCTTCAGCAAAATTACAGCATGGACAATAATGCCTTTTGGCGGTATTAAATACAAGAACACTGCTGCTAATTGAACACCAGATTTTTAATAATGCTAGTTTTGGTATATAGATCCCCACACGGGGAAATATAATTGCTTTTTAGAGGAGTGAAAACGTGAGGTCTAGTTTTTCTTGTCTAACAAACACCAGATTGATTAAATTGGCCTTTTTTCAGCAAAATTACAACACTGGACAATAATGCCTTTTGGCGGTATTAATTACAAGAACACTGCTGCTAATTGGACACCAGATTTTTATAATGCTAGTTTTGGTACATAGATCCCCACACGGGAAATATAATTGCTTTTAGAGGAGTGAAAACGTGAGGCCTAGTTTTCTGGTCTAACAAACACCAGATTGATTAAATTGGCCTTTTTTTCAGCAAAATTACAACACTGGACAATAATGCCTTTTGGCGGTATTAATTACAAGAACACTGCTGCTAATTGGACACCAGATTTTTTATAATGCTAGTTTTGGTACATAGATCCCCACACGGGAAATATAATTGCTTTTAGAGGAGTGAAAACGTGAGGCCTAGTTTTTCTGGTCTAACAAACACCAGATTGATTAAATTGGCCTTTTTTTCACCAAAATTACAACACTGGACAATAATGCCTTTTGGCGGTATTAATTACAAGAACACTGCTGCTAATTGGACACCAGATTTTTATAATGCTAGTTTTGGTACATAGATCCCCACACGGGGAAATATAATTGCTTTTAGAGGAGTGAAAACGTGAGGCCTAGTTTTCTGGTCTAACAAACACCAGATTGATTAAATTGGCCTTTTTTCACCAAAATTACAACACTGGACAATAATGCCTTTTGGCGGTATTAATTACAAGAACACTGCTGCTAATTGGACACCAGATTTTTATAATGCTAGTTTTGGTACATAGATCCCCACACGGGAAATATAATTGCTTTTAGAGGAGTGAAAACGTGAGGCCTAGTTTTTCTGGTCTAACAAACACCAGATTGATTAAATTGGCCTTTTTTCAGCAAAATTACAACACTGGACAATAATGCCTTTTGGCGGTATTAATTACAAGAACACTGCTGCTAATTGGACACCAGATTTTTATAATGCTAGTTTTGGTACATAGATCCCCACACGGGAAATATAATTGCTTTTAAGAGGAGTGAAAACGTGAGGCCGAGTTTTTCTGGTCTAACAAACACCAGATTGATTAAATTGGCCTTTTTTTCAGCAAAATTACAACACTGGACAATAATGCCTTTTGGCGGTATTAATTACAAGAACACTGCTGCTAATTGGACACCAGATTTTTATAATGCTAGTTTTGGTACATAGATCCCCACACGGGGAAATATAATTGCTTTTTAGAGGAGTGAAAACGTGAGGCCTAGTTTTTCTGGTCTAACAAACACCAGATTGATTAAATTGGCCTTTTTTTCACCAAAGTTACAACACTGGACAATAATGCCTTTTGGCGGTATTAATTACAAGAACACTGCTGCTAATTGGACACCAGATTTTTATAATGCTAGTTTTGGTACATAGATCCCCACACGGGAAATATAATTCCTTTTAGAGGAGTGAAAACGTGAGGCCTAGTTTTCTGGTCTAACAAACACCAGATTGATTAAATTGGCCTTTTTTCACCAAAATTACAACACTGGACAATAATGCCTTTTGGCGGTATTAATTACAAGAACACTGCTGCTAATTGGACACCAGATTTTTATAATGCTAGTTTTGGTACATAGATCCCCACACGGGAAATATAATTCCTTTTAGAGGAGTGAAAATGTGAGGCCTAGTTTTTCTGGTCTAACAAACACCAGATTGATTAAATTGGCCTTTTTTTCACCAAAATTACAACACTGGACAATAATGCCTTTTGGCGGTATTAATTACAAGAACACTGCTGCTAATTGGACACCAGATTTTTATAATGCTAGTTTTGGTACATAGATCCCCACACGGGGAAATATAATTGCTTTTAGAGGAGTGAAAACGTGAGGCCTAGTTTTTCTGGTCTAACAAACACCAGATTGATTAAATTGCCCTTTTTTCACCAAAATTACAACACTGGACAATAATGCCTTTTGGCGGTATTAATTACAAGAACACTGCTGCTAATTGGACACCAGATTTTTATAATGCTAGTTTTGGTACATAGATCCCCACACGGGGAAATATAATTCCTTTTAGAGGAGTGAAAACGTGAGGCCGAGTTTTTCTGGTCTAACAAACACCAGATTGATTAAATTGGCCTTTTTTCACCAAAATTACAACACTGGACAATAATGCCTTTTGGCGGTATTAATTACAAGAACACTGCTGCTAATTGGACACCAGATTTTTATAATGCTAGTTTTGGTACATAGATCCCCACACGGGAAATATAATTCCTTTTAGAGGAGTGAAAACGTGAGGCCGAGTTTTCTGGTCTAACAAACACCAGATTGATTAAATTGGCCTTTTTTCAGCAAAATTACAACACTGGACAATAATGCCTTTTGGCGGTATTAATTACAAGAACACTGCTGCTAATTGGACACCAGATTTTTATAATGCTAGTTTTGGTACATAGATCCCCACACGGGAAATATAATTCCTTTTAGAGGAGTGAAAACGTGAGGCCGAGTTTTCTGGTCTAACAAACACCAGATTGATTAAATTGGCCTTTTTCAGCAAGAATTACAACACTGGACAATAATGCCTTTTGGCGGTATTAATTACAAGAACACTGCTGCTAATTGGACACCAGATTTTTTATAATGCTAGTTTTGGTACATAGATCCCCACACTGGGAAATATAATTCCTTTTAGAGGAGTGAAAACGTGAGGCCTAGTTTTTCTGGTCTAACAAACACCAGATTGATTAAATTGGCCTTTTTTCAGCAAAGTTACAACACTGGACAATAATGCCTTTTAGGCGGTATTAATTACAAGAACACTGCTGCTAATTGGACACCAGATTTTTTATAATGCTAGTTTTGGTACATAGATCCCCACACGGGGAAATATAATTCCTTTTAGAGGAGTGAAAACGTGAGGCCTAGTTTTTCTGGTCTAACAAACACCAGATTGATTAAATTGGCCTTTTTTCACCAAAATTACAACACTGGACAATAATGCCTTTTGGCGGTATTAATTACAAGAACACTGCTGCTAATTGGACACCAGATTTTTTATAATGCTAGTTTTTGGTACATAGATCCCCACACGAGGAAATATAATTCCTTTTAGAGGAGTGAAAACGTGAGGCCTAGTTTTCTGGTCTAACAAACACCAGATTGATTAAATTGGCCTTTTTTTCACCAAAGTTACAACACTGGACAATAATGCCTTTTGGCGGTATTAATTACAAGAACACTGCTGCTAATTGGACACCAGATTTTTTATAATGCTAGTTTTGGTACATAGATCCCCACACGGGAAATATAATTCCTTTTAGAGGAGTGAAAACGTGAGGCCGAGTTTTCTGGTCTAACAAACACCAGATTGATTAAATTGGCCTTTTTTTCAGCAAAATTACAACACTGGACAATAATGCCTTTTGGCGGTATTAATTACAAGAACACTGCTGCTAATTGGACACCAGATTTTTATAATGCTAGTTTTGGTACATAGATCCCCACACGGGGAAATATAATTCCTTTTAGAGGAGTGAAAACGTGAGGCCTAGTTTTTCTGGTCTAACAAACACCAGATTGATTAAATTGGCCTTTTTTTCACCAAAATTACAACACTGGACAATAATGCCTTTTGGCGGTATTAATTACAAGAACACTGCTGCTAATTGGACACCAGATTTTTTATAATGCTAGTTTTGGTACATAGATCCCCACACGGGAAATATAATTGCTTTTTAGAGGAGTGAAAACGTGAGGCCGAGTTTTTCTGGTCTAACAAACACCAGATTGATTAAATTGGCCTTTTTTTCACCAAAATTACAACACTGGACAATAATGCCTTTTGGCGGTATTAATTACAAGAACACTGCTGCTAATTGGACACCAGATTTTTATAATGCTAGTTTTGGTACATAGATCCCCACACGGGAAATATAATTCCTTTTTAGAGGAGTGAAAACGTGAGGCCGAGTTTTTCTGGTCTAACAAACACCAGATTGATTAAATTGGCCTTTTTTTCAGCAAAATTACAACACTGGACAATAATGCCTTTTGGCGGTATTAATTACAAGAACACTGCTGCTAATTGGACACCAGATTTTTATAATGCTAGTTTTGGTACATAGATCCCCACACGGGAAATATAATTCCTTTTAGAGGAGTGAAAACGTGAGGCCGAGTTTTCTGGTCTAACAAACACCAGATTGATTAAATTGGCCTTTTTTCAGCAAAATTACAACACTGGACAATAATGCCTTTTGGCGGTATTAATTACAAGAACACTGCTGCTAATTGGACACCAGATTTTTTATAATGCTAGTTTTGGTACATAGATCCCCACACGGGAAATATAATTGCTTTTAGAGGAGTGAAAACGTGAGGCCTAGTTTTCTGGTCTAACAAACACCAGATTGATTAAATTGGCCTTTTTTTCAGCAAAATTACAACACTGGACAATAATGCCTTTTGGCGGTATTAATTACAAGAACACTGCTGCTAATTGGACACCAGATTTTTTATAATGCTAGTTTTGGTACATAGATCCCCACACGGGAAATATAATTGCTTTTAGAGGAGTGAAAACGTGAGGCCTAGTTTTTCTGGTCTAACAAACACCAGATTGATTAAATTGGCCTTTTTCAGCAAAATTACAACACTGGACAATAATGCCTTTTGGCGGTATTAATTACAAGAACACTGCTGCTAATTGGACACCAGATTTTTATAATGCTAGTTTTGGTACATAGATCCCCACACGGGAAATATAATTGCTTTTAGAGGAGTGAAAACGTGAGGCCTAGTTTTTCTGGTCTAACAAACACCAGATTGATTAAATTGGCCTTTTTTTCAGCAAAATTACAACACTGGACAATAATGCCTTTTGGCGGTATTAATTACAAGAACACTGCTGCTAATTGGACACCAGATTTTTTATAATGCTAGTTTTGGTACATAGATCCCCACACGGGAAATATAATTCCTTTTAGAGGAGTGAAAACGTGAGGCCGAGTTTTTCTGGTCTAACAAACACCAGATTGATTAAATTGGCCTTTTTTCAGCAAAATTACAACACTGGACAATAATGCCTTTTGGCGGTATTAATTACAAGAACACTGCTGCTAATTGGACACCAGATTTTTTATAATGCTAGTTTTGGTACATAGATCCCCACACGGGAAATATAATTCCTTTTAGAGGAGTGAAAACGTGAGGCCGAGTTTTTCTGGTCTAACAAACACCAGATTGATTAAATTGGCCTTTTTTCAGCAAAATTACAACACTGGACAATAATGCCTTTTGGCGGTATTAATTACAAGAACACTGCTGCTAATTGGACACCAGATTTTTATAATGCTAGTTTTGGTACATAGATCCCCACACGGGAAATATAATTGCTTTTTAGAGGAGTGAAAACGTGAGGCCTAGTTTTCTGGTCTAACAAACACCAGATTGATTAAATTGGCCTTTTTTTCAGCAAAATTACAACACTGGACAATAATGCCTTTTGGCGGTATTAATTACAAGAACACTGCTGCTAATTGGACACCAGATTTTTATAATGCTAGTTTTGGTACATAGATCCCCACACGGGAAATATAATTCCTTTTAGAGGAGTGAAAACGTGAGGCCTGAGTTTTCTGGTCTAACAAACACCAGATTGATTAAATTGGCCTTTTTTCAGCAAAATTACAACACTGGACAATAATGCCTTTTGGCGGTATTAATTACAAGAACACTGCTGCTAATTGGACACCAGATTTTTTATAATGCTAGTTTTGGTACATAGATCCCCACACGGGAAATATAATTGCTTTTAGAGGAGTGAAAACGTGAGGCCTAGTTTTTCTGGTCTAACAAACACCAGATTGATTAAATTGGCCTTTTTTCAGCAAAATTACAACACTGGACAATAATGCCTTTTGGCGGTATTAATTACAAGAACACTGCTGCTAATTGGACACCAGATTTTTATAATGCTAGTTTTGGTACATAGATCCCCACACGGGAAATATAATTCCTTTTAGAGGAGTGAAAACGTGAGGCCGAGTTTTTCTGGTCTAACAAACACCAGATTGATTAAATTGGCCTTTTTTTCAGCAAAATTACAACACTGGACAATAATGCCTTTTGGCGGTATTAATTACAAGAACACTGCTGCTAATTGGACACCAGATTTTTATAATGCTAGTTTTGGTACATAGATCCCCACACGGGAAATATAATTGCTTTTTAGAGGAGTGAAAACGTGAGGCCTAGTTTTTCTGGTCTAACAAACACCAGATTGATTAAATTGGCCTTTTTTCAGCAAAATTACAACACTGGACAATAATGCCTTTTGGCGGTATTAATTACAAGAACACTGCTGCTAATTGGACACCAGATTTTTATAATGCTAGTTTTGGTACATAGATCCCCACACGGGAAATATAATTGCTTTTAGAGGAGTGAAAACGTGAGGCCTAGTTTTTCTGGTCTAACAAACACCAGATTGATTAAATTGGCCTTTTTCAGCAAAATTACAACACTGGACAATAATGCCTTTTGGCGGTATTAATTACAAGAACACTGCTGCTAATTGGACACCAGATTTTTTATAATGCTAGTTTTGGTACATAGATCCCCACACGGGAAATATAATTCCTTTTAGAGGAGTGAAAACGTGAGGCCGAGTTTTTCTGGTCTAACAAACACCAGATTGATTAAATTGGCCTTTTTTCAGCAAAATTACAACACTGGACAATAATGCCTTTTGGCGGTATTAATTACAAGAACACTGCTGCTAATTGGACACCAGATTTTTATAATGCTAGTTTTGGTACATAGATCCCCACACGGGGAAATATAATTCCTTTTAGAGGAGTGAAAACGTGAGGCCGAGTTTTTCTGGTCTAACAAACACCAGATTGATTAAATTGGCCTTTTTTTCAGCAAAATTACAACACTGGACAATAATGCCTTTTGGCGGTATTAATTACAAGAACACTGCTGCTAATTGGACACCAGATTTTTATAATGCTAGTTTTGGTACATAGATCCCCACACGAGGAAATATAATTGCTTTTTAGAGGAGTGAAAACGTGAGGCCGAGTTTTTCTGGTCTAACAAACACCAGATTGATTAAATTGGCCTTTTTTCAGCAAAATTACAACACTGGACAATAATGCCTTTTGGCGGTATTAATTACAAGAACACTGCTGCTAATTGGACACCAGATTTTTATAATGCTAGTTTTGGTACATAGATCCCCACACGGGAAATATAATTCCTTTTAGAGGAGTGAAAACGTGAGGCCTAGTTTTCTGGTCTAACAAACACCAGATTGATTAAATTGGCCTTTTTTTCAGCAAAATTACAACACTGGACAATAATGCCTTTTGGCGGTATTAATTACAAGAACACTGCTGCTAATTGGACACCAGATTTTTATAATGCTAGTTTTGGTACATAGATCCCCACACGGGAAATATAATTGCTTTTTAGAGGAGTGAAAACGTGAGGCCTAGTTTTTCTGGTCTAACAAACACCAGATTGATTAAATTGGCCTTTTTTCAGCAAAATTACAACACTGGACAATAATGCCTTTTAGGCGGTATTAATTACAAGAACACTGCTGCTAATTGGACACCAGATTTTTTATAATGCTAGTTTTGGTACATAGATCCCCACACGGGAAATATAATTCCTTTTAGAGGAGTGAAAACGTGAGGCCGAGTTTTTCTGGTCTAACAAACACCAGATTGATTAAATTGGCCTTTTTTCAGCAAAATTACAACACTGGACAATAATGCCTTTTGGCGGTATTAATTACAAGAACACTGCTGCTAATTGGACACCAGATTTTTTATAATGCTAGTTTTGGTACATAGATCCCCACACGGGGAAATATAATTCCTTTTAGAGGAGTGAAAACGTGAGGCCTAGTTTTTCTGGTCTAACAAACACCAGATTGATTAAATTGGCCTTTTTTCAGCAAAATTACAACACTGGACAATAATGCCTTTTGGCGGTATTAATTACAAGAACACTGCTGCTAATTGGACACCAGATTTTTATAATGCTAGTTTTGGTACATAGATCCCCACACGGGAAATATAATTCCTTTTAGAGGAGTGAAAACGTGAGGCCGAGTTTTTCTGGTCTAACAAACACCAGATTGATTAAATTGGCCTTTTTTCAGCAAAATTACAACACTGGACAATAATGCCTTTTGGCGGTATTAATTACAAGAACACTGCTGCTAATTGGACACCAGATTTTTTATAATGCTAGTTTTGGTACATAGATCCCCACACGGGAAATATAATTCCTTTTAGAGGAGTGAAAACGTGAGGCCGAGTTTTTCTGGTCTAACAAACACCAGATTGATTAAATTGGCCTTTTTTCAGCAAAATTACAACACTGGACAATAATGCCTTTTGGCGGTATTAATTACAAGAACACTGCTGCTAATTGGACACCAGATTTTTATAATGCTAGTTTTGGTACATAGATCCCCACACGGGAAATATAATTCCTTTTAGAGGAGTGAAAACGTGAGGCCGAGTTTTTCTGGTCTAACAAACACCAGATTGATTAAATTGGCCTTTTTTCAGCAAAATTACAACACTGGACAATAATGCCTTTTGGCGGTATTAATTACAAGAACACTGCTGCTAATTGGACACCAGATTTTTTATAATGCTAGTTTTGGTACATAGATCCCCACACGGGAAATATAATTCCTTTTAGAGGAGTGAAAACGTGAGGCCGAGTTTTCTGGTCTAACAAACACCAGATTGATTAAATTGGCCTTTTTTCAGCAAAATTACAACACTGGACAATAATGCCTTTTGGCGGTATTAATTACAAGAACACTGCTGCTAATTGGACACCAGATTTTTATAATGCTAGTTTTGGTACATAGATCCCCACACGGGGAAATATAATTCCTTTTAGAGGAGTGAAAACGTGAGGCCGAGTTTTTCTGGTCTAACAAACACCAGATTGATTAAATTGGCCTTTTTTCAGCAAAATTACAACACTGGACAATAATGCCTTTTGGCGGTATTAATTACAAGAACACTGCTGCTAATTGGACACCAGATTTTTTATAATGCTAGTTTTGGTACATAGATCCCCACACGGGAAATATAATTGCTTTTAGAGGAGTGAAAACGTGAGGCCTAGTTTTTCTGGTCTAACAAACACCAGATTGATTAAATTGGCCTTTTTTCAGCAAAATTACAACACTGGACAATAATGCCTTTTGGCGGTATTAATTACAAGAACACTGCTGCTAATTGGACACCAGATTTTTTATAATGCTAGTTTTGGTACATAGATCCCCACACGGGAAATATAATTGCTTTTAGAGGAGTGAAAACGTGAGGCCTAGTTTTTCTGGTCTAACAAACACCAGATTGATTAAATTGGCCTTTTTTCAGCAAAATTACAACACTGGACAATAATGCCTTTTGGCGGTATTAATTACAAGAACACTGCTGCTAATTGGACACCAGATTTTTTATAATGCTAGTTTTGGTACATAGATCCCCACACGGGAAATATAATTCCTTTTAGAGGAGTGAAAACGTGAGGCCGAGTTTTTCTGGTCTAACAAACACCAGATTGATTAAATTGGCCTTTTTTTCAGCAAAATTACAACACTGGACAATAATGCCTTTTGGCGGTATTAATTACAAGAACACTGCTGCTAATTGGACACCAGATTTTTTATAATGCTAGTTTTGGTACATAGATCCCCACACGGGAAATATAATTCCTTTTAGAGGAGTGAAAACGTGAGGCCGAGTTTTTCTGGTCTAACAAACACCAGATTGATTAAATTGGCCTTTTTTCACCAAAATTACAACACTGGACAATAATGCCTTTTGGCGGTATTAATTACAAGAACACTGCTGCTAATTGGACACCAGATTTTTATAATGCTAGTTTTGGTACATAGATCCCCACACGGGAAATATAATTCCTTTTTAGAGGAGTGAAAACGTGAGGCCGAGTTTTTCTGGTCTAACAAACACCAGATTGATTAAATTGGCCTTTTTTTCACCAAAATTACAACACTGGACAATAATGCCTTTTGGCGGTATTAATTACAAGAACACTGCTGCTAATTGGACACCAGATTTTTTATAATGCTAGTTTTGGTACATAGATCCCCACACGGGGAAATATAATTCCTTTTAGAGGAGTGAAAACGTGAGGCCTAGTTTTCTGGTCTAACAAACACCAGATTGATTAAATTGGCCTTTTTTCAGCAAAATTACAACACTGGACAATAATGCCTTTTGGCGGTATTAATTACAAGAACACTGCTGCTAATTGGACACCAGATTTTTATAATGCTAGTTTTGGTACATAGATCCCCACACGGGAAATATAATTGCTTTTAGAGGAGTGAAAATGTGAGGCCTAGTTTTTCTGGTCTAACAAACACCAGATTGATTAAATTGGCCTTTTTTTCACCAAAATTACAACACTGGACAATAATGCCTTTTGGCGGTATTAATTACAAGAACACTGCTGCTAATTGGACACCAGATTTTTTATAATGCTAGTTTTGGTACATAGATCCCCACACGGGAAATATAATTGCTTTTTAGAGGAGTGAAAACGTGAGGCCTAGTTTTTCTGGTCTAACAAACACCAGATTGATTAAATTGGCCTTTTTTTCACCAAAATTACAACACTGGACAATAATGCCTTTTGGCGGTATTAATTACAAGAACACTGCTGCTAATTGGACACCAGATTTTTTATAATGCTAGTTTTGGTACATAGATCCCCACACGGGAAATATAATTCCTTTTAGAGGAGTGAAAACGTGAGGCCGAGTTTTTCTGGTCTAACAAACACCAGATTGATTAAATTGGCCTTTTTTTCAGCAAAATTACAACACTGGACAATAATGCCTTTTGGCGGTATTAATTACAAGAACACTGCTGCTAATTGGACACCAGATTTTTATAATGCTAGTTTTGGTACATAGATCCCCACACGGGGAAATATAATTCCTTTTAGAGGAGTGAAAACGTGAGGCCGAGTTTTTCTGGTCTAACAAACACCAGATTGATTAAATTGGCCTTTTTTCAGCAAAATTACAACACTGGACAATAATGCCTTTTGGCGGTATTAATTACAAGAACACTGCTGCTAATTGGACACCAGATTTTTATAATGCTAGTTTTGGTACATAGATCCCCACACGGGAAATATAATTCCTTTTAGAGGAGTGAAAACGTGAGGCCGAGTTTTTCTGGTCTAACAAACACCAGATTGATTAAATTGGCCTTTTTTTCACCAAAATTACAACACTGGACAATAATGCCTTTTGGCGGTATTAATTACAAGAACACTGCTGCTAATTGGACACCAGATTTTTATAATGCTAGTTTTGGTACATAGATCCCCACACGGGGAAATATAATTCCTTTTAGAGGAGTGAAAACGTGAGGCCGAGTTTTTCTGGTCTAACAAACACCAGATTGATTAAATTGGCCTTTTTTTCAGCAAAATTACAACACTGGACAATAATGCCTTTTGGCGGTATTAATTACAAGAACACTGCTGCTAATTGGACACCAGATTTTTTATAATGCTAGTTTTGGTACATAGATCCCCACACGGGAAATATAATTCCTTTTAGAGGAGTGAAAGCGTGAGGCCTAGTTTTTCTGGTCTAACAAACACCAGATTGATTAAATTGGCCTTTTTTCAGCAAAATTACAACACTGGACAATAATGCCTTTTGGCGGTATTAATTACAAGAACACTGCTGCTAATTGGACACCAGATTTTTATAATGCTAGTTTTGGTACATAGATCCCCACACGGGAAATATAATTCCTTTTAGAGGAGTGAAAACGTGAGGCCGAGTTTTTCTGGTCTAACAAACACCAGATTGATTAAATTGGCCTTTTTTCAGCAAAATTACAACACTGGACAATAATGCCTTTTGGCGGTATTAATTACAAGAACACTGCTGCTAATTGGACACCAGATTTTTATAATGCTAGTTTTGGTACATAGATCCCCACACGGGAAATATAATTGCTTTTTAGAGGAGTGAAAACGTGAGGCCTAGTTTTTCTGGTCTAACAAACACCAGATTGATTAAATTGGCCTTTTTTCACCAAAATTACAACACTGGACAATAATGCCTTTTGGCGGTATTAATTACAAGAACACTGCTGCTAATTGGACACCAGATTTTTATAATGCTAGTTTTGGTACATAGATCCCCACACGGGGAAATATAATTCCTTTTAGAGGAGTGAAAACGTGAGGCCGAGTTTTTCTGGTCTAACAAACACCAGATTGATTAAATTGGCCTTTTTTCAGCAAAATTACAACACTGGACAATAATGCCTTTTAGCGGTATTAATTACAAGAACACTGCTGCTAATTGGACACCAGATTTTTATAATGCTAGTTTTGGTACATAGATCCCCACACGGGGAAATATAATTCCTTTTTAGAGGAGTGAAAACGTGAGGCCTAGTTTTTCTGGTCTAACAAACACCAGATTGATTAAATTGGCCTTTTTTCAGCAAAATTACAACACTGGACAATAATGCCTTTTGGCGGTATTAATTACAAGAACACTGCTGCTAATTGGACACCAGATTTTTATAATGCTAGTTTTGGTACATAGATCCCCACACGGGAAATATAATTCCTTTTAGAGGAGTGAAAACGTGAGGCCTAGTTTTTCTGGTCTAACAAACACCAGATTGATTAAATTGGCCTTTTTTTCAGCAAAATTACAACACTGGACAATAATGCCTTTTGGCGGTATTAATTACAAGAACACTGCTGCTAATTGGACACCAGATTTTTATAATGCTAGTTTTGGTACATAGATCCCCACACGGGGAAATATAATTGCTTTTTAGAGGAGTGAAAACGTGAGGCCTAGTTTTTCTGGTCTAACAAACACCAGATTGATTAAATTTCCCTTTTTTTCAGCAAAATTACAACACTGGACAATAATGCCTTTTGGCGGTATTAATTACAAGAACACTGCTGCTAATTGGACACCAGATTTTTATAATGCTAGTTTTGGTACATAGATCCCCACACGGGTAAATATAATTCCTTTTAGAGGAGTGAAAACGTGAGGCCTAGTTTTTCTGGTCTAACAAACACCAGATTGATTAAATTGGCCTTTTTTTCACCAAAATTACAACACTGGACGATATAATGCCTTTTGGCGGTATTAATTACAAGAGGACTGCTGGTATTTCAGAACACCGGAATTGTTAAAATGCTAGTTTTGCTAGATAAATTTCCCACACTGGGTGAAATATTGCCTAAGCCTTTTTACAGTATTAATTACAACAGGAGTGCTTCTTCTGGTCTAACACCAGAATAATTTTATTATTACGGTGAAAGCTTTTTCTAATTTATATTTCTGGCACATAAAAAAAAAAATATTTCTGGCTGAGAGTATTGGACAAAGTAGTGGCACTGGCTAGCCTAGCTGGAACAGCACATTCATGGGATTTGCTATCCAAGTGGGTTACTTTCAGTTTCACCACTGATATATTAAATATCTTTGCAGTTAGTATGGGTGACACAAGCATAGCCAAACCCCTGATGTATTATATCTATGAAAAAATCGACTATTACATTAGATTAATGGACGTTGTGGCAGCTTTTGCTGTAGCACCACAAGTCCCAAAATGGCCGCCGCCTATCATCAGATTTTTTATAATGCTAGTTTTGGTACATAGATCCCCACACGGGGAAATATAATTCCTTTTTAGAGGAGTGAAAACGTGAGGCCGATTTTTTCTGGTCTAACAAACACCAGATTGATTAAATTGGCCTTTTTTTCAGCAAAATTACAACACTGGACAATAATGCCTTTTGGCGGTATTAATTACAAGAACACTGCTGCTAATTGGACACCAGATTTTTTATATTGCTAGTTTTGGTACATAGATCCCCACACGGGGAAATATAGTTGCTTTTTAGAGGAGTGAAAACGTGAGGCCTAGTTTTTCTGGTCTAACAAACACGAGATTGATTAAATTGGCCTTTTTTTCACCAAAATTACAACACTGGACAATAATGCCTTTTGGCGGTATTAATTACAAGAACACTGCTGCTAATTGGACACCAGATTTTTTATAATGCTAGTTTTGGTACATAGATCCCCACACGGGGAAATATAATTCCTTTTTAGAGGAGTGAAAACGTGAGGCCGATTTTTTCTGGTCTAACAAACACCAGATTGATTAAATTGGCCTTTTTTTCAGCAAAATTACAACACTGGACAATAATGCCTTTTGGCGGTATTAATTACAAGAACACTGCTGCTAATTGGACACCAGATTTTTATATTGCTAGTTTTGGTACATAGATCCCCACACGGGGAAATATAGTTGCTTTTAGAGGAGTGAAAACGTGAGGCCTAGTTTTTCTGGTCTAACAAACACCAGATTGATTAAATTGGCCTTTTTTTCACCAAAATTACAACACTGGACAATAATGCCTTTTGGCGGTATTAATTACAAGAACACTGCTGCTAATTGGACACCAGATTTTTATAATGCTAGTTTTGGTACATAGATCCCCACACGGGAAATATAATTCCTTTTTAGAGGAGTGAAAACGTGAGGCCGAGTTTTTCTGGTCTAACAAACACCAGATTGATTAAATTGGCCTTTTTTAGCAAAATTACAACACTGGACAATAATGCCTTTTGGCGGTATTAATTACAAGAACACTGCTGCTAATTGGACACCAGATTTTTATAATGCTAGTTTTGGTACATAGATTCCACACGGGGAGATATAATTCCTTTTTACAGGAGTAAAAACGTGAGGCCTAGTTTTTCTGGTCTAACAAACACCAGATTGATTAAATTGGCCTTTTTTTTCAGCAAAATTACAACACTGGACAATAATGCCTTTTGGCGGTATTAATTACAAGAACACTGCTGCTAATTGGACACCAGATTTTTTATAATGCTAGTTTTGGTACATAGATCCCCACACGGGTAAATATAATTCCTTTTTAGAGGAGTGAAAACGTGAGGCCTAGTTTTTCTGGTCTAACAAACACCAGATTGATTAAATTGGCCTTTTTTTCACCAAAATTACAACACTGGACGATATAATGCCTTTTGGCGGTATTAATTACAAGAGGACTGCTGGTATTTAAGAACACCTGAATTGTTAAAATGCTAGTTTTGCTAGATAAATTTCGGTGAGAATTATTGCCTAAGCCTTTTTACAGTATTAATTACAACAGGAGTGCTTCTTCTGGTCTAACACCAGAATAATTTTATTATTACGGTGAAAGCTTTTTCTAATTTATATTTCTGGCACATAAAAAAATATATATTTCTGGCTGACAGTATTGGACAAAGTAGTGGCACTGGCTAGCCTAGCTGGAACAGCACATTCATGGGATTTGCTATCCAAGTGGGTTAGTTTCAGTTTCACCACTGATATATTAAATATCTTTGCAGTTAGTATTCGTGACACAAGCACAGCCAAACCCCTGATGTATTATATCTATGAAAAAATCGACTATTACATGAGATTAATGGACGTTGTGGCAGCTTTTGCTGTAGCACCACAAGTCCCAAAATGGCCGCCGCCTATCAGCCAAGTAACATGTGCCAGAAAACAGTCTGCCCAGCCAGAAAAAAAATTGACTTTGACTGAGCAGCTGAATCACTGTTGTTCTGATTCACAGGTGTAGATTTTTAACTTCTTTGGAGCTTTGGTTTACACTCTGTGGCAGCAAGTTCTGGCGCACCACAAGTCCCAAAATGGCCACCGCCAGTCAGCCCAGTTACATGTGCCAGTAAAAATCGCTCTGGCCAGTCTCAACAAAATAGTGACTTTCAGTGAACAGCTCAGCTGAGTTGTTCTGATGCACAGGTGTAGAAAGGTAGATCACTTCTTTATCCCTGCCTATCTCGCCCTCACAGAAGCTGCATCCTCTCCCTACACTAGTCAGAGCAGTGTGACGTGCGGCGCTACGTGACTCCAGCTTAAATAGAGGCTGGGTCACATGCTGCACTTGGCCAATCACAGCCATGCCATTAGTAGGCATGGCTGTGATGGGCTCTTAGGGCAAGAAGTAAAACGCTCGCTGATTGGCTGCTGTGCAGACCTTCAGAAAGCGGGAAGTAATCGACGAACACCGGACCCGAACCCGAACTTTTTTGAAAATGTCCGGGTTCGGGTCCGTGTCACGGACACCCCAAAATTCGGTACGGACCCGAACGATTCTCGAACTGTTCGCTCAACACTAGTTATCAGTAGAGATGAGCGAACATTTAAAAAAAGTCCGTTGTTCGGGGTTCGGGTGGTGGTTAATTGCGCATCCCATTATGGATTCCACTATAGCGCATATGGAATCCATAAGGGGCGGCTGCCACCTACCCGAACTGTTGCACAGCTGAAGGACCTGGGGTGACATCACTGTCATGTGATCAGCACGGGATTTGATCCTGTGCTGAGCCACGCCCCCTGCACTGATCACATGATAGTGACGTCACGCCAGGTCCTTCGGCTGTGCAACAGTTCGGGTAGGTGGCAGCCGCCCCTTATGGATTCCATATGCGCTATAGTGGAATCCATAACGGGATGCGCAATTAACCACCACCCGAACCCCGAACAACGGACTTTTTTTAAATGTTCGCTCATCCCTAATTATCAGTAAAACATGTTCCGCATAAAACATGTGTTGATTACAATACATATATAAATATGTGGGTACAAAAATAAACTCTATACAATATATAAATAGGTAATATATAGTATATAAGATTAGTATATAAAATTGATCCCTAGAACAATATATATAAAAAGAATAAAAATAATAAAAGGGTAAATACATATTCTGCAAGAGATGAGAATTTCGTAAACGAAATGACGTGAATGAAGCTGTAAATATGTATATAGAGGTATATACACAACCTGGGGATAATAGTGGGACTATATCAAATTATCACAGATGAAAAATTGTCAGAGGTTTGTGGAGTGTTAAAGCTTCAACAAGATCGACAATTGCAGCCTCAAAAGGTCAATCATCCTATAGGTCAATAATTCATGTGTTCCGTGACCTCATGTAAACCATGGGGCATTAAGGTGTTCATCTCAAAAATCAAGAACATCTCCTTTTTACATAATTGCTGAAAGGAGGTATGTACAATTTCCAGGGGAATAACAGTGAGTCCTTTTGGGTTTCCTTGGTGTGTGGCTGCAAAATGTCGTGACACGCTATGTGTGGCGACCTGTCTGGTAATATTAGATCTGTGTTGGTTCATTCTTTCGCAAAGTGTTTGTGTTGTGCGACCAACATAGAAAAAATTGCAGGGACAACGTAAAAGGTAAATGATATTTGTACTGTTACAGGTCATATAATGTTTATAGAGGATTTTTCTTTTTGGGTGTGGTATATCAATCTCGCCCTTCCCTGTCGTGGTCATCTTGCAGCATTTACCCTTCTTGGTCCCACATCTGTACGAACCGGAAGCTTTCTTCTGTGATAGCTTGGTAGTCAATTTGGTTGTCTCCAAATTGGGAAAATCTCCAAACGTCGGGGCAGGGCTATGGTTATGGCCCTGGGACACCCTGCCAGCAGAGTCATAAAGTAGCATAAGAGACTGCTGCATTTAACTGCCAATAGTCAACAATTATGTTCACTAACAGTAAGGCAGTACCCCTGTCATAAACAGAATACATTTCTTTAGGTCACACAACAGTGTAACGGAGCAATTCAATACAATTACTTGACTATCACCAAAAATTTGATTTTTCAAACCAACAATGTAAAAACAGAAGTTAACGGTTTTATTTGACTGTCAGAAATGCAGCATACACCGCAAATGTGCTATCTACCACAAAACCAGGGTGTTTGCAACCAACTATGTAAATGCGGAGTTAAAAAGGTTACTTAAAATGACTGAAATACAGGGTAGGCCTCAGATCTGCTATTTATCACAAAACCAGTGTTTATTGCAACAAACTACAAAAATGTAGTATCTCACTGCTAAATTTTAAAATACGTTTTTGTGCGTTGTGTGCCAAACTGCTCTGTGTAATAACAATACGGGTTTATTTTCCACAAAATACACTAATGCAGTATTTCACTGCTGACATTTAAACATAGGTATTTGTGCGGTTTATTAACAACTGCTCTGTGAACCAAGAATACAACTTTTTTTCCCAAAAAAACACTAATGCACTATTTCAGTGCAGAAATTTAAAATAGGTATTTGTACGCTGTATGCACAACTGCTTTGTGGACCAGAAATACGGCTTTTTTTCAACAAAACAGAAAAATGCACTATTTCAGTGCTGAAATTTAAAATATGTATTTGGGCGGTGTATTTAAAACTGCTTTGTGGAACAGGAATACGGCTTTTTTCCCAAAAATACGCTGATGCACTATTTTAGTGCTGATATTTTAAATTGGTATTTGTACGCTGTATGCACAACTGCTTTGTGGCCCAAGAACACAGCTTTTTTTCCCGCTAAAACACACTAATACACTATTTCAGTGCTGAGATTTAAAATAGGTATTTGTACGCTGTATGCACAACTGCTTTGTGGACCAGGAATACAGCTTTTTATCCCCAAAAATACACTGATACACTATTTCACTGCAGAAATGTTAAACAGCTATTTGGGCGGTGTATTTTAAAATGCGTTCTGGACCAGAAATACTGCTTTTTTTCCTTAAAACACAGTAATGCACTATTTCAGTGCTATAATTTTAAATTGGTATTTGTACGCTGTATTGCTTTGTGGACCAGGAATACCGCTTTTTTTTCCTAAAAATACACTAATGCACTATTTCACTGCAGAAATGTAAAATAGGTATTTCAGCGGTGTATTTTAAACTGCTTTGTGGACCAGGAATACCGCTTTTGTTCCCCAAAAATACACTGATGCACTATTTCACTGCAGAAATGTAAAATATGTATTTGTACACTGTATACACAACTGCTTTGTGGCCCAAGAACACTGCTTATTTCCCCAAAATTCACAAATGCACTATTTTACGGCTGGAAATTAAACATAGTTATTTGTACGCTGTATGCACAACTGCTTTGTGAGCCAAGAACACGGCTTTTTTTTCCGCTAAAACCCACTAATGCACTATTTCAGTGCTGAGATTTAAAATAGGCATTTGTGCGCTGTATGCACAACTGCTTTGTGGACCTGGAATACCGCTTTTTTCCCCAAAAATACACTGATGCACTATTTCACTGCAGAAATGTAAAACAGGTATTTGGGCAGTGTATTTTAAACTGTTTTGCGGATCAGGAATACCGCTTTTGTTTCCCAAACATACACTGATGCACTATTTCTCTGCAGAAATGTAAAATAGGTATTTGGGCGGTTTATTTTAAACTGCTTTGTGGACCAGGAATACTGCTTTTTTCCCCAATAATACACTGATGCACTATTTCACTGCAGAAATGTAAAATAGGTATTTCAGCGGTGTATTTTAAACTGCTTAGTGGACCAGGAATATCGCTTTTGTTCCCCAAAAATACACTGATGCACTAATTCACTGCAGAAATGTAAAATAGGTATTTGGGCGGTGTATTTAAAACTGCTTTGTGGACCAGGAATACCGCTTTTTTTTTTTTTCAAAAAAAGACACTGATGCACTATTTCACTGCTGAAATTGAAAATACTTTTTGGTGCGTTGTATGCACAAGTGCTCTAGCACAATACAGATTTTTGCCCCAGACTACAGAAATGGACTATGTCACCCCTAAAGTATACAAAAGGTAAAGTAGGTCACTTGACCTGCCAGAAAAAAATGTTTTTTTCCTTCACTGAGCTACCAAAAAGGATTAGACTGATGTCCCTTGCAGGCTGGCACACATGCAGTTCCAAGGACACTGAAGTGACTAAAATAGCCACCGACCCCCAGCTCAGTAACAGATGGATTAAAAAAAAAAAAAACACTGGGTACAAAAATGTAGGATTGCAGTAGTACCCTCCCTCAATAGTTGCTGTAGCTTGAAGATTTCACACCACCAGGTTAAACAGATTTCACCACCAGGTTAAACAGATTTCTTTCCTAATCTCTCCCTGGGAGCACCGGCAGCAACCTTTCCATATACTAACAGCAGCAGAATGATGTGCGGCACTACGTGACTCCAGCTTATAAAGAGGCTCGGTCACATGCTGCACTCAGCCAATCACAGCCATTCCATTAGTAGGCATAGCTGTGATGGCTTCTTAAGGCTAAGATATAAAACGCTTGCTGATTTTCTGCTCTGCAGCCTTTCAAAAAGCGGGAAGAATCTCCGAACAACGGACCCGAACTTTTATGAAAATACAGTTCTGGTTGACTCAACTCTAGTGTTGTGTGAAAGTTAAAAAAAATAGGGCTTTATTGCCATTCAGCGGTGCAGTGATATATTTTAGAGCCCAGTGTGCGTGTATTAGTGGCAAAAGAAAAATATATTCGCCGTTCAGCGTTGCACTTATATGTTGAAAAGCATTTTGTGTAGTGTAAAAGTGTATAAAAATTAAGACCTAATTGTCATTCAGTGGTGCAGTGATATATTCTAAAGACCTTTTTGCCGTGTATTAGTGGCGAATAAAAAATACATTTGCCGTTTAGTGTTGGATTTATATGTTGAAAAGCCTTTTGTGTAGTGGAAAAGTGGAAAACAATTTGGGCCTAATTGCTGTTCAGTGGTGCAGGGATATATTCTAAAGCTCTGTTTGCCGTGTATTAGTGACAAAAGAAAAAATATATTCGCTGTTCAGCGTTGCACTTATATGTTGAAAAGCCTTGTGTAGTGTGAAAGTGGAAAAAATGAGGGCCTATTTGCCATTCAACGCTGCAGTTATATGTGGTAAAGCCTTTTTTCCGTGTATTAGTGGCAAAAGAAAAAGATATTCACCGTTCAGCGGACGGTGCAGTTATATGTGGTAAAGCCCTTTTTGCGGTTTGGACTTTATTATGTCGTGGTGAAATTTTTTATGTGAAACAGGATTTCTTTGTGAAAATTGATGGGTGATTGTAGACTTTCTTCTGTATAAACCGAATTCTATTATGCTTTCATTGGTGAAATTTTTCATTTCAAACATGTGATTTTGCTGTATGTACCGAATTACATAGTGGTGAAATTTTTTATGTGAAACAGGCTTTTTTGGGGGAAAATTGATGGGTGATTGTAGACTCTTATCACTTTCTCACTGTTCTGTACCTGGTTTGCCTGGGCGAACTGAGTCACACAGAGGAGAAACTTCTCCATGTCCTTCATCAAGAAATCGAATCCTGGTTTTCAAGACAACTCAAAATCGGAACCATGCTGACCCACAATGGGAAGAACATGGTTTTGGTGCAGCTTCAAGGAGGACTGAGCCATGTGCCCTGCATGGCACACTTGTTCAATCTGATTGTCAAGTGGTTTCTGAAGTCTTTCACCCATCTGCGAGACATCTTTAAAATGGCAAGGAAACTTTGCATGCACTTTAGACACTCGTACACTGAAAAGCACACCCTCCGCGAGCTGCAGGGGCAGAACGGCATCCCACAACATAGGTTGATATGCATAAACCAAAATTAGACGCACTGGATTGTTGGTTCACCACCAGGGTGCTCTCAGTAAGGTAGTTCTACCCTTCTACCTAGATAGATAATTATAGAGATATATACAAAAACTGGGCATACCTGAAGGATATAGGGTCTATAATTTATCATACAAAAATTAATACAGCAAATTACACTAATGTACTGCAAATATACCAAGAATGGGTTCAAATACAATAACATAAAATGACACAATATAAATCAAATTTCATCAACAATTCCCAAATAGCAATATAAGTTCAATAGCTATTCAATAGCAATAGCTAAGATCTCCTCAGAACACCCATAGGGCGGGGCGTGACACATAGGTACCCCAAGAAAAACTCTCCAATCCACCCAAAATGTGGAGAGACTGACCTTTGTCAAGATGAATCAGGCGTGGATCAGCCAGGATTTCCACCCACCAATGCCTGATGCGTCAGATTAGATCATCCATGGTGCCATACCAACACATTGACAAAAGAGACCTGTTTCTTCTGGCTACCTGCCTCAGCTACTATTCTGATGCTGCCACCCGCCTGATGCCACACATCTGAATCCAGGTGCTCCTTCTTTAACCCACCATCTTCAACTGGTACTGGTATTGCCACCCACATCCATACTATGTCAATTTTCCTACTCTGTGATGTCCTCATGCTGCTGCCACCTCCACACTATGTCTCCTTGTCACTCTGTGGCTTCCTCATGCTGCTGCCACTTCCACACTATGTCACCTTACCACTCTGTTGCATCTTGATGCTGCCGCCTTGTGGCCTCCTGATGTTGCTGCCACCTCCACACTGTAATTGTGCTTCTCTGTGGCCTCCTCATACTGTTTTTACCTCACCACTATGTCATAGGGCCACTCTGTGGACTTCTCATGCTGTTCCCAGCCTCCCAACTCCATGACTGGAACACTATTTTGTCTTTCGGCCTGGCTGACATCATCATTTATTTGACCTTTCTTCCGATCTGTCAGAAGGAAGGGAAAATGAGATGCACAATGGATCCTGTCTGTGTAGCAGCTGTAAGGCCTGTATGGTCCGATTAGAATTGGCTTGTGAAAAGCAGGCATGGGTATAAAACACAGAAGACATGCATATATTCCATTCACGTGTCATATCTGTTTTGGATCCACTCCTGTTTTTTTGGCATTAGCAATACTGATGGTTTACTGACTAAATGCTGACCAAGTGAAGGTGAATGCTCAACAGACAGGATCCGTTTTCTTGGGGTTATTGTTCTGACGGATTAGTGGAAGGGCAAAATAATCAGTGACGTCAACACAAACTTACTGCTGAAACCCTCTGCACTTTGTTGGGGGGGGGGGCTCTACTTGTTTAAGCATTTATTAGAACAGGTTCTATAGATATCTATGTGGAATCAGCTGACGACGGTGAAAAAGGAGTGCGTTTCTTCTTGGCGCTAACATTTACCTGTAATGCTGAGTTCATACTTGAGTTATTTGGTCAGTTTTGGCTCCGTGACTGCCCAAATAAGTGAAGTGTGCAGTGATTCTAAGAGCGACGCCTGTCATCTACATGTCATACGGACTCACAGTATTATTTCACTACCAGAGCCAACTCCCTATGCATGTTCATGCAAGGCATAGTGTTGTACTCTACTATAAAGGCTCTCTGAAGCCAGGAAATAGCCATTTTTTAATGAGATTTGCCACAAATAAATTCAGACCGAACCAAATTTTTCCTAACAAATACGGGGAACAGGTGAATGGGATTTTTGAAAAATTCGCTCATCTCTAGTCACTTGCACTAATGGCATCAGCATCTTTGAGCTGGCTCCCTGCATGCTTCTTAGTCCACTTTGGAGCATTAGTATGATTTTGAGTTTGCAGTTTGCGTTCCGTATGGAACCATTAATTTCAATGGTTTCACGAAAAAACAGAATGTACTGCGTAAGCATTCCATTTCCGTATATCCATTTCGCTAAAAGTTAGAACTATTAGTCCTATTATTGCCCGCAAATAACGTTCCATCGCTCCATTCAAGTCAATAGGCCCACAAAATCAGTTTTTTTGCGGATCCATGCCCACTTTGCCAATGTCTTTACTGTTTACACAGTAATGTTTACAGTGTTGATTACAAAATGTTATGTTTCCGTTTGCGAACAGCAAGAAAACGGATCACATACAGAAACTATATGGACTACGCAGGACTACGGAATGGAAACAGAATTGGAAATGGAAACACAACGGAAACAAAAAAACAAAACAACGGATCCGTGAAAAACGCAGCAAAATACATACGGTCTTGTGCAAGAGGCCTTAATCAGTGACAGCTCCCTGTTTTTGAGATTATATGTACAAGATAGGCATGAGTTGACTACCCAGAGAGAGGTACTGTAATCTTAAATGATATCCTGCAAGTACATTTACATGTTTTAACTGCTAAAATATAGCAAACTCCATTTATTTAAAAACCCACCAAAACAGTAAAAATTTCAAAACTGAAAAGCTTTTTCATTAAAATGAAAAAGAACAATGTTTCTTATCCAATGTAGTTAATTAGAAAAACATGGTTTGTTCAGTGAAGTATATGAATGGACAATTATAAATGCATTAGGTAATGACAGTGAAGGACACTAGAAGGCTAAATAATGCATTTTAGAAGTCTCAAACATGTTATATGAAAAAGCATACATTTTTAAAGGAAAGTCTTATAATAAAATCCCTTCCCGTTGGATGCTACCTATATGTGGGGATGCCATACTAGAAAGCAACACAGTTATAAAACATGTAGACACTAGTGATGAGCGAACATGCTCGGCTGAATATCTGTTCGGCTCGAGCATCGCTATGCTCGGCACATGGCGGTATTTTACCGAGTACTGCATGTGCTAGAGTGCAATGCTCGAGTCTCCGCCCCGCACGTTTCATGGGTTTTAAGCAGCCTATGAAGGTGCAGGTAAGAACTACCCTAACTGTAATGCCAGTAGCCATGTTGGCTGCTGGCATTACAGTGATTGGCTGGCCGGAACGCGTCATCGGGTGCTATATAGCACCCAATGACACATGTTCGGCTCAGATGTAGACAGGGAGAGCAGAGCGTAGGAAGGGAAAGACAGTGTAGGGAGCGATTTTCAAAGTTTATATTCAGAGAAAGCTTTTTCAAGACCCAAAAGTCCTTTTTAAGTGTTTTAGAGCAGCAATCTATTTACCTGCTGCAGTCTCAGGTACAGTTCTTCGGAAGGGACAGATAGTAAAAACAGCAAATGCCTCTCCCTGCACTACCAAAAGCTTGTCAAAGACCACAAAGTCGTTTTTAGGACTACTGTTTGTGTTTGACAGCAGCAAGATATTTTTATTTTATACCTATTAGTGACATATCCTGTACATCATCCGCAGACTGTGTCTTTAATAATCTGGGCCACATCTAGTGTCCATAATCTGTGGTGTTCTGTAATCAATAGTGTAGAACATCTGCAAACAGTGTCTACATTACAAATTCCAATAATCTGGGCCACATCTAGTGTCCATAATCTGTGGTGTTCTGTAACCAATAGTGTAGAGCATCTGCAAACAGCCTCTGTATTACAAATTCCAATAATCTGGGCCTAATATAGTATACGTATTCTGAGGGTTTCTGTGACATATACAGTCCTGCATCCGAAAATTGTGTCTTTAGCGGACAGTAAAACAATCTGCGCCACATCTAATGACAAAACTATTAATATAATGAAGGTGATCACAAAGGGACCGGGAGGTGCGCATGATGCTGATGGTGCATGCAGAGGCCATGGTCTTGGGCGCAATGAAACTGTGCCTGCTGCCAGTGCACCAGAAAAAAAAAAAAAACATCCACCATACCCAGCTTCATGTTCAACTTAGCTGGGCGGTGCAGGACAACACTGTCCAAGTCGGACCAGTGTTAACAGTTGGTCGGTTGGATTGCTGAAGATAATGCTCCCAGTCGTTTAAACACCACCCTATCATCCATTCTCTGTAGCCAAGAGTCTGGTCAACTGAATCCTCACTCTGATCATTCTTCCTCCCACCATGAAGAGGCATGCCAAACCAGTCATCCCAATCCAGTGATTCTGAGGAGCTCTTTTCAGCGCCACTATTAGTTTTGGCCCTCGCATCCAGCATGCTTGAAGAAGTACCTGAGATATTGTGCCCTGATTCCCAACCTCTTGAGCCTTCACAGTCTCAAGAAGATGACGGTGGTGAACGGCAATCATTCGTTCACAAGGCGGATTATAATGAGACACAGTTGTCAATCACTGAGGTTGTGGTTATCAAATCAGGAGGATGAGCAGAGTGAGAAAGTGGAAGAGGAGGAGGTGGACGATGAGGTCACTGACCCAACATGGGAAGGTGAAAAGCCGAGCGAGTACAGCAGTACAGAGGGGGAGGTATCCGAAGCACCGCAACAGTCTGGAAGAGGTAGTGGAGTTGCAAAAGGGAGACGTCGGCCCACACCAAACAGGCCCGCAACGGTTACACCGAGCACCCCCATGCGTAAATCTACCTTGCCAAGGGGCAGGTGTTCCGCAATAATGTTGCTTTTTTGAGGAAACTGCAGATGACAAAAGAGTGGTAGTTTGCAACCTGTGCTGTACCAAAATGAGCCGGGGCGTGAACACTAGCAACCTCACCACCACCAACATGATCCGCCACATGACATCCAAGCACCCTAATAAGTGGGCCGAACGCCTGGTCTGCGGGTCACACCACTGCCTCCTCTTCCCCTGTGTTACGCACTTCTGGCCAATCCCCTATTGAAGGCGCAGATGCTTCTCGCCCCGTACCTGGACCTTCACATGAACCGTCAGCACAACATCCACTTCCTTGTCCCAGCGCGGCGTCCGAATGTCAATAACACAGGCATTTGAACGCAAGAGCAAATACCCACCCACCCACAGGCCATAGCACTAAATGAGCAACTTTCAAAATTACTGGCTCTTAAAATGTTGCTATTTTGGCTTGTGGACACTGAGGCCTTCCGCAGCCTGATGTCGGCAGCCGTCCCTCGATACGAAGTCCCAAGCTGCCACCATTTTTCACGGTGTGCCGCGCCCGCCTAACACCAGCATGTGCCCCAGAAAATCCGTCCCCTGACCAACGCACTTACTGCAAATAATGGCGATTAAAGGGAGAGAAAGGCGCTCATAGGGTGATGGTCAAAATATAAAAATTAAAGGTATTGCTCACCTATTTCGGTTGTACCAAATTGGGCACAACCACAATGAAGGCGTGAGGAGAAGACAAAGATGGAAGGGCGTCGGTGCAGCCGGGGCTTGTCCTGGGGCTTGTGGCAGTGGCCAGTCCGCCAGTCGGCTCAATATAGAAGGAGGAAAATGTCAGATCTATCCAATCGGACGCAGGACAGCCAAGGGCGCACTCAGACAATTGTAAGAATAGTTGGCTTTATCATGTTGACGACACGTTTAGGGGTGAATAGCCCCTTTATCCCCCTCAGAGCTGAAGTCTGCATCCTCCCATGTGCCTGCAAACTCTGGCGGTCGTGTCAGCACTTGTGCTGACTCCCTTTAAGATCTCCCCAAAAAGGCCACACTGTAGTTATATACTCTTTGCCATCAAACACCCAGGCCTTGGTATAGGACCACCACAACTATTTAAGACATGATAAAGGGGTTATTCACCCCGAAACACGTCGTCAACATAATATAGCCAACTATTCTTACAATTGTCTGAGTGCGCACTTGGCTGTCCTGCGTCCGATTGGATAGATCTGACGTTTTCCTCCTTCAACGCACTTACTGGGAAGGTACACTTCACCACAGACACATAGACAGGGACGCTACATTTCCCTGACCACACACTGGGTGAATGTTGTGGAGGCCGGGAGAGATTTATACCCTGGGATGGCACAGGTGCTACCCACGCCCAGGATTGCGGGCCCTACGTCCATCAGGGTTTCCGCCAGCAGCTACGTTACTGGCTCCAACCTCCACTTCTCCTCCTCCGCTGCCTCCTCCTCTACTTCCACCTCCAGCAGCAGTCAGCCATCAGTCACTAGCTGGAAGCAGTGTAGCACTGCTGTGGGTAAGCGTCAACAGTTGATCTGCTTAGGGGATAATCAGCACACCGCTGCAGAGCTATGGCAGGGTATAAGAAACCAGATTGAGCTGTGGCTCTTGCCACTCAACCTACAACCAGGCATGGTTGTGTCTGACAATGGCTGAAACTTGTGGTAGCTTTGGAGCTTAGCAACCTGACACACATCCCATGCCTAGCCCACATCTTAAACTTAGTGGTTCAGCGGTTTCTCAAAACCTACCCTAATTTGCAAGAGCTACTAGTGAAGGCATGCCGCGTGTGTGCCCATTTCTGCAAGTCATCCAAAGCTTCAGCCAGTCTGTCAACGCTACAGCAGGGCTTGAGGCTTCACCGACTGTTGTGCGATGTGAGCAAGCGCTGGAACTCTATGTTCTATATGCTGGCCAGGCTTTGTGAGCAACAGAGGGCAGTTGTGGAATACCAGCTGCAACATGGTCATCGCCTTTCGAGTCCACTGCCACTATTCACAAGCGAGGAGTGGGCATTGATGTCAGACCTCAGTGAGGTTTTAAAAAACTTTGATGAATCCACACAGATGGTTAGTGGTGATAACGTTATTATCAGTGTAACCATCCCACTGCTGTGTATACTGAAACAATCGCTGCTCACAATTAAGGAGGGCGCTCTGAATGTGGCAGACGAGGAAATGGGGGAGGACATAACACAGGGTGATAGCCAGACCACCCACAGTTCGTCATCTTGGCGCAAATTGGACCATGAAGAGGAGGAGCTGGAGACAGTTGCCTCTGCTACAGAGGTTAGTACCCATGGAACTTTAATTCCATCTGTTCAGAGTGGATGGGCAGAAGAGGAGGTGGAGGAGGAGAATGATGAGATGTAGAGTAGAGATGAGCGAACACCTGGATGTTCGGGTTCGAGAAGTTCGGCCGAACTTCCCGAAAATGTTCGGGTTCGGGATCCGAACTCGACCCGAACTTTATCCCGAACCCGAACCCCATTGAAGTCAATGGGGACCCGAACTTTTAGGCACTAAAAAGGCTGTAAAATAGTCCAGGAACGGGCTTCCGAGGGCTGCCAAAGGCAGCAAAATGTAGGAAAATCCCCTGCAAACAAATGTGGATAGGGAAATGAATTAAAATAAAATAAAATAAAATTTAACAAATATCAATTGGAGAGAGGTCCCACTGCAAGGAATCATGCGTCATATCACTCAATACTGGAGAAGGCCACTTTCAGTTATTTCGGCCCAGCACCCAGACAGAGGAGAGAGGTCCCACAGCAAGGAATCATGCGTCATATCAACCACCACCGGAGAAGGCCACTCTCAGTTATTTCGGCCCAGAACCCAGACAGAGGAGAGAGGTCCCACAGCAAGGAATCATGCGTCATATCAACCACCACTGGAGAAGGCCACTCTCAGATAATTCGGCCCAGCACCCAGACAGAGGTCCCACAGCAAGGAATCATGCGTCATATCAACCAACACCGGAGAGGGCCACTCTCAGTTATTTCGGCCCAGCACCCAGACAGAGGAGAGAGGTCCCACAGCAAGGAATCATGCGTCATATCACCCACCACTGGAGAAGGCCACTCTCAGTTATTTCGGCCCCACCACCCAGACAGAGGAGAGAGGTCCCACAGCAAGGAATCAAGCGTCATATCAACCACCACCGGAGAAGGCCACTCTCAGTTATTTCGGCCCAGCACCCAGACAGAGGAGAGAGGTCCCACAGCAAGGAATCATGCGTCATATCAACCACCACCGGAGAAGGCCACTCTCAGTTATTTCGGCCCAGCACCCAGACAGAGGAGAGAGGTCCCACAGCAAGGAATAAGGCGTCATATCACCCACCACTGGAGAAGGCCACTCTATTATTTCGGCCCAGCACCCAGAGGTCCCACAGCAAGGAATCATGCGTCATATCACCCACCACTGGAGAAGGCCACTCTCAGTTATTTCGACCCACCACCCAGACAGAGGAGAGAGGTCCCACAGCAAGGAATCATGCGTCATATCAACCACCACCGGAGAAGGAAACTCTCAGTTATTTCGGCCCAGCACCCAGACAGAGGAGAGAGGTCCCACAGCAAGGAATCATGCCTCATAACAACCACCACCGGAGAAGGCCACTCTCAGTTATTTTGGCCCCACCACCCAGACAGAGGAGAGAGGTCCCACAGCAAGGAATCATGCGTCATATCAACCACCACCGGAGAAGGCCACTCTCAGTTATTTCGGCCCAGCACCCAGACAGAGGAGAAAGGTCCAACAGCAAGGAATCATGCGTCATATCGACCACCACCGGAGAAGGCCACTCTCAGTTATTTCGGCCCCACCACCCAGACAGAAGAGAGAGGTCCCACAGCAAGGAATCATGCGTCATATCAACCAGCACCGGAGAAGGGCACTCTCAGTTATTTCGGCCCAGCACCCAGACAGAGGAGAGAGATCCCACAGCAAGGAATCATGCCTCATATCAACCACCACCGGAGAAGGCCACTCTCAGTTATTTCGGCCCAGCACCCAGACAGAGGAGAGAGGTCCCACAGCAAGGAATCATGCGTCATATCAACCACAACCGGAGAAGGCCACTCTCAGTTATTTCGGCCCCACCACCCAGACAGAGGAGAGAGGTCCCACAGCAAGGAATCATGCGTCATATCAACCACCACCGGAGAAGGCCACTCTCAGTTATTTCGGCCCAGCACCCAGACAGATGAGAGAGGTCCCACAGCAAGGAATCATGCGTCATAACAACTACCGACGGAGAAGGCCACTCTCAGTTATTTCGACCCAGCACCCAGAAAGAGGAGAAAGGTCCCACAGCAAGGAATAATGCGTCATATCACCCACCACTGGAGAAGGCCAATCTCAGTTATTTTGGCCCCACCACCCAGACAGAGGAGAGGTTCATTCAACTTTGGTTTGCACTGCAAGATCATGGTAAAGTTAAAAAAATGAGGTTTCAATAAAGAAGTGCCCCGGAGTACAAGAATACATGGTTGAGGGGGAGGTAGTTATAAATGTATATTCTGCACAAGGGAGGCACAGGTCCTGTGGGATCCATGCCTGGTTCATTTTTATGAACGTCAGCTTGTCCACGTTGGCTGTGGACAGGCGGCTGCGTTTGTCAGTAATGACGCCCCCTGCCGTGCTTAATACACGTTCAGACAAAACGCTGGCCGCCGGGCAGGCCAGCACCTCCAAGGCATAAAATGCTAACTCTGGCCACGTGGACAATTTGGAGACCCAGAAGTTGAATGGGGCCGAACCATCAGTCACTACGTGGAGGGGTGTGCACACGTACTGTTCAACCATGTTAGTGAAATGCTGCCCCCTGCTAACACGTTCCGTATCAGGTGGTGGTGCAGTTAGCCGTGGCGTGGAGACAAAACTTTTCCACATTTCTGCCATGCTAACCCTGCCCTCAGAGGAGCTGGCCGTGACACAGCTACGTTGGCAACCTCTTGCTCCTCCTCTGCCTTTGCCTTGGGCTTCCAGCTGTTCCCCTGTGACATTTGTGAATGCTCTCAGGAGCGCCTCTACCAGCGTGCGCTTGTACTCGCGCATCTTCCTTTCACGTCCAGTGCAGGAAGTAAGGTGGGCACATTGTCTTTGTACCGGGGATCCAGCAGGGTGGGAACCCAGTAGTCCACACACGTTAAAATGTGGGCAACTCTGCTGTCGTTGCACAGGCACTGCAGCATGTAGTCGCTCATGTGTGCCAGGCTCCCCAGAGGTAAGGACAAGCTGTCCTCTGTGGGAGGCGTATCTTCATCGTCCTCCGTATCCCCCCAGCCACGCACCAGTGATGGGCCTGAGCTGTGTCGGGTGCCACCCCGCTGTGAACCTGCTTCATCCTCATCCTCCTCCACATCCTCCTCGTCCTCCAGTAGTGGGCCTTGGCTGGCCACATTTGTACCTGGCCTCTGCTGTTGCAAAAAAACTCCCTCTGAGCCACTTCTAACAGACTGGCCTGAGAGTGCTAAAAATAACCCCTCATCCTCCTCCTCCTCCTCCTGGGCCACCTCCTCTTCCATCATCGCCCTAAGCGTTTTCTCAAGGAGACATAGAAGTGGTATTGTAACGCTGATAACGGTGTCATCGCCACTGGCCATGTTGGTGGAGTACTCTAAACAGCGCAACAAGGCACACAGGTCTCGCATGGAGGCCCAATCATTGGTGGTGAAGTGGTGCTGTTCCGCAGTGCGACTGACCCGTGTGTGCTGCAGCTAAAACTCTACTATGGCCTGCTGCTGCTCGCACAGTCTCTCCAGCATGTGCAAAGTGGAGTTCCACCGGGTGGGCACGTCGCATATTATGCGGTGAGCGGGAAGGCCGAAGTTCCGCTGTAGCGCTGACAGGCGAGCAGCGGCAGGATGTGAACGCCGGAAGCGCGCACAGACGGCCCGCACTTTATGCAGCAGCTCTGACATATCTGGGTAGTTGTGAATGAACTTTTGCACCACCAAATTCAGCACATGCGCCAGGCAAGGGATGTGCGTCAAACCGGCTAGTCCCAGAGCTGCCACGAGATTTTGCCCATTATCGCACACCACCAGGCCTGGCTTGAGGCCCACCGGCAGCAACCACTGGTCGGTCTGTTGTTCAATACCCCGCCACAACTCCTGCGCGGTGTGTGGCCTGTCATCCAAACATATGAGTTTCAGAATGGCCTGCTGACGTTTACCCCGGGCTGTGCTGAAGGTGTGTGGCTGACTGGATGAGCTGGTGGAAGCAGAGGAGGAGGAGGAGGAAGCCGAGTAGGAGGAGGAGGCTACAGGAGGCAAAGAATGATGCCCTGCGATCCTTGGTGGCGGAAGGACGTGCGCCAAGGAACTCTCCGCCTGCGGCCCAGCCGCCACTACATTTACCCAGTGTGCAGTTAGGGAGATATAGCGTCCCTAGCCATGCTTACTGGTCCACGTATATGTGGTTAGGTGGACCTTGCCACAGATGGCGTTGCGCAGTGCACACTTGATTTTATTGGATACTTGGTTGTGCAGGGAAGGAACGGCTGTCTTGGAGAAGTAGTGGCGGCTGGGAACAACTTACTGTGGGACAGCCATGGAAATCAGCTGTTTGAAGCTGTCTGTGTCCACCAGCCTGAATGACAGCATTTCAAAGGCCAGTAGTTTAGAAATGCTGGCATTCAGGCCCAGGGCTCAAGGGTGGCTAGGTGGGAATTTACGCTTTCTCTCCAAGGTTTGTGAGAGGGAGAGCTGAACGCTGCCGTGTGACATGGTGGAGATGCTTGGTGACGCAGGTGGTGGTGTCGGTGGCACATCCTCTGTTTGGTGGGCGGCAGGTGCCAACGTTCCTCCCTAGGCAGAGGAAGAGGCCGAGGCAGCAGCAGAAGAGGGAGCAGGAGGAGCCAGAGTGAGTTCCTTGCTTTTAAGGTGTTTACTCCACTGCAGTTCATGCTTTGCATGTAGATGCCTGGTCATGCAGGTTGTGCTAAGGTTCAAAACGTTAATGCCTCGCTTCAGGCTCTGATGGCACAGCGTGCAAACCACTCAGGTCTTGTCGTCAGCACATTGTTTAAAGAAGTGCCATGCCAGGGAACTCCTTGAAGCTGTCTTTGGGGTGCTCGGTCCCTGGTGGCGGTGGCCAGTAGCAGGCGAACTCTCTTGGCGGTGGCTGGTCTGCTTTTGCCCCCTGCTCCCTCTTTTGCTACGCTGTTGGCTCGGTCTCACCACTGCCTCTTCCTCTGAACTATGAAAGTCAGTGGCACGACCTTCATTACATGTGGGGTCTAGGACCTCATCGTCCCCTGCATCGTCTTCCAAACAGTCTTCCTCCCTGACCTCCTGTTCGGTCTGCACACTGCAGAAAGACGCAGCAGTTGGCACCTGTGTTTCGTCATCATCAGAGACGTGCGGACTCCGATGAGGTGGTATTCCCATGTCCTCATCATCAGGAAACATCAGTGGTTGTGCATCAGTGCATTCTATGTCTTCCACCACTGGGGAAGGGTTAGGTGGATTCCCTTGGGAAACCCTGCCAGCAGAGTCTTCAAACAGCATAAGGGACTGCTGCATAACTTGAGGCTCTGACAGTTTCCCTGATATGCATGGGGGTGATGTGACAGACTGATGGGCTTGGTTTTCAGGTGCCACCTTTGTGCTTTCTGCAGAAGACTGGGTGGGAGATAATGTTGTGAACATGCTGGATCCACCCAATTGACTAGCGCCTGTACCTGCTCAGGCCTTACCATCCTTAGAACGGCATTGGGCCCCACCAAATATCGCTGTAAATTCTGGCGGGTACTGGAACCTGAGGTAGTTGGTTCACTAGGACGTGTGGCTGTGGCAGAATGGCCACGTCCTCTCCCAGCACCAGAGGGTACACTAACACCACCACGACCACATCCGCGTCCCTTACTAGATGTTTTCCTCATTGTTACCGTTCACCAAGCACCACAATAAGGAAAAAAATATTTGGCCCAATGTATTGATTTCAAATTCAGGCCTTTCTTTACAGGCACCTAACACTATCTGCCTATTTTTTTATGTAGCGTATTACACTAATCCAGGCACAGCAGTAACCACTGATTTAGGGGAATATCTCTTTTAGGGCTAGTATTTAGGCCCTGGATGAAAGGTATCCTTTTATGGACAGATTTACACTTGGCCTGCAACAGCTGGGACACCAGATTCAGGGTATTGCTATTTTGGCAAATTAATCTCACCCCAGAACAAAATATATGTTTTGGCTGACACTATGAAACCTGGCCTGCAACAGCTGGAGCCTGGGACACCAGATTCAGGGTATTGCTATTTTGGCAATTGAATTTCACCCCAGAACAAAATATATGTTTTAGCGGGCACTATGAAACCTGGCCTGCAACAGCTGGGACACCAGATTCAGGGTATTGCTATTTTGGAAGATAAATTTCACCCCAGAACAAAATATATGTTTTGGCAAACACTTTGAAACCTGGCCTGCAACAGCTGGGACACCAGATTCAGGGTATTGCTATTTTGCCAGATTAATTTCACCCCAGAACAAAATATATGTTTTAGCGGACACTATGAAACTTGGCCTGCAACAGCTGGGACACCAGATTCAGGGTATTGATATTTTGGCAGATTAATTTCATCCCAGAACAAAATATATGTTTTGGCGGACACTATGAAACCTGCCATGCAACAGCTGGGACACCAAATTCAGGGTATTGCTATTTTGGCAGATTAATTTCACCCCAAAACAAAATATATGTTTTGACGGACACTATGAAACCTGGCCTGCAACAGCTGTGTCACCAGATTCAGGGTATTGCTATTTTGGCAGATTAATTTCACCCCAGAACAAAATATATGTTTTGGCGGACACTATGAAACCTGGCCTGCAACAGCTGGGAAACCAGATTCAGGGTATTGCTATTTTGGCAAATTAATTTCACCCTAGAACAAAATATATGTTTTGGCGGACACTATGAAACCTGGCCTGCAACAGCTGGGACTCCAGATTCAGGGTATTGCTATTTTGGCAAATTAATTTCACCCCAGAACAAAACATATGTTTTGGCGGACACTATAAAACTTTGCCTGCAACAGCTGGGACACCAGATTCAGGGTATTGCTATTTTGGCAATTGAATTTCACCACAGAAAATAATCTATCCTTTGCCAGACAGCAGACAGTATTATACTTGTCTAGCCAAAGCTGGAACACCAGATTTAGGGGATTGGTATTTGGGCAATTGTATTTAACCCCTTAATAAAATTTAGAAATTGCTATCCTGAGTTTCTAGGGGTGACAATTAGCACAGCCAAGCCCCTGATGTAGGATATAGCAAAAAAAAAAAAGCTAGTATTGATAGATTGATGGACTTGGTGGCAGCTTGTTCTGGTGCACCACAAGTCACAAAATGGCCGCCGATCAACCCAGAAAATAAGTGACAGAAAAACGCTCTGTGCAGCCTAAAAACCAGTGAGCAAGTAACTAGCAGAAGTTCAATCATTCACAGCTGTAGATCGTTCACTTCATTAGGTGCTGTTGCTGACTTTACCCTGCCTAATCTCACCCTGACAGAAGCTGCGTCCTCTCCCTACACTAATTAGAGCAGTGTGACGTGCGGCGCTACGTGACTCCAGCTTAAATAGAGGCTGGGTCACATGCTGCACTTGGCCAATCACAGCCATGCTATTAGTAGGCATGGCTGTGATGGGCTCTTAGAGCATGAAGTAAAACGCTAGCTTCGAACAACGAACCCGAACTTTTTTGAAAATGTCCGTGTTCGGGTCCATGTCCCGGACACCCCAAAATTCGGTACGAACCCAAACGATGCTCGAACTGTTCGCTCAACACTAATGGAGAGCCATCCTGATATCAACATCGACGTCTTTCCTGTTGGTACTCTGGCACACATGGCTGACTTGATGTTAGTCTACCTTTCCCTCGACCCTCGCGTTATACAGATTTTAGCTAACACAGATTACTGTGTGTTCACCCTTCTCGACCCCCGCAACAAAGAGAACTACTCATCTTTCATTCCTGTGGTGGAGAGGATGAGTAAAACAGTGCAATACCAGAAGGTACTTGTTGACAGATTGCTCCAAAGTTTTCCATCTGACAATGCGGCCGTACTTCCTTAGGCAACCGAGGAAGGGAGACAAGGGGAACACACTTCAGTTCAAAAAAGGCAGGGCAACACTCACCAAGGCATGGGACATTTTCATGACACCACGCCAGCAACCTCACCCTAGTGGTACAAGGAGGGAAAAGTTTTGGAAGATGGTGAAGGAATACATAGCAGACAGCGTCAGTGTCCGAAATGATCCATCAGTGGCTTGCAACTACTGGGTGTCCAAGCTGGACACATGGCATGAACTTGCACTCTACAGAGGTGCTGGCCTGCTCTGCCACCAGCGTTTTGTCTGAGAGTGTATTTAGTGCTGCTGGTGGCATTATTACAGATAAGCGTATCCGCTTGTTCACTGATAATGCTGACAGTCTGTCAATATTTGTCTCAATATTGACTTCAGTGTAAGTGGGCTTTAAATCTGTGTATTTTTACTTGGTATTAGTGTATATGTGTTGTTTTTAACCTTACACTTTGGTTTGTGTGTATAGTGTACTCATGTTGAATGGGGTGGCTGACCATGCACCGCGGATCTCCATGTGCAAAGTGTTTCTGTGCTGCATTTCATTTGGATGTGGTTTTTCCTGTTGATGTGGAAATGGGCACTGCGCTGCAATGCAGACATGATGGGAGGTATAATGGACCTCTATATATCAGACTAATTCTCCTAGTTCATATTGAAATATTGTGTCTTGCTATAAGCGCGATGCGTTTCCACCTGTTCACATGAAGCAGTGTTGGTATTTGGTGTGCTCTGATGGACTCTATGTCTGGGTGGACGGGGCGGAGCCTGGAGTCAGGTGACCTGATGATCATGTGGCCTGTGAGAAGGGTGGAACCTGTGGTCAGGTGACCTGCCAATCATGTGGCCAATGATGCGTTTGATGCGTTTCCTGCCTAATACACAAATGGAGCCAATCGGGTGCACATTTGAATGACAGACCTCTGTGAAATATTTTTAATGAGACACATGGATATTTTAACTGAGCACAGATGTGGTTTACTTTTTATATATGGAGTGTTACGGTATAACCCGGTATAGCGAGGGTTAATGCCGTTCGGGCGATTCCCCTGGAGAAGAGCACAGCAACCCACAACCACTCAAATCCACCGAACTGGGACTATACGAAGTCCTCCTTTCCTGGAACAGGCAAGAGAACGTTCGGAATTATCAATTCCCCCCCAAGTACGAGACGAGGCTCCGTATTGATGGTTAAACAGGAATTCCCTTTATTGATGGCTACCTGCCCGGTATTTATCCAGGTCTCCCACCTGGTGGACACTCCCCTAGGGGACCAGAAGGAAGACTGAGACACAGGGGATACAGCAGCCAATCACACACAATGGGACAATAGAAACACCCCCAGCATATTCCTCCCCTCTGCCTGTGATACAATTACCCTACATGGGTTAATGTAATCATCACAGACATGAGAATACACAATGTCTTCTGTCCTGGAGACAACCGAGGAGTCATTCCATTATCTCTCAGGACAAAGGGAAATCGTCAATACACATGTGGGGACAATAGGACAGACATCACTATTCAATATACAATGTCCCACCCTTTACAGTACACACAGATATTTAACATATCCCCAGATGGCTTGGATCTGAGCGCTCAATATATCCAAACAGCGCTCAGATGCCACAAACACAGTCAAATCGCCATGTGGTTTAAGTTTAGCGTGGGCTGATGAGAGGGGCCATAATCCTGGGGCAAGAGGCTGGCAATCTGTCCCCTCCAAAACCCAGTGGCGAGGTTGGTTTCACCACATGGAGTTACCTATGTGATTGGCTATCCTTTTGATTGGGTGGTGGGAGCCTTGGATTGATTGGCTGCCCACTCCAAGTTGGGGGAGGAGTATACACTATAATAGCACTGTGGTATTCACATTGTACCAGGCTTGATAAATGCTAGTGTATCTATTTGTGCACGTGTTCGCTGAGGCGAGTTCCTATAAAAGGATTTACTGGACATGCTGCTGCCATTCGTCATTTGATGCTGACCCATTCCAGTTATTACTTTAGTTGCCCTCCTCTGAACCCTCTCCAGCTCTGCTATGTCCGCCTTGTTCACAGGAGCCCAGAACTGTACACAGTACTCCATGTGTGGTCTGACAAGCGATTTGTATAGTGGTAGGACTATGTTCTCATCATGGGTGTCTATGCCCCTTTTGATTCAACCCAATATCTTATTGGCCTTGGCAGCAGCTGCCTGGCACTGTTTTTTGCAGCTTAGTTTGCTGTTTATTAAAATTCCTAGATTCTTTTCCATGTCATTGTTACCGATTGTTTTACCATTTGGTATGTACGGGTGCTTACATTATTCTTTCCCATGTGCTTAACTTTACATTTGTCAGTGTTAAACCTCATCTGCCACTTCCCTGAACAAGCCTCCAATCTATCCAGATCCCTCTGTAGCAGTATATTGTCCTCTTCAGTGTTAATTACTTTACACAGTTTAGTGTCATCTGCAAAAATTGATATTTTACTATACAAGCCTTCTACAAGATCATTTGCACTTTATATATAATTGAATATGCAGTGTGTGTGTGTGTGTGTGTGTGGGGGGGGGGGGGTTGTGCGTAATTTTGTCAGTCTATAAAAGTGGCGTACAACTTGGACAACAGGGTTCCCAGCAGCAACCTGGGAGTCCAAGATGCATCCAGACATTGACCCCATGCTGTTCCCGATCCATTTCAGTGGTGTTTCTTTCACTTTTTGACCTTTTACAATGGACCAGGCACCCTCCCCTCTTCAGAGCAGGGGTTGCCGGGTTGTCTCCCATTGACTTCCATTATACTCAGGTGCTCGGCCGAGCACACAAATATAGCAATGTGTTCGGACCCAACACCCGAACACCCGAATACTTTGGTGCTCGATCATCACTACTAGACACCCGAATAATTTGTTTTCTCACCTTGGGTATGTGCATGTTTTCTTAATGTGTTGTTTTCTAATATACAGGGTGGGCCATTTATATGGCTACACCTTAATAAAATGGGAATGGTTGGTGATATTAACTTCCTGTTTTTGGCACATTAGTATATGTGAGGGGGGAAACTTTTCAAGATGGGTGGTGACCATAGCGGCCATTTTGAAGTTGGCCATTTTGAATCCAACTTTTGTTTTTTCAATAGGAAGAGGGTCATGTTCAGTCCTGTTTTGAACATGTGTGGCAACCCAGTTATCATTTGCTGTGGCTTATATTGAGCTGCGGTAAATGCATTTATTTGAATAATCTGCGGTAGTGGATTTGGATCTCAGAAAGTATAAAGTACATACCTCCTTAGGCCACACATTGACTTGCAAAATTAACCTGAAATAAATAGAACCACAAAAAGACAGTATTTGTATAATAGCATAAGAGTGCAATATAAATAAATATTCTTATCTTAGTTCTTAAAGGGTCAGAAAACTTTTTATTGGAGGTGGTCTGATCATTGAGACCCCAACCAATCTCTAGAACATTGGAAGAAAAGCGCTCACTTAACACACCCTCTCTCCTCACTGCATGAGATGGGAGCGAAAAGAACCCATATTCTTTCCATTGAGTCTCTCTGTCTTGAGTCTGTTAACTTTTGATATGTCCTTAACATATCTGAAAGTACAGTGACCCTTTAAAATATAGAGCTGCATTACACACGTATAAATATTGAATGGAGACTACTGTACCACCACTGCCAGAACTATAATCAAAGCACCAACCTAGGGATGAGCGAGTCAATTCTAAATGAACCGGATCCATTACAAATTTCACAAAAAATCATTTGAAGCTTTTCTGATTCGCTTTAGATGAATCACATAAAACAGGTTCATATTGGTAGGCAAAACTATAAGGAAGAAATAAGAAGGATGGTCACATGACACTGGAAGTGGGAAGGGGCTTGCCCTGATTGGCTTAGACAGCCTGGATCAGCCACTCATATGGGTAGTGGGGGAAATAAAACATGCTTCCTTCCTGGCACGTGAGAAATCTAGTCCTAATTGCATAACAATTTTTTTTTAAATAGACTTGCTTGCAGAACGTGCTGGCAATGTCCAAGAGACTGCTCTTGCATTTCAGCCATTATGTGGCAAAAAACACCTTCCTGGACTTACAGCGACACAATGGTCCGCCTGTCATGGATTAATCTGGTGTTAATCCCATGGCTGGCCCCGCTCCTCCATTCCAATGCTTGCCAGTGTAATATTGTTGCTATTGCACAAGCCTTGCTGACACAGATGCTGCTCAGACTATCCGGGAACAAATACAGTGGGCGGGTTTGGGGTGGCCCAGCGCTACACTGGGTCCCGGACCCCCAGACACCGCTGAGGGGTCACCACGTTTTGCTGCTTTCCGGAAGGGATGGTAAGGCGTGGTGCACCACAATGGAAATAAGTCCAGAGAGTCAAGGTCTGCAGTAAACCAGTATGCTTCTTTACTGGTGGAATTCAGGTGCAAAACAATACAAGCAAGGCATAGGGCTAGCTTTTCTAGTCTTCCTGGCAGCAGAAGGGTTTGATGCTGAGGAAAGGCCTGAGCTAGCTGTCCCACTCTCTCTCTTCCGAAGGCTTGCACACTAGTCAAAGGCCCACTGTCTGTATCTCAGTAGTCCTGGAGGCTCCTTGGTCATGTGGTTGGTTACTCATGGTCTGTAGCTCGGCGTCCCTATCTCAGCATCTTCTTCTGGTCACTCATACAGACTGGCATGAGTCTTCCCCTACAAGCACTGTTCCCTAACAGCAGAACACTAGGGGCTCTGACTGCTCTCCTTATATACAGTTTCTAACTGAAGTAGAACCTTCTAGTGAGAGGGGCGGAGTGTAGAAACTAGGTACAAACAGATACATTGATAAAACAGAATAAGTGGCTACACCCTGCTAACAGACAATAATACGTAGGTGCTCACCCAATGGCTATCACCCAAAGCCTAAAAATGCAGGAAAAACAAGTATTAATAAGGGGGCACACTGCTACAATTGGGTCATACACAGAGTGATACATCAAGTATAAAGTTGATACATCAAATATAAAATTTATTACTTAAAATCTCGTGAAAATCTCCGTGAACTCAGTGCAATAAAGAACTCAGTGCAACCTATGCAAGCTTAATTTAGTTCAGTCCAAATCTCTGCAAACTAAATGTTAATAAGACTCCTTCATACAACAACACATCTAAAGTGGCTAAAAACAGTCCATAGTTAAATAGCTGCCAAGCAAATACCAATACGGATACGGTTTCTAATAGCTCCACTTTCAGTCCAGTCTATATCAGGTACAAAGCTACAGGTAAACTGGCTGATGGTCCCGATACAGGCAGAGCGACCTTTCTACTTGGGTCGCAATGTGCCTTAAAATACTTCCACAGTCTTACATTAAGAGTTGAAATAGAGTAGATCACTTCAGCCGCATGAGTTTGCTTCTTACCTCCTTCCCGGCGTGTGTCAGTTCGCTGCCCTCCGCGCGTGTAAGCCTTCCTAGCACCACTGGCGTCCCACGTGGTGACGGTCCTGACGTGGCGTCCCACGTGACCTGAGGCTAAGCGGAGCAGATCGGGGATAGGAGGAATAGCTGTAGCTGTTGCCGGGTCCTAGCGCCTGAGGATGGCAATCTCTTCCGGCGTGGCTAGGAGGAATAGCTGTAGCTGTTGCCGGGTCCTAGCGCCTGAGGATGGCAATCTCTTCTGGCGTTTACAGACGGCAATTCCTTCAGTACTGCGGCGGATAGAAAATGATATTCAATAATCAAGGTCCGGACTTGATAAAACTGGTCAGTAATCCCAGACGCGTTTCGGGGGTCTCCCTTCTTCAGTGGATACTGACCCTATGTTTTTTAGATCCTTAAATAGGAATGAGCTCCTCAACAATCAATGGCAGTGTTCAAAATGTGGACCCGGTCCACATTTTGAACACTGCCATTGATTGTTGAGGAGCTCATTCCTATTTAAGGATCTAAAAAACATAGGGTCAGTATCCACTGAAGAAGGGGAGACCCCCGAAACGCGTCTGAGATTTACCAGTCTGGTAAATAGAGATGAGTGAATTTTTCAAAAATTCGATTCGCCAGTTCGTCTAATTTTTTGGGAAAAATTTGGCTCGGTCTGAATTTATTCACTGTGAATAGTGGTAAAAAATGGCTATTTCCTGGCTTCAGAGAGCCTTTATAGTGGTGTAGAACACTGTGCCTTGCAGTAACACGCATAGGGAGTCTGCTTTGGTAGTGAAATAATACTGTGAGTCAGTATGACATGCAGATGACAGGCGTTCCTCTTATATTCACTGCACACTTCACTTATTTAGGCATTCACGGGGCCAAAACTGACCAAGTATGAACTCAGCTTTAGAGGTCGATGTTAGCGCCAAGAAGCAGCGTACTCCTTTTTACACCGTCGTCAGCTGATTCCACATAGATGTCAACAGAACCTGTTCTATTAAACACTTATACAAGTAGAGCCCACTAACAGAGTGGAGAGGGTGTCAGCCATAAGTTTGTGTTGATTTCACTGATTATTTTGCCCATCCTCTGATCCGTCAGAACAATCACCCACAAAAAATGGATACTGTCTGTTGAGCATCCGCCTTCAATCGGACAGAATTTGGTCAGTAATCCATCAGTATTGCTAATGCCAAAAAATACAGAAGTGGATCCAAAACAGAGATGACACATGAATGGAATACTTGCATGTCTTCTGTGTTTTGTACCCACTCTTGCTTTTGGCTACCAAATCACAAGCCAATTCTGATCGGACCATACAGGCCTTACAGCTGCTACACAGACAGGATCCAATGTACGCCTCATTTTTACTTCCTTCTGACAGATCAGAAGAAGAGTCAAATAAATGATGATGTCAGCCAGGTTAAAAGGCAAAATATGGTGAGAACAGTATAAGAAGTCCACAGAGTGGCCCTATGACATAGTGGTGAGGTGAAAGAATCATGAGGAGACCACAGAGTGGCAACATGACATAGTGTAGAGGTGGCAGCAGCAGCATCAGGAGGCCACAGAGTGGCACAATGACAGAGTGTGGAGGAGGCAGCAGCAGCATCAGGAGGAGGCCACAGAGTGGCACAATGACATTGTAGAGGTGGTGGCAGCATCAGGAGACCACAGAGTGGAGAGATGAAATAGTGTGGAGGTGGCAGCAACATGAGGAGGCCACAGAGTGGCAAGGGGACATAGTGTGGAGGTGGCAGCAGCATAAGCCTGACACAGATTGTCAAGGTGACATAGTGTGGAGGTGGCAGCAGCATCAGGAGGCCACAGAGTGGCAACATGACATAGTGTGGAGGTGTAAGCAGCATGAGGAGACCACAGAGTGGCAATGTGACATAGTGTGGAGGTGGCAGCAGCATCAGAAGGCCACATAGTGGCAAGGTGACATAGTGTGGAGGTGGCAGCAGCTTCAGAAGGCCACATAGTGGCAAGGTGACATAGTGTGGAGGTGGCAGCAGCATCAGGAAGCCACACAGTGGCAAGGTAACATAGTGTAGAGGTGGCAGCAGCATCAGGAGGTCATAGAGTGGCAAGGTGACATAGTGTGAAGGTGGCAGCAGCATCAGGAGGCCACAGAGTGGCAAGATGACATAGTGTGGAGGTTGCAGCAGCAAAAGGAGACCACAGAGTTGCAAGGTGACATAGTGTGGAGGTGGCAGCAGCATTAGAAGACCACACAGTGACCCAGGGACAGAGTGGGGAGGTGGCAGCAGCCTCAGGTGACCACACAGTGACCCAGGGACAAAGTGGGGAGGTGGCAGGAGCATCAGGAGGCAACAGAGTGGCAATATGACATAGTGTGGAGGTGGCAGCAGCATCAGGAGGCCACAGAGTGGCAAGGTGACATAGTGTGAAGGTGGCAGGAGCAGCAGGAGGCCACAGAGTGGCAAGATGATATAGTGTGGAGGTGGCAGCAGAATCAGTAGGCTACAGAGTGGAAAGGTGACATAGTGTGGAGGTGGCAGCAGCTTCAGGAGGCCACAGAGTGGCAAGGTAACATAGTGCGAAGGTGGCAGCAGAATCAGGAGGCCACAGAGTGGCAAGGTGACATAGTGTGGATGTGGTAGCAGCATTAGGAGGCCACAAAGTGACCCGGTGACAGACAGGGGAGGTGGGTGGCACTAACAGTATCCACTGATGATAGTGGGTGTAAGAAGGAGCACTTGGCATTAGATGTGTGACATCTGGCATTTGGCCGCATCAGAATAGTAGCTGAGGCAGGAAGCCAGAAGAAACCTGTCTCTTTTGTCTCTTTGGGTGAGGGAGCATGGATAAGCTAATCTGATGCATCGGGCATTGGTGGGTGGAAATCCTGACTGATCCATGCCTGATTCAACTTGACAAAGGTCAGTCTGTCCACATTTTGGGTGGACAGGCGAGTTCTTCTTGGGGTAAACTATGGCTCCTGCCGCACTAAACACCTTCTCTGATGCCACACTACTGGACGGGCAAACTTTACCAGTTGCGGCCACAAATCCAGTTCGGCTGCCCAGTTGTCCAGTGGATCTTCAATGCGGGGTGGCAGGGTGCTGTCCAAGTATGCACCACCTACAGTACTGGTTCAGTTCATGCTCCAGGTTTCGATGCTGCTGATGCTGGTGGTGAGTAGTTTCTTCACTAGGTGGAATGAGGGATCTACAGTACCCTGAAAGGTTATCAAAATTAGGGTTATTCACTTTAGAAAAAAGACGACTGAGGGGAGATCTAATAACTATGTATAAATATATCAGGGGTCAGTAGAGAGATCTGTTCCATCATCTATTTATCCCCAGGACTGTGACTGTGACGAGGGGACATCCTCTGCGTCTGGAGGAAAGAAGGTTTGTACACAAACATAGAAAAGGATTCTTCACTGTAAGAGCAGTGAGACTATGGAACTCTCTGCCTGAGGAGGTGGTGATGGTGGGTACAATAAAGGAATTCAAGAGGGGACTGGAATTATTTCTGGAGTGTAATAATATTACAGGCTACAGCTACTAGAGAGGGGTCGTTGATCCAGGAAGTTATTCTGATTGCCTGATTGGAGTCGGGAAGGAATTTTTTTCCCCTTAAGTGGGGAAAATTGGCTTCTGCCTCACAGGGGTTTTTTGCCTTCCTCTGGATCAACTTGTAGGAAACAGGCCGAACTGGATAGACAAATGTCTTTTTTTGGTCTTATATACTATGTTACTATGTTACTATCAGCAACTCTAGACTCAAATTGCTGCTGATGGAGCTGGAACTGCTCGTACCCGCCCCACCCTGCCACAGCGGCCATGGCAGAGGAACATGAGCACAGAGGGTACCCCCGTCAGACCTGCTAGAGGTCAGACGATGGCACAGATAGGCAGCGGCAAAGTGACTACATAGGATATGTGAAATAAGTGGCTCACCCAATATCCCGCTATGTAAAGGTGCACTCCCTTGGTATCACCCAAACCAGTAGAGAAAGTAAATGTATGAAAATCAGGGGGCACTCAATTATCTGGGTAATATGAACCACAAAGAGCAAAAAAAAACAGATAAAATTATACAAATTTATTACCCCAAAAAATATAAAAACACAGGACATAAGTAACATATACCAGCATGTAAAATAATCTCCGCATTAAGGAGATAAAAGAAAAAAACGTAACAATGAGTATAGCAGCAATTGAGTAGCAACAAAACTGTGGACAGTCCCTATGTGAATGGGCAAAACCGCAACTTGGCTGTGTGGGAATGGTTTATATAGTTTTGGAAACCAAGGCACACTTGGAGCAGTCTTATTGATAAAGATGTTCACAGATGGTAAGCGAATGGTCCTCTTATTGAACAGTCTCTATAATAGCTGTAGTTGTAAGCTAGTCCATAAGCATCATGATAATGTGCAGATTATAAAATCGAGACTGTGTACATTACTGCTCTTCCTGCTTCCCCTTGCTTGGAGTTTCCCCACCGATCCGCCAAACACGGCGTCCCGTGTAGCGCGGTCTAAAACGTAGCATCCCACGTGACCGATGGCAGCTCACGTGACCAGGGTCAGTCACGTGATCGGTGTGATGATCTGTATGCGATCAAATGGAGCAGCGTATAATCGCCAATCTTGTGAGTATACTGGCAGGGAGCTAATACTCCACTCCAGTGGAGCTAATACTCCAGCATTTCCAGTCTTGTGAGTATACTGGCAGGGAGCTAATACTCCAGTCTCGTTCACAGTCCTGAGTCCTTCGTCCCAGCATGTCACACACCGCCCATACGCGTTTCGAGGTCTACACCTCTTCTTCAGTGGCCCTGTGTGCATACTGGAAATGCCTTCATTTATACCTTCATCTATTCCGTCTCTTCTGGCTGTCTATACATCCCAGCAACCCATGCAGTGGAATCATGGGTATAAATGAAGGCATTTCCAGTCTTGTGAGTATACTGGCAGGGAGCTAATACTCCAGTCTCGTTCACAGTCCTGAGTCCTTCGTCCCAGCATGTCACACACCGCCCATACGCGTTTCGAGGTCTACACCTCTTCTTCAGTGGCCCTGTGTGCATACTGGAAATGCCTTCATTTATACCCATGATTCCACTGCATGGGTTGCTGGGATGTATAGACAGCCAGAAGAGACGGAATGGATCAAGGTAGTACTCAGTCCGGATCCAATTAGATGACATCACCACTATTCATTACTGCTGCATTTGCTAAAGCCGTATTGTTATCCTGGCTATGCGTTATTGTGATGTTAATAATGCAATCTCACATCCGAGATGTGCCTATTGTGGGGAGTCGCTCTGGTAGATAGCGGTGCGGGTGCAGTACCGAGGCAAAACAAGGAGTCCAGAACGTGCAATCAACAGTGTTTTATTCACACTTGCACAAAAATACACAACAAACAGTCTCTTGGTGTTAATTCACACACATCAGAAGCATTAAGGCAAAACAAAACAGTCCCGTACAGGTTTCAGTCACCTGGGAGGTTTTAGGTGCAGGTTCGCACCTGGCTGTCAGTCCAGCCACAAGACAGTCGACGTCAGGTTTTCCAGGCCGTCTGCACTCCTCCTTGTTGGGCTCTGGCTTCCAGCCCAGGGAACTCCACATAGCACAGAATGGATCAGAACTCCCAAACTCAAATGACTCCACAGCCTAACAGCAGCTCCAGGACAATCACCACACACCCACACCCAGCTGCTGGCTGTGTTATAAAGGCCCAGGAAAACCCGGCCTGGACCGTGGGGAGTAGGCACCCACCCACCTCTTTGCCTACTCCCAGTAAGAGCCGGCCCGGATTGGCTTTGCAGCCAAACTAAATAGCAATGTGTCAAAACAGCACTAGCTGCTGCTGACACACAAGAAAACCCGGCTCTTACCTCACCGAGGCCAGGAACCTCGGTGACACGTACCTGCCATCGACCACGGTACCTTGCACCTTACCACATACCCCCCCCCCTTTGTTCAACCCTGAGGGGGTGAACACATGTGAGGCAGTGGACGCGGGACAGGGCATCTGCATTACCCTGCAAGCGGCCTGCCCTGTGTTCTACCGAAAACTTGAAATTCTGCAGAGACAAGAACCACCTGGTGACCCGAGCATTCCTGTCTTTCGCCTGGCACATCCACTTTAGAGGGGAATGGTCGGTCACCAGACTGAACTTTCTCCCTAGCAGATAATAGCGGAGAGACTCTAGTGCCCACTTGATGGCCAGGCACTCTCTCTCCACTATACTGTACCTGGTCTCGGCTGGGGTGAGTTTGCGACTCAGGAAAACCACGGGATGCTCCTCCCCATTGATTTCCTGAGAGAGTACAGCCCCAAGGCCCACTTCAGAGGCATCGGTCTGTACCACAAATTCTCTCTTGAAGTCGGGCGTCACCAAAACCGGGGACCCACACATGGCCGACTTCAGAGCAGAGAAAGCCTCCTCCGCCTTCTCACTCCAGCTAACTTTCCCAGACTTTCGCCCCTTCAACAGGTCTGTCAACGGCGCTGCTATTGTGGCAAAGTGGGGCACAAACCGCATGTAGTACCCTACAATTCCCAGGAAGGACTTTACCTGCCTGGCAGTGCAGTAAACATTCTCCTGCAGCAAACCGCAGTAACAGAACCATATGAGATGCACAAAATAGGAGCATTTCTTGAACCGCATTGTATATAGGCACATCTCGGATGTGAGATTGCATTATTAACATCACAATAACGCATAGCCAGGATAACAATACGGCTTTAGCAAATGCAGCAGTAATGAATAGTGGTGATGTCATCTAATTGGATCCGGACTGAGAACTACCTTGATCTATTCCGTCTCTTCTGGCTGTCTATACATCCCAGCAACCCATGCAGTGGAATCATGGGTATAAATGAAGGCATTTCCAGTTTGCACACACGGTCACTGAAGAAGGGGTGTAGACCTCGAAACGCGTATGGGCGGTGTGTGACAAGCTGGAACGAAGGACTCAGGACTGTGAACGAGACTGGAGTATTAGCTCCCTGCCAGTATACTCACAAGATTGGCGATTATACGCTGCTCCATTTGATCGCATACAGATCATCACACCGATCACGTGACTGACCCTGGTCACGTGATCTGCCATCGGTCACGTGGGATGCTACGTTTTAGACCGCGCTACACGGGACGCCGTGTTTGGCGGATCGGCGGGGAAACTCTGAGCAAGGGGGAGCAGGAAGAGCGGTAATGTACACAGTCTCGATTTTATAATCTGCACATTATCATGATGCTTATGGACTAGCTTACAACTACAGCTATTATACAGACTGTTCAATAAGAGGACCATTCGCTTACCATCTGTGAACATCTTTATCAATAAGACTGCTCCAAGTGTGCCTTGGTTTCCAAAACTATATAAACCATTCCCACACAGCCAAGTTACGGTTTTGCCCATTCACATAGGGACTGTCCACAGTTTTGTTGCTACTCAATTGCTGCTATACTCATTGTTACGGTTTTTTCTTTTATCTCCTTAATGCGGAGATTATTTTACATGCTGGTATATGTTACTTATGTCCTGTGTTTTTATATTTTTTTGGGTAATAAATTTGTATAATTTTATCTGTTTTTTTTGCATATTCCCAGATAATTGAGTGCCCCCTGATTTTCATACATTTACTTTGACTACATAGGATGTCTCTACAGTAGTTCAGTTTGTCCTCCCTCTCAGCGGGTGTAAAAATGGCGCCTTCTTTGGACCTGTAGCGAGGGTCCAACAAGGTGGAGAGCCAGAAGCCATCCCTCTACCCAATGGTAACAATTTGCCTGTCGCAACGCAAGAAAGTGAGCATACATCTGGCAATTTGTGCAAGTGATTCGTAGTCCCTGCCTCCATATCCACTGCATACTGCCACGGTGTGTCTCACTCCTATGCCTTGTCTTCTTCATTGCCCTGTAGCTCCTCCAGCTGCTCCTGCTACCACTATCCTTTCACATGTGTAGAAAAACCACCGATTTCGCTACATTGTGCTCCAATGTTCTCCTCTTCCTCCTCCTCCTCTAGTTCAGCCCCCAGAGGGCTCATGTGGCCGTGGGATGTAGGCGCCACGTCTCCAGTCCCCTGAACAGCCAGATTTACCAGCATCTGTTCTAGGACATGAAGCAGTGGAATGACATTGCTCAGCCTGTAGTCCTGGCGACTGACAAATAACGTGGCCTCCCCAGCAGGTGTCACGAATGAGTTGCAACTGGCTGACATCGAAGTTACACAGGGAGTACTTCAGTCCACTTGGATCATCAATAAATTGTTTATGGCCTTTCTCTGTTCGTATAGTTGGTCCAATATATGGAGGGTGGAATTCCAATGGGTAGAAACGTCGCATATCTGCTTATATTGTGGGATGCCGTTCTGCCGCTGCAGATAAAGGAGGGTGTGATTTGCCGTGTATGAGTGGCTGAAGTGCATGCAAAGTTTCCTGGCCATTTTTGGGATGCCTTGCAGGAACCGCTTCACAACGAGATTGAACATGTGTGCCATGCAAGGCACATGGCTCAGCCCTCCTTAATGCAGCGCCGACACCATGTTCTTCCAGTTGGCGATTTTGAGTTGTCGCAGAGAAAGCCAATTCGATTTCTTGCTGAAGTACACAGAGCAGTTCCTTCCCTGTGTGACTCTGTTCACCCAGGCAAACCAGGTGCAGAACATAATGAAAGTGATGAGAAAGGTGGCACATGTCTTGCATACACTAAATGCCTCCAACATAATTCTTGGATGTCTACATGAGAATAATGTATTTGCTGTAAATCACGAGAAGGGCATAGTTGGAGACATTGAATTCACAAGAGATGCAGAGCAGCCACCTCTATTTGCTTCCCACTGTTTAGTGCTCCTGAATTAAAATTGGGCCAACCAGCTTCAGCTTCCACTGATGTGTATGCCCACGCACAATTCTGATGGAACTCCTAATCTTAAAAAACTGGACTTGGACTCCAAAGCAGAGGCTCACCTGTCATGTCTTATGTGTTGTGGAGATCGAATGCAATCAGAACACATGAATATTTTCAACTTACTGAAGCTGCTTGATTTAATTGTAAATAGATGGTATAGGCAAAGTCTGCTGGTGTGTTGTAATCAGTGTCTTCATTATGTATACTGCAGGACCCATGACGACGTAATTCAGTCCATACAGCAAAAGTAGGTCTCCAGCTACCCATCAATTTTCCCGAAAAAAACATGTTTAAAAAAAAAAAAATCAACAATGCAAAGGATAATGGAGTTCAGTTCATACAAAAGAAAGTGTACAATCACCCATCAATTTCCCCCCCCAAAAAACCCTGCTTCACATAAAAAATAATTCAACCCTTACAGCAACAGGAGGTCTAGAGGCACCCATCAATTTTCCTGAATAAAGCCTGTTTCACATAAAAAATTTCACCACTACGTAATTCGGCCCATATAGCAAAAGGGCTACGAACACCCATCAATTTTCCTGAAAAAAACCTGTTAGAAATAAAAAATTTCACCACTACATAATTCGGCCCATACAGCAAAAGGATGTCTAGAGCCACCCATCAATTTTCCCCCAAAAAAGCCTGTTTCACATAAAAAAATTCCCCATCCCCCACGACAGCACCTTAGAGAGATGGCTCCACCCCTGGGACAGGAAACCTGCAGCATAAAAAGGAGGAGGCATTCTCCCACCTCAGTGAAGTTTCCTGTCCCTGGAGTGGGAGACCTGCAGTTTCTCTTTCAGTTCATCCCCCACCACCTTCAAGTCCCAGATAGTTACCTGCAGGGGCTCATCACCCAGAGGCTGGGTTTGGCAGGGCCCTAGGAAATGGAAGCATTCTGGGGATGTGGACGTTTCTTGCTGCGGGGCACATGATCTGCTCAGTGGGGGCGAGACACGCGAGATCCGGCCACCAGTATGATGCCCGATTGGGAGGGTAAGTGGCCTGAGCATGCGCAGTGGGACGCTTCCAGGACCTATGCGTTCCAACCATGCGTTCCACTGACGCACTTGCGGTAGCGACCGGAAGTAGGGAAAAAGCGTGCTGAAGATCTTTTTAAAAGGAAAGGAGGCATTCAGCCCTGTGTGTGTGAGCACCCAAGCAGTTCCAGTGTGAGGAGACTGGCTAAGTGGGTTAGTGGACTGTGAAGATGGAGGAGGAAAGACATACAGAGGGGGCAGAAAGAGAGCAGCTGCCGGTACTGTCTACAACTTAAGGGGTGAGTGCACTCAATGTGATGTTTTATTAATGAGGGGTAATTTACTGTTTAGATGGGTCCCAAGAAAGTGGTGGCAAAAAAGAAAAACAAGGAATGTGCCCTATGTAAATGCGATTTATCTTCATCTTATACAAAAAGATTATGTCAGGCCTGCATTGAGAAGACGGTAGCGGAGGACGCCCCGAGTTTTATGAAGGATATTAAATAGTTAATAAGATCAGAAGTAAAGGATTCCCTTAGAGCTCGTAAAAGACCAAGGAAAGCTAGAGACGAAGAGGATTCTGATTCGTTTCTGTCTGAAGCTAGTGAGGAGACCTTCAGAAAAGATAGGTCTGGCAGCGCTTCCTCTTCAGATGATGAAGTTGAAGGGAAATACCTGTTCCCGGCAGAGGATACGAAAAAATTGCTAAAGGCCATCAGGCCAACATTGGGGCTAGAAGAGGCTCAGGAAAATAGATCTGTAGCAGATACGGTTTTTGAGCGCTTTAGAGAGAAAAAACTGAGATGTTTCCCGGTGCATAGTAGCATTTCTTCAGTAATTGAAAAAGAATGGAATAAGCCAGACAAGAAGGCATTCTTAACTAGAAGATTCAAGAGGAAATATCCATTTGAAGAGGAAGCGGCCACATCTTGGGATAGGGCCCCAAAGATAGATGTGGCAATTTCAAAAGTAGCTAGACGTTCTGCCCTGCCTTTTGAAGATCTAGGTTCCCTGCAAGACCCGCTAGATAAAAAGATCGACACATGTCTTAGAAACTCCTGGGAGGCAGCTGCTTCCACTTTTAGGCCCAGCATAGCAGCTACAGTCATGGCTAGATTTCGTAGTAGAAGATCGGCTGGAGATAAAGAGCGAAATTCCAGTGATAGGGGATTTGGTAGAAGAGGTTTCCTTTTCAAGAATGTTTCCTCTCAACAGGGGAAACAGTCAAAGCAGTGACGCCAGAAGGGCGGTGGGGGGCAGGCTAAGGTATTTTCTTCCAGCCTGGGATCAGGTGGCAGGACCCTTGGTAAAGAAAATACTGAGCGAAGGGTTAAGATTAGATTTCCTAAGAAGTGCCCCCCACAGATATATAACCACCAACTATTCTCGGGAAATGGAAACAGAAATTGTAAATCTATTAAAAAAGGAAGTACTGATCCCGGTTCCAGAATCAGAGAAGGGAAAGGGGTACTATTCGACACTATTTCTAATGAGGAAACCGGACAAATTATTCCAGACGACAATAAATCTGAAAGAGTTGAACAAGTCCTTGAGATACAAGAAATTCAAAATGGAGACCTTAAAAATGGCGGTACATCTGTTATTCCCAGGGTGTTTCATGGCAGTCATAGACTTGATGGACGCGTATCACCATGTCTCTATTTTTGCAGATCACCAGCGGTACTTAAGGGTGGCGGTGAAGCTAAAGGAGACAGTACTACAATTCCAGTTTCAGGCTCTGCCGTTCGGCCTGTCTATGCGAGAATATTTACAAAAATTGTGGCAGAAATGGCATCATTCATCAGGAAACAAGAGGTAACGTTCCTGCCATACTTGGACGATTTCCTGATTATAGCAGACACGGAGGTAAGATGTGCCGAGTCGGTACAAAAAGTAGTGAGCATCCTGGAAAATCTGGGTTGGATGATAAACACCAAAAAATCAAGAATAGTGTTGAGCGAACAGTTCGAGCATCGTTCGGGTTCGTACCGAATTTTGGGGTGTCCGGGACACGGACCCGAACCCGGATATTTTCAAAAAAGTTTGGGTTCGGGTTCGTTGTTCGTCGATTACTTCCCACTTTCTGAAGGGCTGCACAGCAGCCAATCAGCTAGCGTTTTACTTCTTGCCCTAAGAGCCCATCACAGCAATGCCTACTAATGGCATGGCTGTGATTGGCCAAGTGCAGCATGTGACCCAGCCTCTATTTAAGCTGGAGTCACGTAGCGCCGCACGTCACACTGCTCTGATTAGTTTAGGGAGAGGACGCAGCTTCTGTCAGGGCGAGATTAGGCAGGGTAAAGTCAGCAACAGCACCTAATGAACGGATCGATCTACAGCTGTGAATGATTGAACTTCTGCTAGTTACTTGCTCACTGGTTTTTAGGCTGCACAGAGCGTTTTTCTGTCACTTTTTTCTGGGGTGATCGGCGGCCATTTTGGGACTTTTGGTGCACCAGAACAAGCTGCCACCAAGTCCATCAATCCATCAATACTAGATTTTTTTTGCTATATCCTACATCAGGGGCTTGGCTGTGCTAATTGTCACCCCTAGAAACTCAGGATAGCAATTTCTATATTTTATTAAGGGGTTAAATATAGTGTTGAGCGAACAGTTCGAGAATCGTTCGGGTCCGTACCGAATTTTGGGGTGTCCGTGACACGGACCCGAACCCGGATATTTTCGTCGATTACTTCCCGCTTTCTGAAGGGCTGCACAGCAGCCAATCAGCTAGCGTTTTACTTCTTGACCTAAGAGCCCATCACAGCCATGCCTACTAATGGCATGGCTGTGATTGGCCAAGTGCAGCATGTGACCCAGCCTCTATTTAAGCTGGAGTCACGTAGCGCCGCACGTCACACTGCTCTGACTAGTGTAGGGAGAGGATGCAGCTTCTGTGAGGGCGAGATAGGCAGTGATAAAGAAGTGAATGATCTACCTTTCTACACTTGTGCATCAGAACAACTCAGCTGAGCTGTTCACTTAAAGTCACTATTTTGTTGAGACTGGCCAGAGCGATTTTTACTGGCACATGTAACTGGGCTGACCGGCGGTGGCCATTTTGGGACTTGTGGTGCGCCAGCACAAGCTGCCACAGAGTCTAAACCAAAGCTCCAAAGAAGTGAAAAATCTACACCTGTGAATCAGAACAACAGCGATTCAGCTGCTTAGTGAAAGTCAATTTTTTTTCTGGCTGGGCAGACCGTTTTCTGGCACATGTTAATGGGCTGATAGGCGGCGGCCATTTTGGGACTTGTGGTGCTACAGCAAAAGCTGCCACAACGTCGATTAATCTCATGTAATAGTCGATTTTTTCATAGACATACTACATCAGGGGTTTGGCTGTGCTTGTGTCACCCATACTAACTGCAAAGATATTTAATATATCAGTGGTGAAACTGAAAGTAACCCACTTGGATAGCAAATCCCATGAATGTGCTGTTCCAGCTAGGCTAGCCAGTGCCACTACAGCCAAGTCCAATACTGTCAGCCAGAAATATATTTTTTTTTTATGTGCCAGAAATATAAATTAAAAAAAGCTTTCACCGTAATAATAAAATTATTCTGGTGTTAGACCAGAAGAAGCACTCCTGTTGTAATTAATACTGTAAAAAGGCTAAGGCAATATTTCTCCCAGTGTGGGAAATTTATCTAGCAAAACTATAATTTTAAAAATTCCGGTGTTCTGGAATACCAGCAGTCCTCTTGTAATTAATACCGCAAAAAGGCATTATATCGTCCAGTGTTGTAATTTTGGTGAAAAAAAGGCCAATTTAATCAATCTGGCGTTAGTTACACCAGAAACAATAGGCCTCATGTTTTTACTCCTGTAAAAAGTAATTAATACAGGAAAAAGGCATTACATTATCCAGTGTTGTAATTTTGGTGAAAAAAAGGCCAATTTAATCAATCTGGTGTTAGTTACACCAGAAACAGTAGGCAGCACATTTTAACTCCTGTAAAAAGGAATTAATACCTGAAAAAGGCATTACATTGTCCAGTGTTGTAATTTTGGTGAAAAAAAGGCCAATTTAATCAATCTGGTGTTAGTTAGACCAGAAACAGTAGGCCGCACGTTTTTACTCCTGTAAAAAGGAATTATATCTCCCCGTGTGGGAATCTATGTACCAAAACTAGCATTTTAAAAATTCTGGTGTCCAATTTACAGCAGTTTTCTTGTAATTAATACCGGAAAAAGGAATTATATCTTCCAGTGTGTGAATTTATGTACACAAACTAGCATTTTAAAAATTCTGGTGTCCAATTAGCAGCAGTCTTCTTGTAATTAATACCTGAAAAAAGCATTACATTGTCCAGTGTTGTAATTTTGGTGAAAAAAAGGCCAATTTATTCAATCTGGTGTTAGGTACACCAGAAACAGTAGGCCTCACGTTTTTACTCCTGTAAAAAGGAATTAATACCGGAAAAAGGCATTACATTGTCCAGTGTTGTAATTTTGGTGAAAAAAGGCCAATTTAATCAATCTGGTGTTAGTTAGACCAGAAACAGTAGGCCTCACGTTTTTACTCCTGTAAAAGGAATTATATCTCCCGTGTGGGAATCTATGTACCAAAACTAGCATATTAAAAATTCTGGTGTCCAATTTGCAGCAGTTTTCTTGTAATTAATACCGGAAAAGGAATTATATCTTCCAGTGTGGGAATTTTGGGGCTAAAAAATAATATATTTTTTGTGGTGCGAGTTGAATCGCAACAATGAGGAAACATTCTATTAAGGGACGAGGACGCGGTCGTGGTGGTGTCCGTGGAGCCTCTGTTGCTGGCAGAGGACGTGGCCATTCGGCCTCAGGCGCACAAAGTAGTGAAACAACTCCCTCAAGTAGCCGGCAGAATTTACACCGATATTTGGTGGGGCCCAATGCCGTTATGAGGATGGTAAGGCCTGAGCAGGTACAGGCATTAGTCGATTGGGTGGCCGACAGTGCTTCCAGCAGGTTCACCACATTGTCTTCCGCCCAGTCTTCTGCGGAAAGCGCACAGGTGGCTCCTGAAAACCAAGCCCATCAGTCTGTCACATCACTCCCATGCATATCAGGGAAACTGTCTGAGCCTCAAGTTATGCAGCAGTCTCTTCTTCTGTTTGAAGACTCTGCTCCCACGGTTTTCCAGGGGCGTCCAACTAGCCCTTCCCCAGCGGTGGAAGACATTCCATGCACTGACGCACAACCACTTATGTATCCAGATGATGAGGACATGGGAATACCACCACAGCAGAGTGACCGAGTGTCTGATGATGACGAAACACAGGTGCCCACTGCCGCGTCTTATTGCAGTGTGCAGACTGAACAGGAGGAGGTCAGGGAGGAAGACTGGGTGGAAGACGATGCAGAGGACGATGAGGTCTTAGACCCCACATGGACTGAAGGTCGTGCCGCTGACTTAAATAGTTCAGAGGAAGAGGCAGTGGTGAGACCGAGACAACAGCGAAGCCAAAGAGGGAGCAGGGGGCAAAAGCAGAACAGCCGCCGTCCAGAGAGTTCGCCTGCTATTGGCCAGCGCCAACAGGGACCCAGCACCCCAAAGGCATCTTCGAGGAGTTCCCTGGCATGGCACTTCTTCAAACAATGTGCTGAGGACAAGACCAGAGTGGTTTGCACGCTGTGCCATCAGACCCTGAGGCGAGGCATTAACGTTCTTAACCTGAGCACCACCTGCATGTTCAGGCATCTACATGCAAAGCATGAACTGCAGTGGAGTACACACCTTAAAAACAAGGAACCCGCTCAAGCTCCCACTGCTCCCTTTACCGCTGCTGCCTCGGCTTCCGCCTCGAGAGGAATGTTGCCACCTGCCGAGCAGCAAACAGAGGATGTGCCACCGACACCACCACCACCACCGCACCGTCACCTAGCGTCTCCACTATTTCACACAGCAGCGTTCAGCTCTCCATCTCTCAAACCTTTGAGAGGAAGTGCATATTCCCACCTAGTCACCCTCGAGCCCTTGGCCTGAATGCCAGCATTTCTAAACTACTGGCCTTTGAAATGCTGTCATTCCGGCTGGTGGACACAGACAGCTTCAAACAGCTGATGGCCATGGCTGTCCCCCAGTATGTGGTTCCCAGCCCAGGATGAAGCAGGTTCACAGCGGGGTGGCACCCAGCACAGCGCAGGCACATCCCTGGTGCGTGGCTGGGGGGATACAGAGGATGATGACGATACGCCTCCCACAGAGGACAGCTTGTCCTTACCTCTGGGGAGCCTGGCACACATGAGCAATTACATGCAGCAGTGCCTGCGCAACGACAGCAGAGTTGCCCACATTTTAACGTGTGCTGACTACTGGGTGGCCACCCTGCTGGATCCACGGTACAAAGACAATGAGCCCACTTTACTTCCTGCACTGGAGCGTGATAGGAAGATGCGCGAGTACAAGCGCACGCTGGTAAACGCGCTCCTGAGAGCATTCCCAACTGTCACATGGGAACAGGTGGAAAGCCAAGGCCAAGGCAGAGGAGGAGCTAGAGGTCGCCCACGCAGCAGTGTCACGGCCAGCTCCTCTGAGGGCAGGGTTAGCATGGCAGAAATGTGGAAAAGTTTTGTCTCCACGCCACAGCTTACTGCCCCACCACCTGATACGGAACGTGTTAGCAGGAGGCAACATTTCACTAACATGGTTGAACAGTACGTCTTCACACAACTCCACGTACTGACGGATGGTTCAGCCCCATTCAACTTCTGGGTTTCCAAATTGTCCACGTGGCCAGAATTAGCATGTTATGCCTTGGAGGTGCTGTCCTGCCCGGCGGCCAGCGTTTTAGCTGAACGTGTATTCAGCACGGCAGGGGGCGTCATTAGTGACAAACGCAGCCGCCTGTCCGCAGCCAACGTGGACAAACTGACGTTTATAAAAATGAACCAGGTATGGATCCCACAAGACCTGACCCTCCCTTGTGCAGAGTAGTCCTTAATAACTGCCTTAAACCATGTTGTCTTGTACTCCTGGCCACTTCTTCATTGAAAAATCAATTTTTGAAATTAAGTAGGATCTTGTGGTGCAACCCAGAGTTGAATGAACCTTCCCTCTGTCTGGGTGCCAGGGCCAAAGTACATGAAAGTGTCCTTCTCCTGTGCTGGGTGATATGAATGTTATACTTGTGCTGTCTGACATGTCTCCTTTGTGTGGGTGCAAGGGGCCAAAGTCACTGAAAGTGGCCTTCTCCTGTGGTGGATGATCGAAATGCCTGATTATCTGCTGTGGGGCCTCTCTCCTCTTTCTGGGTGCAGGGGTCAAAGAAACAAAAGGTGGCCTACTACTGTGGTGGTTGACATGATGCCTGATTCTCTGCTGTGGAACCTCTCTCCTCCGTGTGGCTGCAGGGGTCAAGGTCTCTAAAAGTGCCCTTCTTCTGTGGTGGTTGATGTAAAACTGATGCTTGTGCTATCTGACCTGTCTCCTCTGTGTCAGTGCTAAGGCCTAAGTCACTGAAAGCGGCCTTCTCCTGTGCTGGCTGATATAAATGCCTGAATCTCTGCTGTGGGACCTCTCTCCTCCGTGTGGTTGCAGGGGTCAAGGTCTCTAAAAGTGCCCTTCTCCTGTGGTGGTTGATGTAAAACTGATGCTTTTGCTATCTGACCTGTCTCCTCTGTCTCGTTGCTAAGGCCTAACTCACTGAAAGTGGCCTTGTCATGTGCTGGGTGATATAAATGTGATACAAGTGCCATCTGACATGGTTGAAGCTATCAAATTAACTAAAGGTGGCCGACTCCTGTAGTGGGTGATCAGTAAAACTGATGCTTGTGCTATCTGACCAGTCTCCTCTGTCTCGTTGCTAAGGGCTAACTCACTGAAAGTGGCCTTGTCATGTGCTGGGTGATATAAATGTTATACTTGTGCCATCTGACATGGTTGCCGGGGTCCCATTAAATGATGGCCTACTCCTGTGGTGGGTGATCTAAATGCCTGATTCTCTGCTGTGAAAACCCTCTCCTCCGTCTGGGTGCAGGGGTCAAAGTCTCTAAAAGTGGCCTTCTCTTGTGCTGGGTGATGTAAAACTGATGCTTGTACCATCTGACATGGGTGCAGGGTCAAATTAACTAAATGGTGGCCTACTCCTGTGGTGGGTGATATGAGGCGCTAATACTGTGCTGTGAAAACCTCTCTCCTTCGTCTGGGTGCAGGGGTCAAAGTCTCTAAATGTGGCCTTCTCTTGTGCTGGGTGATGTAAAACTGATGCTTGTGCCATCTGACATGGTTGCCGGGTCCCATTAAATGATGGCCTACTCCTGTGGTGGGTGATCTAAATGCCTGATTCTCTGCTGTGAAAACCTCTCTCCTCCGTCTGGGTGCAGGGGTCAAAGTCTCTAAAAGTGGCCTTCTTTGTGCTGGGTGATGTAAAACTGATGCTTGTGCCATCTGACATGGTTGCCGGGGTCCCATTAAATGATGGCCTACTCCTGTGGTGGGTGATCTAAATGCCTGATTCTCTGCTGTGAAAACCTCTTCCTCCGTCTGGGTGCAGGGGTCAAAGTCTCTAAAAGTGGCCTTCTCTTGTGCTGGGTGATGTAAAACTGATGCTTGTACCATCTGACATGGAGGCAGGGGTCAAATTAACTAAATGGTGGCCTACTCCTGTGGTGGGTGATATGAGGCCTTAATATGTGCTGTGAAAACCTCTCTCCTCCGTTTGGGTGCAGGGGTCAAAGTCTCTAAAAGTGGCCTTCTCTTGTGCTGGGTGATATAAAACTGATGCTTGTGCCATCTGACATGGTTGCCGGGGTCCCATTAAATGATGGCCTACTCCTGTGGTGGGTGATCTAAATGCCTGATTCTCTGCTGTGAAAACCTCTCTCCTCCATCTGGGTGCAGGGGTCAAAGTCTCTCAAAGTCGCCATCTCCTGTGCTGGGTGATATAAATGTTGATACTTCTGCCATCTGACATGGTTGCCGAGGTCCCATTAAATGATGGCCTACTCCTGTGGTGGGTGATCTAAATGCCTGATTCTCTGCTGTGAAACCTCTCTCCTCCGTATGGGTGCAGGGGTTAAAGTCTCTCAAAGTCGCCTTCTCCTGTGCTTGGTGATGTAAAACTGATGCTTGTGCCATCTGACATGGTTGCCGGGGTCCCATTAAATGATGGCCTACTCCTGTGGTGGGTGATCTAAATGCCTGATTCTCTGCTGTGAAAACCTCTCTCCTCCGTCTGGGTGCAGGGGTCAAAGTCTCTAAAAGTGGCCTTCTCTTGTGCTGGGTGATGTAAAACTGATGCTTGTGCCATCTGAAATGGTTGCCGGGGTCCCTTTAAATGATGGCCTACTCCTGTGGTGGGTGATCTAAATGCCTGATTCTCTGCTGTGAAAACCTCTCTCCTCCGTCTGGGTGCAGGGGTCAAAGTCTCTAAAAGTGGCCTTCTCTTGTGCTGGGTGATGTAAAACTGATGCTTGTGCCATCTGACATGGTTGCCGGGGTCCCATTAAATGATGGCCTACTCCTGTGGTGGGTGATCTAAATGCCTGATTCTCTGCTGTGAAAACCTCTCTCCTCCGTCTGGGTGCAGGGGTCAAAGTCTCTAAAAGTCGCCTTCTCCTGTGCTGGGTGATATAAATGTTGATACTTGTGCCATCTGACATGGTTGCCGGGGTCCCATTAAATGATGGCCTACTCCTGTGGTGGGTGAGCTAAATGCCTGATTCTCTGCTGTGAAAACCTCTCTCCTCCGTCTGGGTGCAGGGGTCAAAGTCTCTAAAAGTGGCCTTCTCTTGTGCTGGGTGATGTAAAACTGATGCTTGTACCATCTGACATGGGTGCAGGGGTCAAATTAACTAAATGGTGGCCTACTCCTGTGGTGGGTGATATGAGGACTTAATATGTGCTGTGAAAACCTCTCTCCTCCGTCTGGGTGCAGGGGTCAAAGTCTCTAAAAGTGGCCTTCTCTTGTGCTGGGTGATGTAAAACTGATGCTTGTGCCATCTGACATGGTTGCCGGGGTCCCATTAAATGATGGCCTACTCCTGTGGTGGGTGATCTAAATGCCTGATTCTCTGCTGTGAAAACCTCTCTCCTCCGTCTGGGTGCAGGGGTCAAAGTCTCTCAAAGTCGCCTTCTCCTGTGCTGGGTGATATAAATGTTATACTTGTGCCATCTGACATCGTTGCCGGGGTCCCATTAAATGATGGCCTACTCCTGTGGTGGGTGATCTAAATGCCTGATTCTCTGCTGTGAAACCACTCTCCTCCGTCTGGGTGCAGGGGTCAAAGTCTCTCAAAGTCGACTTCTCCTGTGATGGGTGATGTAAAACTGATGCTTGTGCCATCTGACATGGTTGCCGGGGTCCCATTAAATGATGGCCTACTCCTGAGGTGGGTGATCTAAATGCCTAATTCTCTGCTGTGAAAACCTCTCTCCTCTGTCTGGGTGCAGGGGTCAAAGTCTCTAAAAGTGGCCTTCTCTTGTGCTGGGTGATGTAAAACTGATGCTTGTACCATCTGACATGGGTGCAGGGGTCACATTAACTAAATGGTGGCCTACTCCTGTGGTGGGTGATATGAATGCGCTAATATGTGCTGTGAAAACCTCTCTCCTCCGTCTGGGTGCAGGGGTCAAAGTCTCTAAAAGTGGCCTTCTCTTGTGCTGGGTGATGTAAAACTGATGCTTGTGCCATCTGACATGGTTGCCGGGGTCCCATTAAATGATGGCCTACTCCTGTGGTGGGTGATCTAAATGCCTGATTCTCTGCTGTGAAAACCTCTCTCCTCCGTCTGGGTGCAGGGGTCAAAGTCTCTAAAAGTCGCCTTCTCCTGAGCTGGGTGATATAAATGTTATACTTGTGCCATCTGACATGGTTGCGGGGTCCCATTAAATGATGGCCTACTCCTGTGGTGGGTGATCTAAATGCCTGATTCTCTGCTGTGAAACCTCTCTCCTCCGTCTGGGTGCAGGGGTCAAAGTCTCTCAAAGTAGCCTTCTCCTGTGCTGGGTGATGTAAAACTGATGCTTGTGCCATCTGACATGGTTGCCGGGGTCCCATTAAATGATGGCCTACTCCTGAGGTGGGTGATCTAAATGCCTGATTCTCTGCTGTGAAAACCTCTCTCCTCCGTCTGGGTGCAGGGGTCAAAGTCTCTAAAAGTGGCCTTCTCTTGTGCTGGGTGATGTAAAACTGATGCTTGTGCCATCTGACATGGTTGCCGGGGTCCCATTAAATGATGGCCTACTCCGGTGGTGGGTGATCTAAATGCCTGATTCTCTGCTGTGAAAACCTCTCTCCTCCGTTTGGGTGCAGGGGTCAAAGTCTCTAAAAGTGGCCTTCTCTTGTGCTGGGTGATGTAAAACTGATGCTTGTACCATCTGACATGGGTGCAGGGGTCAAATTAACTAAATGGTGGCCTACTCCTGTGGTGGGTGATATGAGGCCTTAATATGTGCTGTGAAAACCTCTCTCCTTCGTCTGGGTGCAGGGGTCAAAGTCTCTAAAAGTGGCCTTCTCTTGTACTGGGTGATGTAAAACTGATGCTTGTGCCATCTGACATGATTGCCGGGGTCCCATTAAATGATGGCCTACTCCTGTGGTGGGTGATCTAAATGCCTGATTCTCTGCTGTGAAAACCTCTCTCTTCCGTCTGGGTAAAGGGGTCAAAGTCTCTCAAAGTCGCCATCTCATGTGCTGGGTGATATAAATGTAATACTTGTGCCATCTGACATGGTTGCCGGGGTCCCATTAAATGATGGCCTACTCCTGTGGTGGGTGATCTAAATGCCTGATTCTCTGCTGTGAAACCTCTCTCCTCCGTCTGGGTGCAGGGGTTAAAGTCTCTCAAAGTCGCCTTCTCCTGTGCTGGGTGATGTAAAACTGATGCTTGTGCCATCTGACATGGTTGCCGGGGTCCCATTAAATGATGGCCTACTCCTGTGGTGGGTGATCTAAATGCCTGATTCTCTGCTGTGAAAACCTCTCTCCTCCGTCTGGGTGCAGGGGTCAAAGTCTCTAAAAGTGGCCTTCTCTTGTGCTGGGTGATGTAAAACTGATGCTTGTACCATCTGACATGGGTGCAGGGGTCAAATTAACTAAATGGTGGCCTACTCCTGTGGTGGGTGATATGAAGGCGTTAATTATCTGCTGTGAAAACCTCTCTCCTTCGTCTGGGTGCAGGGGTCAAAGTCTCTAAAAGTGGCCTTCTCTTGTGCTGGGTGATGTAAAACTGATGCTTGTGCCATCTGACATGGTTGCCGGGGTCCCATTAAATGATGGCCTACTCCTGTGGTGGGTGATCTAAATGCCTGATTCTCTGCTGTGAAAACCTCTCTCCTCCGTCTGGGTGCAGGGTCAAAGTCTCTAAAAGTCGCCTTCTCCTGTGCTGGGTGATATAAATGTTGATACTTGTGCCATCTGACATGGTTGCCGGGGTCCCATTAAATGATGGCCTACTCCTGTGGTGGGTGAGCTAAATGCCTGATTCTCTGCTGTGAAAACCTCTCTCCTCCGTCTGGGTGCAGGGTCAAAGTCTCTAAAAGTGGCCTTCTCTTGTGCTGGGTGATGTAAAACTGATGCTTGTACCATCTGACATGGGTGCAGGGGTCAAATTAACTAAATGGTGGCCTACTCCTGTGGTGGGTGATATGAGGCCTTAATATGTGCTGTGAAAACCTCTCTCCTCCGTCTGGGTGCAGGGTCAAAGTCTCTAAAAGTGGCCTTCTCTTGTGCTGGGTGATGTAAAACTGATGCTTGTGCCATCTGACATGGTTGCAGGGGTCCCATTAAATGATGGCCTACTCCTGTGGTGGGTGATCTAAATGCCTGATTCTCTGCTGTGAAACCTCTCTCCTCCGTCTGGGTGCAGGGGTCAAAGTCTCTCAAAGTCGCCTTCTCCTGTGCTGGGTGATATAAATGTTATACTTGTGCCATCTGACATGGTTGCCGGGGTCCCATTAAATGATGGCCTACTCCTGTGGTGGGTGATCTAAATGCCTGATTCTCTGCTGTGTAAACCTCTCTCCTCCGTCTGGGTGCAGGGGTCAAAGTCTCTAAAAGTCGCCTTCTCCTGTGCTGGGTGATGTAAAACTGATGCTTGTGCCATCTGACATGGTTGCCGGGGTCCCATTAAATGATGGCCTACTCCTGTGGTGGGTGATCTAAATGCCTGATTCTCTGCTGTGAAAACCTCTCTCCTCCGTCTGGGTGCAGGGGTCAAAGTCTCTAAAAGTCGCCTTCTCCTGTGCTGGGTGATGTAAAACTGATACTTGTGCCATCTGACATGGTTGCCGGGGTCCCATTAAATGATGGCCTACTCCTGTGGTGGGTGATCTAAATGCCTGATTCTCTGCTGTGAAAACCTCTCTCCTCCGTCTGGGTGCAGGGTCAAAGTCTCTAAAAGTGGCCTTCTCTTGTGCTGGGTGATGTAAAACTGATGCTTGTACCATCTGACATGGGTGCAGGGGTCAAATTAACTAAATGGTGGCCTACTCCTGTGGTGGGTGATATGAGGCCTTAATATGTGCTGTGAAAACCTCTCTCCTTCGTCTGGGTGCAGGGGTCAAAGTCTCTAAAAGTGGCCTTCTCTTGTGCTGGGTGATGTAAAACTGATGCTTGTGCCATCTGACATGGTTGCCGGGGTCCCATTAAATGATGGCCTACTCCTGTGGTGGGTGATCTAAATGCCTGATTCTCTGCTGTGAAAACCTCTCTCCTCCGTCTGGGTGCAGGGGTCAAAGTCTCTAAAAGTCGCCTTCTCCTGTGCTGGGTGATATAAATGTTGATACTTGTGCCATCTGACATGGTTGCCGGGGTCCCATTAAATGATGGCCTACTCCTGTGGTGGGTGATCTAAATGCCTGATTCTCTGCTGTGAAAACCTCTCTCCTCCGTCTGGGTGCAGGGGTCAAAGTCTCTAAAAGTGGCCTTCTCTTGTGCTGGGTGATGTAAAACTGATGCTTGTACCATCTGACATGGGTGCAGGGGTCAAATTAACTAAATGGTGGCCTACTCCTGTGGTGGGTGATATGAGGCCTTAATATGTGCTGTGAAAACCTCTCTCCTCCGTTTGGGTGCAGGGTCAAAGTCTCTAAAAGTGGCCTTCTCTTGTGCTGGGTGATGTAAAACTGATGCTTGTGCCATCTGACATGGTTGCAGGGTCCCATTAAATGATGGCCTACTCCTGTGGTGGGTGATCTAAATGCCTGATTCTCTGCTGTGAAAACCTCTCTCCTCCGTCTGGGTGCAGGGGTCAAAGTCTCTCAAAGTCGCCTTCTCCTGTGCTGGGTGATATAAATGTTATACTTGTGCCATCTGACATGGTTGCCGGGGTCCCATTAAATGATGGCCTACTCCTGTGGTGGGTGATCTAAATGCCTGATTCTCTGCTGTGAAAACCTCTCTCCTCCGTCTGGGTGCAGGGTCAAAGTCTCTAAAAGTGGCCTTCTCTTGTGCTGGGTGATGTAAAACTGATGCTTGTACCATCTGACATGGTTGCAGGGGTCCAATTAACTAAATGATGGCCTACTCCTGTGGTGGGTGATCTAAGTGCCTGATTCTGTGCTGTGAAAACCTCTCTCCTCCGTCTGGGTGCAGGGGTCAAAGTCTCTAAAAGTGGCCTTCTCTTGTGCTGGGTGATGTAAAACTGATGCTTGTGCCATCTGACATGGTTGCCGGGGTCCCATTAAATGATGGCCTACTCCTGTGGTGGGTGATCTAAATGCCTGATTCTCTGCTGTGAAAACCTCTCTCCTCCGTCTGGGTGCAGGGGTCAAAGTCTCTCAAAGTCGCCTTCTCTTGTGCTGGGTGATATAAAACTGTTATGCTTGTGCCATCTGACATGGTTGCCGGGGTCCCATTAAATGATGGCCTACTCCTGTGGTGGGTGATCTAAATGCCTGATTCTCTGCTGTGAAAACCTCTCTCCTCCGTCTGGGTGCAGGGTCAAAGTCTCTCAAAGTCGCCTTCTCCTGTGCTGGGTGATGTAAAACTGATGCTTGTGCCATCTGACATGGTTGCCGGGGTCCCATTAAATGATGGCCTACTCCTGTGGTGGGTGATCTAAATGCCTGATTCTCTGCTGTGAAAACCTCTCTCCTCCGTCTGGGTGCAGGGGTCAAAGTCTCTAAAAGTGGCCTTCTCTTGTGCTGGGTGATGTAAAACTGATGCTTGTACCATCTGACATGGTTGCCGGGGTCCCATTAAATGATGGCCTACTCCTGTGGTGGGTGATCTAAATGCCTGATTCTCTGCTGTGAAAACCTCTCTCCTCCGTCTGGGTGCAGGGGTCAAAGTCTCTAAAAGTGGTCTTCTCTTGTGCTGGGTGATGTAAAACTGATGCTTGTACCATCTGACATGGGTGCAGGGGTCAAATTAACTAAATGGTGGCCTACTCCTGTGGTGGGTGATATGAGGCCTTAATATGTGCTGTGAAAACCTCTCTCCTCCGTTTGGGTGCAGGGGTCAAAGTCTCTAAAAGTGGCCTTCTCTTGTGCTGGGTGATGTAAAACTGATGCTTGTGCCATCTGACATGGTTGCCGGGGTCCCATTAAATGATGGCCTACTCCTGTGGTGGGTGATCTAAATGCCTGACTCTCTGCTGTGAAACCTCTCTCCTCCGTCTGGGTGCAGGGGTCAAAGTCTCTCAAAGTCGCCTTCTCCTGTGCTGGGTGATATAAATGTTATACTTGTGCCATCTGACATGGTTGCCGGGGTCCCATTAAATGATGGCCTACTCCTGTGGTGGGTGATCTAAATGCCTGATTCTCTGCTGTGAAAGCCTCTCTCCTCCGTCTGGGTGCAGGGGTCAAAGTCTCTAAAAGTGGCCTTCTCTTGTGCTGGGTGATGTAAAACTGATGCTTGTGCCATCTGACATGGTTGCCGGGGTCCCATTAAATGATGGCCTACTCCTGTGGTGGGTGATCTAAATGCCTGATTCTCTGCTGTGAAACCTCTCTCCTCCGTCTGGGTGCAGGGGTCAAAGTCTCTAAAAGTCGCCTTCTCCTGTGCTGGGTGATATAAATGTTATACTTGTGCCATCTGACATGGTTGCCGGGGTCCCATTAAATGATGGCCTACTCCTGTGGTGGGTGATCTAAATGCCTGATTCTCTGCTGTGAAACCACTCTCCTTCGTCTGGGTGCAGGGGTCAAAGTCTCTCAAAGTCGACTTCTCCTGTGCTGGGTGATGTAAAACTAATGCTTGTGCCATTTGACATGGTTGCCGGGGTCCCATTAAATGATGGCCTACTCCTGAGGTGGGTGATCTAAATGCCTAATTCTCTGCTGTGAAAACCTCTCTCCTCTGTCTGGGTGCAGGGGTCAAAGTCTCTAAAAGTCGCCTTCTCCTGAGCTGGGTGATATAAATGTTATACTTGTGCCATCTGACATGGTTGCCGGGGTCCCATTAAATGATGGCCTACTCCTGTGGTGGGTGATCTAAATGCCTGATTCTCTGCTGTGAAACCTCTCTCCTCCGTCTGGGTGCAGGGGTCAAAGTCTTTCAAAGTCGCATTCTCCTGTGCTGGGTGATGTAAAACTGATGCTTGTGCCATCTGACATGGTTGCCGGGGTCCCATTAAATGATGGCCTACTCCTGAGGTGGGTGATCTAAATGCCTGATTATCTGCTGTGAAAACCTCTCTCCTCCGTCTGGGTGCAGGGGTCAAAGTCTCTAAAAGTGGCCTTCTCTTGTGCTGGGTGATGTAAAACTGATGCTTGTACCATCTGACATGGGTGCAGGGGTCAAATTAACTAAATGGTGGCCTACTCCTGTGGTGGGTGATATGAGGCGTTAATATGTGCTGTGAAAACCTCTCTCCTTCGTCTGGGTGCAGGGGTCAAAGTCTCTAAAAGTGGCCTTCTCTTGTGCTGGGTGATGTAAAACTGATGATTGTACCATCTAACATGGGTGCAGAGGTCAAATTAACTAAATGGTGGCCTACTCCTGTGGTGGGAGATATGAGGCCTTAATATGTGCTGTGAAAATCTCTCTCCTCCGTTTGGGTGCAGGGGTCAAAATCTCTAAAAGTGGCCTTCTCTTGTGCTGGGTGATATAAAACTGATGCTTGTGCCATCTGACATGGTTGCCGGGGTCCCATTAAATGATGGCCTACTCCTGTGGTGGGTGATCTAAATGCCTGATTCTCTGCTGTGAAAACCTCTCTCCTCCGTCTGGGTGCAGGGGTCAAAGTCTCTCAAAGTCGCCATCTCCTGTGCTGGGTGATATTAATGTTATACTTGTGCCATCTGACATGGTTGCCGAGGTCCCATTAAATGATGGCCTACTCCTGTGGTGGGTGATCTAAATGCCTTATTCTCTGCTGTGAAACCTCTCTCCTCCGTCTGGGTGCAGGGGTTAAAGTCTCTCAAAGTCGCCTTCTCCTGTGCTTGGTGATGTAAAACTGATGCTTGTGCCATCTGACATGGTTGCCGGGGTCCCATTAAATGATGGCCTACTCCTGTGGTGGGTGATCTAAATGCCTGATTCTCTGCTGTGAAAACCTCTCTCCTCAGTCTGGGTGTAGGGGTCAAAGTCTCTAAAAGTCGCCTTCTCCTGTGCTGGGTGTTATAAATGTTATACTTGTGCCATCTGACATGGTTGCCGGGGTCCCATTAAATGATGGCCTACTCCTGTGGTGGGTGATCTAAATGCCTGATTCTCTGCTGTGAAACCTCTCTAATCCGTCTGGGTGCTGGGTCAAAGTCTCTCAAAGTCGCCTTCTCTTGTGCTGGGTGATGTAAAACTGATGCTTGTGCCATCTGACATGGTTGCCGGGGTCCCATTAAATGATGGCCTACTCCTGAGGTGGGTGATCTAAATGCCTGATTCTCTGCTGTGAAAACCTCTCTCCTCCGTCTGGGTGCAGGGGTCAAAGTCTCTAAAAGTGGCCTTCTCTTGTGCTGGGTGATGTAAAACTGATGCTTGTACCAACTGACATGGGTGCAGGGGTCAAATTAACTAAATGGTGGCCTACTCCTGTGGTGGGTGATATGAGGCGTTAATATGTGTTGTGAAAACCTCTCTCCTTCGTCTGGGTGCAGAGATCAAAGTCTCTAAAAGTGGCCTTCTCTTGTGCTGGGTGATGTAAAACTGATGCTTGTGCCATCTGACATGGTTGCCGGGGTCCCATTAAATGATGGCCTACTCCTGAGGTGGGTGATCTAAATGCCTGATTATCTGCTGTGAAAACCTCTCTCCTCCGTCTGGGTGCAAGGGTCAAAGTCTCTAAAAGTGGCCTTCTCTTGTGCTGGGTGATGTAAAACTGATGCTTGTGCCATCTGACATGGTTGCCGGGGTCCCATTAAATGATGGCCTACTCCTGTGGTGGGTGATCTAAATGCCTGATTCTCTGCTGTGAAAACCTCTCTCCTCCGTCTGGGTGCAGGGGTCAAAGTCTCTAAAAGTGGCCTTCTCTTGTGCTGGGTGATGTAAAACTGATGCTTGTACCATCTGACATGGGTGCAGGGGTCAAATTAACTAAATGGTGGCCTACTCCTGTGGTGGGTGATATGAGGACTTAATATGTGCTGTGAAAACCTCTCTCCTCCGTTTGGGTGCAGGGGTCAAAGTCTCTAAAAGTGGCCTTCTCTTGTGCTGGGTGATGTAAAACTGATGCTTGTGCCATCTGACATGGTTGCAGGGGTCCCATTAAATGATGGCCTACTCCTGTGGTGGGTGATCTAAATGCCTGATTCTCTGCTGTGAAACCTCTCTCCTCCGTCTGGGTGCAGGGGTCAAAGTCTCTCAAAGTCGCCTTCTCCTGTGCTGGGTGATATAAATGTTATACTTGTGCCATCTGACATGGTTGCCGGGGTCCTATTAAATGATGGCCTACTCCTGTGGTGGGTGATCTAAATGCCTGATTCTCTGCTGTGAAACCTCTCTCCTCCGTCTGGGTGCAGGGGTCAAAGTCTCTCAAAGTCGCCTTCTCCTGTGCTGGGTGATGTAAAACTGATGCTTTTGCCATCTGACATGGTTGCCGGGGTCCCATTAAATGATGGCCTACTCCTGTGGTGGGTGATCTAAATGCCTGATTCTCTGCTGTGAAAACCTCTCTCCTCCGTCTGGGTGCAGGGGTCAAAGTCTCTAAAAGTGGCCTTCTCTTGTGCTGGATGATGTAAAACTGATGCTTGTACCATCTGACATGGTTGCCGGGGTCCCATTAAATGATGGCCTACTCCTGTGGTGGGTGATCTAAATGCCTGATTCTCTGCTGTGAAAACCTCTCTTCTCCGTCTGGGTGCAGGGGTCAAAGTCTCTAAAAGTGGCCTTCTCTTGTGCTGGGTGATGTAAAACTGATGCTTGTACCATCTGACATGGGTGCAGGGGTCAAATTAACTAAATGGTGGCCTACTCCTGTGGTGGGTGATATGAGGCCTTAATATGTGCTGTGAAAACCTCTCTCCTCCCTTTGGGTGCAGGGGTCAAAGTCTCTAAAAGTGGCCTTCTCTTGTGCTGGGTGATGTAAAACTGATGCTTGTGCCATCTGACATGGTTGCCGGGGTCCCATTAAATGATGGCCTACTCCTGTGGTGGGTGATCTAAATGCCTGACTCTCTGCTGTGAAACCTCTTTCCTCCGTCTGGGTGCAGGGGTCAAAGTCTCTCAAAGTCGCCTTCTCCTGTGCTGGGTGATATAAATGTTATACTTGTGCCACCTGACATGGTTGCCGGGGTCCCATTAAATGATGGCCTACTCCTGTGGTGGGTGATCTAAATGCCTGATTCTCTGCTGTGAAACCTCTCTAATCCGTCTGGGTGCTGGGTCAAAGTCTCTCAAAGTCGCCTTCTCTTGTGCTGGGTGATGTAAAACTGATGCTTGTGCCATCTGACATGGTTGCCGGGGTCCCATTAAATGATGGCCTACTCCTGTGGTGGGTGATCTAAATGCCTGATTCTCTGCTGTGAAAACCTCTCTCCTCCGTCTGGGTGCAGGGGTCAAAGTCTCTAAAAGTGGCCTTCTCTTGTGCTGGGTGATGTAAAACTGATGCTTGTACCATCAGACATGGGTGCAGGGGTCAAATTAACTAAATGGTGGCCTACTCCTGTAGTGGGTGATATGAGGCGTTAATATGTGCTGTGAAAACCTCTCTCCTTCGTCTGGGTGCAGAGATCAAAGTCTCTAAAAGTGGCCTTCTCTTGTGCTGGGTGATGTAAAACTGATGCTTGTGCCATCTGACATGGTTGCCGGGGTCCCATTAAATGATGGCCTACTCCTGAGGTGGGTGATCTAAATGCCTGATTCTCTGCTGTGAAAACCTCTCTCCTCCGTCTGGGTGCAGGGTCAAAGTCTCTAAAAGTGGCCTTCTCTTGTGCTGGGTGATGTAAAACTGATGCTTGTGCCATCTGACATGGTTGCCGGGGTCCCATTAAATGATGGCCTACTCCTGTGGTGGGTGATCTAAATGCCTGATTCTCTGCTGTGAAAACCTCTCTCCTCCGTCTGGGTGCAGGGGTCAAAGTCTCTAAAAGTGGCCTTCTCTTGTGCTGGGTGATGTAAAACTGATGCTTGTACCATCTGACATGGGTGCAGGGGTCAAATTAACTAAATGGTGGCCTACTCCTGTGGTGGGTGATATGAGGACTTAATATGTGCTGTGAAAACCTCTCTCCTCCGTTTGGGTGCAGTGGTCAAAGTCTCTAAAAGTGGCCTTCTCTTGTGCTGGGTGATGTAAAACTGATGCTTGTGCCATCTGACATGGTTGCAGGGGTCCCATTAAATGATGGCCTACTCCTGTGGTGGGTGATCTAAATGCCTGACTCTCTGCTGTGAAACCTCTTTCCTCCGTCTGGGTGCAGGGGTCAAAGTCTCTCAAAGTCGCCTTCTCCTGTGCTGGGTGATATAAATGTTATACTTGTGCCATCTGACATGGTTGCCGGGGTCCCATTAAATGATGGCCTACTCCTGTGGTGGGTGATCTAAATGCCTGATTCTCTGCTGTGAAAGCCTCTCTCCTCCGTCTGGGTGCAGGGGTCAAAGTCTCTAAAAGTGGCCTTCACTTGTGCTGGGTGATGTAAAACTGATGCTTATGCCATCTGACATGGTTGCCGGGGTCCCATTAAATGATGGCCTACTCCTGTGGTGGGTGATCTAAATGCCTGATTCTCTGCTGTGAAACCTCTCTCCTCCGTCTGGGTGCAGGGGTCAAAGTCTCTAAAAGTCGCCTTCTCCTGTGCTGGGTGATATAAATGTTATACTTGTGCCATCTGACATCGTTGCCGGGGTCCCATTAAATGATGGCCTACTCCTGTGGTGGGTGATCTAAATGCCTGATTCTCTGCTGTGAAACCACTCTCCTCCGTCTGGGTGCAGGGGTCAAAGTCTCTCAAAGTCGACTTCTCCTGTGATGGGTGATGTAAAACTAATGCTTGTGCCATTTGACATGGTTGCCGGGGTCCCATTAAATGATGGCCTACTCCTGAGGTGGGTGATCTAAATGCCTAATTCTCTGCTGTGAAAACCTCTCTCCTCTGTCTGGGTGCAGGGGTCAAAGTCTCTAAAAGTGGCCTTCTCCTGAGCTGGGTGATATAAATGTTATACTTGTGCCATCTGACATGGTTGCCGGGGTCCCATTAAATGATGGCCTACTCCTGAGGTGGGTGATCTAAATGCCTAATTCTCTGCTGTGAAAACCTCTCTCCTCTGTCTGGGTGCAGGGGTCAAAGTCTCTAAAAGTCGCCTTCTCCTGAGCTGGGTGATATAAATGTTATACTTGTGCCATCTGACATGGTTGCCGGGGTCCCATTAAATGATGGCCTACTCCTGTGGTGGGTGATCTAAATGCCTGATTCTCTGCTGTGAAACCTCTCTCCTCCGTCTGGGTGCAGGGGTCAAAGTCTCTCAAAGTCGCATTCTCCTGTGCTGGGTGATGTAAAACTGATGCTTGTGCCATCTGACATGGTTGCCGGGGTCCCATTAAATGATGGCCTACTCCTGAGGTGGGTGATCTAAATGCCTGATTATCTGCTGTGAAAACCTCTCTCCTCCGTCTGGGTGCAGGGGTCAAAGTTTCTAAAAGTGGCCTTCTCTTGTGCTGGGTGATGTAAAACTGATGCTTGTACCATCTGACATGGGTGCAGGGGTCAAATTAACTAAATGATGGCCTACTCCTGTGGTGGGTGATCTAAATGCCTGATTCTCTGCTGTGAAAACCTCTCTCCTCCGTCTGGGTGCAGGGGTCAAAGTCTCTAAAAGTGGCCTTCTCTTGTGCTGGGTGATGTAAAACTGATGCTTGTACCATCTGACATGGGTGCAGGGGTCAAATTAACTAAATGGTGGCCTACTCCTGTGGTGGGTGATATGAGGCCTTAATATGTGCTGTGAAAACCTCTCTCCTCCGTCTGGGTGCAGGGGTCAAAGTCTCTAAAAGTGGCCTTCTCTTGTGCTGGGTGATGTAAAACTGATGCTTGTGCCATCTGACATGGTTGCCGGGGTCCCATTAAATGATGGCCTACTCCTGTGGTGGGTGATCTAAATGCCTGATTCTCTGCTGTGAAAACCTCTCTCCTCCGTCTGGGTGCAGGGTCAAAGTCTCTCAAAGTCGCCTTCTCCTGTGCTGGGTGATATAAATGTTATACTTGTGCCATCTGACATGGTTGCCGGGGTCCCATTAAATGATGGCCTACTCCTGTGGTGGGTGATCTAAATGCCTTATTCTCTGCTGTGAAACCTCTCTCCTCCGTCTGGGTGCAGGGGTTAAAGTCTCTCAAAGTCGCCTTCTCCTGTGCTGGGTGATGTAAAACTGATGCTTGTGCCATCTGACATGGTTGCCGGGGTCCCATTAAATGATGGCCTACTCCTGTGGTGGGTGATCTAAATGCCTGATTCTCTGCTGTGAAAACCTCTCTCCTCCGTCTGGGTGCAGGGGTCAAAGTCTCTAAAAGTCGCCTTCTCCTGTGCTGGGTGTTATAAATGTTATACTTGTGCCATCTGACATGGTTGCCGGGGTCCCATTAAATGATGGCCTACTCCTGTGGTGGGTGATCTAAATGCCTGATTCTCTGCTGTGAAACCTCTCTAATCCGTCTGGGTGCTGGGTCAAAGTCTCTCAAAGTCGCCTTCTCTTGTGCTGGGTGATGTAAAACTGATGCTTGTGCCATCTGACATGGTTGCCGGGGTCCCATTAAATGATGGCCTACTCCTGAGGTGGGTGATCTAAATGCCTGATTCTCTGCTGTGAAAACCTCTCTCCTCCGTCTGGGTGCAGGGGTCAAAGTCTCTAAAAGTGGCCTTCTCTTGTGCTGGGTGATGTAAAACTGATGCTTGTACCATCTGACATGGGTGCAGGGGTCAAATTAACTAAATGGTGGCCTACTCCTGTGGTGGGTGATATGAGGCGTTAATATGTGCTGTGAAAACCTCTCTCCTTCGTCTGGGTGCAGAGATCAAAGTCTCTAAAAGTGGCCTTCTCTTGTGCTGGGTGATGTAAAACTGATGCTTGTGCCATCTGACATGGTTGCCGGGGTCCCATTAAATGATGGCCTACTCCTGAGGTGGGTGATCTAAATGCCTGATTATCTGCTGTGAAAACCTCTCTCCTCCGTCTGGGTGCAAGGGTCAAAGTCTCTAAAAGTGGCCTTCTCTTGTGCTGGGTGATGTAAAACTGATGCTTGTGCCATCTGACATGGTTGCCGGGGTCCCATTAAATGATGGCCTACTCCTGTGGTGGGTGATCTAAATGCCTGATTCTCTGCTGTGAAAACCTCTCTCCTCCGTCTGGGTGCAGGGGTCAAAGTCTCTAAAAGTGGCCTTCTCTTGTGCTGGGTGATGTAAAACTGATGCTTGTACCATCTGACATGGGTGCAGGGGTCAAATTAACTAAATGGTGGCCTACTCCTGTGGTGGGTGATATGAGGACTTAATATGTGCTGTGAAAACCTCTCTCCTCCGTTTGGGTGCAGGGGTCAAAGTCTCTAAAAGTGGCCTTCTCTTGTGCTGGGTGATGTAAAACTGATGCTTGTGCCATCTGACATGGTTGCCGGGGTCCCATTAAATGATGGCCTACTCCTGTGGTGGGTGATCTAAATGCCTGATTCTCTGCTGTGAAACCTCTCTCCTCCGTCTGGGTGCAGGGGTCAAAGTCTCTCAAAGTCGCCTTCTCCTGTGCTGGGTGATATAAATGTTATACTTGTGCCATCTGACATGGTTGCCGGGGTCCTATTAAATGATGGCCTACTCCTGTGGTGGGTGATCTAAATGCCTGATTCTCTGCTGTGAAACCTCTCTCCTCCGTCTGGGTGCAGGGGTCAAAGTCTCTCAAAGTCGCCTTCTCCTGTGCTGGGTGATGTAAAACTGATGCTTGTGCCATCTGACATGGTTGCCGGGGTCCCATTAAATGATGGCCTACTCCTGTGGTGGGTGATCTAAATGCCTGATTCTCTGCTGTGAAAACCTCTCTCCTCCGTCTGGGTGCAGGGGTCAAAGTCTCTAAAAGTGGCCTTCTCTTGTGCTGGATGATGTAAAACTGATGCTTGTACCATCTGACATGGTTGCCGGGGTCCCATTAAATGATGGCCTACTCCTGTGGTGGGTGATCTAAATGCCTGATTCTCTGCTGTGAAAACCTCTCTCCTCCGTCTGGGTGCAGGGGTCAAAGTCTCTAAAAGTGGCCTTCTCTTGTGCTGGGTGATGTAAAACTGATGCTTGTACCATCTGACATGGGTGCAGGGGTCAAATTAACTAAATGGTGGCCTACTCCTGTGGTGGGTGATATGAGGCCTTAATATGTGCTGTGAAAACCTCTCTCCTCCGTTTGGGTGCAGGGGTCAAAGTCTCTAAAAGTGGCCTTCTCTTGTGCTGGGTGATGTAAAACTGATGCTTGTGCCATCTGACATGGTTGCCGGGGTCCCATTAAATGATGGCCTACTCCTGTGGTGGGTGATCTAAATGCCTGACTCTCTGCTGTGAAACCTCTTTCCTCCGTCTGGGTGCAGGGGTCAAAGTCTCTCAAAGTCGCCTTCTCCTGTGCTGGGTGATATAAATGTTATACTTGTGCCACCTGACATGGTTGCCGGGGTCCCATTAAATGATGGCCTACTCCTGTGGTGGGTGATCTAAATGCCTGATTCTCTGCTGTGAAACCTCTCTAATCCGTCTGGGTGCATGGGTCAAAGTCTCTCAAAGTCGCCTTCTCTTGTGCTGGGTGATGTAAAACTGATGCTTGTGCCATCTGACATGGTTGCCGGGGTCCCATTAAATGATGGCCTACTCCTGTGGTGGGTGATCTAAATGCCTGATTCTCTGCTGTGAAAACCTCTCTCCTCCGTCTGGGTGCAGGGGTCAAAGTCTCTAAAAGTGGCCTTCTCTTGTGCTGGGTGATGTAAAACTGATGCTTGTACCATCAGACATGGGTGCAGGGGTCAAATTAACTAAATGGTGGCCTACTCCTGTAGTGGGTGATATGAGGCGTTAATATGTGCTGTGAAAACCTCTCTCCTTCGTCTGGGTGCAGAGATCAAAGTCTCTAAAAGTGGCCTTCTCTTGTGCTGGGTGATGTAAAACTGATGCTTGTGCCATCTGACATGGTTGCCGGGGTCCCATTAAATGATGGCCTACTCCTGAGGTGGGTGATCTAAATGCCTGATTCTCTGCTGTGAAAACCTCTCTCCTCCGTCTGGGTGCAGGGGTCAAAGTCTCTAAAAGTGGCCTTCTCTTGTGCTGGGTGATGTAAAACTGATGCTTGTGCCATCTGACATGGTTGCCGGGGTCCCATTAAATGATGGCCTACTCCTGTGGTGGGTGATCTAAATGCCTGATTCTCTGCTGTGAAAACCTCTCTCCTCCGTCTGGGTGCAGGGGTCAAAGTCTCTAAAAGTGCGCCTTCTCTTGTGCTGGGTGATGTAAAACTGATGCTTGTGCCATCTGACATGGTTGCCGGGGTCCCATTAAATGATGGCCTACTCCTGTGGTGGGTGATCTAAATGCCTTATTCTCTGCTGTGAAACCTCTCTCCTCCGTCTGGGTGCAGGGGTCAAAGTCTCTAAAAGTGGCCTTCTCTTGTGCTGGGTGATGTAAAACTGATGCTTGTGCCATCTGACATGGTTGCCGGGGTCCCATTAAATGATGGCCTACTCCTGTGGTGGGTGATCTAAATGCCTGATTCTCTGCTGTGAAACCTCTCTCCTCCGTCTGGGTGCAGGGGTCAAAGTCTCTAAAAGTCGCCTTCTCCTGTGCTGGGTGATATAAATGTTATACTTGTGCCATCTGACATGGTTGCCGGGGTCCCATTAAATGATGGCCTACTCCTGTGGTGGGTGATCTAAATGCCTGATTCTCTGCTGTGAAACCTCTCTCCTCCGTCTGGGTGCAGGGGTCAAAGTCTCTCAAAGTGGCCTTCTCTTGTGCTGGGTGATGTAAAACTGATGCTTGTGCCATCTGACATGGTTGCCGGGGTCCCATTAAATGATGGCCTACTCCTGTGGTGGGTGATCTAAATGCCTGATTCTCTGCTGTGAAAACCTCTCTCCTCCGTCTGGGTGCAGGGGTCAAAGTCTCTAAAAGTGGCCTTCTCTTGTGCTGGGTGATGTAAAACTGATGCTTGTGCCATCTGACATGGTTGCCGGGGTCCCATTAAATGATGGCCTACTCCTGTGGTGGGTGATCTAAATGCCTGATTCTCTGCTGTGAAACCTCTCTCCTCCGTCTGGGTGCAGGGGTCAAAGTCTCTCAAAGTCGCCTTCTCCTGTGCTGGGTGATGTAAAACTGATGCTTGTGCCATCTGACATGGTTGCCGGGGTCCCATTAAATGATGGCCTACTCCTGAGGTGGGTGATCTAAATGCCTGATTCTCTGCTGTGAAAACCTCTCTCCTCCGTCTGGGTGCAGGGGTCAAAGTCTCTAAAAGTGGCCTTCTCCTGTGCTGGGTGATGTAAAACTGATGCTTGTGCCATCTGACATGGTTGCCGGGGTCCCATTAAATGATGGCCTACTCCTGTGGTGGGTGATCTAAATGCCTGATTCTCTGCTGTGAAAACCTCTCTCCTCCGTCTGGGTGCAGGGGTCAAAGTCTCTAAAAGTGGCCTTCTCTTGTGCTGGGTGATGTAAAAGCTGATGCTTGTGCCATCTGACATGGTTGCCGGGGTCCCATTAAATGATGGCCTACTCCTGTGGTGGGTGATCTAAATGCCTGATTCTCTGCTGTGAAAACCTCTCTCCTCCGTCTGGGTGCAGGGGTCAAAGTCTCTAAAAGTGGCCTTCTCTTGTGCTGGGTGATGTAAAACTGATGCTTGTGCCATCTGACATGGCTGCAGGGGTCCCATTAAATGATGGCCTACTCCTGTGGTGGGTGATCTAAATGCCTGATTCTCTGCTGTGAAAACCTCTCTCCTCCGTCTGGGTGCAGGGGTCAAAGTCTCTAAAAGTCGCCTTCTCCTGTGCTGGGTGATGTAAATGCTGATACTTGTGCCATCTGACATGGTTGCCGGGGTCCCATTAAATGATGGCCTACTCCTGTGGTGGGTGATCTAAATGCCTGATTCTCTGCTGTGAAACCTCTCTCCTCCGTCTGGGTGCAGGGTCAAAGTCTCTCAAAGTCGCCTTCTCCTGTGCTGGGTGATGTAAAACTGATGCTTGTGCCATCTGGACATGGTTGCCGGGGTCCCATTAAATGATGGCCTACTCCTGTGGTGGGTGATCTAAATGCCTGATTCTCTGCTGTGAAAACCTCTCTCCTCCGTCTGGGTGCAGGGGTCAAAGTCTCTAAAAGTGGCCTTCTCTTGTGCTGGGTGATGTAAAACTGATGCTTGTGCCATCTGACATGGTTGCCGGGGTCCCATTAAATGATGGCCTACTCCTGTGGTGGGTGATCTAAATGCCTGATTCTCTGCTGTGAAAACCTCTCTCCTCCGTCTGGGTGCAGGGGTCAAAGTCTCTAAAAGTGGCCTTCTCTTGTGCTGGGTGATGTAAAACTGATGCTTGTACCATCTGACATGGGTGCAGGGTCAAATTAACTAAATGGTGGCCTACTCCTGTGGTGGGTGATATGAGGCCTTAATATGTGCTGTGAAAACTCTCTCCTCCGTCTGGGTGCAGGGGTCAAAGTCTCTAAAAGTGGCCTTCTCTTGTGCTGGGTGATGTAAAACTGATGCTTGTGCCATCTGACATGGTTGCCGGGGTCCCATTAAATGATGGCCTACTCCTGTGGTGGGTGATCTAAATGCCTGATTCTCTGCTGTGAAAACCTCTCTCCTCCGTCTGGGTGCAGGGGTCAAAGTCTCTCAAAGTCGCCTTCTCCTGTGCTGGGTGATATAAATGTTATACTTGTGCCATCTGACATGGTTGCCGAGGTCCCATTAAATGATGGCCTACTCCTGTGGTGGGTGATCTAAATGCCTGATTCTCTGCTGTGAAACCTCTCTCCTCCGTCTGGGTGCAGGGGTCAAAGTCTCTCAAAGTCGCCTTCTCCTGTGCTGGGTGATGTAAAACTGATGCTTGTGCCATCTGACATGGTTGCCGGGGTCCCATTAAATGATGGCCTACTCCTGTGGTGGGTGATCTAAATGCCTGATTCTCTGCTGTGAAAACCTCTCTCCTCCGTCTGGGTGCAGGGGTCAAAGTCTCTAAAAGTCGCCTTCTCCTGTGCTGGGTGATGTAAATGTTGATGCTTGTGCCATCTGACATGGTTGCCGGGGTCCCATTAAATGATGGCCTACTCCTGTGGTGGGTGATCTAAATGCCTGATTCTCTGCTGTGAAACCTCTCTCTCCGTCTGGGTGCAGGGGTCAAAGTCTCTAAAAGTGGCCTTCTCTTGTGCTGGGTGATGTAAAACTGATGCTTGTGCCATCTGACATGGTTGCCGGGGTCCCATTAAATGATGGCCTACTCCTGTGGTGGGTGATCTAAATGCCTGATTCTCTGCTGTGAAAACCTCTCTCCTCCGTCTGGGTGCAGGGTCAAAGTCTCTAAAAGTGGCCTTCTCTGTGCTGGGTGATGTAAAACTGATGCTTGTACCATCTGACATGGTTGCAGGGGTCCCATTAAATGATGGCCTACTCCTGTGGTGGGTGATCTAAATGCCTGATTCTCTGCTGTGAAACCTCTCTCCTCCGTCTGGGTGCAGGGATCAAAGTCTCTCAAAGTGGCCTTCTCTTGTGCTGGGTGATGTAAAACTGATGCTTGTGCCATCTGACATGGTTGCCGGGGTCCCATTAAATGATGGCCTACTCCTGTGGTGGGTGATCTAAATGCCTGATTCTCTGCTGTGAAAACCTCTCTCCTCCGTCTGGGTGCAGGGGTCAAAGTCTCTAAAAGTGGCCTTCTCTGTGCTGGGTGATGTAAAACTGATGCTTGTACCATCTGACATGGTTGCCGGGGTCCCATTAAATGATGGCCTACTCCTGTGGTGGGTGATCTAAATGCCTGATTCTCTGCTGTGAAAACCTCTCTCCTCCGTCTGGGTGCAGGGTCAAAGTCTCTAAAAGTGGCCTTCTCTTGTGCTGGGTGATGTAAAACTGATGCTTGTACCATCTGACATGGGTGCAGGGGTCCCATTACTAAATGATGGCCTACTCCTGTGGTGGGTGATCTAAGTGCCTTAATATCTGCTGTGAAAACCTCTCTCCTCCGTCTGGGTGCAGGGGTCAAAGTCTCTAAAAGTGGCCTTCTCTTGTGCTGGGTGATGTAAAACTGATGCTTGTGCCATCTGACATGGTTGCCGGGGTCCCATTAAATGATGGCCTACTCCTGTGGTGGGTGATCTAAATGCCTGATTCTCTGCTGTGAAAACCTCTCCCTCCGTCTGGGTGCAGGGGTCAAAGTCTCTCAAAGTCGCCTTCTCCTGTGCTGGGTGATATAAATGTTATACTTGTGCCATCTGACATGGTTGCCGGGGTCCCATTAAATGATGGCCTACTCCTGTGGTGGGTGATCTAAATGCCTGATTCTCTGCTGTGAAACCTCTCTCCTCCGTCTGGGTGCAGGGGTCAAAGTCTCTCAAAGTCGCCTTCTCCTGTGCTGGGTGATGTAAAACTGATGCTTGTGCCATCTGACATGGTTGCCGGGGTCCCATTAAATGATGGCCTACTCCTGTGGTGGGTGATCTAAATGCCTGATTCTCTGCTGTGAAAACCTCTCTCCTCCGTCTGGGTGCAGGGGTCAAAGTCTCTAAAAGTGGCCTTCTCTTGTGCTGGGTGATGTAAAACTGATGCTTGTACCATCTGACATGGTTGCCGGGGTCCCATTAAATGATGGCCTACTCCTGTGGTGGGTGATCTAAATGCCTGATTCTCTGCTGTGAAAACCTCTCTCCTCCGTCTGGGTGCAGGGGTCAAAGTCTCTAAAAGTGGCCTTCTCTTGTGCTGGGTGATGTAAAACTGATGCTTGTACCATCTGGACATGGGTGCAGGGGTCAAATTAACTAAATGGTGGCCTACTCCTGTGGTGGGTGATATGAGTGCCTTAATATGTGCTGTGAAAACCTCTCTCCTCCCTTTGGGTGCAGGGGTCAAAGTCTCTAAAAGTGGCCTTCTCTTGTGCTGGGTGATGTAAAACTGATGCTTGTGCCATCTGACATGGTTGCCGGGGTCCCATTAAATGATGGCCTACTCCTGTGGTGGGTGATCTAAATGCCTGACTCTCTGCTGTGAAACCTCTTCCTCCGTCTGGGTGCAGGGGTCAAAGTCTCTAAAAGTGGCCTTCTCTGTGCTGGGTGATGTAAAACTGATGCTTGTGCCATCTGACATGGTTGCCGGGGTCCCATTAAATGATGGCCTACTCCTGTGGTGGGTGATCTAAATGCCTGATTCTCTGCTGTGAAACCTCTCTCCTCCGTCTGGGTGCAGGGTCAAAGTCTCTCAAAGTCGCCTTCTCTGTGCTGGGTGATGTAAAACTGATGCTTGTGCCATCTGACATGGTTGCCGGGGTCCCATTAAATGATGGCCTACTCCTGTGGTGGGTGATCTAAATGCCTGATTCTCTGCTGTGAAAACCTCTCCTCCGTCTGGGTGCAGGGGTCAAAGTCTCTAAAAGTGGCCTTCTCTTGTGCTGGGTGATGTAAAACTGATGCTTGTACCATCTGACATGGTTGTCAGGGTCCCAACTAAATGGTGGCCTACTCCTGTGGTGGGTGATCTAAATGCCTGATTATCTGCTGTGAAACCTCTCTCCTCCGTCTGGGTGCAGGGGTCAAAGTCTCTAAAAGTGGCCTTCTCTTGTGCTGGGTGATGTAAAACTGATGCTTGTGCCATCTGACATGGTTGCCGGGGTCCCATTAAATGATGGCCTACTCCTGAGGTGGGTGATCTAAATGCCTGATTCTCTGCTGTGAAAACCTCTCTCCTCCGTCTGGGTGCAGGGGTCAAAGTCTCTCAAAGTGGCCTTCTCTTGTGCTGGGTGATGTAAAACTGATGCTTGTGCCATCTGACATGGTTGCCGGGGTCCCATTAAATGATGGCCTACTCCTGTGGTGGGTGATCTAAATGCCTGATTCTCTGCTGTGAAAACCTCTCTCCTCCGTCTGGGTGCAGGGGTCAAAGTCTCTCAAAGTCGCCTTCTCCTGTGCTGGGTGATGTAAAACTGATGCTTGTGCCATCTGACATGGTTGCCGGGGTCCCATTAAATGATGGCCTACTCCTGTGGTGGGTGATCTAAATGCCTGATTCTCTGCTGTGAAAACCTCTCTCCTCCGTCTGGGTGCAGGGGTCAAAGTCTCTAAAAGTGGCCTTCTCCTGTGCTTGGTGATGTAAAACTGATGCTTGTGCCATCTGACATGGTTGCCGGGGTCCCATTAAATGATGGCCTACTCCTGTGGTGGGTGATCTAAATGCCTGATTCTCTGCTGTGAAAACCTCTCTCCTCAGTCTGGGTGCAGGGGTCAAAGTCTCTAAAAGTCGCCTTCTCCTGTGCTGGGTGATATAAACTGTATACTTGTGCCATCTGACATGGTTGCCGGGGTCCCATTAAATGATGGCCTACTCCTGTGGTGGGTGATCTAAATGCCTGATTCTCTGCTGTGAAACCTCTCTCCTCCGTCTGGGTGCAGGGGTCAAAGTCTCTAAAAGTCGCCTTCTCTTGTGCTGGGTGATGTAAAACTGATGCTTGTGCCATCTGACATGGTTGCCGGGGTCCCATTAAATGATGGCCTACTCCTGTGGTGGGTGATCTAAATGCCTGATTCTCTGCTGTGAAACCTCTCTCCTCCGTCTGGGTGCAGGGTCAAAGTCTCTAAAAGTGGCCTTCTCTTGTGCTGGGTGATGTAAAACTGATGCTTGTACCATCTGACATGGTTGCAGGGGTCAAATTAACTAAATGATGGCCTACTCCTGTGGTGGGTGATCTAAATGCCTGATTCTGTGCTGTGAAAACCTCTCTCCTCCGTCTGGGTGCAGAGGTCAAAGTCTCTAAAAGTGGCCTTCTCTTGTGCTGGGTGATGTAAAACTGATGCTTGTGCCATCTGACATGGTTGCCGGGGTCCCATTAAATGATGGCCTACTCCTGTGGTGGGTGATCTAAATGCCTGATTCTCTGCTGTGAAAACCTCTCTCCTCCGTCTGGGTGCAAGGGTCAAAGTCTCTAAAAGTGGCCTTCTCTTGTGCTGGGTGATGTAAAACTGATGCTTGTGCCATCTGACATGGTTGCCGGGTCCCATTAAATGATGGCCTACTCCTGTGGTGGGTGATCTAAATGCCTGATTCTCTGCTGTGAAAACCTCTCCTCCGTCTGGGTGCAGGGTCAAAGTCTCTAAAAGTGGCCTTCTCTTGTGCTGGGTGATGTAAAACTGATGCTTGTACCATCTGACATGGGTGCAGGGGTCAAATTAACTAAATGGTGGCCTACTCCTGTGGTGGGTGATATGAGGCCTTAATATGTGCTGTGAAAACCTCTCTCCTCCGTCTGGGTGCAGGGGTCAAAGTCTCTAAAAGTGGCCTTCTCTTGTGCTGGGTGATGTAAAACTGATGCTTGTGCCATCTGACATGGTTGCCGGGGTCCCATTAAATGATGGCCTACTCCTGTGGTGGGTGATCTAAATGCCTGATTCTCTGCTGTGAAACCTCTCTCCTCCGTCTGGGTGCAGGGGTCAAAGTCTCTCAAAGTCGCCTTCTCCTGTGCTGGGTGATGTAAATCTGATGCTTGTGCCATCTGACATGGTTGCCGGGGTCCTATTAAATGATGGCCTACTCCTGTGGTGGGTGATCTAAATGCCTGATTCTCTGCTGTGAAACCTCTCTCCTCCGTCTGGGTGCAGGGGTCAAAGTCTCTCAAAGTGGCCTTCTCCTGTGCTGGGTGATGTAAAACTGATGCTTGTGCCATCTGACATGGTTGCCGGGGTCCCATTAAATGATGGCCTACTCCTGTGGTGGGTGATCTAAATGCCTGATTCTCTGCTGTGAAAACCTCTCTCCTCCGTCTGGGTGCAGGGGTCAAAGTCTCTAAAAGTGGCCTTCTCTTGTGCTGGGTGATGTAAAACTGATGCTTGTGCCATCTGACATGGTTGCCGGGGTCCCATTAAATGATGGCCTACTCCTGTGGTGGGTGATCTAAATGCCTGATTCTCTGCTGTGAAAACCTCTCTCCTCCGTCTGGGTGCAGGGGTCAAAGTCTCTAAAAGTGGCCTTCTCTTGTGCTGGGTGATGTAAAACTGATGCTTGTACCATCTGACATGGGTGCAGGGGTCCAATTAACTAAATGGTGGCCTACTCCTGTGGTGGGTGATATGAGGCCTTAATATGTGCTGTGAAAACCTCTCTCCTCCGTTTGGGTGCAGGGGTCAAAGTCTCTAAAAGTGGCCTTCTCTTGTGCTGGGTGATGTAAAACTGATGCTTGTGCCATCTGACATGGTTGCCGGGGTCCCATTAAATGATGGCCTACTCCTGTGGTGGGTGATCTAAATGCCTGACTCTCTGCTGTGAAACCTCTCTCCTCCGTCTGGGTGCAGGGGTCAAAGTCTCTCAAAGTCGCCTTCTCCTGTGCTGGGTGATATAAATGTTATACTTGTGCCATCTGACATGGTTGCCGGGGTCCCATTAAATGATGGCCTACTCCTGTGGTGGGTGATCTAAATGCCTGATTCTCTGCTGTGAAACCTCTCTCCTCCGTCTGGGTGCAGGGTCAAAGTCTCTCAAAGTCGCCTTCTCTTGTGCTGGGTGATGTAAAACTGATGCTTGTGCCATCTGACATGGTTGCCGGGGTCCCATTAAATGATGGCCTACTCCTGTGGTGGGTGATCTAAATGCCTGATTCTCTGCTGTGAAAACCTCTCTCCTCCGTCTGGGTGCAGGGGTCAAAGTCTCTAAAAGTGGCCTTCTCTTGTGCTGGGTGATGTAAAACTGATGCTTGTGCCATCTGACATGGTTGCAGGGGTCCAATTAACTAAATGGTGGCCTACTCCTGTAGTGGGTGATCTAAATGCCTAATACTCTGCTGTGAAAACCTCTCTCCTCCGTCTGGGTGCAGGGGTCAAAGTCTCTAAAAGTGGCCTTCTCTTGTGCTGGGTGATGTAAAACTGATGCTTGTGCCATCTGACATGGTTGCCGGGGTCCCATTAAATGATGGCCTACTCCTGTGGTGGGTGATCTAAATGCCTGATTCTCTGCTGTGAAAACCTCTCTCCTCCGTCTGGGTGCAGGGGTCAAAGTCTCTAAAAGTGGCCTTCTCTTGTGCTGGGTGATGTAAAACTGATGCTTGTGCCATCTGACATGGTTGCCGGGGTCCCATTAAATGATGGCCTACTCCTGTGGTGGGTGATCTAAATGCCTGATTCTCTGCTGTGAAAACCTCTCTCCTCCGTCTGGGTGCAGGGGTCAAAGTCTCTAAAAGTGGCCTTCTCTTGTGCTGGGTGATGTAAAACTGATGCTTGTACCATCTGACATGGGTGCAGGGGTCAAATTAACTAAATGGTGGCCTACTCCTGTGGTGGGTGATATGAGGCCTTAATATGTGCTGTGAAAACCTCTCTCCTCCGTCTGGGTGCAGGGGTCAAAGTCTCTAAAAGTGGCCTTCTCTTGTGCTGGGTGATGTAAAACTGATGCTTGTGCCATCTGACATGGTTGCCGGGGTCCCATTAAATGATGGCCTACTCCTGTGGTGGGTGATCTAAATGCCTGATTCTCTGCTGTGAAAACCTCTCTCCTCCGTCTGGGTGCAGGGGTCAAAGTCTCTCAAAGTCGCCTTCTCCTGTGCTGGGTGATGTAAATGCTGATGCTTGTGCCATCTGACATGGTTGCCGGGGTCCCATTAAATGATGGCCTACTCCTGTGGTGGGTGATCTAAATGCCTGATTCTCTGCTGTGAAACCTCTCTCCTCCGTCTGGGTGCAGGGGTCAAAGTCTCTCAAAAGTCGCCTTCTCCTGTGCTGGGTGATGTAAAACTGATGCTTGTACCATCTGACATGGTTGCCGGGGTCCCATTAAATGATGGCCTACTCCTGTGGTGGGTGATCTAAATGCCTGATTCTCTGCTGTGAAAACCTCTCTCCTCCGTCTGGGTGCAGGGGTCAAAGTCTCTAAAAGTGGCCTTCTCTTGTGCTGGGTGATGTAAAACTGATGCTTGTACCATCTGACATGGTTGCCGGGGTCCCATTAAATGATGGCCTACTCCTGTGGTGGGTGATCTAAATGCCTGATTCTCTGCTGTGAAAACCTCTCTCCTCCGTCTGGGTGCAGGGGTCAAAGTCTCTAAAAGTGGCCTTCTCTTGTGCTGGGTGATGTAAAACTGATGCTTGTACCATCTGACATGGGTGCAGGGGTCAAATTAACTAAATGGTGGCCTACTCCTGTGGTGGGTGATATGAGTGCCTTAATATGTGCTGTGAAAACCTCTCTCCTCCGTCTGGGTGCAGGGGTCAAAGTCTCTAAAAGTGGCCTTCTCTTGTGCTGGGTGATGTAAAACTGATGCTTGTGCCATCTGACATGGTTGCCGGGGTCCCATTAAATGATGGCCTACTCCTGTGGTGGGTGATCTAAATGCCTGACTCTCTGCTGTGAAACCTCTCTCCTCCGTCTGGGTGCAGGGGTCAAAGTCTCTCAAAGTCGCCTTCTCCTGTGCTGGGTGATGTAAAACTGATGCTTGTGCCATCTGACATGGTTGCCGGGGTCCCATTAAATGATGGCCTACTCCTGTGGTGGGTGATCTAAATGCCTGATTCTCTGCTGTGAAAACCTCTCTCCTCCGTCTGGGTGCAGGGGTCAAAGTCTCTAAAAGTGGCCTTCTCTTGTGCTGGGTGATGTAAAACTGATGCTTGTGCCATCTGACATGGTTGCCGGGGTCCCATTAAATGATGGCCTACTCCTGTGGTGGGTGATCTAAATGCCTGATTCTCTGCTGTGAAAACCTCTCTTCTCCGTCTGGGTGCAGGGGTCAAAGTCTCTAAAAGTGGCCTTCTCTTGTGCTGGGTGATGTAAAACTGATGCTTGTACCATCTGACATGGGTGCAGGGGTCAAATTAACTAAATGGTGGTCTACTCCTGTGGTGGGTGATATGAGGCCTTAATATGTGCTTTGAAAACTCCTCTCCTCCGTTTGGGTGCAGGGGTCAAAGTCTCTAAAAGTGGCCTTCTCTTGTGCTGGGTGATGTAAAACTGATGCTTGTGCCATCTGACATGGTTGCCGGGGTCCCATTAAATGATGGCCTACTCCTGAGGTGGGTGATCTAAATGCCTGATTCTCTGCTGTGAAATCCTCTCTCCTCCGTCTGGGTGCAGGGGTCAAAGTCTCTAAAAGTGGCCTTCTCTTGTGCTGGGTGATGTAAAACTGATGCTTGTACCATCAGACATGGGTGCAGGGGTCAAATTAACTAAATGGTGGCCTACTCCTGTAGTGGGTGATATGAGGCGTTAATATGTGCTGTGAAAACCTCTCTCCTTCGTCTGGGTGCAGAGATCAAAGTCTCTAAAAGTGGCCTTCTCTTGTGCTGGGTGATGTAAAACTGATGCTTGTGCCATCTGACATGGTTGCCGGGGTCCCATTAAATGATGGCCTACTCCTGAGGTGGGTGATCTAAATGCCTGATTCTCTGCTGTGAAAACCTCTCTCCTCCGTCTGGGTGCAGGGGTCAAAGTCTCTAAAAGTGGCCTTCTCTTGTGCTGGGTGATGTAAAACTGATGCTTGTACCATCTGACATGGGTGCAGGGGTCAAATTAACTAAATGGTGGCCTACTCCTGTGGTGGGTGATATGAGGACTTAATATGTGCTGTGAAAACCTCTCTCCTCCGTCTGGGTGCAGTGGTCAAAGTCTCTAAAAGTGGCCTTCTCTTGTGCTGGGTGATGTAAAACTGATGCTTGTGCCATCTGACATGGTTGCAGGGGTCCCATTAAATGATGGCCTACTCCTGTGGTGGGTGATCTAAATGCCTGATTCTCTGCTGTGAAACCTCTCTCCTCCGTCTGGGTGCAGGGGTCAAAGTCTCTCAAAGTCGCCTTCTCCTGTGCTGGGTGATATAAATGTTATACTTGTGCCATCTGACATGGTTGCCGGGGTCCCATTAAATGATGGCCTACTCCTGTGGTGGGTGATCTAAATGCCTGATTCTCTGCTGTGAAAACCTCTCTCCTCCGTCTGGGTGCAGGGGTCAAAGTCTCTCAAAGTCGCCTTCTCCTGTGCTGGGTGATGTAAAACTGATGCTTTTACCATCTGACATGGTTGCCGGGGTCCCATTAAATGATGGCCTACTCCTGTGGTGGGTGATCTAAATGCCTGATTCTCTGCTGTGAAAACCTCTCTCCTCCGTCTGGGTGCAGGGGTCAAAGTCTCTAAAAGTGGCCTTCTCTTGTGCTGGATGATGTAAAACTGATGCTTGTACCATCTGACATGGTTGCCGGGGTCCCATTAAATGATGGCCTACTCCTGTGGTGGGTGATCTAAATGCCTGATTCTCTGCTGTGAAAACCTCTCTCCTCCGTCTGGGTGCAGGGGTCAAAGACTCTAAAAGTGGCCTTCTCTTGTGCTGGGTAATGTAAAACTGATGCTTGTACCATCTGACATGGGTGCTGGGGTCAAATTAACTAAATGGTGGCCTACTTCTGTGGTGGGTGATATGAGGCCTTAATATGTGCTGTGAAAACCTCTCTCCTCCGTTTGGGTGCAGGGGTCAAAGTCTCTAAAAGTGGCCTTCTCTTGTGCTGGGTGATGTAAAACTGATGCTTGTGCCATCTGACATGGTTGCCGGGGTCCCATTAAATGATGGCCTACTCCTGTGGTGGGTGATCTAAATGCCTGACTCTCTGCTGTGAAACCTCTTTCCTCCGTCTGGATGCAGGGGTCAAAGTCTCTCAAAGTCGCCTTCTCCTGTGCTGGGTGATATAAATGTTATACTTGTGCCATCTGACATGGTTGCCGGGGTCCCATTAAATGATGGCCTACTCCTGTGGTGGGTGATCTAAATGCCTGATTCTCTGCTGTGAAAGCCTCTCTCCTCCGTCTGGGTTCAGGGGTCAATGTCTCTAAAAGTGGCCTTCTCTTGTGCTGGGTGATGTAAAACTGATGCTTGTGCCATCTGACATGGTTGCCGGGGTCCCATTAAATGATGGCCTACTCCTGTGGTGGGTGATCTAAATGCCTGATTCTCTGCTGTGAAACCTCTCTCCTCCGTCTGGGTGCAGGGGTCAAAGTCTCTCAAAGTCGCCTTCTCCTGTGCTGGGTGATATAAATGTTATACTTGTGCCATCTGACATGGTTGCCGGGGTCCCATTAAATGATGGCCTACTCCTGTGGTGGGTGATCTAAATGCCTGATTCTCTGCTGTGAAAACCTCTCTCCTCCGTCTGGGTGCAGGGGTCAAAGTCTCTAAAAACGGCCTTCTCTTGTGCTGGGTGATGTAAAACTGATGCTTGTGCCATCTGACATGGTTGCCGGGTTCCCATTAAATGATGGCCTACTCCTGTGGTGGGTGATCTAAATGCCTGATTCTCTGCTGTGAAACCTCTCTCCTCCGTCTGGGTGCAGGGGTCAAAGTCTCTCAAAGTCGCCTTCTCCTGTGCTGGGTGATGTAAAACTGATGCTTGTGCCATCTGACATGGTTGCCGGGGTCCCATTAAATGGTGACCTACTCCTGTGGTGGGTGATCTAAATGCCTGATTCTCTGCTGTGAAACCTCTCTTCTCCGTCTGGGTGCAGGGGTCAAAGTCTCTCAAAGTGGCCTTCTCATGTGCTGGGTGATGTAAAACTGATGCTTGTACCATCTGACATGGGTGCAGGGGTCAAATTAACTAAATGGTGGCCTACTCCTGTGGTGGGTGATATGATGCCTGAATATGTGCTGTGGGGCCTCTCTCCTCTTTCTGGGTGCAGGGGTCAAAGTAACTAAAAGTGGCCTTCTCCTGTGCTGGATGGTATAAATGTAATGCTTGTGCTATCTGACATGTCTCCTCTGTCTGGGTGCTAAGGCCTAAGTCACTGAAAGTGGCCTTCTCCTGTGGTGGTTGATATGATGCCAGATTCTCTGCTGTAGGACCTCTCTCCTTTGTCTGGATGCTGGGGTCGAAATAATAGTAAGCGACCTTCTCCATTGGTGGGTGATTTGAAGCCTGATTCTGTGCTATGGGACCTAACTCCAATTAATATTGGTTAATTTTTATTTATTTTATGTTAAGTCATCATTTCCCTATCTACATTTGTTTGCAGGGGATTTACCTACAATTTGCTGCCTTTTGCAGCCCTCTAGCCCTTTCCGGGAGTCTTTTACAGCCTTTTTAGTGCACAAAAGTTCGGGTCCCCATTGACTTCTATGGGGATCGGGTTCGGGATGAAGTTCGGATCAAGAACCCGGACATTTTCCGGAAGTTCGACCGAACCTCTCGAACCCGAACATCCAGGTGTTCACTCAACTCTAGTTAAATACAATTGCCCAAATACCAATCCCCTAAATCTGGTGTTCCAGCTTTGGCTAGACAAGTATAATACTGTCTGCTGTCTGGCAAAGGATAGATTATTTTCTGTGGTGAAATTCAATTGCCAAAATAGCAATACCCTGAATCTGGTGTCCCAGCTGTTGCAAGCAAAGTTTCATAGTGTCCGCCAAAACATATATTTTGTTCTGGGTTGAAATTAATTTGCCAAAATAGCAATACCCTGAATCTGGTGTCCCAGCTGTTGCAGGCCAGTTTTCATAGTGTCCGCCAAAACATATATTTTGTTCTGGGGTGAAATGAATTTGCCAAAATATCAATACCCTGAATCTGGTGTCCCAGCTGTTGCAGGCCAAGATTCATAGTGTGCGCCAAAACATATATTTTGTTCTGGGGTGAAATTCAATTGCCAAAATAGCAATACCCTGAATCTGGTGTCCCAGCTGTTGCAGGCCCAGATTCATAGTGTCCGCCAAAACATATATTTTGTTCTGGGGTTAAATTCAATTGCCAAAATAGCAATACCCTGAATCTGGTGTCCCAGCTGTTGCAGGCCAAGATTCATAGTGTCCGCCAAAACATATATTTTGTTCTGGGGTGAAATTCAATTGCCAAAATAGCAATACCATAAATCAGTGGTTTCAGCTGTGGCTGGCAAAATATAATAGTGTCCGCCAAAACATATATTTTGTTCTGGGGTGAAATTCCATTGGCAAAATAGCAATACCATAAATCAGTGGTTTCAGCTGTGGCTGGCAAAATGTAATTGTGTCCGCCAAAACATATATTTTGTTCTGGGGTGAAATTCAATTGCCAAAATAGGAATACCCTTAATCTGGTGTCCCAGCTGTTGCAGGCCAAGATTCATAGTGTCCGCCAAAACATATATTTTGTTCTGGGGTGAAATTCAATTGCCAAAATAGCAATACCCTGAATCTGGTGTCCCAGCTGTTGCAGGCCAGGTTTCATAGTGTCCGCCAAAACATATATTTTGTTCTGGGGTGAAATTAATTTGCCAAAATAGCAATACCCTGAATCTGGTGTCCCAGCTGTTGCAGGCCAAGATTCATAGTGTCCGCCAAAACATATATTTTGTTCTGGGGTGAAATTCAATTGCCAAAATAGCTATACCATAAATCAGTGGTCTCAGTTGTGGCTGGCAAAATATAATAGTGTCCGCCAAAACATATATTTTGTTCTGGGTTGAAATTCAATTGCCAAAATAGCAATACCATAAATCAGTGGTTTCAGCTGTGGCTGGCAAAATATAATAGTGTCCGCCAAAACATATATTTTGTTCTGGGGTTAAATTCAATTGCCAAAATAGAAATACCCGGAATCTGGTGTCCCAGCTGTTGCAGGCCAAGATTCATAGTGTCCGCAAAAACATATATTTTGTTCTGGGGTGAAATTCAATTGCCAAAATAGCAATACCCTGAATCTGGTGTCCCAGCTGTTGCAGGCCAAGATTCATAGTGTCCGCCAAAACATATATTTTGTTCTGGAGTGAAATTCAATTGCCAAAATAGCAATACCATAAATCAGTGGTTTCAGCTGTGGCTGGCAAAATATAATAGTGTCCGCCAAAACATATATTTTGTTCTGGGGTTAAATTCAATTGCCAAAATAGCAATACCCTGAATCTGGTGTTCGAGCTGTTGCAGGCCAATTGTAAATCTGTCCATAAAAGGATACCTTTCATCCTGGTCCAAAATACTAGCCCTAAAAGAGATATTCCCCTAAATCAGTGGTTACTGCTGTGCCTGGATTAGTGTAATACGCTACATACATAAATATGCAGATAGTGTTAGGTGCCTTTAAAAAAAGGCCTGAATTTGAAATCAATACATTGGGCCAAATATTTTTTTTCTTATTGTGGTGCTTGGTGAACGGTAACAATGAGGAAAACATCTACAGTAAGAGACGCGGACGTGGTCGTGGTGGTGTTAGTGTACCCTCTTGTGCTGGGAGAGGACGTGGCCATTCTGCCACAGCCACACGTCCTAGTGAACCAACTACCTCAGGTTACAGTACCCGCCAGAATTTACAGCGATATTTGGTGGGGCTCAATGTAAGGATGGTAAGGCCTGAGCAGGTACAGGCGCTAGTCAATTGAGTGGCCGACAGTGGATCCAGCACGTTCACAACATTATCTCCCACCCAGTCTTCTGCAGAAAGCGCGCAGGTGGCGCCTGAAAACCAAGCCCATCAGTCAGTCACATCACCCCCATGCATATCAGGGAAACTGTCTGAGAATCAAGTTATGCAGCAGTCTCTTATGCTGTTTGAAGACTCTGCTGGCAGGGTTTCCCAAGGGAATCCACCTAGCCCTTCCCCAGTGGTGGAAGACATAGAATGCACTGATGCACAACCACTGATGTTTCCTGATGATGAGGACATGGGAATACCATCTCATCGCAGTCCGCACGTCTCTGATGATGACGTAACACAAGTGCCAACTGCTGCGTCTTTCTGCAGTGTGCAGACCGAACAGGAGGTCAGGGAGGAATACTGTGTGGAAGACGATGCAGGGGATGATGAGGTCCTAGACCCCACATGTAATGAAGGTCGTGCCACTGACTTTCATAGTTCAGAGGAAGAGGCAGTGGTGAGACCGAGCCAACAGCGTAGCAAAAGAGAGAGCAGGGGGCAAAATCAGAACAGCCGCCTCCAAGAGAGTTCGCCTGCTACTGGCCACCGCCACCAGGGACCGAGCACCCCAAAGGAAGCTTCAAGGAGTTCCCTGGCATGGCACTTCTTTAAACAATGTGCTGACGACAAGACCCGAGTGGTTTGCACGCTGTGCCATCAGAGCCTGAAGTGAGGCATTAACGTTCTTAGCACAACCTGCATGACCAGGCTTCTACATGCAAAGCATGAACTGCAGCGGAGTAAACACCTTAAAAGCAAGGAACTCACTCTGGCTCCCCCTGCTCCCTCTTCTGCTGCTGCCTCGGCCTCTTCCTCCGCCTCGGGAGGAATGTTGGCACCTGCCGCCCACCAAACAGAGGATGTGCCACCGACACCACCACCTGCGTCACCAAGCATCTCCACCATGTCACACGGCAGCGTTCAGCTCTCCATCTCACAAACCTTGGAGAGAAAGCATAAATTCCCACCTAGCCACCCTCGAGCCCTGGGCCTGAATGCCAGCATTTCTAAACTACTGGCCTTTGAAATGCTGTCATTCAGGCTGGTGGACACAGACAGCTTCAAACAGCTGATGTCCATGGCTGTCCCACAGTATGTTCTTCCCAGCCGCCACTACTTCTCCAAGACAGTCGTGCCTTCCCTGCACAACCAAGTGTGCACTGCACAAAGCCATCTGTGGCAAGGTCCACCTAACCACAGATACGTGGACCAGTAAGCACGGCCAGGGACGCTATATCTCCCTAACTGCACACTGGGTAAATGTAGTGTTGGCTGAGCCCCAGGCAGAGAGTTCCTTGGCGCACGTCCTTCCGCCACCAAGGATCACAGGGCATCATTCTTTGCCTCCTGTAGCCTCCTCCTCCTACTCGGCTTCCTCCTCCTCTGCTTCCACCAGCTCATCCAGTCAGCCACACACCTTCAGCACAGCCCGGGGTAAACGTCAGCAGGCCATTCTGAAACTCATATGTTTGGGGGACAGGCCCCACACTGCGCAGGAGTTGTGGCGGGGTATTGAACAACAGACTGACCAGTGGTTGCTGCCGGTGGGCCTCAAGCCCGGCCTGGTGGTGTGCGATAATGGGCGAAATCTCGTGGCAGCTCTGGGACTAGCCGGTTTGACGCACATCCCTTGCCTGGCGCATGTGCTGAATTTGGTGGTGCAAAAGTTCATTCACAACTACCCAGACATGTCAGAGCTGCTGCATAAAGTGCGGGCCGTCTGTGCGCGCTTCCGGCGTTCACATCCTGCCGCTGCTCGCCTGTCAGCGCTACAGCGGAACTTCGGCCTTCCCGCTCACCGCCTAATATGCGACGTGCCCACCCGGTGGAACTCCACCTTGCACATGCTGGAGAGACTGTGCGAGCAGCAGCAGGCCATAGTGGAGTTTCAGCTGCAGCACGCACGGGTCAGTCGCAATGCGGAACAGCACCACTTCACCACCAATGATTGGGCCTCCATGCGAGACCTGTGTGCCCTGTTGCGCTGTTTAGAGTACGCCACCAACATGGCCAGTGGCGATGCCACTATTATCAGCGTGACAATATCAATTCTATGTCTCCTAGAGAAAACTCTTAGGGCGATGATGGAAGAGGAGGTGGGCCAGGGCCAGGAGGAGGAGGAGGAGGATGACGGGTCGTTTTTAGCACTTTCAGGCCAGTCTGTTAGAAGTGGCTCAGAGGGAGGTTTTTTGCAACAGCAGAGGGCAGGTACAAATGTGGCCAGCCAGGGACCACTACTGGAGAACGAGGAGGTTGAGGAGGAGGTGGAGGAGGATGAGGATGAAGCAGGTTCACAGCGGGGTGGCACCCAGCACAGCGCAGGCACATCCCTGGTGCGTGGCTGGGGGGATACAGAGGATGATGACGATACGCCTCCCACAGAGGACAGCTTGTCCTTACCTCTGGGGAGCCTTGCACACATGAGCAATTACATGCTGCAATGCCTGCGCAACGACAGCAGAGTTGCCCACATTTTAACGTGTGCTGACTACTGGGTGGCCACCCTGCTGGATCCACGGTACAAAGACAATGTGCCCACTTTACTTCCTGCACTGGAGCGTGATAGGAAGATGCGCGAGTACAAGCGCACACTGGTAGACGCGCTCCTGAGAGCATTTCCAACTGTCACAGGGGAACAGGTGGAAGGCCAAGGCCAAGGCAGAGGAGGAGCTAGAGGTCGCCCACGCAGCAGTGTCACGGCCAGCTCCTCTGAGAGCAGGGTTAGCATGGCAGAAATGTGGAAAAGTTTTGTCTCCACGCCACAGCTAACTGCCCCACCACCTGATTCGGAACGTGTTAGCAGGAGGCAACATTTCACTATCATGGTTGAACAGTACGTCTGCACACAACTCCACGTACTGACGGATGGTTCGGCTCCATTCAACTTCTGGGTTTCCAAATTGTCCACGTGGCCAGAATTAGCATGTTATGCCTTGGAGGTGCTGCCCGGCGGCCAGCGTTTTATCTGAACGTGTATTCAGCACGGCAGGGGGCGTCATTACTGACAAACGCAGCCGCCTGTCCGCAGCCAACGTGGACAAGCTGACGTTTATAAAAATGAACCAGGCATGGATCCCACAAGACCTGACCCTCCCTTGTGCAGAGTAGTCCTTAATAACTGCCTTAAACCATGTTGTCTTGTACTCCTGGCCACTTCTTCATTGAAAAATCAATTTTTGAAATTAAGTAGGATCTTGGTGTGCAACCCAGAGTTGAATGAACCTTCCCTCTGTCTGGGTGCCGGGGCCAAAGTACATGAAAGTGTCCTTCTCCTGCGCTGGGTGATATGAATGTTATACTTGTGCTGTCTGACATGTCTCCTTTGTGTGGGTGTAGGGGGCCAAAGTCACTGAAAGCGGGCTTCTCCTGTGCTGGCTGATATAAATGCCTGAATCTCTGCTGTGGGACCTCTCTCCTCTTTCTGGGTGCAGGGGTCAAAGAAACAAAAGGTGGCCTATTCCTGTGGTGGTTGACATGATGCCTGATTCTCTGCTGTGGGACCTCTCTCCTCCGTGTGGCTGCAGGGGTCAAAGTCTCTAAAAGTGCCCTTCTCCTGTGGTGGTTGATGTGAAACTGATGCTTGTGCTATCTGACCTGTCTCCTCTGTGTCGGTGCTAAGGCCTAAGTCACTGAAAGCGGCCTTCTCCTGTGCTGGCTGATATAAATGCCTGAATCTCTGCTGTGGGACCTCTCTCCTCCGTGTGGCTGCAGGGGTCAAAGTCTCTAAAAGTGCCCTTCTCCTGTGGTGGTTGATGTGAAACTGTTGCTTGTGCTATCTGACCTGTCTCCTCTGTGTCGGTGCTAAGGCCTAAGTCACTGAAAGCGGCCTTCTCCTGTGCTGGCTGATATAAATGCCTGAATCTCTGCTGTGGGACCTCTCTCCTCCATGTGGCTGCCGGGTTCAAAGTCTCTAAAATGCCCTTCTCCTGTGGTGGTTGATGTGAAACTGATGCTTGTGCTATCTGACCTGTCTCCTCTGTGTCGGTGCTAAGGCCTAAGTCACTGAAAGCGGCCTTCTCCTGTGCTGGCTGATATAAATGCCTGAATCTCTGCTGTGGGACCTCTCTCCTCCGTGTGGCTGCAGGGGTTAAAGTCTCTAAAAGTGCCCTTCTCCTGTGGTGGTTGATGTGAAACTGTTGCTTGTGCTATCTGACCTGTCTCCTCTGTGTCGGTGCTAAGGCCTAAGTCACTGAAAGCGGCCTTCTCCTGTGCTGGCTGATATAAATGCCTGAATCTCTGCTGTGGGACCTCTCTCCTCCATGTGGCTGCCGGGGTCAAAGTCTCTAAAATGCCCTTCTCCTGTGGTGGTTGATGTGAAACTGATGCTTGTGCTATCTGACCTGTCTCCTCTGTGTCGGTGCTAAGGCCTAAGTCACTGAAAGCGGCCTTCTCCTGTGCTGGCTGATATAAATGCCTGAATCTCTGCTGTGGGACCTCTCTCCTCTGTGTGGCTGCAGGGGTCAAAGTCTCTAAAAGTGCCCTTCTCCTGTGGTGGTTGATGTGAAACTGATGCTTGTGTTATCTGACCTGTCTCCTCTGTGTCGGTGCTAAGGCCTAAGTCACTGAAAGCGGCCTACTCCTGTGCTGGCTGATATAAATGCCTGAATCTCTGCTGTGGGACCTCTCTCCTCCGTGTGGCTGCAGGGGTCAAAGTCTCTAAAAGTGCCCTTCTCCTGTGGTGGTTGATGTGAAACTGATGCTTGTGCTATCTGACCTGTCTCCTCTGTGTCGGTGCTAAGGCCTAAGTCACTGAAAGCGGCCTTCTCCTGTGCTGGCTGATATAAATGCCTGAATCTCTGCTGTGGGACCTCTCTCCTCCGTGTGGCTGCAGGGGTCAAAGTCTCTAAAAGTGCCCTTCTCCTGTGGTGGTTGATGTGAAACTGATGCTTGTGCTATCTGACCTGTCTCCTCTGTGTCGGTGCTAAGGCCTAAGTCACTGAAAGCGGCCTTCTCCTGTGCTGGCTGATATAAATGCCTGAATCTCTGCTGTGGGACCTCTCTCTCCGTGTGGCTGCAGGGGTCAAAGTCTCTAAAAGTGCACTTCTCCTGTGGTGGTTGATGTGAAACTGATGCTTGTGCTATCTGACCTGTCTCCTCTGTGTCGGTGCTAAGGCCTAAGTCACTGAAAGCGGCCTTCTCCTGTGCTGGCTGATATAAATGCCTGAATCTCTGCTGTGGGACCTCTCTCCTCCGTGTGGCTGCAGGGGTCAAAGTCTCTAAAAGTTCCGTTCTCCTGTGGTGGTTGATGTGAAACTGATGCTTGTGCTATCTGACCTGTCTCCTCTGTGTCGGTGCTAAGGCCTAAGTCACTGAAAGCGGCCTTCTCCTGTGCTGGCTGATATAAATGCCTGAATCTCTGCTGTGGGACCTCTCTCCTCCGTGTGGCTGCAGGGGTCAAAGTCTCTAAAAGTGCACTTCTCCTGTGGTGGTTGATGTGAAACTGATGCTTGTGCTATCTGACCTGTCTCCTCTGTGTCGGTGCTAAGGCCTAAGTCACTGAAAGCGGCCTTCTCCTGTGCTGGCTGATATAAATGCCTGAATCTCTGCTGTGGGACCTCTCTCCTCCATGTGGCTGCCGGGGTCAAAGTCTCTAAAAGTGCCCTTCTCCTGTGGTGGTTGATGTGAAACTGATGCTTGTGCTATCTGACCTGTCTTCTCTGTGTCGGTGCTAAGGCCTAAGTCACTGAAAGCGGCCTTCTCCTGTGCTGGCTGATATAAATGCCTGAATCTCTGCTGTGGGACCTCTCTCCTCCGTGTGGCTGCAGGGGTCAAAGTCTCTAAAAGTGCCCTTCTCCTGTGGTGGTTGATGTGAAACTGATGCTTGTGCTATATGACCTGTCTCCTCTGAGTCGGTGCTAAGGCCTAAGTCACTGAAAGCAGCCTTCTCCTGTGCTGGCTGATATAAATGCCTGAATCTCTGCTGTGGGACCTCTCTCCTCCGTCTGGGTGCAGGGGTCAAAGTCTCTCAAAGTCGCCTTCTCTTGTGCTGGGTGATGTGAAACTGATGCTTGTGCCATCTGACATGGTTGCCGGGGTCCCATTAAATGGTGGCCTACTCCTGTGGTGGGTGATCTAAATGCCTGATTCTCTGCTGTGAAACCTCTCTCCTCCGTCTGGTTGCAGGGGTCAAAGTCTCTCAAAGTCGCCTTCTCCTATGCTGGGTGATGTAGAACTGATGCTTGTGCCATCTGACATGGTTGCCGGGGTCCCATTAAATGGTGGCCTACTCCTGTGGTGGGTGATCTAAATGCCTGATTCTCTGCTGTGAAACCTCTCTCCTCCGTCTGGGTGCAGGGGTCAAAGTCTCTCAAAGTGGCCTTCTCTTGTGCTGGGTGATGTGAAACTGATGCTTGTACCAGCTGACATGGGTGCAGGGGTCAAATTTACTAAATGGTGGCCTACTCCTGTGGTGGGTGATATGATGCCTGAATATGTGCTGTGGGGCCTCTCTCCTCTTTCTGGGTGCAGGGGTCAAATTAACTAAAAGTGGCCTTCTCCTGTGCTGGATGGTATGAATGTAATGCTTGTGCTATCTGACATGTCTCCTCTGTCTGGGTGCTAAGACCTAAGTCACTGAAAGTGGCCTTCTCCTGTGGTGGTTGATATGATGCCAGATTCTCTGCTATGGGACCTCTCTCCTTTGTCTGGATGCTGGGGTCGAAATAATAGTAAGCGACCTTCTCCATTGGTGGGTGATTTGAAGCCTGATTCTGTGCTATGGGACCTAACTCCAATTAATATTGGTTAATTTTATTTTATTTTATGTTAAGTCATCATTTCCTTATCTACATTTGTTTGCAGGGGATTTACCTACATTTTGCTGCCTTTTGCAGCCCTCTAGCCCTTTCCGGGAGTTTTTTACAGCCTTTTTAGTGCCCAAAAGTTCGGGTCCCCATTGACTTCTATGGGGTTCGGGTTCGGGATGAAGTTCGGGTTGAGTTCGGATCACGAACCCGGACATTTTCCGGAAGTTCGGCCGAACCTCTCGAACCCGAACATCCAGGTGTTCGCTCATCTCTAATTAATACCACTAATGTGTTGAGATATTCGCCTGCGGAATTCTTGTACAGTTTTTCCAACATAGAGTTTTAGACATGGACATTGAGCAATATAGATAATCCCCTTTGTCTGATCATTAATAAATTGTCTAATTTGGTTACAAAGGACCTAAAAATCATTAAAACATCATCACCCGGCATCATAAATTTAGATGCGTATGAAACTATTGCTCTTGATGAGCTTAAAGGATAACTGTCACATTTTTTTTTTCAATATCTTAATAGAGACCATCTTCATGACATTAGTGGCCATCTTCATTTTTTTTTATTATCCTTGAACCCCTATAAAACTCTCATTTTGCCCCCCCTCAGCGCCTATTTTTACCTTAGCCTAAAAACAGGTTGCTATGTGAGGTCCGTCTATCTCCTGGAGGACGGGAGACGCACAGTAACTCTCTATTATGCCGGTTTCAGGCTGCGATCTCCACTCTGGAGACTGCAGTCTGAAATCGCGTTAGTGCCCCAGTCTGCTGCCGTGCCCCCAGTGCCTTTTTATAAATAAATGCCCCCACTGCCCCCACATGCGGCCATCATTGCCCCCATATGCCTCCATATGTCACCCGCTGCCCCCTCCGTTCCTCCTCCTGGTTGTTCCCCCCCCCCCCCTCTGCTCCGCTCCTCCTGCTGCCGGCTGTATTCTGTATTCATCAGCGAGTGTTAGCTGTGACTTACAGCTAACACTCTGCTGCTACACCCCAGATCGGTGCTGACACCGATCTGGGGCGTTTAACCCCATAGATGCCGCGGTCAGCAGCCGCCCGCGGCATCCATGGGGTTAAGAGGGATGGAGCTCCCTCTCTCTTCTATCGCGCTGCTGCTGCGATCGCTCCACTCTGGAGATCGCAGCCCTGAGGGTCTCATCAGCCTTAGTGTAAATGTAGCACTGACTATACAGTGCATTGCAATAGATGACTATTGCAATGCACTGTACAGTGATCAGGCCCACTGGATCTTCAGGATCCAGATGGGTCTTGATAAGTAAAAAAAAAAAAAAAAATGTTAAAAAATAAATAAATAAAAATTTAAATGAGAATAAAATAAAAATGGTCTTTTTTCAAATCTGTTTGTCATAAAAAATAAAAAAAATATACATAATTGGTATCGCCACGTCCGTAAAAAACAGCTCTATAAAAATATCACATGACCTAACCCATTAGGTGAACACCGTAAAAATAAAAATAAAAATCATGTAAAAGCCATTTTTGTCACCTTATGACAAAAATTCGAACACAAAGCGATCAAAAAGGCGTACGCCGCCCAAAATAGTACCAATAAAACGTCACCTCATCCTGCAAAAATGAGCCCCTACCAAAAACAATCGCCCTAAAAATTAAAAACTATGGCTCTGAGACTAAAACATGATTTCTTTTGTTTTAAAAATGCTTTTTCGTGTTAAATGTAATTTTTTTTTAAAAAGTAGACATATTATGTATCGCCACGTCCGTAAGGACCTGCTCTATAAAAATACCACATAACCTAACCCCTCAAGTGAACACTGTAAAAAAATAATAATAAAAACTTTGTCAAAAAGACATTTTTTTGTCACCTTACATCACAAAAAGTGTCATAGCAAGCGATCAAAAAGTCATATGACCCCAAAAATAGTACCAATCTAACCGTCACCTCATCCCGCAAAAATGATACCCAACCTAAGACAATCACTTAAAAACTGAAAAAACGATGGCTCTCAGACTATGGAGACACTAAAACATGATTTTTTTTGTTTAAAAAATGATTGTGTGAAACCTAAATAAATAAAAAAAGGATACATATTGGGTATCCCCGCGTCCGTGAGGGCCTGCTCTATAAAAATATAGGCGTATGCCCCCCAATATAGTACCAATCAAACCGACACCTCATCCTGCAAAATTGAAGACCATATCTAAAACAATCAGTCAAAAAATAAAAAAGCTATAGCTCTCAGAATATGGAGACACTAAAACATCATTTTTTTGTTTAAAAAATGCTATTATTGTGTAAAACTTAAATAAATAAGAAAAAGTATACATATTGGGTATTGCCACATCCGTAACAATCTGTTCTATAAAAATAACACATGATCTACCCTGTCAGATGAATCTTGTAAAAAATAAAAAATAAAAACAGTGCCAAAACAGCCCTTTTTTGGTTACCTTGCCTAACAAAAAATGTAATATAGAGCAATTAAAAATCATATTTACCCCAAAATAGTACCAATAAAACTGGCACCTTATCCCCTAGTTTCCAAAATGGGGTAAATTTTTGTGAGTTTCTACTGTAAAGGTGCATCAGGGGGCTTCAAATGGGACACGGCATCTAAAAACCAGTCCAGCAAAATCTGCCTTCCAAAACCATATGGCGCTCCTTTCCTTCTGTGCCTTGCCGCCTGTCCTTACATCAGTTTACAACCACATGTGGGGTGTTCCTGTAAACCGTAGAATCAGGGCAATAAATATAGAGTTTTGTTTGGCTGTTAACCCTCGATGTGTCCCCATGACAGTAATTCTGCCGCCCATGTATGTCCCCCTATCACAGCAGTGATACAGCACAGATGTGGCCCCATGACAGTAATTCTGCAGCCCGTGTATGTCCCCCTATCACAGCAGTGATACAGCACAGATGTGGCCCCATGACAGTAATTCTGCCGCCCATGTATGTCCCCCTATCACAGCAGTGATACAGCACAGATGTGGCCCCATGACAGTAATTCTGCCGCCCGTGTATGTCTCCCTATCACAGCAGTGATACAGCACATATGTGTCCCCATGACAGAATATATATAGTGTAAGGCAGTGCTATTATATTATAAAGACTAGTTTACCATTAGTTTTCTTTGTCCACGCAACAGAGAATGTTCACACAGTTTTACCACTTGTGTATGTGATAGCAGGAGGGGGGCGTGTTTCAGTGTGGAGAGCACCTATTGGTTGAGGTGCAGAAACTAGTGCACGAGGAGCTCAATGCATTGTGGGTAGTGAGGGCAGGCGGGATTAGCCTCAGGGTGAGGGCAGCAGCAGCCATCTTAACTGAATAAGGAAATTGCAGTTTTGTGCAGACTGGTTGCTAAGGGCTGGATCTTATGAAATATGGGGCGAGTAAGTCTAATAGTTATTGATTCTGGAATATCATGTTATTGGTAACTACATATATGAACATTGAAATTTGGGTCTAAATGTGACAGTTATCCTTTAAACAAAACAAAGATCTTGTTTTAAAACCCTCAGACAAGGGTGGTAACATAGTGCTAATGGACAAACATATGTATGAGGAATTGGTGGCATGACTCCTTAATCTAAGTATAAAAAATTGAACAGCAATCCAACTATTCGGTACCTGGAGGAGCTCAGAGTCATTCTAATAACAGCAAAAGGAGATAATTTAATCTCTAAAGAAGAGTATAAGTTTCTACTAAATACCAAATCACCACAATATATATCATCCCGAAGGTACACAAGCAGGGGGTACCTATACCAGGAAGAACTATTATTTCTGGCAATAACAGCCTCCCTGAAAACATCAGCCAGTATGTGGATGAATTTATCTCACCCTTTGTGCCTTCATTTCCATCATATATCAGGGATACAAAAGATGTGGTCACCAGACTGCAGGAGATTCAGGTCTCAGAAGGCACATTTCTTGCCAGCTTAGATATTGAGGCTTTGTACACTAACATACAACACAAATTGGGTATCAAGGCAGTTCACACTATTTTAGCCACTAGAGGTATACAATTCCAACCTCACAATCAATTTATTCTTTCACTTTAAGTTTTTTACTCACTTACAATTTCTTTTTGTTCAATGGTCACTTCTATTTACAGTGCAATGGCACCGCGATGGGGAGTAAATGTGCACCGAATTTTGCTAATTTGTTTTTGGGGTGGTGGGAGAACACAATAGTTTTCACTGATCAATTTGAACACTTTACTAAGCACATTTTATTTTGAGGTCGTTATATTGACGAGTCTGACGACGTGTTACTTTTATTGGTTGGTACACTTTCCCAATTTCAAGAATTTGTCACTAGCCTTAATACAAACAATATAGGAATGGTGTTCACTTCAGAAATCAATTCTGAAACACTCACATTCTTAGACCTTAGAATCTCCCTTGCAGCTGTGGGCCGCATCATAACTGAGGTATATTAGGGCACGTCGTAATTGCTCAAATGACTCTGGGTTCCTCCAGGAATGTGATACCCTCCTTTCTCGTTTTCAACAAACGGGGTATCCCAAAAAGATACTACATAAAGCCTTCAATAGAGCTAAGAATACAAACCGCACCATGTTGCTTAAACAAAAAACCATTGAAAAATCCTCTACGGTTAGATGTATAGGAATGTTTGATAACCAACATCGAAAAGTCTACAATAGCTTACTAAAGTACTTGCATGTGCTGAAAGTGGATGCTGATTTAAGGGAGATTCTGGCTAATAGACCACAAATCATGTACCGTAGATGCAAAAATATAAAAGATCATCTTGTGCACAGCTTTCATAATACTGATCCTGTGAAACTTACCTGGCTGAGATCCCCTGTCACTGGTAGTTAACCCTACGGGAGATGCAGCATTTGCCCATTTGTCCTGAAGACAAAACTGTTTACCAACAGTGTGGATGGAATAAAATACGACATTAGACAATTTATTAATTGTCAAACAAAGGGGATTATTTATATTGCTCAATGTCCATGTCTAAAACTCTATGTTGGAAAAACTGCACAAGAATTCTGCAGGCGAATATCTCAACACATTAGTAGTATTAATACTAAAGCGGATACTACTATTTCAAGGCATGTGAGAACCTTCCACTCACTAAATCCTAGCTGCCTTAAATTTTGGGGTTTGTGTAAAAAGACATTAGGACCACGCCGTGGTGATCTGGACAAAATCCTTTATCGAGAAGAAGCCAGATGGATATACCATTTGCAGAGCCTGAGTCCCAAAGGCCTCAATGAAGGCTTTAACTTTTCATCATTTCTGTGAAGTGCAATGGTGCATCACCTAATTATAGATTATACTATGTGAGCCTGTTTTACGTTTAGTACATAGATATAGCATGGTTCTAGTTAGAACCACTGTTTGTATGTTGACAGAACATTTATTTGTACCCAATGGCTGTGTATTATGATATATATATATATATATATATATATATATTTATTTTTTATATATATATATATATATATATATATATATGTTAGTGGCTATTGGTTTCCTGGACTATTGACATATTTAGTACACTCCAATGTGTAAGAAATGAACTTAGATGGCATGAATTAGCGCAGATCTTACACTTGAATAGGTGGCTGCTTATGCTTTAGGCCTCATGCACACGACCGTATGTGTTTTGCGGTCCGCAAATTGCGGATCCATTGTAATAATGCCCATGCTTGTCCGCAAACTAGAAAAAATAGGACATGCTCTATTTTTTTGCGGAACGGAAAAACGGACATACGGAAACGGAATGCACACGGAGTACCTTCCGCTTTTTTTGCGGACCCATTGAAATGAATGGTTCCGCATATGGTCCGCAAAAAACCCGGAAGAAAATACATTCGTGTGCATGAGACCTTAGTGTGAGTGCACTGTTGACGTGAATATGTCCCCTATAGAAGCTGTAGCAATAATTACCATTCGAGAAGCTATCTCGTTGACTCTGCACTGCAACAGTTGTAGTAGGGTCAAACATTCGATGATAGTGGATACAGTTTTCGAGCAGTCAAATTATAAGGGTGTCGCGTATGATTTGGGACTAAGTCCGTAGGCATGCTAACTGATGACCTCCTGCCCCTTTTGTTAGCACTTATGCAGCTAAAAGATAGGCTGCTATAAAATATCTGAGGCTATCATCCAGGGATATGCGTATTGTAGATCTCCCTCTTGTTTAAGAATTCATGTAGCCACAATTTAGGTAACTGAATACAATCTAAGATTGAGCACTTACGCAGCCGCTATAAGAATTGTTGTATACAACTTGAGCCTAAGTCCTTGTACATGCCTATTGAGAATCTCATCGTTTTGATTCCAAGTACTAGCGCAGGCGCACTATGGGCAGTATACAACTTTAGACTAAGTATGTGGACATGCGCATTGGAAGTCTTTTTATCCATCGCACTCTAAGTATCGACGCAGCCACAGTCAGCTCTCTATTTTTCTGTTTTAGATACTAAGTGTTAGCGCAAGCGCATTTAGCCACATAACACCTTTTTTTTAATGGTAAGTGTGTGCGCAAGCCACTGATGCGCAGAGCGTCATTCAGGAAGCACCTATTGTCATATTAGCCTCCTGACAAGTAACCATCCTATTGGGTAAATGAGCTGTCAGTAAAATTCATGTATTACCAGTGGACAAAGGCCGGAAGGCTAGGCTATAAAGATATGTACTCAGCGTTTTCAATCCAAGTCTGTCCATACCCCTGAAGACGCCAGAGTATCTGGCGGAACATGTTGGGGAACGGATTGTAATAGTTTTTAGCTATGCCTAATCCACCCAAGAGCGATCGCCTGCAGTTTGATGCAGCGATTTAGCTGCTAGTAAAGAGGGGTAGCTACTCTCAATCAATACAAATATAGCTATAGATATTAGAATAAGTATTGCTTACTGACTGGCAGAGGGCAATCCTAGTGGGTTGTGCACACCCACAGTAGCCCTTATCTACACAAATACACGCTCTAGGTTGCAATTTAGGTAGTATTTTTATATTGATTTGCTCACCTGTTATTTTAAAAATCACTATTGCAAGTCAAGTTTTAAAGTCAATGATAAAAGTGGTGAATTAATAGCTCTAATGAGCAATGGTGTTTTTGATGTCTAAGAACCTTTCACTGATTTGGTCCCTTAGTAACTAATTAACTTCCCATAGGAAGGACCACTCTACAGAGTCAAAGGCTTTTGCCACATCTAATGAGCAAATTTCCCTAGATACATATTGACCAGATGGAATCTGTATATTAATAAAAAGGCAACTTACGTTAGTAGCTGTCGACTTAAGCGGCATAAATCCTGTTTCATCGGGATTAAGTATCGAAGTTATTACCTTTGATAAGCGATTCCCTAACACTTTTGTAAGAATTTTCGTATCCAAAGGAAGAAGAGAGATACGTCTATAAGACTCTAGCTTCTGACCATCTTTTCCTGGTTTCAAAAGTACTATAACTATAGCTTCCAGCAATGCTGGCAGCACTCTTATGCCTATTTTGAAAAGACTACCTCTGGAAATGACGCTGCGCACGTGCACTCCACTTCTTTGGACGACCATGGCGAGGACTGTCTTTGTAGAACCTGTCTTTCTAAACCGCTGTTGGGTCTTGACCACCGTGCTGCAGCTCAGTTTCAGGGTGTTGGCAATCTTCTTATAGCCTACACCATCTTTATGTAGAGCAACAATTCTTTTTTTCAGAACCTCAGAGAGTTCTTTGCCATGAGGTGCCATGCTGAACTTCCAGTGACCAATATGAGAGAGTGTGAGAGTGATAACACCAAATTTGAGACTTGAAACACTAAGGAGTCACATGACACCGGGGAGGGAGAATTGCTAATTGGGCACAATTGTCACGACTGTGACTGATCCAGATAGGTCTGGGAAGAGAAGGTCGCAGCGACTTGCTACTCGCGATAGCTTGTGAGTTTGCTTCATGGTTCAGGGTATGTCATCCAGGTTTTGCCTTGTGAACCTTTTTGTCCTGACTGGGAGTTTGTAGGTATTCTTCTCAGGTGAGTCCTGTCTGCCACTCCCAGCTACTATATTAGTTTCAGTTTCACTTGCAGTCATTGCCAGATATAGTCCTTACTTCCAGTGCTATTCTGACCTTTGAAGGAGATCGTTTGACGGTATTTCTGTGGAGCTCGTGTCTGGCGTGGACTGTCGTTGTTGGGATCATCTTCTCTGCTCGTGACTGGATAAGTCTATCTCTGCTGGAGATTGTTTGTTTGTTTGTTACTGTCTTCCCCTGTTGTTCTCCTAGACATGAGTGATGGTGACTAGTGCTCCCATCTGCCTTTCCCCAGTCTAGTCTTCTGAGGGTCACTCAGGGTTTAGGCATCCTGCTCGCCGCACGGGTTCACACCCCGTCTAGGGTATCAGGGCAGACAGATGCCAGCGTAGGGTTTGTCAGGGGTGGCCGTTCTATTTCCCATCCGTAGATAAGGGTCCCCCTTCCCCTCCGTCTGGTGCGACACGACTGCTGGGATAGCGGTCGTGACAACAATTTGGCCAATTTCACTTAAGGGTGTATTCACTTTTGTTGCCAGTGGATTAGATATCAATGGCTGTGTGTTGAGTTATTTTGAGGGCACACCAAATTTACACTGCTATACAAGCTGTACACTGACTGACACTTACATTGTCATATCTTCAGTGTTGTCCCATGAAAAGATATAATAAAATATTTACAAAAGTGCGAGGGGTGTACTCACTTTTGTGAGATATTGTGTGTATATATAAATATATATATATATATATATATATATATATATATATATGTATATATAGTATGCAAATGTTTGGGCACCCTGGTAAACGTTACTGTTACTGAGAACAGTTAAGTTGAAGATGAAATGATCTCCAAAAGACATAAAGTTAAAGATGAAACACATGGTTCACCATTTTAAGCAGTATCATTGTATTATCTTAGTTTTGTACAGTTTTAGGGTACTTTCACACCTGCGGCAGAGTGATCCGGCAAGCAGTTCCATCGCCGGAACTGCCTGCTGGATCTGGCAATCTGCATGCAAACGGAAAGCATTTGAAGACGGATCAGGCTACAGATCCGTCTTACAAATGCATTGCAAGAATGGATCCGTTTCTCGGCTTGTCATGTGGAGAGACGGATCCGTTATATATTTTTTTCACATTTCTACCGATCTGCACTGGATCCGGCATTCTGGCAAGTGTTCCGGAATTTTGGCCGGAGCTAAAACCGTAGCATGTTGCGGTATTATCTCTGTCCTGAAATGTCAAAAAGACTGAACTGGAGACATTATGATATATCCTGAATGGATTTCTCTCCATTCAGAATGCATGGGGATAAAACTGATCAGTTCTTTTCTGGTATAGAGCCCCTATGACGGAACTCTATGCCGGAAAAGAAAACGCAAGTGTGAAAGTACCCTTAGGCCTCTTTCACACGCGCGTCACATTTGATGCCCGAAAAGAGGCAAGTGCGTTGCGGGAAGATGCACAATTTTTCCGTGCGAGTGCAAAGCGCTTTAATGCGTTTTGCATGCGCGTGGGAAAAATCGGCATGTTTGGCACCCAGGCCCGAACCCGGATTTCATCACTGAAGTTCGGGTTTGGGTTGAGTATTCTGTAGATTTTATTATTTTCCCTTATAACATGGTTATAGGGGAAAATAATAGCATTCTCAATACAGAATGCTTTGTAAAATGTGGATTAAGGGGTTAAAAATAAAAAAATTAACTCACCTTATCCACTTGATCGCGTAGTTGCGATCTCTTCTGTCTTCGTCAAGCATTAGTTGTCGGCTAAAGGACCTGTGATGACGTCACCGAGCTCATCACATGGTCCAATCACATTGTCAATCACCATGGTGATGGACCATGTGATTGGACCATGTGATGTGACGTCACCACAGGTCCTTTAGATGGCAGCTAATGCTTGAAGAAGACAGAAGAGATCGGCAACTACGCGATCAAGTGGCTAAGGTGAGTTAATTTTTTTTATTTTTAACCCCTTAATCCACATTTTACAAAGCATTCTGTATTGAGAATGCTATTATTTTCCCTTATAACCATGTTATAAGGGAAATTAATGAAGATCGGGTCCCGTCTCTTAGCAATCATGCGGGAAAATCGCACTGCATCCGCACTTGCTTGCGGCTACTTGCGATTTTCCCGCAGCCCCATTGACTTCTATGGGGCCTGCATTGCGTAAAAAATGCACAATATAGAGCATGCTGCGATTTTCACGCAACGCAGAAGTGATGCGTGAAAATCACCACTCATGTGCTTAGCCCCATAGAAATGAATGGGTCCGGATTCAGTGCGGGTGCAATGCGTTCACCTCACGCATTGCACCCACGCAGAAATCACGACCGTGTGAAAGGGGCCTTAGAGTGACATAAGTTAAGGCATACAGTACCTTTCAAAAATATGGCAATCCAAGGAGATCTCCTCTAACCTTATCCCAAACTCTTCTAACCTTATCCCAAAAAACAGCAGCCATGGGTTCTTCTAAGCAGCTGCCTAAGGCCTCTTTCACACAAACTTTTTTTTGCGAGTGTACGGGCCGTTTTTTGTGTTCCGTATATAGTCCGTATATGGAACCATTCATTTCAATGGGTCTGCAAAAACAACGGAAGGTACTCCGTATGCATTCCATTTCTGTATTTCCGTTCTGTTAAAAGATAGTACTTGTCCTATTCTTGTCCGCATCACAAACAAGGATAGTAGTGTTCTATAGTGATGTCGCGAACATAAAATTTTCAGTTTGCGAACAGCGAACGCGAACTTCCGCAAATGTTCGAGAACTGGCGAACCGGGCGAACCGCCATAGACTTCAATAGACAGGCGAATTTTAAAACCCACAGGGACTCTTTCTGGCCACAATAGTGATGAGAAAGTTGTTTCAAGGGGTCTAACACCTGGACTGTGGCATGCCGGAGGGGGATCTATGGCAAAACTCCCATGGAAAATTACGTAGTGGACGCAGAGTCGGGTTTTAATCCATAAAGGGCATAAATCAACTAACATTCCTAAATTGTTTGGAATAACGTGCTTTAAAACATCCAGTGTGTGTATACGATCAGGTATGATGTTGTATCGATCAGGTAGTGTAAGGGTTACGCCCGCTTCACAGACATTGACAGACCAAACTCCCCTTTTAATGCACCGCAAACAGTTCATTTGCACAACTGCAAACTCCCCATTTGCACAAGGTTGGATACCAAGCTAGCCACGTCCCGGTGATGTCATTGAAGGTTTCTTCCTCCACCCAGCCACGTACAACACCAAGGGTCCCCGAAAAGTCAATTGAATTGATTTTTCGAACGGGGAGATGGTTAAAAAAACGCTGGCTCCCTCCCCTTTGTTTTTATCCACGGTGACTACGTCTGCGCCGTGCAATTTACTGTCACACCCGATATGAGTGGTATTTTCTGTAGTACTATTCTCATCAGTTTAATCCCTCTAACGTCCCCAATCTGGGGGCCATTTATTGAATAGATTTTTCGAATGGGGAGATGGTTAAAAAAACGCTGGCTCCCTCCACTCTGTTTTAAACCACAGTGACTGCGTCTGCGCCGTGCAATTTACTGTCACACCCGATATGAGTGGTATTTTCTGTAGTACTATTCTCATCAGTTTAATCCCTCTAACGTCCCCAATCTGGGGGCCATTTATTAAATAGATTTTTCGAACGGGGAGATGGTTAAAAAAACGCTGGCTTCCTCCACTCTGTTTTAAACCACGGTGACTGCGTGCCTGCGCCGTGCAATTTACTGTCACACCCGATATGAGTGGTATTTTCTGTAGTACTATTCTCATCAGTTTAATCCCTGTTACGTCCCATATCAGGGATTGCCTTTTGTGAAAAAAAATTTAGGCCGGGTACCTTCGACTGCCTTCACAGTGACAGACCAAACTCTCATACACTAAACTGAATTGATTTCAGGAACAGGGAGATGGAAAAAGCAGCTTGGTCGGTCCTCTTACTCCCAAATTGGGGCACTGCGCGTGCACAGAGCAATGTGCTGTGACACCCTATATGAGTGGTGTCTTAACTAGTACTATTCCTATCAGTTTAATCCCTGTTATGGACCCTATCCGGTCGAATTGATTAACCATTGTCGAATTAGCGAACCATTACGACATCATGAAATAATTTAGTTCTGAGCTCTGTACTTGCTTTGTATTGGAATTGATGGGGATTTTTTTAATTGCCTGCATCATTTCTAATAAACTATTAAGAGACTTTATTATGATTTTTTATTTTATGTATTAAAAACCCATACAACATATAAAAAAATAGGTAAATTAATGTTTTTTCTATGAAATATTATCCAGCCGTCCGATCGCTTTTGGTCTGACCATAATGAAGCAACGGCCTTATCATATGGGGTGTGGCAACATTTCCAACACACTTATAGAGGTGATGATGATTGCTTCATTGTGATACGCAAGCCCCTTCACCACAACAAGGTAACGATCACGAAGGGGAATTGACACTTGTATGTGCCTTTTTTTTTTGGTTTGTTTTTGCAGCCACAGTGCTGCACCATAGGACAAAAAAATTAGGTATGTACACATGCCTGAAAAATAATGGCACTGTTGCAGCCGCTATTGTAGCAGCGGCCGGAAAAATTTATGTTTTCCAGGCAGAAAAGTGACTAAAACATTGCGGCTTGAACCCTAGTTGGTGGTGGAGAATTCACGAAAGTCATCCGGTATGCAGACATTAAATACAGCAGCGTGGGGACCATTTTGAGGCCATGGCATGTAATCAGGCCTTTTGTTAGTCAAACGTATCCCCTACTGTCAGTCCCTTCGGGATCCATGCCTCATTCATCTTTATGAAGGTGAGGTAATCAACACTTTTTTGACCGAGGCGACTTCTCTTGTCAGTGACAATGCCTCCTGCTGCACTGAAGGTCCTTTCTGACAGGACACTTGAAGCAGGGCAGGCCAGAAGTTCTATCGCAAACTGGGATAGCTCAGGCCACAGGTCAAGCCTGCACACCCAGTAGTGAAGGGGTTCATTGCTCCTCAGAGTGTCGATATCTGCTGTTAAGGCGAGGTAGTCTGCTACCTGTCGGTCGAGTCGTTCTCTAAGGCTGGATCCCGAAGGGCTGTGGCGATGAGTAGGACTGAAAAAGCTCCGCATGTCCTCCATCAACAACACATCTGTAAATTGTCCAGTCCTTGCCGCCGTGGTAGGAGGAGGATTACTCCTGTTAGATTCCCGTTGTGCTGTGACATCCCCCTTATAGGCTGTGTAAAGCATATTTTATAGTTTGGTTTTGAACTGCTGCATCCTTTCCGACTTTCGGTAATTTGGTAACATTTCTGCCACTTTCTGCTTATACAGGGGGTCTAGTAGCGTGGCCACCCAGTACAGATCGTTCTCCTTTATCCTTTTTATACGTGGGTCCCTCAACAGACATGACAGCATGAAAGACCCCATTTGAACAAGGTTGGATGCAGAGCTACTCATTTCCCGTTCCTCGTCCTCACTGATGTCATTGACGGTCTGTTCTTCCCCCCAGCCACGTACAACACCATGGGTCCCAGATAGGTGACAACAACGAGCACCCTGGGGTGCCTGCTGTGGTTGGTCTTCCTCCTCCTCAAAGCCGCCACATTCCTCCTCTGACTCCTCTTCCTCATACTCCTCTTCCAGCGTTGCTGCAGGTCCGGCAAGCGATGATGACAAGGCTGTTTCTGGTGGTGATGGTGACCACAACTCTTCCTCTTCCTCTTCACGCTCATCTACAGCCTGATCCAGAACTCTTCGCAGGGCACGCTCCAGGAAGAAAACAAATGGGATGAGGTCGCTGATGGTGCCTTCGGTGCGACTGACTAGGTTTGTCACCTCCTCAAAAGGACGCATGAGCCTACAGGCATTGCGCATGAGTGTCCAGTAACGTGGCAAAAAGATTCCCAGCTCCGCAGAGGCTGTCCTAGCACCAAGGTCATACAAATACTCGTTGACGGCTTTTTCTTGTTGGAGCAGGCGGTCGAACATTAGGAGTGTTGAATTCCAACGTGTCGGGCTGTCGCATATCAAGCGCCTCACTGGCATGTTGTTTTGCCGCTGAATATCGGAAAAGTGCGCCATGGCCGTGTAGGAACGCCTGAAATGGCCACACACCTTCCTGGCCTGCTTGAGGACGTCCTGTAAGCCTGGGTACTTAGACACAAAACGTTATACGATGAGATTCAACACATGTGCCATGCACGGCACATGTGACAACTTGCCCAAATTTAATGCCGCCAACAGATTGCTTCCGATGTCACACACCACTTTGCCGATCTCCAGTTGGTGCGGGGTCAGCCACTGATCCACCTGTGCGTTCAGGGCGGACAGGAGTGCTGGTCCTGTGTGGCTCTCTGCTTTCAGGCAAGTCAACCCCAAGATAGCGTGACACTGTCGTATCCCGGATGTGGAATAGCCCCTGGGGAGCTGGGGGGAATCAGTTGATGTGCAGCCAGACGCCGCAGCAGAAGAGGACTCAGCCGAGGAGGATATTGAAGAGGATGGAGTAGGAGTAGAGGAGGTCGCAGTAGGTCTGCCTGCAAGTCCTGGCGGTGTCACCAATTCCGCTGCGGAGCCACGCATTCCATGCTTGTCAGCCGTCAGCAGGTTGACCCAATGCGCAGTATACGTGATATACCTGCCCTGACCGTGCTTTGCAGACCAGGTATCAGTGGTCAGATGGACCCTTGCCCCAACACTGTATGCCAGAGATGCCATGACTTCCTTTTCAATGACATGGTAGAGGTTTGGGATTGCCTTTTTTGAAAAAAAATTTCGTCCGGGTACCTTCCACTGTGGTGTCCCAATAGCGACAAATTTTTTGAAGGCCTCAGACTCTACCAGCTGGTATGGTAAAAGCTGGCGGGCTAAGAGTTCCGCTAAGCCAGCTGTCAGTCGCCGGGCAAGGGGTGACTTTGTGACATTGGCTTCTTATGCTCAAACATGTCCTTGACAAACACCTGACTGTGGGCAGATGAGCAGGAACTGCTGAAGGTGAGAGATGGAGTGGCGGGTGGTTGAGAGGGGGCAGGGAGGACAGCAGTGGTTGACGTGGCTGAAGATGCTGGACCAGGAGGAGCATGGTGGCTTTGAGTTTGTGTGCTGCTTGTACTCATGTGTTGATCCCATAGGCGTTTGTGATGTGAGATCATGTGCCTTCGCAAAGCAGTTGTACCAAGGTGGGTGTTGGACTTCCCACGACTCAGTTTCTTTTGGCACAGGTTGCAAATGGCATTGCTTTTATCAGAGGCAGACACACAAAAAATGCCACACTGCTGAGCTTTGCAATGACGGCATTCTAGCGGTGGCAACAGCATGCGTTGACTGGCGTGCTGTCTGGCTGACCCCAGGTGCCGATACATGCTGTCTGACTGTGCCACTAACTCCTTGCGATGACCTCCCCTGCTTCCAACTCGTCTCCTCATTCTCTCTGTCTCCCTTCAGAACTTTCCCCTCTTCTTCTCTTCGAGCAGGCACCCACGTGGCATCCGTGGACACATCGTCATCATCAACCGCTTCACTTGTATCTGACACCTCAGCAAAGGAAGCAGCAGCGGGTACAATCATCATCATCATCATCACACTGTACGCCCATGTGTGTAATCCTGCCTGACTGAGACATATCCCCGTAATCTACATCATCTGGCAATAATGGTTGCGCATCACCACTGCATCCAACTGATGTGTAAATAACTCCTCTGACGGATCAAGTGAAGCGGCTGTGGTGGCTGTGGTGGTAGTGGTGGTGGCGACGGGCGGGTGCGTGGTAACTTGAGAGCAGGTGACCGAAGCTGAGCTGGAGGAGGATGGTGCGCCAAGGTTCTTAGCGGAAGCTGTTGAAGATTGGGTGTCCTGTCTAAGCCAGTCAACTACGCCCTCTGAATTTTTCGGGTTCAGGGTACGTGGCCTCTGAAAACTGGGCATTATTCCAGGGACAGTGGAAATCACAGCACCACGACCACGACGGCTCCCTGCGGGGTGGCCTGCCTCTGCCTGTCATTTTTTTTTAGATAAGTGGTACTACGCGTGCTAGGTACTGTGCCACCCGGTATGAGTGGTTGGCACTGGCAGTGGGCACACTACAGTCAGTGGAAGCGGCCTGACACACACTGGCAGCAGGCAAGCAACTGAATTTAGACTACTGTCTAAAAATTAAATGCCTTATTTATCGGCAAGCTACTGTGCCACCCGGTATCAGTGGTTGGCACTGGCAGTGGGCACACTACAGTCAGTGGAAGAGGGCCTGACACACACTGGCAGCAGGCAAGCAACTGAATTTAGACTACTGTCTAAAAATTAAATGCCTTATTTATCGGCAAGCTACTGTGCCACCCGGTATCAGTGGTTGGCACTGGCAGTGGGCACACTACAGTCAGTGGAAGCGGGCCTGACACACACTGGCAGCAGGCAAGCAACTGAATTTAGACTACTGTCTAAAAATTAAATGCCTTATTTATCGGCAAGCTACTGTGCCACCCGGTATCAGTGGTTGAGCACTGGCAGTGGGCACACTACAGTCAGTGGAAGCGGGCCTGACACACACTGGCAGCAGGCAAGCAACTGAATTTAGACTACTGTCTAAAAATTAAATGCCTTATTTATCGGCAAGCTACTGTGCCACCCGGTATCAGTGGTTGGCACTGGCAGTGGGCACACTACAGTCAGTGGAAGCGGGCCTGACACACACTGGCAGCAGGCAAGCAACTGAATTTAGACTACTGTCTAAAAATTAAATGCCTTATTTATCGGCAAGCTACTGTGCCACCCGGTATCAGTGGTTGGCACTGGCAGTGGGCACACTACAGTCAGTGGAAGCGGGCCTGACACACACTGGCAGCAGGCAAGCAACTGAATTTAGACTACTGTCTAAAAATTAAATGCCTTATTTATCGGCAAGCAACTGTGCCACCCGGTATCAGTGGTTGGCACTTGCAGTGGGCACACTACAGTCTGTGGAAGAGGGCCTGACACACACTGGCAGCAGGCAAGCAACTGAATTTAGACTACTGTCTAAAAATTAAATGCCTTATTTATCGGCAAGCTACTGTGCCACCCGGTATCAGTGGTTGGCACTGGCAGTGGGCACACTACAGTCAGTTGAAGTCGGCCTGACACACACTAGCAGCAGACAAGCAGCTGAAATTACACTAAAGTGTAAAAATTAAATGCCTTTTTTATGCAAAGTCCTGTGCCAGCCGGTATGAGTGGCGGGCACTGGCAGTGGGCACACTACAGTCAGTGGAAGTCAGCCTGACACACACTGGCAGGCAACTAACCTTAGATTAAAGTGTAAAAATTAAGTGCCTTTTTTAAGCAAAGTCCCGTGCCACACGGGATGACAGGGGTGGGCACTGGCAGTGGGCACACTACAGTCTGTGGGCCTGCAGCTCCTCACACACAGGCAGGCCAGGCAACTGCAATATGTATATAAAGGAAAAAAAGCAGACTAAAGTTGCAGCCCTAAAAGGGCTTTTTGGGGTGCTGTCAGGACGCTGTCCTTACAGCAGAGATCAGATGAGTCTTTCAGGACTGGAGTGGACACTGAATTCACTAGCCTAGCTATCGATTTCCCAATTAAATCAGCAGCAATTACACTCTACCTCCTCTCACTAAGACTGCAGCTTCAGAATGAATCTAAAATGGATGCTGTTCAGGAGGTGGGAGGGTCTGGGAGGGAGGGTATGCTGCTGATTGGCTGGAATGTGTCTGCTGACTGTGAGGTACAGGGTCAAAGTTTGCTCAATGATGATGTATAGGGGGCGGACCGAACATCGCATATGTTCGCCCGGCAGAGGCGAACGCGAACAAGCTATGTTCGCCGGGAACTGTTCGCCGGCGGATAGTTCGGGCCATCTCTAGTGTTCTATTAGGGGCCAGATGTTCCGTACCGCAAAAAATGGAATGCACACGGATGTCATCCGTTGTTTTTGCGGATTGGTTTTTTGTGGACCGCAAAACCATACAGTCGTGTGAAAGAGGCCTTACACTGGAAATGAAAATGGCTGAGACGCACGGAGCAGGAGAAGGCTATTTTAAGACAGCAAAGTGCTTTCAGTTTGCCATTTTCTCAGTTAAAAATGTAATTAAGAAATGGCAGTTAGCAGGAACATTGCAGGTTAAGAGATGGTCTGGAAGTCCAAGAAAAATTCAGAGACAGCTGCTTGTAGGATTGCTAGAAAGGCAAATCAGAACCCATGTTTTAAAACCTTCAAGAAGATTTTGGAGACTCTGGAATTGTGGTACATTGTTCTACACCTGCACAATATGGCTTTCAAGGAAGTTTCATCAGAAGAAATGGACTTTCATCATGCACATTTTGGACTTTTTCTTGGGATGGATAAGACCATCTCTATTATGGGTATATACTGACCATATATTACCTGTTTGCTTGAATATCTTTTATGATCTAGATATACTGATTGTATCTGCATGTTTGTTATATCCTAGCCATCTGCCTTATTATTAAACACGTGGGAAGATGTTTCCCGCTATCCCTGGATGCCACAGTAATACTAGTGTTTGGTACTTTTGGCATCATTTTTGTACATGATTTTAATACACATCTACTTCTAGTTTCATAGACAATTGTGGTGCCATGTTAAACACTGTTAATGGCTGTATCAAACAGCACTTGCACTCTAATGTCAAGAACGGTTTTCTGGAATTACAGAGCTGTATAATGGCAATTTGGATCCCCAGTCAGTGCACCAAGGTGTAATCGGATTGTTTCTATTGCGCAGGCTGTAACCTCCCTACTGAACTCTGTTCAACACAAATGCTGGTGGAATGATTTCTGCCTATCCTTTCCTACACCTTGAGTAATCTTTCCCTGCACTTGTAAAACATTTTTTTCACCACAATCATGTCTTTCCTATCACTGTCCCTAGCGCCTGCAGACACGTCTCTTCCTGCACTAAGCACGCTGGTGAATGCCAGAATCTTAGATGTATTTATAGGGCTGTGACATCACAGGGCTGGCTGGCTGCTGATTGGCTGCATGCATGTCAGTATGGGTGATCCCGCCTTCCTTGCCCCATGTCCTCACACGTGTAGCAGCCATTTTAGGAAAAAAATGTGACTGCTATCATTGTAAATGAGAATTGCAGACCAAAAGTAATCGAATTCTTTCTTTACCCGATCGAATTCCAATTCTTCAGCTTCTCGATTCGAACGCGAACAGCTATGTTCGCGGGAACTGTTCGCCGGCGGATAGTTCGGGCCATCTCTAGTGTTCTATTAGGGGCCAGATGTTCCGTACCGCAAAAAATGGAATGCACATGGATGTCATCCGTTGTTTTTGCGGATTGGTTTTTTGTGGACCGCAAAACCATACAGTCGTGTGAAAGAGGCCTTACACTGGAAATGAAAATGGCTGAGACGCACGGAGCAGGAGAAGGCTATTTTAAGACAGCAAAGTGCTTTCAGTTTGCCATTTTCTCAGTTAAAAATGTAATTAAGAAATGGCAGTTAGCAGGAACATTGCAGGTTAAGAGATGGTCTGGAAGTCCAAGAAAAAATTCAGAGACAGCTGCTTGTAGGATTGCTAGAAAGGCAAATCAGAACCCATGTTTTAAAAACCTTCAAGAAGATTTTGGAGACTCTGGAATTGTGGTACATTGTTCTACACCTGCACAATATGGCTTTCAAGGAAGTTTCATCAGAAGAAATGGACTTTCATCATGCACATTTTGGACTTTTTCTTGGGATGGATAAGACCATCTCTATTATGGGTATATACTGACCATATATTACCTGTTTGCTTGAATATCTTTTATGATCTAGATATACTGATTGTATCTGCATGTTTGTTATATCCTAGCCATCTGCCTTATTATTAAACACGTGGGAAGATGTTTCCCCGCTATCCCTGGATGCCACAGTAATACTAGTGTTTGGTACTTTTGGCATCATTTTTGTACATGATTTTAATACACATCTACTTCTAGTTTCATAGACAATTGTGGTGCCATGTTAAACACTGTTAATGGCTGTATCAAACAGCACTTGCACTCTAATGTCAAGAACGGTTTTCTGGAATTACAGAGCTGTATAATGGCAATTTGGATCCCCAGTCAGTGCACCAAGGTGTAATCGGATTGTTTCTATTGCGCAGGCTGTAACCTCCCCTACTGAACTCTGTTCAACACAAATGCTGGTGGAATGATTTCTGCCTATCCTTTCCCTACACCTTGAGTAATCTTTCCCTGCACTTGTAAAACATTTTTTTTTCACCACAATCATGTCTTTCCTATCACTGTCCCTAGCGCCTGCAGACACGTCTCTTCCTGCACTAAGCACGCTGGTGAATGCCAGAATCTTAGATGTATTTATAGGGCTGTGACATCACAGGGCTGGCTGGCTGCTGATTGGCTGCATGCATGTCAGTATGGGTGATCCCGCCTTCCTTGCCCCATGTCCTCACACGTGTAGCAGCCATTTTAGGAAAAAATGTGATTCGTTACCACAAAGCACGAGGAAATTTGCATTCGGTGCGAATCGAATTTTTCTTTAAATTCGGATCGAATTCCACTTCTTCAGCTTCGATTCGCTCAACTCCAATTGTAGAGTAGAAAGTAATATAATAACGATTGAAGTATGTGTGTGCCTGGGTTGGCTGACAAGCTAATGCTATCTAACATCCATTCAGGAGGCTGGTTCTACAATGTAATCTATTCGGACGTATATCCCTTTTAAGTACAATATCCCATTATTTCACAGTATACTATTTGTGCGATCATATTGCTGTGAATCATAGCTCGCTCTTACCATGCAACAGGGTGTTTAGAAAAAATCTAACATTTTCTAAATTACTCATGCCTTCTAGAGTATAGAGTGAGTTCCCTAGGGTGATGCAAGTAAAGTAAAATATGAATAAGGATCTATTCATCAGTCCGATTAAGAGTCCATTCATTGATGCTATCTGCAGCTGTTTAGACGGTATTCTCTCAGGAGTGCAGGCACAGAAAACCAACAGAAAGCACCAATTTTATGGCCTGCATATAATTAGCAAAAACAATATCATGTTTATAAGGAAGTTACAGTTGCAGAAATATGAAATGTTCCCACATTGCCTTATATACTTAGTCAGCTCTTTAATGTTGCAAGTATTCAGACTTGTGAAATGTCCCTTTATGAGGATTGAATAATGTATCATTTTACTTTATGAAGCATTAACATACTAAATGGCAGATGCCCCTTTGTGTTTCTGTTCTTTCATTGCCTACTACTGTACTGGGGAAATAATTGGAATGTATACAAAGCACATTTTTCCCAGTGTTCAGTAAATAGAGGTAAAAATCAAGGCAAGCACGGGTGGACTGGGAACCTGGAAAACGTAGATTGATGCTGTAGGTGGGGCCATCATCGTGATAGTGCTACACTGTGGTATTGGTTCTGCTGGGGTGATATGTTGTTCAGCACTGTTGTAATGCTGGCCCCACCTATATCTGTTGGCCTTACCTACAACATCTAGCTGCTTTCAGTACTCCTTGAGGAAGCAGATCACAAAACTTGTGTTGGGGTATTACTTTGGTGGTGTTTAGGAACAACTGTGATTAGGTATGGAGCAAAGTGAAAGTACAGAGAGGACAGACAAAACAGATGGCTGTGTGGATAAAGTAATGTTGCACAGTACATACATGTGCTGCTGCTCCACCCATCCTCCTTTCATAAATTTCACTTTGCTCCATTACTACACACAGCTGATATTTTATCAGTTGTATGTGAGATTGTAATTCATGACAGCAAAAGTAGTGAGGAGAGCTGAGACAACTCTTTAGTTAACTGCTTTGAAGTAACCCGTCCGGTTGTGTTACTAGGACTATAAGGACGTATTTTGTGTGTGCTAAAATGGCAGGAGCCATTTTATTTCCCCTGATGCTTGCCTCTTAGAGAAAAAAAGCCATTATAAATAACAAAATCTATTTGGGAATGTGTTTAAAATAAAGTCATATTTAGTTTTCAGTCATTTATTTTATTAATTCCCCAAGAACCCCCTTAAAGGCATGTCACCCACCCAACCAACATCTTGCTCTGCTACCAAAGCAGTACTGGCTGCAGATAGGTGTTTTTGGTTTGGCTAATATCCTTCATCATGCGTTCTATATCATGGGTTGTACATTGGTTTACAGGTAACTACCTATAGGTGGCACTAGATAGACAGTTTTCATGCAAGAATTAAAGTGCTACCATAAGTCAGGTTTCCTCCAACATTGAAATGAATGGAATATGCAGTCTGCCGCTACCGCTCTGGTCAAAATGTATAATCATCTATGTAACAATGGGTGCTATGCGCCGATGTTCCCCTTCCTAAAGCGGCGGTCCCGGGTGCCGTGTTCAGCGGTGATCTGCTGCTAGTGCTTCCTTTCAGCCCTGGCCACAGCATGCTTGCTGCTTGTTTACTGCAGCATTTCCTTAAGGGACAACGCGTCACTTTCTGTGCTTTATGGGTTGGATTATGTGACCTCACTGACCAATCCTAGCCCTCCTGCACATATATAAGGGGCTCAGCCGCCTTCCCAGATGCTCAGTGTCAAGATCCTTGTGTCTTGCTAAGGTTCCTGATATCTGCTTGTGTTCCTGTGTTCCTGACTCGTACTTGTATTCCTGGACTCTGCTACCTGTTTGATCCCTGCTTGCATGCCATGACTCTCCTGTTGCTGCCCCGGATTGCCTGACCTGTGCCACCTGCCCTGACCTATTGCCTGTTTGACTTCGCCTCTGCCTCATCCTTTGGTCCTGCACTGTTGCTCCTGGTTACGATTCAGCCTGCTGACAACATCTGTACCTCTGGTACCTTGCTCAGGTACCAACTGGTCTGCCTGGACCAGCTGCCTCGTGTGCCAATCCTCCTCAGCAGGTTTTCCCAAAGGAAAGTCTATCCCCACCATCAGGGGTACTGTGAAGATCGAGGGATTCACTTTTCCCTATAGGAAACTTCCTGGTGGGCCAATCCTCAGGGGGCCATCTGAGCTCTCTTTCTGACCATAGCTATGTTAAGTAATGATCTGACGCTCCCCTCCTGACTAGTAAATTTAATTGTATCGCTTTCTTAAGGAAACAGGAGTAGGTGGACAAAACGTGGAAGGAAGCTCTGGCCACCTCAAAGGTTCAGTTTTTGGGGAGGCATTTTGTGCTGCTGGGGCAGTATTTTGTGATGTACTGTGGTATTTGGCTGGGATGGTATATGGTGCCGCATTATATTATTGCTGACCCCAACTACTGGTGTTGACCCTTCTGTCAATTTGGACCCCTTGGATGTTGCCAGCGCCAACTGTCACGTTCTGTCCTCCTACTCCAGTTGCCTTAGGAAGGCAATAAAGTTAAATTCAGGAGTCAGGAGAAAGCATTTGGTCTTTACTTACCATGGTTGGCGGTCGTGAGAAGAGCTCAGACGACTCCTGGGGTTGGCCGACAATAAAGTTTCCCTGTTAGGGTGTATCACCATTCGACGCTGCTGTTCAGACTCTTTAGACCTCTCTATCACACCTACTATCTCCGACCACTAGAAAGATATATAAAGAGATTAGTCAGCAAACCACGCAGTGATGTCAGGTTTCAGCGTGTGCATTTAAGTGCATTTAATTTTGTTTATTCGGGTTTTCATTGGCTTTATAACCTTTTTGGTACGCTATTCAGCTTCAAAATGGCTGTTTTCCACGCCATTGTTTATTGCAGGATACTACTTTGCAAATGATGATGCATGTTGTATAGCTGAGAATAGATACAGGATGCTATATGGGGTACATTTAACGCTGCAATTTAATTTCATTTCACAATAGGCATTATTATTATAATTGCTTTTCTTTTGCCTACTATTTTTTGCAAGAATGTTCTGTTAAATCTGTTAAATGAAAGTCATTAGTAATGCTATCAACTATGTTACATGTCAGGTAATCTGCAGAGAATAGATCTAAAAATCAGGCGACTTTTGTAATCATACATACCGTATATGCATGCTGAATCCTTAAAATGGAACTTGTTTTGAAATTGGTTTATGCATCCAATTTATCCTAATGAAAACCAAAAAATACCTTATCCTGGCACAGAATGTGTCCTAGGAAGAAACCTGTTTTAAATGACTGTACATCAATTATTGCAGCATGGTCACTGTACAAATTCTGCTAATTGAAGAGCAGCAATTTAAAATGAGACAGGCTTTTCAATAATCTCCAACATACATCAAGCTAATGCTATTTTTAAGCAAACATCTGCACCCTGTTATGAGCAAAATGTTCATGTGCTCTTCATGGGTCTGTGGAGGCAGACATACCCCAATATATGCACAAAATGTGCATCTTGTTAATGCCGCCCTTGTAAATCCTCTGTATGTATACTGACTGAGCTTCCTTCTGGCTAATATGCAAAAATAATTCCAAAGACTACCGAGTTTTATGGTGCCCTTCAATTTTTCTCTCTCCTGAAGAAACCTCTAATGAGATCATTAAATACAATGCAATTATGTTTGCATTTATGATGCTCCATAATTGTAACAGCATGACATTGTTCTGATGATAATGTTCATTGATCATTCATAACGCAGTGGGCTCATGCCGTTAATCATGAATCAATCATGTCAACTGTTTTGCAGTTTAAAATTTTCCACAGAGAACGAAATCTGCATTTCTTTACCAAAATAACATATGATTAATGCAAGGCTTATAAGAAACTGATGTTATCTGCTGCGTGTCAACACTCAAATTTTAAGCACTTTGGCTTCTTGGAACCATTGTTAAGTACATGATACCGATACATTGATAGATTGCCTTTGACATATGTTTGGCCACAGCAAGATGACATATGCATTAGGAGACAGAGCCCCATTGACTTGGTGTGAATTTGGACTTAAATGGTTATCCAGAACGAGGAAAAATACTATACGAGGAATTTGTAATATACAGTATTTTTGGACATGTCCACAATGTACTAGCAAAGTGAATGAGTTATGAATAGCAACCACACACTGCGTGAAAAGACCCTGCTTAAAATGACCTACAATGCTGATTTGAAATCTGCATGTCAATTTATGCTTTAGATCCTTACTACAGATTTCACACTTTGCAATGCTGCGAAACAGTGACGAAAAAGCGCAGCAGACTTTTCCACTGTATTTTCCGTTACGTGTGGACACAGCCTTTTCCTTGGGGGTAAAGTTGCCATTATTTGTTGCACATGATGTTCATAAATTCGTCACATCTTTAACCCCTCAGGTGCCAGTAAAATGTGACCCGTCATCTGAAAGCTGAAAACCTGGGAGCGCGCTCCTAAGCCAGAATGGCTCCCCTCATGAGGATCAGAGGAGCAGTATATTCCCTGCAGAAGCCTGTTTGCTGGTGTGGCTACTCTCATCCAGGCTGATCAGCATCAACACAGTGTGGGAATGCTTGACTTGACACATGTCCCTGCTGCTGTTGTGTACAGGTAAGCATCTATGGAGGAGGAGGCGAAGAAGTGACTGGTGTAGGAGTCAGGCAGACACAATTGTGGGGGTGGGAGGGAGTTAAAAGGACCTGGTCTCGTTGCTGGGGTGCTGACTCGCCACTGCTGGAAAAACATTGATACAGTGGGCCGTGAAAGTGATTTACTGTCACTGCCTGGAAGAGCTGTTCCAGCTGTCAATTGTGGCATGAACTTTGCCGCAAAGAGAAAATCGCAGAGAGCAGCTCACGTTGTTTTCCATGTGAGAGTGGAAGGCAGGGTTTTTTTAGGGAGAAATAATGCCTGCTAGGTATATTCCAGGGAGGCTGAGCACACTACATTAGCTCCGTAAAAGGCAAAAGACTTGACTAAATGGTATGGCAGCAACTGCCCTGCCAGCAACTTGGCCAGGTGAGAAATAATCTTGAGCACCATCAGATTGATGGGTGTGTAGAGTTGTCTCCTGGCCACGCATTCCATTATCGAATGCAGACAATGGAGTGGGGGAGGAGGAGTCTGAGTGGGAGAAGTGGAAAAGGATGATGACGATGCAAAAGACACCGTGCTGACACATATGTTTGCCCACTGGATGGGGTGATGCTACTTTATGTAGTTTAATAGAGCTGTCTTGTCTACGCTTGTGTCTGCCTGCCCATGTTTCATTTTGTTCTGGCACAGCTTGCGCAAGGCAATGCTTTTGTCTTCTAGCAGTGTGGAGACAAAATGCCAGGCAGGAAATACTCATACAGAGCTACAGGCATCCGAGCGCGGCTTTGAAATGGCACATTTTGGGCCTAACCCACCCACAGTGTCAGCGCCCAATCACTCAATCTTTAACCACCTCCCGTCACGCTAACGCCGAAAGGCGTGCGGGAGGTGGCGCATCTCGTGAGACCTGAGATTTCATGTGAACGCGCGCGCCACTGTGACGCAGAGCTGAGAAGTGAAACTACAGCCTGCCAGCCGTAATCATTGGCTGGCCGGGTGTAATTTTTAAATCAACCAATGAAAAGTGTATATCAGATGCTATTTACAAAATAGCGTCTGATATACCTGCTGCTGCTCCTCTGGTGGTCCCTTTGCTGGGATCGACCACCATAGGACACAGGCAGCTCTGTAAGTAGCACCAATCACCACATTTACACCACACACACCCCTGTCACTTATTAACCCCTTAGTAGCCACTGATCACCCCATATAAACCCCCTGATCACCTCCCTGTCACCCTCCTGTCATTGATCACCCCCCCTGTAAGGGTCCCTAATCACCGCCAGGTAGTTATCTACTTGTTAGGTAGTTAGCGCCCAGCCCACCGCACTGCAGTCACTGATTAGTCGCTGATTAGCGTCATCGCTGTCGCTAATCAGCACTAATACTAATATAGTATCTGAAAGTGATCAAGACTGATTGCAATCAGATCTATATTAGTACATTAGGTTCATCTTAGGCTCTATAAAAAACGTAGTGTTCGCCCGTTCAGACCTGATCTTGTGCGCACACTTGCGTTCAGTCCGCCCCACCACAGTGACAGAATTTTTTTCTTCTGATCACTGCAAAACACAGTAAAATCGCTGCACCGCTATAAAAGATCACTTTTGAGTTTTTGGATCTTTATTAGCGATCGCAGCTTTACTTCGCAAGCACTCCTTTTACTAGGCAGGTGTGCTCTTTTTCCTGGGTAGTCTCAGAGGAATACCCCTAAATTTAGTTACTCCAAAATGGCAAACAAGGGGTATTCCGCTGAAGAGGCCTACAGGATTCTGGTCATGATGGATAAAAGCGATGGGGACGCTTCACCTGCTGAATCCAGTGGTTCAGAATATGAACCTGTAGACAGCAGTAGCACTCTAACCGCTAGCGAAGATGACGAGGTTGAGGTCCCTGCTATGGTCAGGCGTATCTAACCCCATGTCAGTGTTTCACATACCCCGCGTGATGAGCCTCATATGCAGCAGAGTGGTGCTAGCGCTGACCTTTTTATGGTGCGGCATACACCAGCAGCGCAGCACATTCTGCATTCTGGACCTTCTACCAGCACTGCCGTATTCCTTGGTGAAGTGGCGAGCACCAGAAGGGCAGTTCAAGCTGTTACGGTGGCACGTGCACTAACTCCCCGTCGCAGCCACCGCGTTCTCAGGCCCGTAGAGCCCTTAGTCTCCCAGAGGTGCTGGCAAACCCTAATTGGCAATCCCCTGCTTCCGCCGCACCCGTATTGCCCCCTTTCACCGCCCAGTCAGGAGTTCGCATGGAGACAGCTCATTTCGGATCGGCCCTTGAATTTTTGAGCTGTTCTTCACCGCGGATCTCTATGACTTAGTTGTGGCAGAAACCAACCGCTACGCCACAGACTATATTACCGCCAATCCGAAATGCTTCTATGCCCAGCCTTTCCGGTGGAAACCAGTCACAGTTTCCGAGTTTAAAATTTTTTGGGCCTTATCCTCAGCATGGGTCTAACTAAAAAAATGTATTGCGGTCATATTGGTCTAAAGACCCAACACATTACATGCCCATGTTCTCTGCTGCAATGTCCAGAGCACGTTTTGAGGTCATCATGCGCTTTATGCATTTCACTGACAATAAAACCTGTCATCCAAGAGGCCACCCTGCTTATGACCGGCTCCACAAAATTCGGCCCCTCATAGACCATTTGTCATCCAGATTTGCAGATGCGTATGTCCCCAATCAGAACATCTGCATAGACGAGTCCCTAGTACATTTCACCGGGCGCCTTGGCATCAAACAGTACATCCCCAGCAAGCGCGCCCGGTACGCGGTCAAATTGTATAAGCTCTGTGAAAGGGCCACAGGCTATACATATCGTTTTAGGGTCTATGAGGGAAAAGACTCAAAACTGGAGCTGGTCGGATGCTCTGACTACCTGGGGAGCAGTGGCAAGATTGTCTGGGACTTGGTGTCACGCTTACTCCACAAGAGGTACCACTTATACGTGGACAATTTTTACACAAGTGTGGCCCTCTTTGGGCACTTCCATCTAGTCGGAATTCAATGCTGTGGCACCGCGCGACCTAGTTGCCGGGGCTTCCTCCAACGGCTTGTTAATACCCGACTTGCACGGGGGAGAGGGCTGCCTTGTGTGACCAAGAACTGCTCGCGGTGAAGTGGAGGGACAAGAGGGACGTTTACCTTCTGTCCACCATTCACGCAGACACGACTGTACAAATTGAACGGGCAACCAGTGTCATTGAAAAACCCTCTCTGTCCACGACTATAACCTTCACATGGGAGGGGTGGACTTCAATGACCAGATGTTGGCTCCATATTTAGTATCCCGCCGCACCAGATGCTGGTATAAGAAGGTGTCTGTATATTTAATTCAATTGGCTGTATATAATAGTTTCTGTTCTCTACAGTAAGGCTGGGAGAACAGGATCCTTCCATAAATTCCAGGAAGAGATCATTTCGGAACATCCTGTATCCAGGAGGTTCTGTGCCCCAAGTCCCTGATGTAGTGAGCCAGGCTACATGAGAGACACTTCCCCAGTGTCTTTCCTGGTACCCCAACCCACCGTTCCCCAAGAAAAAGATGTTGTGTCTGTAGCAGGGCTGGAAGAAGGCCTTTAGGATTTCACATGGCATTTTTACGCATTTGGATCTCCAGACTTCTTCTCACACTTTAGAGACCCCTAAAATGCCAGGGCAGTGTATATTGCCAGGGTATTTATACTGCCCTGGCATTTTAGGGGTCTCAAAGCGTGAGAAGAAGTCTGGAATCTAAATGCGTAAAATGCCATGTGAAATCCTAAAGGTACTCATTGGAATTTGGGCCCCTTTGTGCATCTTGGCTGGCTTTTTTATACAAAGCTGTCAATTTACAGAGATATGTCTCTCACTCAGAATGGGTATATGTAAAAATACACCCCTAAACACATTGCCCTACTTCTCCTGAGTACGGCGATACCACATGAGTAACACTTTTTGCAGCCTGGGTGCGCAAAGGGCCCAAATTCCAATGAGTACCCTTAGGTTTTACATGGCTGCTCACAATTTAGCCTCGCCCAAAATGCCATAACAGTAAACACACCCCACAAATGTAGCAGCCATTTTAGGAAAAAATGTGATTCGTTACCACAAAGCACGAGGAAATTTGCATTCGGTGCGAATCGAATTTTTCTTTAAATTCGGATCGAATTCCACTTCTTCAGCTTCGATTCGCTCAACTCCAATTGTAGAGTAGAAAGTAATATAATAACGATTGAAGTATGTGTGTGCCTGGGTTGGCTGACAAGCTAATGCTATCTAACATCCATTCAGGAGGCTGGTTCTACAATGTAATCTATTCGGACGTATATCCCTTTTAAGTACAATATCCCATTATTTCACAGTATACTATTTGTGCGATCATATTGCTGTGAATCATAGCTCGCTCTTACCATGCAACAGGGTGTTTAGAAAAAATCTAACATTTTCTAAATTACTCATGCCTTCTAGAGTATAGAGTGAGTTCCCTAGGGTGATGCAAGTAAAGTAAAATATGAATAAGGATCTATTCATCAGTCCGATTAAGAGTCCATTCATTGATGCTATCTGCAGCTGTTTAGACGGTATTCTCTCAGGAGTGCAGGCACAGAAAACCAACAGAAAGCACCAATTTTATGGCCTGCATATAATTAGCAAAAACAATATCATGTTTATAAGGAAGTTACAGTTGCAGAAATATGAAATGTTCCCACATTGCCTTATATACTTAGTCAGCTCTTTAATGTTGCAAGTATTCAGACTTGTGAAATGTCCCTTTATGAGGATTGAATAATGTATCATTTTACTTTATGAAGCATTAACATACTAAATGGCAGATGCCCCTTTGTGTTTCTGTTCTTTCATTGCCTACTACTGTACTGGGGAAATAATTGGAATGTATACAAAGCACATTTTTCCCAGTGTTCAGTAAATAGAGGTAAAAATCAAGGCAAGCACGGGTGGACTGGGAACCTGGAAAACGTAGATTGATGCTGTAGGTGGGGCCATCATCGTGATAGTGCTACACTGTGGTATTGGTTCTGCTGGGGTGATATGTTGTTCAGCACTGTTGTAATGCTGGCCCCACCTATATCTGTTGGCCTTACCTACAACATCTAGCTGCTTTCAGTACTCCTTGAGGAAGCAGATCACAAAACTTGTGTTGGGGTATTACTTTGGTGGTGTTTAGGAACAACTGTGATTAGGTATGGAGCAAAGTGAAAGTACAGAGAGGACAGACAAAACAGATGGCTGTGTGGATAAAGTAATGTTGCACAGTACATACATGTGCTGCTGCTCCACCCATCCTCCTTTCATAAATTTCACTTTGCTCCATTACTACACACAGCTGATATTTTATCAGTTGTATGTGAGATTGTAATTCATGACAGCAAAAGTAGTGAGGAGAGCTGAGACAACTCTTTAGTTAACTGCTTTGAAGTAACCCGTCCGGTTGTGTTACTAGGACTATAAGGACGTATTTTGTGTGTGCTAAAATGGCAGGAGCCATTTTATTTCCCCTGATGCTTGCCTCTTAGAGAAAAAAAGCCATTATAAATAACAAAATCTATTTGGGAATGTGTTTAAAATAAAGTCATATTTAGTTTTCAGTCATTTATTTTATTAATTCCCCAAGAACCCCCTTAAAGGCATGTCACCCACCCAACCAACATCTTGCTCTGCTACCAAAGCAGTACTGGCTGCAGATAGGTGTTTTTGGTTTGGCTAATATCCTTCATCATGCGTTCTATATCATGGGTTGTACATTGGTTTACAGGTAACTACCTATAGGTGGCACTAGATAGACAGTTTTCATGCAAGAATTAAAGTGCTACCATAAGTCAGGTTTCCTCCAACATTGAAATGAATGGAATATGCAGTCTGCCGCTACCGCTCTGGTCAAAATGTATAATCATCTATGTAACAATGGGTGCTATGCGCCGATGTTCCCCTTCCTAAAGCGGCGGTCCCGGGTGCCGTGTTCAGCGGTGATCTGCTGCTAGTGCTTCCTTTCAGCCCTGGCCACAGCATGCTTGCTGCTTGTTTACTGCAGCATTTCCTTAAGGGACAACGCGTCACTTTCTGTGCTTTATGGGTTGGATTATGTGACCTCACTGACCAATCCTAGCCCTCCTGCACATATATAAGGGGCTCAGCCGCCTTCCCAGATGCTCAGTGTCAAGATCCTTGTGTCTTGCTAAGGTTCCTGATATCTGCTTGTGTTCCTGTGTTCCTGACTCGTACTTGTATTCCTGGACTCTGCTACCTGTTTGATCCCTGCTTGCATGCCATGACTCTCCTGTTGCTGCCCCGGATTGCCTGACCTGTGCCACCTGCCCTGACCTATTGCCTGTTTGACTTCGCCTCTGCCTCATCCTTTGGTCCTGCACTGTTGCTCCTGGTTACGATTCAGCCTGCTGACAACATCTGTACCTCTGGTACCTTGCTCAGGTACCAACTGGTCTGCCTGGACCAGCTGCCTCGTGTGCCAATCCTCCTCAGCAGGTTTTCCCAAAGGAAAGTCTATCCCCACCATCAGGGGTACTGTGAAGATCGAGGGATTCACTTTTCCCTATAGGAAACTTCCTGGTGGGCCAATCCTCAGGGGGCCATCTGAGCTCTCTTTCTGACCATAGCTATGTTAAGTAATGATCTGACGCTCCCCTCCTGACTAGTAAATTTAATTGTATCGCTTTCTTAAGGAAACAGGAGTAGGTGGACAAAACGTGGAAGGAAGCTCTGGCCACCTCAAAGGTTCAGTTTTTGGGGAGGCATTTTGTGCTGCTGGGGCAGTATTTTGTGATGTACTGTGGTATTTGGCTGGGATGGTATATGGTGCCGCATTATATTATTGCTGACCCCAACTACTGGTGTTGACCCTTCTGTCAATTTGGACCCCTTGGATGTTGCCAGCGCCAACTGTCACGTTCTGTCCTCCTACTCCAGTTGCCTTAGGAAGGCAATAAAGTTAAATTCAGGAGTCAGGAGAAAGCATTTGGTCTTTACTTACCATGGTTGGCGGTCGTGAGAAGAGCTCAGACGACTCCTGGGGTTGGCCGACAATAAAGTTTCCCTGTTAGGGTGTATCACCATTCGACGCTGCTGTTCAGACTCTTTAGACCTCTCTATCACACCTACTATCTCCGACCACTAGAAAGATATATAAAGAGATTAGTCAGCAAACCACGCAGTGATGTCAGGTTTCAGCGTGTGCATTTAAGTGCATTTAATTTTGTTTATTCGGGTTTTCATTGGCTTTATAACCTTTTTGGTACGCTATTCAGCTTCAAAATGGCTGTTTTCCACGCCATTGTTTATTGCAGGATACTACTTTGCAAATGATGATGCATGTTGTATAGCTGAGAATAGATACAGGATGCTATATGGGGTACATTTAACGCTGCAATTTAATTTCATTTCACAATAGGCATTATTATTATAATTGCTTTTCTTTTGCCTACTATTTTTTGCAAGAATGTTCTGTTAAATCTGTTAAATGAAAGTCATTAGTAATGCTATCAACTATGTTACATGTCAGGTAATCTGCAGAGAATAGATCTAAAAATCAGGCGACTTTTGTAATCATACATACCGTATATGCATGCTGAATCCTTAAAATGGAACTTGTTTTGAAATTGGTTTATGCATCCAATTTATCCTAATGAAAACCAAAAAATACCTTATCCTGGCACAGAATGTGTCCTAGGAAGAAACCTGTTTTAAATGACTGTACATCAATTATTGCAGCATGGTCACTGTACAAATTCTGCTAATTGAAGAGCAGCAATTTAAAATGAGACAGGCTTTTCAATAATCTCCAACATACATCAAGCTAATGCTATTTTTAAGCAAACATCTGCACCCTGTTATGAGCAAAATGTTCATGTGCTCTTCATGGGTCTGTGGAGGCAGACATACCCCAATATATGCACAAAATGTGCATCTTGTTAATGCCGCCCTTGTAAATCCTCTGTATGTATACTGACTGAGCTTCCTTCTGGCTAATATGCAAAAATAATTCCAAAGACTACCGAGTTTTATGGTGCCCTTCAATTTTTCTCTCTCCTGAAGAAACCTCTAATGAGATCATTAAATACAATGCAATTATGTTTGCATTTATGATGCTCCATAATTGTAACAGCATGACATTGTTCTGATGATAATGTTCATTGATCATTCATAACGCAGTGGGCTCATGCCGTTAATCATGAATCAATCATGTCAACTGTTTTGCAGTTTAAAATTTTCCACAGAGAACGAAATCTGCATTTCTTTACCAAAATAACATATGATTAATGCAAGGCTTATAAGAAACTGATGTTATCTGCTGCGTGTCAACACTCAAATTTTAAGCACTTTGGCTTCTTGGAACCATTGTTAAGTACATGATACCGATACATTGATAGATTGCCTTTGACATATGTTTGGCCACAGCAAGATGACATATGCATTAGGAGACAGAGCCCCATTGACTTGGTGTGAATTTGGACTTAAATGGTTATCCAGAACGAGGAAAAATACTATACGAGGAATTTGTAATATACAGTATTTTTGGACATGTCCACAATGTACTAGCAAAGTGAATGAGTTATGAATAGCAACCACACACTGCGTGAAAAGACCCTGCTTAAAATGACCTACAATGCTGATTTGAAATCTGCATGTCAATTTATGCTTTAGATCCTTACTACAGATTTCACACTTTGCAATGCTGCGAAACAGTGACGAAAAAGCGCAGCAGACTTTTCCACTGTATTTTCCGTTACGTGTGGACACAGCCTTTTCCTTGGGGGTAAAGTTGCCATTATTTGTTGCACATGATGTTCATAAATTCGTCACATCTTTAACCCCTCAGGTGCCAGTAAAATGTGACCCGTCATCTGAAAGCTGAAAACCTGGGAGCGCGCTCCTAAGCCAGAATGGCTCCCCTCATGAGGATCAGAGGAGCAGTATATTCCCTGCAGAAGCCTGTTTGCTGGTGTGGCTACTCTCATCCAGGCTGATCAGCATCAACACAGTGTGGGAATGCTTGACTTGACACATGTCCCTGCTGCTGTTGTGTACAGGTAAGCATCTATGGAGGAGGAGGCGAAGAAGTGACTGGTGTAGGAGTCAGGCAGACACAATTGTGGGGGTGGGAGGGAGTTAAAAGGACCTGGTCTCGTTGCTGGGGTGCTGACTCGCCACTGCTGGAAAAACATTGATACAGTGGGCCGTGAAAGTGATTTACTGTCACTGCCTGGAAGAGCTGTTCCAGCTGTCAATTGTGGCATGAACTTTGCCGCAAAGAGAAAATCGCAGAGAGCAGCTCACGTTGTTTTCCATGTGAGAGTGGAAGGCAGGGTTTTTTTAGGGAGAAATAATGCCTGCTAGGTATATTCCAGGGAGGCTGAGCACACTACATTAGCTCCGTAAAAGGCAAAAGACTTGACTAAATGGTATGGCAGCAACTGCCCTGCCAGCAACTTGGCCAGGTGAGAAATAATCTTGAGCACCATCAGATTGATGGGTGTGTAGAGTTGTCTCCTGGCCACGCATTCCATTATCGAATGCAGACAATGGAGTGGGGGAGGAGGAGTCTGAGTGGGAGAAGTGGAAAAGGATGATGACGATGCAAAAGACACCGTGCTGACACATATGTTTGCCCACTGGATGGGGTGATGCTACTTTATGTAGTTTAATAGAGCTGTCTTGTCTACGCTTGTGTCTGCCTGCCCATGTTTCATTTTGTTCTGGCACAGCTTGCGCAAGGCAATGCTTTTGTCTTCTAGCAGTGTGGAGACAAAATGCCAGGCAGGAAATACTCATACAGAGCTACAGGCATCCGAGCGCGGCTTTGAAATGGCACATTTTGGGCCTAACCCACCCACAGTGTCAGCGCCCAATCACTCAATCTTTAACCACCTCCCGTCACGCTAACGCCGAAAGGCGTGCGGGAGGTGGCGCATCTCGTGAGACCTGAGATTTCATGTGAACGCGCGCGCCACTGTGACGCAGAGCTGAGAAGTGAAACTACAGCCTGCCAGCCGTAATCATTGGCTGGCCGGGTGTAATTTTTAAATCAACCAATGAAAAGTGTATATCAGATGCTATTTACAAAATAGCGTCTGATATACCTGCTGCTGCTCCTCTGGTGGTCCCTTTGCTGGGATCGACCACCATAGGACACAGGCAGCTCTGTAAGTAGCACCAATCACCACATTTACACCACACACACCCCTGTCACTTATTAACCCCTTAGTAGCCACTGATCACCCCATATAAACCCCTGATCACCTCCCTGTCACCCTCCTGTCATTGATCACCCCCCCTGTAAGGGTCCCTAATCACCGCCAGGTAGTTATCTACTTGTTAGGTAGTTAGCGCCCAGCCCACCGCACTGCAGTCACTGATTAGTCGCTGATTAGCGTCATCGCTGTCGCTAATCAGCACTAATACTAATATAGTATCTGAAAGTGATCAAGACTGATTGCAATCAGATCTATATTAGTACATTAGCTTCATCTTAGGCTCTATAAAAAACGTAGTGTTCGCCCGTTCAGACCTGATCTTGTGCGCACACTTGCGTTCAGTCCGCCCCACCACAGTGACAGAATTTTTTTTCTTCTGATCACTGCAAAAACACAGTAAAATCGCTGCACCGCTATAAAAGATCACTTTTGAGTTTTTGGATCTTTATTAGCGATCGCAGCTTTACTTCGCAAGCACTCCTTTTTACTAGGCAGGTGTGCTCTTTTTCCTGGGTAGTCTCAGAGGAATACCCCCTAAATTTAGTTACTCCAAAATGGCAAAAAAAGGGTATTCCGCTGAAGAGGCCTACAGGATTCTGGTCATGATGGATAAAAGCGATGGGGGCGCTTCACCTGCTGAATCCAGTGGTTCAGAATATGAACCTGTAGACAGCATTAGCACTCTAACCGCTAGCGAAGATGACGAGGTTGAGGTCCCTGCTATGGTCAGGCGTACCTAACCCCATGTCAGTGTTTCACATACCCCGCATGATGAGCCTCATATGTAGCAGAGTGGTGCTAGCGCTGACCTTTTTTATGGTGCGGCATACACCAGCAGCGCAGCACATACTGGACCTTCTACCAGCACTGCCGTATTCCTTGGTGAAGTGGCGAGCACCAGAAGGGCAGTTCAAGGTGTTACGGTGGCACGCGCACTAACTCCCCCGTCGCAGCTACCGCGTTCTCAGACCCGTAGAGCCCTTAGTCTCCCAGAGGTGCTGGCAAACCCTAATTAGCAATCCCCTGCTTCCGCCGCACCCGTATTGCCCCCTTTCACCGCCCAGTCAGGAGTTCGCATGGAGACAGTTAATTTCGGATCGGCCCTTGCATTTTTTGAGCTGTTCTTCACCGCGGATCTCTATGACTTAGTTGTGGCAGAAACCAACCGCTACGCTACAGACTATATTACCGCCAATCCGAAATGCTTCTATGCCCAGCCTTTCCGGTGGAAACCAGTCACAGTTTCCGAGTTTAAATTTTTTTTGGGCCTTATCCTCAGCATGGGTCTAACTAAAAAAAATGTATTGCGGTCATATTGGTCTAAAGACCCAACACATTACATGCCCATGTTCTCTGCTGCAATGAGGTCATCATGCGCTTTATGCATTTCACTGACAATAAAACCTGTCATCCAAGAGGCCACCCTGCTTATGACCGGCTCCCCAAAATTCGGCCCCTCATAGACCATTTGTCATCCAGATTTGCAGATGCGTATGTCCCCAATCAGAACATCTGCATAGACGAGTCCTAAGTACATTTCACCGGGCGCCTTGGCATCAAACAGTACATCCCCAGCAAGCGCGCCCGGTATGGGGTCAAATTGTATAAGCTCTGTGAAAGGGCCACAGGCTATACATATCGTTTTAGGGTCTATGAGGGAAAAGACTCAAAACTGGAACCGGACGGATGCCCTGACTACCTGGGGAGCAGTGGCAAGATTGTCTGGGACTTGGTGTCACGCTTACTCCACAAGAGGTACCACTTATACGTGGACAATTTTTACACAAGTGTGGCCCTCTTTGGGCACTTACATCTAGTCGGAATTCAATGCTGTGGCACCGCGCCCTAGTTGCCGGGGCTTCCTCCAACGGCTTGTTAATACCCGACTTGCACGGGGGGAGAGGGCTGCCTTGTGTGACCAAGAACTGCTCGCGATGAAGTGGAGGGACAAGAGGGACGTTTACCTTCTGTCCACCATTCACGCAGACACGACTGTACAAATTGAACGGGCAACCAGTGTCATTGAAAAACCCCTCTCTGTCCACGACTATAACCTTCACATGGGAGGGGTGGACTTCAATGACCAGATGTTGGTTCCATATTTTGTATCCCGCCGCACCAGATGCTGGTATTAGAAGGTGTCTGTATATTTAATTCAATTGGCTGTATATAATAGTTTTTTGTTCTCTACAGTAAGGCTGGGAGAACAGGATCCTTCCATAAATTCCAGGAAGAGATCATTTCGGAACACCTGTATCCAGGAGGTTCTGTGCCCCAAGTCCCTGATGTAGTAAGCCGGCTACATGAGAGACACTTCCCCAGTGTCTTTCCTGGTACCCCAACCCACCGTTCCCCAAGAAAAAGATGTTTTGTCTGTAGCAGGGCTGGAAGAAGGCCTTTAGGATTTCACATGGCATTTTTACGCATTTGGATTCCAGACTTCTTCTCACACTTTAGAGACCCCTAAAATGCCAGGGCAGTATATTGCCAGGGTATTTATACTGCCCTGGCATTTTAGGGGTCTCTAAAGCGTGAGAAGAAGTCTGGAATCTAAATGCGTAAAAATGCCATGTGAAATCCTAAAGGTACTCATTGGAATTTGGGCCCCTTTGTGCATCTTGGCTGGCTTTTTTTTATACAAAGCTGTCAATTTACAGAGATATGTCTCTCACTCAGAATGGGTATATGTAAAAATACACCCCTAAACACATTGCCCTACTTCTCCTGAGTACGGCGATACCACATGAGTAACACTTTTTTGCAGCCTGGGTGCGCAAAGGGGCCCAAATTCCAATGAGTACCCTTAGGTTTTACATGGCTGCTCACAATTTAGCCCCGCCCAAAATGCCATAACAGTAAACACACCCCACAAATGACCCCATTTCGGAAAGTAGACACCCCAAGGTATTCACTGAGGGGCATAGTGAGTCCATGGGAGATTTTTTATTTTTTTTGCCAGAAGTTAGCAGAAATGGAAACTTTATTATTTTTTTTTTCCTCAGAAAGTGTCATTTTCTGCTAACTTGTGAAACAAAATGAAATTATACATGAACTCACCATGCCCCTCAGCGAATACTTTGGGATGTCTTCTGTCTAAAATGGTGTAATTTGGGGGGTATTTATACTATCCTGGCATTCTAGCACCTCAAGAAACATGACAGGTGCTCAGAAAGTCAGAGCTGCTTCCAAATGAGGAAATTCACTTTTTTGTACCGTAATTTGTAAACGCTATAACTTTTACCCAAACCAATAAATATACACTTATTGGATTTTTTTTTATCAAAGACATGTAGAACAATAAATTTAGATTAAAATTTATATAGAAATGTAGTTTTTTAAAAAAAAATTCGGTCATTTTTAAATAATATCAAAAAAAGTAAAAATGTCAGCAGCAATGAAATACTACTAAATGAAAGCTCTATTAGTGATAAGAAAAGGAGGTAAAATTCATTTGGGTGCCTAGTTGCATGACCGAGCAATATACCGCTAAAGTTGTGAAGTGCCGATTTGTAAAAAAGGGCCTGGTCACTAGGGGGGTATAAACCTGTGGTCCTTAAATGGTTAAGCAGACGTGGCCCAGGCTATTCTTTGGGAGATATTTGGCCTCTGCTCTTTATTGCTGCTGCCTTTACCCTCTTTCTCTGATGTTGCCTCATTTTCAGAACCCACATTCCGGCTCCCAGATCCTGTCAAGCACACAATCGTCATTGGAGTTCGCACTCTTCCTGCTGCTTCTATTTGACTATGGGATACCATGATGAGTCTTTTGGCCCCCTCCCCTGCTCTGCATTTGCTCCAACTTTTACTGTTGCTTCCCCCAACACCAATACTGCAGCTACAGGTGCCACCACCAACACAGCAATGCCTGGAATCAGCAACCTCCTCCTCAGGACTGTACAAATGCTGACTGCTCTCACACAAGTCATCAACAGGGAGACTTTCTTAACTATCTGCTTTAGGGCGTGGTACTACTACTACTATAACTTCTGGCCGGATAGCGGGTGCTGCTACTAACTACATTCTAGCTCTGGATCTTTCATTTGGAACCCTTCAATATGCCTGACATTTTTGGACCTCTCAGATACCATTGTGCGCTACCTTGTGTACTGGTGTAGTAATCACGTATTTGCTCTTTTTAATGATTTCCACAACCTCCCCCCAAAAAATTGACTGGAAACAGAAATACATGGAAACTGATTTAGGCCTATTTTGTTATCACTCACAGATAAGGTTGTACCCTACCCTGAGTATTTATGTATTGATCTCATATATGCTAGCAGGTTGGTGGGACCCAGTGCCAGGATGGCTTTGTCCAGCAGCAGGGGTGCTCTAGCAGCAGAGGTGCTGTTCAACTGCTGAGTACAGCCACCTGCTGGTCCAGTGCTACAGCGTCGGTGGTCGTCGTGTGGTGCCACACCAAATTAGAGTAGGTCCCACTTGAGGAGGCAACCTTGGAGTGGTGAGTGGGCGTATGCATTTTGATCATAACATATACAAATCCTCATGTACAATACATACACTCACCTAAAGAATTATTAGGGACACCATACTAATACGGTGTTGGACCTCCTTTTTGCCTCCAGAACTGCCTTAATTCTACGTGGCATTGATTCCACAAGGTGCTGATAGCATTCTATAGAAATGTTGGCCCATATTGATAGGATAGCATCTTGCAGTTGATGGAGATTTGAGGGATGCACATTCAGGGCACAAAGCTCCCATTCCACCACATCCCAAAGATGCTCTGTTGGGTTGAGATCTGGTGACTGTGGGGGCCATTTTAGTACAGTGAACTTATTGTCATGTTCAAGAAACCAATTTGAAATGATTCAAGCTTTGCATTATCCTGCTGGAAGAAGCCATCAGAGAATGGGTACATGGTGGTCATGAAGAGATGGACATGGTAACAAACAATGCTCAGGTAGCCCGTGGCATTCAAACGATGCCCAATTGGCACTAAGGGGCCTAAAGTGTTCCCAGAAAACATCCCCCACACCATTACACCACCACCAGCCTGCACAGTGGTAACAAGGCATGATGGATACATGTTCTCATTCTGTTTACGCCAAATTCGGACTCTACCATTTGAATGTCTCAACAGAAATCGAGACTTATCAGACCAGGCAACATTTTTCCAGTCTTCAACAGTCCAATTTTGGTGAGCTTGTGCAAATTAGTAACATAGTAACATAGTAACATAGTATATAAGACCGAAAAAAGACATTTGTCCATCCAGTTCGGCCTGTTTCCTACAAGTTGATCCAGAGGAAGGCAAAAAACCCCTGTGAGGCAGAAGCCAATTTTCCTCACTTAAGGGGAAAAAAAAATTCCTTCCCGACTCCAATCAGGCAATCAGAATAACTCCCTGGATCAACGACCCCTCTCTAGTAGCTATAGCCTGTAATATTATTACACTCCAGAAATAAATCCAGTCCCCTCTTGAATTCCTTTATTGTACTCACCATCACCACCTCCTCAGGCAGAGAGTTCCATAGTCTCACTGCTCTTACAGTGAAGAATCCTCTTCTATGTTTGTGTACAAACCTTCTTTCCTCCAGACGCAGAGGATGTCCCCTTGTCACAGTCACAGTCCTGGGGATAAATAGATGATGGGACAGATCTCTGTACTGACCCCTGATATATTTATACATAGTTATTAGATCTCCCCTCAGTCGTCTTTTTTCTAAAGTGAATAACCCTAATTTTGATAACCTTTCAGGGTACTGTAGATCCCTCATTCCAGTTATTACTTTAGTTGCCCTCCTCTGAACCCTCTCCAGCTCTGCTATGTCTGTCTTGTTCACAGGAGCCCAGAACTGTACACAGTATTCCATGTGTGGTCTAACCAGTGATTTGTAAAGTGGTAGGACTATGTTCTCATCACGGGCGTCACGGGCGTCTATGCCCCTTTTGATTGTAGCCTCTTGTAGCCTGATTGTAGCCTCTTTTTCCTATTTGTAGTGGAGATGAGTGGTACCCGGTGGGGTCTTCTGCTGTTGTAGCCCATCCGCCTCAAGGTTGTGCGTGTTGTGGCTTCACACATGCTTTGCTGCATACCTCGATTGTAACGAGTGGTTATTTCAGTCAAGGTTGCTCTTCTATCAGCTTGAATCAGTCGGCACATTCTCCTCTGACCTCTAGCATCAACAGGGCATTTTCGCCCACAGGACTGCCGCATACTGGATGTTTTTCCCTTTTCACACCATTCTTTGTAAACCCTAGAAATGGTTTTGCGTGAAAATCCCAGTAACTGAGCAGATTCTGAAATACTCTGAAAGACCGGCCCGTCTGGCACCAACAACCATGCCACGCTCAAAATTGCTTAAATCACCTTTCTTTCCCATTTTTACATTCAGTTTGGAGTTCAGGAGATTGTCTTGACCAGGACCACACCCCTAAATGCATTGAAGCAACTGCCAAGTGATTGGTTGACTAGATAATTGCATTAATAAGAAAAAGAACAGATGTTCCTAATAATTCTTTAGGTGAGTGTATATCAGTGGGCTGTTTACTATTTATTCCACTAAGAAGTGATGTTAATTGTGCTGAGAAGTAGTGATGTCGCGAACCTAAAATTTTCCGTTCGCGAACAGCAAACGCGAACTTCCGCAAATGTTCGCAAACGGGCGAACCAGGCGAACCGCCATAGACTTCAATTGGCAGGCGAATTTTAAAACCCACAGGGACTCTTTCTGGCCACAATAGTGATGGGAAAGTTGTTTCAAGGGGTCTAACACCTGGACTGTGGCATGACGGAGGGGGATCTATGGCAAAACTCCCATGGAAAATTACGTAGTGGACGCAGAGTCGGGTTTTAATCCAAAAGGGCATAAATCAACTAACATTCCTAAATTGTTTGGAATAACATGCTTTAAAACATCCACTGTGTGTATACGATCAGGTATGATGTTGTATTGATCAGGTAGTGTAAGGGTTACGCCAACAGACATTGACAGACCAAACTCCCCTTTTAATGCACCGCAAACAACCGCAAACAGTTCATTTGCACAACCGCAAACTCACCATTTGCACAAGGTTGGATACCAAGCTAGCCACGTCCCGGTGATGTCATTGAAGGTTTCTTCCTGCACCCAGCCACGTACAACACCAAGGGTCCCCGAAAGGTGAATTGAATTGATTTTTCGAATGGGGAGATGGTTAAAAAAACGCTGGCTCCCTCCCCTTTGTTTTTATCCACGGTCACTGCATCTGCGCCGTGCAATTTACTGTCACACCCTATGTGAGTGGTATTTTCTGTAGTACTATTCTCATCAGTTTAATCCCTCTAACGTCCCCAATCTGGGGGCCATTTATTGAATAGATTTTTCGAACGGGGAGTTGGTTATAAAAACGCTGGCTCCCTTCACTCTGTTTTAATCCACGGTCACTGCGTCTGCGCCGTGCAATTTACTGTCACACCCGATATGAGTGGTATTTTCTGTAGTACTATTCTCATCAGTTTAATCCCTGTTACATCCCATATCAGGGATTGCCTTTTGTGAAAAAAATTTTAGGCCGGGTACCTTCGACTGCCTTCACAGTGACAGACCAAACTCTCATACACCAAACTGAATTGATTTCAGAAACCGGGAGATGGAAAAAGCAGCTTGGTCGGTCCTCATACTCCCAAATTGGGGCACTGTGCGTGCACAGAGCAATGTGCTGTGACACCCTATATGAGTGGTGTCTTAACTAGTACAATTCCTATCAGCGGCGGGCGGGTGCGTGGTAACTTGAGAGCAGGTGACCGAAGCTGAGCTGGAGGAGGATGGTGCGTCAAGGTTCTTAGCGGAAGCTGTTGAAGATTGGGTGTCCTGTCTAAGCCAGTCAACTATGTCCTCCGAATTTTTCAGGTTCAGGGTACGTGGCCTCTGAACACTAGGCATTATTCCAGGGACAGTGGAAATCACAGCACCACGACCACGACGGCCCCTGCGGGGTGGCCTGCCTCTGCCTGTAATTTTTTTTTAGATAAGTGGTACTACGCGTGCTAGGTACTGTGCCACACGGTATCAGTGGTGGGCACTGGCAGTGGGCACACTACAGTCTGTGGAAGTGGGCCTGACACACACTGGCAGCAGGCAAGCAACTGAATTTAGACTACTGTCTAAAAATTAAATGCCTTATTTATCGGCAAGCTACTGTGCCACCCGGTATCAGTGGTTGGCACTGGCAGTGGGCACACTACAGTCTGTGGAAGTGGGCCTGACACACACTGGCAGCAGGCAAGCAACTAAAATTAGACTAATGTGTAAAAATTAAATGCCTTATTTATCGGCAAGCTACTGTGCCACCCGGTATCAGTGGTTGGCACTGGCAGTGGGCACACTACAGTCAGTGGAAGTGGGCCTGACACACACTGGCAGCAGGCAAGCAACTGAATTTAGACTACTGTCTAAAAATTAAATGCCTTATTTATGGGCAAGCTACTGTGCCACCCGGTATCAGTGGTTGGCACTGGCAGTGGGCACACTACAGTCTGTGGAAGTGGGCCTGACACACACTGGCAGCAGGCAAGCAACTGAATTTAGACTACTGTCTAAAAATTAAATGCCTTATTTATCGGCAAGCTACTGTGCCACCCGGAATCAGTGGTTGGCACTGGCAGTGGGCACACTACAGTCAGTGGAAGTCGGCCTGACACACACTAGCAGCAGGCAAGCAGCTGAAATTACACTAAAGTGTAAAAATTAAATGCCTTTTTTTATGCAAAGTCCTGTGCCAGCCGGTATGAGTGGTGGGCACTGGCAGTTTGCACACTACAGTCAGTGGAAGTCAGCCTGACACACACTGGCAGGCAACTAACCTTAGATTAAAGTGTAAAAACTAAATGCCTTTTTTTGATGCAAAGTCCTGTGCCACATGGGATGACAGGGGTGGGCACTGGCAGTGGGCACACTACAGTCAGTGGAAGTCAGCCTTACACACACTAGCAGCAGGCAAGCAGCTGAAATTACACTAAAGTGTAAAAATTAAATGCCTTTTTTTATGCAAAGTCCTGTGCCAGCCGGTATGAGTGGTGGGCACTGGCAGTGTGCACACTACAGTCAGTGAAAGTCAGCCTGACACACACTGGCAGGCAACTAACCTTAGATTAAAGTGTAAAAATGAAATGCCTTTTTTGATGCAAAGTCCTGTGCCACACGGGATGACAGGGGTGGGCACTGGCAGTGGGCACACTACAGTCAGTTGAAGTCGGCCTGACACACACTAGCAGCAGGCAAGCAGCTGAAATTACACTAAAGTGTAAAAATTAAATGCCTTTTTTTATGCAAAGTCCTGTGCCAGCCAGTATGAGTGGTGGGCACTGGCAGTTTGCACACTACAGTCAGTGGAAGTCAGCCTGACACACACTGGCAGGCAACTAACCTTAGATTAAAGTGTAAAAATTAAATGCCTTTTTTTGATGCAAAGTCCTGTGCCACATGGGATGACAGGGGTGGGCACTGGCAGTGGGCACACTACAGTCAGTGGAAGTCAGCCTTACACACACTAGCAGCAGGCAAGCAGCTGAAATTACACTAAAGTGTAAAAATGAAATGCCTTTTTTTATGCAAAGTCCTGTGCCAGCCGGTATGAGTGGTGGGCACTGGCAGTGTGCACACTACAGTCAGTGGAAGTCAGCCTGACACACACTGGCAGGCAACTAACCTTAGATTAAAGTGTAAAAATGAAATGCCTTTTTTGATGCAAAGTCCTGTGCCACACGGGATGACAGGGGTGGGCACTGGCAGTGGGCACACTACAGTCAGTGGAAGTCGGCCTGACACACACTAGCAGCAGGCAAGCAGCTGAAATTACACTAAAGTGTAAAAATTAAATCCCTTTTTATGCAAAGTCCTGTGCCAGCCGGTATGAGTGGTGGGCACTGGCAGTGGGCACACTACAGTCAGTGGAAAGTCAGCCTGACACACACTGGCAGGCAACTAACCTATAGATTAAAGTGTAAAAATTAAATGCCTTTTTTGATGCAAAGTCCTGTGCCACACGGGATGACAGGGGTGCACTGGCAGTGGCACACTACAGTCAGTTGAAGTCGGCCTGACACACACTAGCAGCAGGCAAGCAGCTGAAATTACACTAAAGTGTAAAAATGTAATGCTTTTTTTTATGTAAAGTCCTGTGCCAGCCGGTATGAGTGGTGGGCACTGGCAGTGGGCACACTACAGTCAGTGGAAGTCAGCCTGACACACACTGGCAGGCAACTAACCTTAGATTAAAGTGTAAAAATTAAATGCCTTTTTTTGATGCAAAGTCCTGTGCCGCATGGGATGACAGGGGTGGGCACTGGCAGTGGGCACACTACAGTCTGTGGGCCTGCAGCTCCTAACACACAAGCAGGCCAGGCAACTGCAATATGTATATAAAGTAAAAAAAAAAGCAGACTAATGTAGCAGCCCTAAAAAGGGCTTTTTGGGGTGCTGCCAGGACGCTGTCCTTACAGCAGAGATCAGATGAGTCTTTCAGGACTGGAGTGGACACTGAATTCACTAGGCTAGCTATCGATTTCCCTATTAAATCAGCAGCAACTACACTCTCCCTCCTCTCACTAAGACTGCAAATTCCGAATGAATCTAAAATGGATGCTGTTCAGGAGATGGGAGGGTCTGGGAGGGAGGGTATGCTGCTGATTGGCTGGAATGTGTCTGCTGACTGTGAGGTACAGGGTCAAAATTTGCTCAATGATGATGTATAGGGGGCGGACCGAACATCGCATGTGTTCGCCCGTTGCGGCGAATGCGAACAAGCTATGTTCGCCGGGAACTGTTCACCGGCGGATAGTTAGGGCAATCTCTACTGAGAAGCAGTCATAGATCATTTTATAGCATGTGGATGTGCAATCCATGTTTTTCTCTTTGTTTTGGATATTTCATTAGTGTCTGTCCTTCTCCTATGTTATCAGCACTCCTCCTATTCAAATTAGCAGATGACTCGTTAAGGATAAATAAATTCCTACCAGTTATCAGTTGGAGTTCCTTACTGCATAAGAAAAGGTGAGTATTTGACATCTGTGGTGCAGTACTGCATGATTGTCATTGATGCTGTGGTGCTGTGCTAGCTGGTTGTTGGGACTTAATGCCAGGATGGCTTTTTTTAGCAGCAGGGGTGCTGTTTTACTGATGGGTCCCGCTGTCTGCTGGTGCAGTGCTACAGCGTTGGTGGTCGCCACGTGGTGCTGCGCTAAATTAGAGTAGGTCCCACTCGAGAAGGCAACCTTGGCGTGGTGAGAGCGCTTATGAATTTTGATCAAAACATATACCAATATCTAATGTACAGGGGGGCTGTATACTATTTACTATGCAGAGAAGGGATTTTAATTGTGCTGAGAAGCAGTTATAGATCAATGCATAGCATGTGGATGTGCAATTCATGTTTTTCTCTCTCTCTTTTTTTTTTTTTTTTCAATATCACATGCATGCTGGTTAAATTAAATTAAAGAATCCCAAAAGAGATAAAATTCCAACCTACTGGATATAAAATAAACGGACGATTGAGGTCTGACTCCAATTTTCATATTAACACTCGCACATAAATTTTTGCCCTGCCCTGTGTATTGGTGTATCGATCACCTTAATTAAATAGAAAAATCCCCAAAAAAGTGAAATTCCAACTGTGCGTATATAGAAATTGAATAAACATAAACGGACGATTGAGGCATGACGCTTATTTCCAAGTGAATACTCACAGGTAAATTGTTGCCCTACCCTGTGTATTGTTGAATTGATCACCTGTATGCTGGTTTAATTAAATTAAACAATCCCAAAAAAGATAAAATTCCAAGCGTGTAGATACAGAAAAAAAGGAACCGACAATTTACGCTTAACACTTATTTTCACATTAACACTCACAGGTAAATTGTTGTCCTACTCAGTGTATTGGTGTATTGATCACCTATATGCTGGTTTAATTGAATTGAACAAGTCCCCCCCCCCCAAAAAAAAAAAGAAAGAAAAAAATTACACCCATGTGGAAATACAATACACGGAAATGAATGATTGATTCCTGATGCTTAATTTCAAGTTAACACTCACAGGTAAATTGTTGCCCTACCCAGTATATTGGTGTACTGATCACCAATTCCTGGTTTAATTAAATTGAAAAATCCCAAAAAGATAAAATTACAACCATGTGGATATAGAATAAACAGAAATGGACGATTAAGGCCTAGCACTTAATTTCACTGAACACTCAGAGATAAATTGTAAATAATTATAAACAATTGTAATAATTACCCTAACCTTAATAATGACCCTAATACTTACCTTATCCATAATACTGGCCCTATATACTAATACTAATACTAATACTAATCCTAACCCTAAGACTGACCCTAACTCTAATACCGACCGTAACCTGACCCAACCTTAATACATACCCTGTTACTTACCCTAACCTTAACTTCAACCCTCAATACCTTACATGTCTCACACAGGGACCATAATATATCCATATATATCTGTACCCATTGCCTCTGTTATACTTTGTTCTTGACACATGGCATATACACAGTGTACTGATATGTTGGTTACAAGGTATATAATATATACTGAAGTGTACTGATATAGCTGTATCCACTACATCTGTTATACCTTGTAACTGACTTAACAATATACTGCTTTATATGCTATATATCTGTACACAGTGCTTCTATTATACCATATACCTCACATATCAGTACACTGCTATGTATACTATATACCTCTGCACACTGCATGTATTATACGGTGTAATAGATGAAGTGTGTACAGATAAATTGTATATCCAGCAGTGTACTGATATGTGAGGTACAAGGTATAATAGATACACTATGTACAGATATAAGATAAATACAGCAGTATACTGACGTGAGATACGAGGTGTAATTACCTCATACTTCACATATCAGCACACAGCTTTATATACTGTATCTGTTATCCCTCTAATCATGTGACCAGCAGCAACCTTTTAACTACTCCATTCTAGCTTTTACAGTGAGTATGATATATTCAAGGGGCACAGCAAAGAGGCACTATACATAAAGAAACACATATAAGAGACACTGTACATAAAGGAGATACATATAAGAGGCCAGTGGCCTAACTAGAAATGACTGGGCCCCACAGCAAATTTTTGAATGGGGCCCCCTCCCCCAGTAATTTTTTCACAACCCCTTCCTTCCATGCCGCCCCCTTTCCTATGGCTAGTAAAGATGGCTCTCTCAATCCAGGCCCGGCAGCTGTTCCATCCGTTTTCTACAATGTCTATACTGCCACTGTATATAATTTCATTGTGTAATACTGTTGAGGGGCCCTGACAAAATCTTTTAGTACCTCTCCTCCTCCTCTTGGATGGGCCCCTTCTGGGTCAGGGCCCCAAAGCAGTCGCTTTCCCTGCTTCCCCTATAGTTATGCCACTGTAAGAGGCAATATACATAAAGGGGGACACATAAAAAGGGACACATATAAGAGGCACATACAATAAGCTCTATACAAAAAGGGAACACATAAAAGAGGCACTATACATAAAGTGGGTGCATAAACCATATCCGGACCGCCTCACGCAGAATCGCGTGATCTCGGCGGCCCGGCTATTCCTCCTTGGCGCGTCATCTCGCGAGAGGCGAGATTTCCTGTGAGCGCGCCTGCGAGCGCTCACAGGATCGCGTCGGGGAGAAGTTAAACTACAGCCTGCCAGCGCTGATCATGCGCTGGCAGGTTGTAGTAGTTAAAAAAATCGCATATCAGACGCTGTTTTGTTAACAGCGTCTGATATGCCTGCTGCCTGCTCCTCTGGTGGTCCCTTTTGCTTGGGACCACCAGAGGAAACATATGTAAGTGCACAAATCACCACACAGACCCCCCGCCCCCCCATCCACCCCAACCACCCGGTCACTGATTAACCCCTGATCACCCCATGTCACCCCCCTGATCACCCCCTGTCACCCCCTGTAAGGCTCATTCAGACATCCGTATGTGTTTTGCGGATCCACGGATCAGCAGATCCACAAAGCACGGACACTGAATGGGTCCGCATCTATTCCTCAGAATTGCGGAAAAGATGCGGACATTTTTGCGGATGTGTCAATGGGGCCTTACTTCGCAAGCACTCCTATGTCCTTTCCCCTCTTTTTTTTTTTTTGCACATTTTTGGGCAGAGATTTTTTCATCCACATTAATCGATGCGAATAAAGAAATCTGTGCCGTTCATTTTTTCTTTCAGTCCAGAGGCTGAATGGAAAAAAAAAATCTCATTACCCGTATGCTCAATATAAGGAGAATAGCAGAAACTCCTAATGCTGGCCATATAGGTAATGATTGTGGAGACCCTCGCATAAGGAAGACACCTCACCGCATCAGGAAGACACCTCACATGTGACCCCATTTTAGAAAGTAGACACCCCAAGGTATTCCGTGAGGGGCATGGCGAGTTCATAGAAGATTTTATTTTTTGGCACAAGTTAGCGGAAATTGTTGTTTTTTTTTTCTTACAAAGTCTCCCTTTCCGCTAACTTGTGACAAAAAATAAAATTTTACATGAACTCACCCTACCCCTCACAGAATATCTTGGGGTGTCTTCTTTCTAAAATGGGGTCACTTGTGGGGTATTTATACTTCCCTGGCATTTTTGGGGGCCCCTAATGCATGAGAAGTCGTTTGGAATCCAAATGCGTAAAAATGCCCTGTGAAATCCTAAAGGTACTCATTTGAATTAGGGCCCCTTTACGCATCTTGGCTGCAAAAAAGTGTCACATATGTGGTATCGCCGTACTCAGGAGAAGTAGGGCAATGTGTTTTGCCCATGCTGGGTGAGAGAAATAGCTCTGTAAATGACAACTTTTTAAAAATTTTTATACAAAGTTGTCAATTTGGAAATAAGACACCCCAAGGTATTCGCTGAGGGGCATATTGAGTCCATGAAAGATTCAACTTTTTGTCACAAGTTAGCGGAAAGGGAGACTTTGTGAGGAAAAAAAAAAATCAATTTCCGGTAACTTGTCAAACACAACAATAGCTGATCTTAGAAGAGTCTCAACACAGCAATCCGAAGTGCAAAGCTCCCTGGGAAACAGTAATATGCAAAATAAATGTTGAGCCCCAAAGACATGTAGAACAGTAAATTTAGAGAAAAATTTATATAGAAATGTAGTTTTTAAAAAAAAAAAAATTACAACAGAAAGCGAAGAATGGCATTTATTTGAAAAAATGTAGTTAAATTTCTATTAATAGCAAAAAAAGTAAAAATGTCAGCAACAATTAAATACCACCAAATGAAAGCTCTATTAGTGCGAAGAAAAGGAGGTAAAATTAATTTGGGTGGTAAGTTGTATGACCGAGCAATAAACGGTGAAAGTAGTGTAGTGCAGAATTGTAAAAAGTGGTCTGGTCATTAAGGGTGTTTAAGCTAGGGGGGCTGATGTGGTTAAAAGAGGTGCTATACATAAAAGTGACACTATTTATAAGGGGCACCAAGCAGTTGGAACTATATACAGGGGGTACAAAGCATGTAGCACTAGCGATAGGGGCACTGTGTGTGGCACTATAAACAGAAGGCACAGAGTGTGTGGTACTACCATTCGGGCATTTTTTTGTGGCACTAATGCTGCTATTATATTCAGAGCACAGCATGTGGCACTAAGAGGAATTTGTTTTAGTATACAGGGTGCTGAAGTATGGGAAAAGCGAGAAGCTGAAGAGATCTTCTCAGCAAAATCTGCAGAGACGAGTCATGACTGGGAGATTTCATCATGGTAGCCTGAACCAGATGGAGAAGAACTACGGAGGCGGCATCACCTGTAAGTCACTAAATGGAAATGATTATTATGCCACTGAGAGTTCATGCACACGAACGTGTGCCAATCATGCTGTGCTGTGCATATATGTCAAGGGCTGACCTGGCTACTCAAATGGTATTTGTATTGAAATCTGGTGTTGTATATATGTACTGCACATGGTTCTGGTGCTCTATTTATGTAGTGAATTAGGTCGTGGTGTTGTATTTGACTTATAGGCTTATTTCTGGTGCTGAATGTATGCAGTGAACATGGTTCTGGTGCTATGTTTGACTTATAGGCTTAGTTCTGGTGCTCTATTTATGTAATCAATAGAGATAAGCGAATAGTTATGAGCATGGTTCTGGTGCTGTATGTATGTAGTGATCTTGGTTCTGGCACTGTATTTGTGTATTAAACATTCATCTGATGCTATATTTTGATTGAATACCATCCATTCACATCTGCGTTCAGGCCACTTGCACAGATTCTGTCAAAAAGACCAGACAAAAAGTCCTGCATGAAAGACTGTTTGTGTCTGGTAAAGGAGCAGCATCCTGATCAGACCCTATGATAGTCAATGGCGTGTCTTCAGCTCAGGATTTGGTAAATCTGGTCCCTCTAATGATCAAGCTGTTGCTATGAACTCAATCATGTACAGTATCTGGGACTGCTCATCTGTGTGCGATCTCAACATGAAAACACAACCGATTACCTATACAACCTTTATATGTTAGGCGGAGTAAAACAGGTTAAGGATGGGCTGCTACACATAGACCAGTGTTGTGTGATTGCACCCCAGGTGAAAATTTGCCAAACAACCCCTGACAACTTTTGTTTTATACTCAGAGCCTCTCTGTCTTTAAGTTCCAGAAAACAGATTTACAAACGGTTCCATACTTTGTGTGACTGTGTACCCTAGGCCAAAATATGTCAGGAATACAGTAGGGTTCCAAATGAAAGACCCAGGGCTAGGCCATGTTCTCCCAGAGCCAGAATGTGGGTAGCTATAGCCACTAGCGTAGTGTGGGGGGAAGGCCGGGGATCGATCTCCCCGGGTGCCAAATTGCCAAGGCAGCAGGCAGTTTAATGAGGGCTATGGGAGTCTACAGCCCTCCTTCATAGGCCTCAGGCCACTGTGTCACAGGCCATGTGTCTTTTACCTAGTGTCACTACAAGCATATAATAATACAGGGTACACTACAGAAGGTCATTATAACTACAAATGTAGCATCCCCAAGTCAGGGCAATGTGTGTGACTAACCTGGGGAATGCCAGTGATGGAGAGGCCGGCACGCTGTTCCTCTGGGGCACTCTCTGGGTTCTTGAGGGACACAGCCAGGTGGAATGTGAGGTGCCCTTGGTGTTGTAGTTTAACGTGCCTATGGCTAAGTCCCTGATGTTTCGTGACGCCAGTGCCAGTAAACGGTGGCACACCGTATTTATAGTAGGAATAATAGAGGTGCAGACTTGTAGCTTGAAAACAGAATTCCAACTTTACTGAGAACAGTGGAAATACAGCAGGCAACCTCTTACAACAGTTCTTGTTGCAGACAATAGACTTTTATACAGTCGCAGTTACAGCAGGCTTACATCCAGCAAGGTAAAGTAGAGGGTAAAATAACAGGACTTTGAAATGCAGGTGAACCTTACTTTCTTCCTGACTTGTCCTGACTGGCAATTATTCTTCAAGGCCCCAATGCCCTACTTCTGGCTTATATCCTTGAATCTCCAGTAGACAGTGTACCTCCTCTTGACATTCAGTACCTCTTGCTCTAGGGATTGCCTCTGCTTGACTTCTGCTGACTTGCTTAGGCCTGTGACATGTGGCCTTCACAGACTCCAGGGTCTGCACTAACACTAGCCTGCCTTGGCCTAGCTATATATACATCCCTGCTCACCAGTTCCCCTAGTGGTCTAACACCTACATCACAACCCTCACATTGCTGCAGGCAATTATATGAAACACTTAAAGGAACATAACAGATTGGTGGTAAACGGGTATTAAAGTGCCCGTATACTGCATACCCCACGACTTTAAACTGAGTACGACCTCGTACTCCCACAGGGGCCCACCCAGCTGGATTCTTCTCCTGAAAGACACAAAACACATGCAGGCATATATAAACACAAATGAATGACATCTGCATAAGTAATCATATCAGGTCCAGCTTGGAAAGGTGGAGTGCGGTGACAAGGGCGACGTCCTCTGCTTGCAGGCTGTTAATGCAGAGCTGTGATGCTGACCTGGTACAGCAAATCAATGGTTAACACCAGGATAGTCCATAAGAGAATGCCAGAGTCCATAATAAGAACATAATAAAACATCACATAGTCCATATGAAAATGTATAAGTCCATAATAAGAACATATCACAGAGGCTCGCACACAGGAGTCCATCTCTGGGTACAAACTTAAAAAGGATGATGCTCACACAGAGGTTTCCTGTCGGGAAACACTTCCAGTACAGTCATAGTTTTCAAAACGTACTGGTAAGCGCCCCTTGTAGACCGGGTAGACCTCCTTAGAGCCAAGGTCTCCTCTTGCCCGGGTACAGGGGGACAAGAAGGATCCACGTCAGTGGGACCCCTTTCAGTAGCACCCTGAGCGGGGCCTGCTACGGTTGCAGGTTCAGCAGGTGCCGGGGCAGGCACCCCAAAGTTTAACCAGGGTGTAAGGAACCAGTGGAGCGGCTCAGGATCATTCAGCAAATCCGCTATGGCCTGCATAGGTTCAGCAGGCCGAGCAATGGAATCTGACTCAGAAGACTCGGATCCGGAATCTCCAACGACAGCCTCCTTGTCACTGCAGAGTTTTAGGTGGTTTCTGTGAACAATTTGGGGACCCTTACCCTCTCTGGTGACCTCATAGGTATGAGTTTCAGCATTAGGGATGGCAGATACAAGATAGGGAGTCCTCTCCCATTTACTGTCCAGTTTACTGGTGCGGTGATTGTTCTTTAACCACACTGTATCCCCCACAGCCAAGGGCTCTGCATGGGCCGCCAAATCATAGTCTTTTTGTTGTCGCTCCCGGGCACCTTCCATGCGCTCCTGGACAATTTCTTTGGCATTAAGCAGGCGCCTTTGATGTTCCGTTACCCAGTCAGTTTTAGGCAGGGGATTAATGTCATCCAGCACTTGTATATCCAGGGAATGGTCTGCAGGCAATTTACCCTGACGCCCAAACAACAGGTAGAAAGGAGTGTATCCAGTGGAACAATGGATAGTATTATTGTACGTATACATGAGCTGTGGTAGCAGGTTAGGCCAATCTCCTCTGGTCTCAGGAGGCACGGCTCTCAACATTTCAATCAAGGTCTGATTCATCTTTTCACAGAGTCCATTACCTTGTGGATGATAGGCCGTGGTCCGGACCTTTTGGCAATTGTGTAGTCGGCACAGCTCCTGGAACAGATGAGACTCAAACGCAGACCCCTGGTCGGTGAGGATCTTTTCTGGGCAGCCGTAAGGCAGGAGGAAGTGTTTCCAGAACAATTCAGCGGTCGTCTTGGCTGTCAGGTCCTTCACAGGCACTGCTACGGCAAACTTAGTGAAATGGTCAATAATAGTCATAGCATAGGTATACCCTGAGTGACTGGGCTCTAACTTTACGTGATCAATAGCAACCAGTTCAAGAGGGGCGGTACTTATAATAGGGTGCAGCGGTGCTCTCTGATCATGATGTTCACCTCTCTTTAGGGCACAGGCTGTACATTCCCGACACCACTTCTCAATGTCCTCTCTGACTCCAACCCAGTAGAACCGCCTACGGACAGTGGCCTCAGTCTTTTGAACCCCAAAATGTCCAGACCTGTCATGATACATTTCTAAAACCATACCTGCATCACGACGTGGGATGAGGATCTGGTGCACTCTGTCATTTGACACTGGATCCAGGCTTCGTCGCAGCAACAGGCCTTTTCGAAGGAACAGTTGTTGACGTTGCCTCCACAATTTGATGAGTTCTGGGTCTGCGGTCTTTCGCCGAATTCTTTCAGGGGTTCTGCCACTGATGAAGAAGTCCAACAGTTCACCGAGAACTCTACTCTCTGATTGCAACTTAATCCACTTTTCTTCTCTGGATGCAGGCTTATCAAAGGATGGAGGGTCAGAGGTTCCACCGTTGGCAGCTTGAGCTTGGTCCTGTTGAGCAAACCTGTTATAAAATGCTGGCATCTCTACATCTTCCCAGGCATCCCGTTTGTCATCTGGTGCTATTTCAGTGGGGAGCCTTGACAGGGCATCAGCATTATCGTTTGAACGGCCAGCCCGGTATTTTACAGTGAAGTCGTAATTAGCAAGGCGGGAGGCCCATCTCTGCTCTAAGGCCCCCAGTTTGGCGGTATTCAGGTGGGCCAGAGGATTATTATCAGTGAAGGCAATAAATGGAGTGGCAGCCAAATAGTCCTTGAATTTTTCTGTTACCGCCCACACTAAGGCCAGAAACTCTAATTTGAAAGAGCTATAATTCTGATCATTCTTTTCGGCTCCCTTTAAGGACCGGCTGGCGTAAGCTATCACTCTCTCTTTCCCTCTTGCACTTGAGCTAGCACTGCTCCCAGGCCTTTCTTACTGGCATCTGTGTAAAGGTGAAATGGCTTACTGTAATCTGGGTACCCCAGCACAGGAGGTTCAGTCAGCTTTCTCTTTAACAACTGAAATGCAATCTCCCTCTCTTCATTCCATTCAATGGGGACAGGAGTCTTTGGGCTCTTTTTGGTTGTCCCCTCAGGAGTTCCTGGATTGGATCTGCTATTTGAGCGAAGTGGGGATAAAGCGCCGGTAGTAGCCAGCGAAGCTAAGGAAACTCCTCACTTCCTTCACTGTAGTGGGGACCGGCCAATTTCGGACAGCAGCCAACTTATCAGGATCAGGCTGGACCCCCTCTGCGCTTACAACATGTCCCAGGTATTTTACAGCAGGTTTCAGCAGGTGACATTTGGACGGTTTAATCTTGAGGCCGTATTTAATAAGGATTTCAAACACCTCAGCTAAATGCTTTAAATGGTCCTCATACGTTTTAGAATAGATGATAACGTCATCCAGGTACAACAGCACCGTCTCAAAATTCTTATGGCCTAAGCACCGCTCCATTAATCTTTGAAAGGTCCCGGGGCATTACACAGTCCAAATGGCATGCAATTAAATTCAAACAGGCCCATAGGGGTGGTGAAAGCAGTCTTTTCCCTATCCTCAGGGGCCATGGGCACTTGCCAATATCCGCTGGTTAAATCTAAGGTGGAGAAATAGGCGGAGGAGCCTAGAGCAGTTAGAGACTCCTCAATACGTGGCAATGGATAAGCATCTTTGTGAGTGATCTGATTTATCTTTCTATAGTCTACACAAAACCGGATGCCACCATCTTTCTTTTTACTAAAACCAGGGGGCAGCCCAAGGACTACGACTGTCCCGGATTACGTTTGAGTCTTTCATTTCTTGGATCATCTCTTTAACAGTTTGGTATGAAGTTGGTGGTATGGGTCTATACCTCTCTTTGATGGGAGGATGAGAGCCAGTGGGTATGGTGTGTTGGATGACACTGACCTCTCCATAGTCCGTTGCGTGCTTACTGAAGGCTTGATGGTGTTGCTTTACTAGGTTCAGGAGTCCCTCTAGTTGATATTGCGGGGTAGCTTCGTCCCCGACATGGAGTTCCTTCCACCAGGGCACTGGAGAGTCGTCTGCAGGAAGAGGTCCTCGAGTGGCAGCTGGTGACTTCTCGGTGACAGGCAGGCGGATGACATCCTGGAAGGATACCTGGGAAAGCTGGGCAACAGGACAGTGCTTAGTAAGCACAGCAGGATGATCGCTGAGGTTAATCAGACGGACAGGTACTTTACCTTGGGAGACGGTCGCCAGGCACTTGGCAGCTCTCACATATGGGTAGTTCTCCATCTGGACAGGTTCCACCAGGGCCGGATAGTCTTGGCCCTGGACTCCCAGGACAGCACGGCACCACAGGAGAGTTTGGGAGTTTGGAGGTAGAGTCACTGGTCTATTATCACGGATCCTGGCGGTGCAGATCTCTCCTTTTTCATTTGCAAACCTCTGCTGAGCACACAATACGCTGATAGTCTTTTGGAGGACCTTCTTGGAAGCAGAGGAAGCTGCAGGCAGGGACTGATGGAGAGCTTCAAGTACCTCAGGGTAGCAATTTTTGAAAACATTAGTCCCAACAATCACAGGGTGACCCCTTTATCCCCGGTTTGTACCACGATCACTCCTTGCTGTGGTAAAGTGGCTTCTCCCACCTGGAGAGTGGGTTCCCAGTATCCATGGACTTTTATGGGCTTACCATTGCTTGCAATTATCTCCAGCCAGGACTCAGGTGGCTGGGTAAGCAGGCTGGAACTCCAGAACTGATTAAAGGTGGACTGCTGAATAGTGGTGACTTGAGATCCAGTGTCCAACAACGCTTCAAAAGGCACTCCATTGATCCGGACGTTTATTTTGGGACGGGACCCCACATAACGGGGCATCCAGTTTGGATCCCTTGGACCTGTTGTTCTACCTCCCGAGGGCGGTCCTCAGCCTCGAGGGTGACCCGCTTAACTGCCAGCAAGTAGATTCAGTATGACCCAACTTCTTGCAGTAGTTACAGGCAGGCCGCTTGCGGTTCCTAAACCGGTCACTTGCACGTCGTCCAGGATCTCTGGGATAAACTTCTTGATACGCAGGGGGCCAGGCTTTTGCGGCAGAAGGAGTTCATCTTCCAGCATTAAGGGCTTCTCCCACTCTTCCAGTTTCCTGCAGACTTTTTCCAGGCTCTTAGTGAGGAAATTGACCTGTTCCATCAAAGCAGCTACCGTATCAGGCACTGGAGTCTGGGCGGCTTGGCTGGCCCCTGGCAGGCTGGCATCCGTCAGCTTAGAATTACGGACAGAAGGCTCGGGATGGGCCACCGGTTCCGTTGGCAGATGTTGTCCCAGAATACTAATGGCCAGTTCTTTAAAGTCCAGGAAAATACTGTTAGGGTGCTGAGCCGACAACATTTTCAATTGTGTTTTTAAAGATTCGCTACTCACACCCGCAATAAATTGTTCTCTCAGAGTTTGATCCTGGGTGTCAACCTCTCTAGGGTCTATATGAATGACGGCCCTCCAGGCCTCTTGGAGGGATAAAGCAAAATCACGGAGTGACTCACCAGGCTTTTGTTTCTTACTGAAGAAGCGCATCTTTATTTCAGACACCGTCCTGACTTCAAAGGTAGTGCTGAGGCGGTCAAAGATCTGCTCTATGGTACTCCTCTCAGAACTGGGCCAGGACATGACCTCACGACGGGCCGCTCCTTCCAACTGGGCTAACAGAATCTCCATTTGCTGCTCCGGATTGATAGGATAGAGCCGGAACAGAGCCAGGATTTTGTCTTGAAAGTCTTTTAAATTATGAGCCTCCCGGCATAACGGGAAACCATGGGGCCCCAAAGTAGTATGGCATCGTCAGCGGCATCATGTTGGCAGGCGCAATACCGTTGGTGGCCACTGGCTCCCTGGGGGCAGGCTGCTCTGCTACTTCTGAGTCCGACATGATGCAGATTAATTGGTTGTGCGGTCCCTTTAAGAGGTAGCGACAGGTCCGATGTCGCGCTGGCGGGGTTACTGGCTGGTGAGTGCAATCGGTGGAAAGAGTCCGGTATCCCCCTTTGGGCCTCACTAACCAGGTGACCCCTCTCCGGTATGGAATTATTTCCCCAGGAGTTTGTACTTACTCCGGTGCAGGCGGTCCAAATCTCGCGAGATCCGGAAGGACGTCTTCGGGAATCCCTTGCGCAGCGTCCCTTCCCGCGAGGACGTCGGGCCGGAGGGGCGGAGCTCGGACTTGCTCCGACGGGGAACAGCGTCTGCGTTCTTCCAAGTCCAAGGTAGGTGGAGTCCAGCTTGGGAAATTTGAATAGGGTGGTGACGCTGCAGAGTTTGGCGCTAAGTTTTCCCGCCAGCAATGAGTGGTGATGGCGCAGTAGATAAGTCCACAGTTCAGGCGGCCATCTTGGGCGCCATGATGCATCAATTCAGTGACAGCAAGCAGGATGATAAAAAGTCCACAAAAACACACTTTGAAGTGGCGATTTTCTTCCTCTTGACAGCGCAACACTGCACAGCGCTTTTAGAAGTTTTTGGGACACTTTTCTGTACGTTTTAAGTCCGCAAAGTTCAATAAACAAACAGGCGTTTTGTCACTTGGCAAACTGGTTAAGGCACAAAGTTCACGTTTTTGCTCACAGTCCGTAAAACGTGCGTATCCTGTTCGTGACGCCAAAATGTAGCATCCCCAAGTCAGGGCAATGTGTGTGACTAACCTGGGGAATGCCAGTGATGGAGAGGCCGGCACGCTGTTCCTCTGGGGCACTCTCTGGGTTCTTGAGGGACACAGCCAGGTGGAATGTGAGGTGCCCTTGGTGTTGTAGTTTAACGTGCCTATGGCTAAGTCCCTGATGTTTCGTGACGCCAGTGCCAGTAAACGGTGGCACACCGTATTTATAGTAGGAATAATAGAGGTGCAGACTTGTAGCTTGAAAACAGAATTCCAACTTTACTGAGAACAGTGGAAATACAGCAGGCAACCTCTTACAACAGTTCTTGTTGCAGACAATAGACTTTTATACAGTCGCAGTTACAGCAGGCTTACATCCAGCAAGGTAAAGTAGAGGGTAAAATAACAGGACTTTGAAATGCAGGTGAACCTTACTTTCTTCCTGACTTGTCCTGACTGGCAATTATTCTTCAAGGCCCCAATGCCCTACTTCTGGCTTATATCCTTGAATCTCCAGTAGACAGTGTACCTCCTCTTGACATTCAGTACCTCTTGCTCTAGGGATTGCCTCTGCTTGACTTCTGCTGACTTGCTTAGGCCTGTGACATGTGGCCTTCACAGACTCCAGGGTCTGCACTAACACTAGCCTGCCTTGGCCTAGCTATATATACATCCCTGCTCACCAGTTCCCCTAGTGGTCTAACACCTACATCACAACCCTCACATTGCTGCAGGCAATTATATGAAACACTTAAAGGAACATAACAGATTGGTGGTAAACGGGTATTAAAGTGCCCGTATACTGCACATAGGACACTGCAGAAGGTCTTTAAAAATATTGGGGCTACTACAGGGGTCTTTCTAAATATTTGGACCACTATAGGAGGCATTATAACTACTGCAAAGACTATAGGGGACCTTTATTACTTCTGTGGGCTGCATAGGGATACCTTATAGAGAAGCCTGGTTACTGCTGAGGCACTATAGGAGGCACTATTTCTACTAGGGGCCCTATGGGGGCATTACATTATTAATATTGGAGATGCTGTGGGGGCATTATTATGGAGTACAATATGGAGGGCATTACTACTAATGGGGTTGCTATTGGAGGTACTGTAGGGATTACTATTACCATTGAGGGTAGTTTCGGAGCATATTATTATGGGGGGGGGCTATCTGTATGGCACTAGCACAGTATTGGAGATAGCAGCAGGATGACAGTGTTGAGGTGCCAGGAGGGAGAGGATGAAATGTTTCTATAATAAGCTCTGCAGAGATGAGACGTGGCTGAAAGGAGGTATGATGTCAGAATGAAGACATTGAGGAAAGGGTGTACATCAGAGAAGACGTCACCGCATGTAAGAGGTATATGGTGTTGTATTCTCCTGTATATTTTGTAGCTACATATGTAATGTCCATCCATCTGTTTCACAGTAGGGATTGGGGGTGGATTGAGAATTTGGCCCACACTGCAGCAGCCTGGCCCCAGACTTCAAGTCACATTGTGTCTGTTCAGAATTCTAGGACTTCCCACCCATCTACTACACTATCTGTACACAGAGAGTTATCAATGTGCTATCTGTGGTGTTACATAGGACTGCGGGTGGCATCTACTACATTATCTGTAAAAAGGGTCTGGCAACCCACGCTACGCCACTGGCTATAGCTCAGTGTACAGTGGATATTTTGGGACCCATTTATTAAGACTGGATTTTAGACGATGGTCTTCATAAAGCTCCATAGCTGGTGGAGGATCTGCTAAAGATGCACAGGCCTCTCCTTAACTTCGGTGTATCCAGCCCCAGTTCGAAATTTAACACAGCTTCCAAGCTGTCTTACATTTAGACCATTTTGTATGCCTAAACCAGGCGTAGAAAATCATGAATGGGACGGGACGGCTTTCCCGCCCACGTCACGCCCACTTTTTTAGACCTGGCGTGAGTGGGGCAAAGTTGCAGATAACGGAGCGCCTAACCATTGCGCCACCATCTACACCTGGAATACACCTGATTTAGGCGTATTTTAGATTAGTAATTGACCCCCTTTATTTTAAACATGTTGCCCAAAGTTTTTAAAATGTTCTTTACTTGTATTCATTATTTTCTTACATTGTATTCTTCAAAGTATGAGAATATAGCTTGTACTGTAGATACTGTATCTGCACCACATTCACAGAATGTTATCGTGATAGGGAGATTAGAGGAGGTTACAAACCATACTACTGATCTGTCACTGAAGGCTCCAATCTTCATTGACTATAATAGGATTAAGGTCCCTTGTTACCTGAAGTAGAAAATATGTGGGTAGTCATTAAGGAGTTAGCAATCTAAAAAACTAATTCTCCATTGTAAACTCTTAACATCTATTTACAGAGAACAGATTGGATGCTCACCTACCACATAATTAAGTATACCACACGATAAGCACTAGTCAAGCACTTTAATTGCTAATTATTTTATTTTCCTGGAAGGTATCCTTAGAAAGTAACACTCAATGCCAGTAACATTAAATGAACTGTAGTCATCAAATGGAGCTGTGTATTAGAGATGTGTGTACTGTGTAATAGAGATATGTGTGTATCCTATCTCTATTACACAGTAGACAGCTCTGCTACATGCAGGATACACACATATCTCTATTACACAGTACACACATCTCTAATACACAGCTCTATTTGATGACTACAGTTCTGTACACAGCCGCTGTGAAATCTGACCCCTCCCACTCACATGACTCATCACATGGTCATGACATCACCACAGGTCCTTTGCCTTTCCAGCAGCTAGCAGCTTCTTCGGGCATAGAGTTTGTGTATTGCATACTTTTGAGTTAGGGAGGAGGGAATTTTGACTGACTTCTGAGGGAGAAGGGAGTTTTGTCTGACATCTGATGGAGTTTTAGATGAGGGAGAAGGGCGATTTGGCTGAGGTCTGAGGGAGGAGGCAGTTTTGGATAAGGGAGGTTTGGCTGAGGTCTGAGGGAGGAGGCAGTTTTGGATGAGGGAGTTTTGGCTGATGTCTGAGGGAGTTTTGTCTGACATCTGATGGAGTTTTGGATGAGGGAGGAGGGCGTTTTGGCTGAGGTCTTAGGGAGGAGGCAGTTTTGGACGAGGAAGAATGGAGTTTTGGCTGACAGAGGATGGGGTTTTGCCTGAGGGAAGAGGACTGATGGAGTTTGGGCTGATGAAGGAGGGTGTTTTGCCTGACGGAGGATGGAGTTGTGGATGATGTCTGACGATGTCCTAATATGGACACAGTATGCTTGGTTTCTGCTGAGGACGTTGTGCTGGGTGAGGAAGCTGATGATCCTCTTATTCAGGATACTACTGAGGAGTTTCCCCAGGTTGCTGCTGACGCATATCCCTCTGTAGTTGGCGGGGTCGTACCTGTCTCCACTCTTGTGTATGGGGGTGATGATGCCCTGGTTCCAGCTCTGGGGGAAGTAGCTGGCACTCAGCACAACGTTGTAGAGTTTTACCAATGCGGCCTGGATACCTGGCGGGCTGTATTTGATCATTTCTGGAGGGATCCCATCTGGGCCACTGGCTTTTTTATTCTTGATCACTGAGATCCTCTCTGTTATCTTCTGCAGTGTGATCGGTGTGTCTAGAGGGTTTTGGAAATCTTTGATTTTGTCCTCCATGTCCTTCAGCTTTTTCACAATTTCTTTTTGTTCTGGGCTTTGGTCCTCCCTTGAGATGTCTTTATAGAGATCCTTGAAGTATTGGAGCCAGATGTTGCCGTTTTGGATGTGGAGGTTGGTGTTCTTACTGGTTTTGTCCATGTGTTTCCATAGTTCCCAGAAGGAGTTGTCCTGGAGAGCGTCTTGGAGTTGGGGGAGCTTGGATGAGATGTGGCCTTGCTTTTTCTTTCTGAGGATGGTTTTGTATTGCCTTTGTATGTTGTTGTTGGCGTCCCTCAGACTGGGGTTATTCGGATCTTGGTGTTTCCTATTTGAAGCTATTCTTAGCGCCTTCCTTATATCTTTACACTCCCGGTCAAACCAACTATTGGGTTGTTGCTTTCTTGGCCTTTTGTTGCATCTTTTGAGGTCAGACATTTCCGCCATTGTGTATAGTATATTATTAAAGTCCCTTACCGCGAGATTTACTCCTTCTGGGTTCAGCTCATATACTTTACTATGGAAGTTATGGAGCATCTCCTGGATCTCTGCGCTGTTTATGGTCTCCATATACTTTGGGGCTGACATGTTGGACCATTTAAATGATGGAGGTAGGCTGAAGAGGCCGGTCTGCTGTGATGTTTGTGCCGGTGGTTTATATTTTTGTATCTATCCATCCATCCATCATTTTAATCTATCTGTCTTTATCTATCTATCTATCTATCTATCTATCTATCTATCTATCATCTTTTTAATCTCTCTCTGTCTATCTGTCTATCTATCTATCTATCTATCTATCTATCTAACCATCCATCTTTCTAATTACCATCCATCTATCTCATATCTATCTATATATCTTTGTATCTATCTATCTATCTATCTATCTATCTATCTATCTATCCATCCATCAATCCTTCTAATCTATCTGTCTTTATCTATCTATCTATCTATCTATCTAACCATCCATCTTTCTAATCTCTATCGGTCTATGTATCTATCTATCTATCTATCTATCTATCTATCTATCCATCTATTTTAGCGGTGCCTTAATGTGCTACTTTTAAAAAATCTATACAAGTTAAAACATATATTGGAGACTTTCTAGCTGTGAAATATGTTTACTTTCAGTTATATTTGCAACTCGATAACGCATCACTTCTGCAAAAGTAGTTTTCACCTATCTATAAATTTTGTTTTTATTGAACTGGAGCGGTATGTCTGCAGGCTATGATGAAATAGCATTGCCATGAAATTTTTCATTAGGAATAATCACTGCATAGCAGATAAGAAGACCTCTGCTAATGAGGTTGAACGCACAGGTAATCTGCAAGATGGCCAACTCTCTGGTGACGCTTCTTTTTAAAAGTATTGCTGTAGAAGCGAACGGGCTTGGACACATTACTGATATCACTCATTAGAATTCACAGCTTGATATGCATACTGTATATTGCTTTGTTTTCTACAAGAGCAAACATTACATGGAATCAGCTTGTAGGATGTTCCTTCTATAATGAAATCCCTCACAAATGTCCTTTGCTTTCTTTGAAGCTGTTTAAAGGGACCTAAAGAGGGCCGGTCACCACAAAATGCAATGCAATCTGAAAACAATATGTTATAGAGCAGGAGAAGGAGAGCGGATTGATATATAGTTATGTGGGAAAAGATTCAGTAAAACCTGTAATTTATACATTTAAATCTTTGCCTTTTTCAATTTCAGTACATGGAGGAGGTGTTATCAGTGACTGACAGCTACCTCTGTATAGACACTTATATACACAATGCTATCAATCACTGATAACACCTCACTCCTGTACCAATAGCTGTTCACAGGAGGTATAAAAAGCAAAAATATCAATTTATAAATTACAGGTTTCACTGAATCTTTACCCACAAAACTATATATCAATAAGCTCAGCTTCTCCTTCTCTAAAACATGGTCCGTTCAGATTGCATTGCATTTTCAGGACAGGTCCTCTTTAAAACAATACAAACTGCAGTAAATTTTCAGCGTACCACTGGTTCTGTTCGCAGTTTTGGTCATTTTAGTGTTTCATATTTTATTGAATGTGGAATGGAAACTAAGATTTCTCACAAGGGAATAACAAGAAACTGTGAGATACCAATGCTGATCCTTTACTAGTAAGTTCCAAACATGAAGAGCTTTTGATTACATAGATAACATACACAGTGGCGTCCCAGTACAGGAGTAGTGCACACAGTCATGTCATGTCACAGGAATAATGCAGTGATGTCACAATATTAGGAAGATGTGCAAAGTGAAGTTACAGGACCTTGGTAAATGTGCACAGTGATGTCACAGTACAGGGATAATGTACACCATGATGTCATAATTCAAGAATAATGCACACAAAAATATAATGTAGTGATATCAGATCACAGTAATAATGCAAAAAAAATACTGCTTTAGAAGAGAAATAATGCACACAGTGAAAGTAACCTTAAGGCTCCATAGGTCAAAGTTAGAATGAGAACAAATTCATTTACCACATATCTTCTATAGTCATTGCTCACTGAACCTTAAGTCTATGTGGAAATTGCAGCTACTGGGGGTTACACAAAACAATGTTGGACTGGAGCATTATATCTGGCACTTGTATCCTTTTTAGGGTCAAACACCCGTATTGCGGACTGCAAACGGAGGTTCCGTGGTATATGGGCAGCAGCTGTGTGAATCCCGTATCATGGATGCGGACTCATTAACTTGATTAGGTGCCCACTCCTCAAGATATGGAGTGAAAGCACAGATCGGAAGCGTTTGGTAGCACTTTTGTGGGCTTTTTGGTCCATGCCTCTGCACCACAAAAGATAGGACACGTCCTATCTTTTGCCTTATATTGCAGCTCATGGACCCATTCAATTGAATAGGTCCGCGCCGCAATATAGGATTCACATCGTTAGTGTCCATGCATTGTGGACCACAATTTTCTGTCTGCAGCACGGGCACTGACTGCTTACATTCGTGTGAAAGTAACCTTATAATCTCACACTTAGGTGTTTCATATCAGGTACATGGTCCTTCCTCATAGATTTGCCATGTTATAACCCCAGATAAAGCATTACAACTTCCAGTTTGACAGGTCAGAGTTGGATCACTTCATCCAGATTAACCATACATATGCCATGAGACAACTACATACAGTGCAATAGAAATAAAGACACAAGACTATTTAAACTAGGTCATCAATACATGTAGCCTGGAGGACCCCTCAACATTCTTATGCATAATGAACCAAAAGTGGTGCCATTTCCTTTGAACAATGGGCAACACTTTTTAGTTAATTTTGATTGAAAATTATTAAAAATGTATTTCTGATATTATTGATTACATTTATTTCTTTAGAGAATAGAACGTTGAATAATTTTATAATGTACATCTATTTAAAATTTTGCTCTAGGACCTTTATTATATCCATGTAGTATTCTCTCTCTAAATAATAAAATGTCTGATTTCAGTCCTGTAAAATGCATCCATAGGAGAGTTGGATAGGGCTAAACATGATGTCAGTAATTTGATCCTCACACATGTCATGTGATCTGGCTTTCATTTAAAGGGGAGTTCCAGTTTTTATTTATTTATTTATTGTTTATATATTAGGAAATTATACACTTTCTTAATGTATATTCGTTTAAAACTCTGCATTCATATCTTTCCTATATCAGGCAGTTGACCCTTATATGCACTAGAATGGTATAGCCTATGTATGAATCCAATGTGATGTATCCATAGCCTAACTGAAATAAGGCATCAGCTATGGGACACTCTAAATCATATAATCCCTGAAATTCAGTAAACAGCAGGATTACATGACATAATGTACATAGCACACATGACACCTACTGGGATAACTAAATAATAGTAGAATGGTAGAACTGTGGTTATTACAGTAACTATGTCACTGTGTATATTCACATGGCTTCCTGTCTCTAAGTGATTTGTAAAATGTCTGCCTGTCTCTAAGTGATTTGTAAAATGGCTGGTGATTTGTGATTTGCTGTAAAATGCTGCTTCTACACAGATGCTCCTCAATATACTACTATTCACCTGTTAGATACCTGGACATTTAAAGAATGTAGCAGCATCCCTGTAAGAGCCACAGCATTTTTCACAGATTTCCCTAGGCCAAGTGATGTCACGTGTATCTGTCACATGGCCTAGGTGCAGCTCATCCACATAGAAGTAAATGGTGCTGAACTGTGATACCAAGTAGTGATGACTGATGAGCAAAGTTTTGAAAAATTCAATTTGGTCAATTCACTGAACTTTGACAAGACATTAATGAATTCATTCATCACGAATCACTAGAAATCAGGTATACCCGTACATCATGGTGGCGGAGGGAATGTATGGAGTGGGCTGCTGAATTTAACCCTCTCTATATGTGGAGGGTGGCGGCTGTATCATACAGGAGACACCTGACAGCAATGACGGGGAATGGCGATTAGGGTTAATAGGACAAGGGATCAAAAGATCCCCTAGCAGGTTTAAAAGTTGTCACTGTAAAAGTAAAAAAAAAAAAAAAAAACAAGTTTAAATGATCCCCCTTTCTCAATTTTACATAAGTTAAAAGTAAAATATTAACGGGGATTGTGTCAGCAGTTCAACAAGATGTAGACCGTGATATATTAGACCACCGTTTAGTACTGAGCCACAGTAATTCTATATATATAAACTAAAAGATTAATGGGGATTGTGCCAGCAGTTCAACAAGATGCAGACTGTGATATATTAGACCACCGTTTAGTACTGAGGCACAGTAATTCTATATATATAAACTAAAAGATTAATGGGGATTGTGTCAGCAGTTCAACAAGATTCAGATAGCGATATATTAGACCACCGTTTAGTACTGAGGCACAGTAATTCTATATATATAAACTAAAAGATTAATGGAGATTGTGTCAGCAGTTCAACAAGATTCAGATAGCGATATATTAGACCTCCATTTAGTACTGAGGCACAGTAATTCTATATATAAACTAACAGATTAACTGGTATTGTGTCAGCAGTTGAACAAAACGCAGGCAACGATATATTAGACCACCCTTTAATACTGAGGCACAGTAATTCTATATACAAACTTAGAAATTAACGGGGGTTGTGTCAGCAGTTCAACAAGATGCATATGGTGATTACACTCAACCTGCACTGTCCCTGTAGTCTCCCTATGCTCTCTCTTTGCTCTCCCTACAGTGTCTAAAAAAAAACTCTCAATATGATCTCCCTGCACTGTCCCTGCAGTCTCCCTAATCAATAATCTACAATTAAAAGCTTTCGGCAACACTGTTCCTAGTGTATTAGCACTTGTCACATCTCTCTCTAAGCTCAGCTCACAGTGAAATGGAGGAGACAACGTGGGATGGGGATTTTTATAAGGCTGTGACATCACAGGGGATGGCTATCTGCTGGTTGTCTAGCTACATGACATTATGGGTCATATCACATTCCCGGGCTTCTTACTTTCACTTCTTAATATGTGCAGCAGCCATTTAAAAAAAAATCTGATTAGTTACCATGAAGCAAAAGGAAATTCGCCTTTGTGGCAAATCAAATTTGCCCTAAGCTTTGGATCGAATTTGCTCAACACTAATACTAAGCAGAGCCACAATCAAATGCACATCACTGTGCTTGGTAAGCTGCAAAAAGCAACAATGCTCACAGGAGTGTCGGACCCCCACTAATCAGATACTGATGATCTATCCTCTGGATCCTCAGTATTAAGATCTTGGAAAACCCTTTTAAGTGCGCTCAGCATAAATAAAAATGTTACATATGTTACTATCTGTATGTTTATGGAGTGTGGGAGGAAACCAATGCAAACACAGGGAGAACATACAATTTCCATGCAGATGTCGTCCATGGTCGGATTTGAACCAAAGACCTCACGCTGCAATTATATAAGGTTAAACACTGAGCATGCCGAGATAGATGAGACAATATTGATTAATACACAGTAACCAATGTATCAGTGATTGCATGTTTTATCATTGAAGCGATAGGATTTTACATGGATAATTCTGCAATTTACCTCACACCAGGGGTGTTACTAGGGTCTCAAAAGATCCGGGGCCCAAGCCCCAATAAATATGGCCCAATTCTCTAAGTCAACCCTCCCCTGGCACACTGCATTTTACTGTAATTGCTATTCAGCCCCACATACCTCTCACATCTATGGCCTCACAGGTGGTGTCTCCTCTGATGTAGATCATCATCTTTTCTATTTGGTCCGGACAACTTCTTTCAGTCGTGCCTCGTCTCTGCAGAGTTTTACACACAGACATCTTAGATTCCTCACTTTTCTATCATCTTTACCCCAACCAGGAGTCCCAACAGTGTTATCCTGCTGCTTGCTGTGCTCCCCAATACCTTAAATACTATCCTGAAGTAAAATTTGTGCCATACAGATAGCCCCCCCATAGTAATAGTGCTCATCAAAGTCCCACTAATATTAATTCCTTTCTAGAATGCCCTCATTAGTAATATTGCCCCCTACAGTTCCTCCAACAGTGGTAATGCTACCCAAGAGTGCCTCCATTAGTTTAAGAGCCCCCAATATTAATAATGCCCTCACAGTGCTCCCAGTATTAATTAGGACCCCCTATTATTCCCCCAGTGGTAATAAAGCTCTCTATAGACTGCTCAGTAGTACGAAGTCTCGTACAGTGCTCTTAGTAGAAATAAGGTGGATCTATAAGTCACTCCCATAGACCCTCCAGTAATTAAAAGAACACCTAATGTCCCTGTATTTAAAATGCCCCAGTATTTCTATTGCCCCTTTCTGTTACAATGTGCGCCCTGAAGTGCCCCCAGTATTTATAATGCCCACTGCAGTGCCTCCTGTTGTTATATTCCTCCCTTTAGTGTCCTCAGAAATAATAATTCCTCATCCCGTTCACCATACAGTCCCATGTAAATAATATCACACCATCTCTCCAGCCCCCCCCAATAAACAGTCCCGTATAAATAACATCCCTCTTTATCTACAGCCCTCTCCAAAATACAGTCCCATGTAAATAACATCACTTCCCTCCCTTAAACCCCTCCAATATACAGTCCCATGTAAATAACATCACATCTTCCCAAAGCCGCCTTTAACATACAGTCCCATATACATAATATCACCCCCTACCTATCTGCCTCCAACATGCAATATCATGTAAACAATATCACCTACTCAACATTAAGTCCCATATAAATAACATCGATCCATCCTTTAGCTGCCGCCCACTTTCATTCCCATGTAAATAACATCCCTCCCACAGCAGCCTTAAACATACAGCCCCATGTAACTAACATCACAGTGCCCCAGCCACCGTCAACATGCAGTCCCATGTAAATAACATCACCCACTCAAAATTCAGTCCCATGTAAATAACATCACTTCACCCCATTCAGACATACAGTCCCATGTAAATAACATCTATCAATTCAGCCATAACATACAGTCCCAGTTAAATAACCACAGCTCCCAGCAATACTCTATCTCTCAAACTGTCCCTTTACTTACCTCTCCTCATGTAGCAGACATCACCACAGCTTCTTCCCCAGGACTTCTCTTCACTGTTGACCCCCATCCTCTCCTGCACTGTTCACATGATAGAGACATAATCGCAGGTCCCTCTCAACCACTGCTTTTGGCATTGATTACATTGACTGTGATGTAATCACAGGTCCTTCAGTCCTTCCAGTGCATTCGATTCAATTGTATTGCTGTCCTGAGGACGGTGATTCAGTTGTATCTATCTGCCAGGCAGTACATTCGGGGCCTGGGACAAAACATCAGGGGCCCCAGCCCCGTATGTTTGAGCCTAGCAATGCTCGCACCTCACACACTTAAAGAAAAGTTTTTTATTTGGAATCTCTTTTAAATCACATATTGATTAATTTGATTTGTGTAAATATTATTAGAAAGATTCAATATAAATTTGATTCAGGAAATTAATATCTGTTTTTTTAGGGCCAGCAATCTGTGAAGGCTCATTTCTTAAAAGGGTTGTCCAACTTTGCACAAGTTATGGCCTATCACTATCTTATCAGCTGGGGTCCAACAGCCCCTACACCTGCCCATCAGCTTTTTTGCAGTAGCTCTAGTTAATGTGAGCAGCACTGCAGTAACAAGCTCTGTCCACTACATAGTGAATGGAACTCTGTAGTTCTGTCACTGAGTTCCATTGCCAGAGGCATTGCAGAACAGCTGATGGGCAGGTGTGGGGGGTTTGGACCCCAGCTGATCAAATAATGATGGTCTATGCTCAGGACAGGCCATCACCTGTAAACTGTTAGACAACCCCTTTATTATAGCTTTACAATGGTTATAGAATTTTAAATTCCTTGCATAGACTGTCTTAAATGTTAAAAATCTGCCTTCTAGCTACAATTAGGGGAATCTTATAAATGTATTGCATACTATGTTATTAATTATCAAAGTGAATCTGTCACCACATACAGTTCTTTGATATGAATCCAAATGACTTCTTAGATGTATGCTGGTCGCTTTAGTAAAATGCTGTTTCTTCCAGCGAGAGTGCTGGATGCATTCTGTAAAAGTTCTTCTTTTCATTATATACAAACTTAAGCCAACGAGGGCATCACTGTTGCACCTCACTGCACTGTAAACCATGCTGCTTCATCCAGGCTGGCCCGTGCCCCCCCCCCCCCATTCCCCCTCAGTTTTGAATGACAGGGCCAGGCAGTGATATAGTCCCACTTGGTCTAGTGTTAGTGCACATGTGCCATAGCTTCAGTAATCAGCACACACGCAGTAAAGGCCTGGTGTTTGCAAGGGCTGAGGTCATTTACACTGTGCATACGCAGATTATGGAAGTGATGGTCCATGCATGCATATTAAAGATTACTTCAGCTATGACCCAATGTCTTAACAATGTCAGCCAAGTTTCCGTTTTGGAGAAAAGTGTCTCCAAACTTCCTAAACTTCTCATTTAAAGGCACATTTAGACTGCCCAACAAAGCAAGCTATTATCAAGAAGGTTCCTTCCCGATGACTGTCTGCTTGGTAATAAAGGAAAAAACAGTATTTACATGCAGCAACCTCCTCCACTGTATGCGGACAAATTATGGCTTCTGCCATCACTTGCTCTTACACAGCTCTATCTGCTGCCCACAAACGATAATTAAGATAGCCACATGAATGATCATTTCACCAGATGATCGTGCACTTTGCTTGTTTATCGGGTGATTTGCTGCACCTTTACATGGGCAAATTGGTGGGAACGAGCATTTATACTAACGTTAATTCTAGATGATCTCCCTGACAATTGGGCGGATTAAATTCAAAATTGGTGATTTTCAGCAGTGGTGGTGGCTAAGGTTGGGCAAAACCTGGAGATGAGCAAAGTTTAGAAAAATTCTATTCGGCTGATTCGTCGATCTTTAACAAGAAATTCAATTTTTTACGAATAAATCCATCACAAATTGCGATAAATCAGGTATACCCAGGCCACTCTGCCAAATCATAATTACCCCACTTGGTGGCCCAACTCAGTGCAAAGGTTTGGAACTTGCTGTAAACTGCAGGGAGATTGTAGAGAGAGTGTATCGCTGTGCGCATTACGTTCTAGTGCACCCACATTCATAGTTAATCTGTTCTGTAGGTACCATGCCGTCAGTATTAGAGGTGTAATTTATCGCCATCTACATCATTGTGCAGTGCACCAAGATTTATAGCTAATCCCTTATGTTAAACAGAAAGAAAAGCATACAGCACCCTGCAGTGCGATGGCTCCTTAGTGGAACAAAATAAAGAAATAGAGGCAGCGCCAATAAAGTAGTGGAGAAAAAAAATATTCTTTTAATACATGTTATGGTAGTCCAAAGGGAGAGTGGCAGTAGCAGTGACAATGGTGGTCCCCTGAAAGAGTAGGGAGGATAGCAGCTGCAGCAGTGGTGGCAACAGTGACAGTAGAAGGCACATAACAGTGTGGGGATGGGGGACAATAGCAAAGGTAGTAACAGGGACCATAGTGGCCTCATGACAGAGTGTGGAGGAGGGCAGAAGCAGTGACAGTAAGACTTTGTTCTCATCACTGTTTATTTTTCTGTTCTTCTGATCTGTCAGAAGAACAGAAACTAAAAGAAAACAAAGCCTGCATTTTGAGCATCCATAAAGCCTCTTTCAGTCAATTCAAGTCATGCCTCGACAGTTCAACAACAGTGGTTGTAACAGGAAAAATAGTGGCTCTATGACAAATTGTGCGTGTGTGTGTGTGTGTGTGGGGGGGGGGCAGCAACAGCATTGACAGTGGCAATAGTTTCCCCATGACAGAGTGGGGAGGAGGGAGGGGGGCAGCAGTAGTGGCATACAGCACAAGATGGTGGCAGATTACTGTAATAGCAGAACCCAAAAACAGCAGTGTGATAGCAAGACCTAGTGGCATGCAAATCCTTTTAGAAATTTGTTTAGGAACATGTGCATATCATTCGGCCAAGAACCCCCTTGTAGGAATGGCAGCAGAGTCAGCAGGTGGGTCGCATGAGGTGTGTGGCAGCATCAGAACGGTGGCAGCAGGGCATGGCTGGAAGTAAGGGCCCATTTTGCAGAAAATTCCAGTATAGCAGCATACTACAGAATGATCATTAGTGGCAGAATGATTTAGTCTTTTGCATCAGGCACCAGCTCTGAGTTTGCTTCTCCCAAGAAGCACTGCCTAATGTGAATGATGCCTCTTATCTAATATCTATGTATAAATATATCAGGGGTCAGTACAGAGATCTCTCCCATCATTTATTTATCCCCAGGACTGTGACTGTAACGAGGGGACATCCTCTGCGTCTGGAGGAAAGAAGGTTTGTACACAAAAATAGAAAAGGATTCTTTATGGTAAGAGCAGTGAGACTATGGAACTCTCTGCCTGAGGAGGTGGTGATGGTGAGTACAATAAAGGAATTCAAGAGAGGCCTGGATGTATTTCTGGAGTGTAATAATATTACAGGCTATAGCTACTAGAGATGGGTCGTTGATCCAAGGAGTTATTCTGATTGCCTGATTGGAGTCAGGAAGGAATTTTTTCCCCTTAAGTGGGGAAAATTGGCTTCTGCCTCACAGGGGTTTTTTGCCTACCCCTGGATCAACTTGTAGGAAACAGGCCGAACTGGATGGACAAATGTCTTTTTTCGATCTAATATACTATGTCACTATGTTACAAAGGAGCTCTCAAAATACCTACGATTAAGAATTGTTGACTTGCATAAAGCTAGAAAGGGTTATAAAAGTATCTCCAAAAGCCTTGCTGTTCATCAGTCCACGTTAAGACAAATTGTCTATAAATGGAGAAAGTTCAGCACTGCTGCTACTCTCCCTAGGAGTGGCCGTCCTGTAAAGATGACTGCAAGAGCACAGCGAAGACTGCTCAATGAGGTAGTCTAGTGGTAGGACCCCATGCCATGCTAAGAAACCTTGACATGGTGCATGAAGGGGCTCGGATATGTTCCTGGCTGGAGCATATTGGCGAATGTCTCAGCTTTTAATATCAGCTTCAGTGAGTAGCCAGTGTTGTGAGTTGCTTATCCTTGTGGTGCAGTTTTTTTCCCTGTGTTTTTTTTTTAATGTGATTTATATATAAGTTTTTACCCATAATATATTTACATATATTATATATTTAGACTATATAATATATTATAATATATGTAAATATATTATGGCTAAAAACATTAGTAGTAGTTTCCCACATATTATGCATTGATATGTATATAACTCACAGAAAAAAGCCTGTTCAGACCTTGTTCACACACCATAGGTAGTCTAGTGGTAGGACCCCATGTCATGCTGAGATACCGTGTAGTGGTGCCTAAAGGGGCTCCGATATGTTCCTGATTGGAAATATTGGCGAATCTCTCAGCTTTTAACACCAGAGTGAGGGATTAGCCAGTGTTGTCAGTTGCTTATCCATGTGGTGCATCTTTTTTCTGTGAGTTATGTGTTTATATATTTTCATCCGCACATGTTTTATTTTGTGTAGGATGTTTGTGTGGTGCTTGTGGTTCGCGCCGGCATCCTCCATTGTATGCAATTTTTGCTGGGGATAGCCGTTCGCTGCGAACCACATGCGGAGGAACTGCCCCCCCAGTTAGAAACACGCCACAGTGTTTGGGGTCTGGAGCAGTCCCACCCATTTAGGCCACGTTTATTTTTGTGATTCTTGATTGATATGTAATATCAATATATATATATATATATATATATATATATATATATATTGATATGTATATATATATATTGATATATATATGTAATTACACATTTATTTTGTGCCATACAGTTTTTACAATTGCTAAAAAGATTAATATATATATATATATATATATATATATAATTTCATTTAGCCTCTCTTTCTGAAATGTTTATACCTGGATTTAAACTCACAACCTTGTACATTACAGCCAAGAACGGTAACGACTACACTATGGAGCTAAATGGCCAGTCACATAAACAGAAAAAGAAAAAAAATGAGACTAATAGTAAGTATTCCTATACAGCAGAAGTCTCTTTTTTTATTTTTTATTTTTTTAAGTAACTGGCCGTGCAGCTGTATAGTGAAGTAGTTAAGGTTCTTGGCTGTAATGTACAAGGTTATGAGTTCGAATCCCGGCAGAAACTTTTCATAAATAGAGGCTAAATTAGATTTAAATACACTGGCTCAAGCACACATGGTATTCGGCCGAACACCACGATGTGCAAAGAATAGTGATGCTCGAGCCAATCTGATTGAAAACTAGTGTTGAACAAAGCAAGCTTTGGGTCAGTCAAAACTTTGTTTGAATGCTGCACAGAGATCCATCTCTGTACAGCATTTAAATTCATAGGCTCCGACCGATGTGAAATTCGTTATCTACGAATTCAAGCGAGACTTTGTTGAATAACTTCGGACATTGATTATTCAACTTGAAGCAATTTAAAAAATAGGATCTGCAGTCAGCTTTGGTTCCCATTAAAATTATTTTTAAGTTGATAAATCAAAGTCCGAAGTTATTCACCGAAGTCTCATGAGACTTTGGAGATAAAGAATTTCACCACCGCGGAGCCCATACATTTGAATGCTATACAGAGATGGATCTCAGTACAGCAGTTGAAAAGTAGTCTCGACCGTAGCTTCAGTCAACACTACTGAAAACCCTGAAAAGTATTACAGAACCATATTTCTTCCCATATTTGTATGTATGCAGTCACAAATTAAATTAAGATTTACCAAGAATTCTTTCTGATATATTATATTAAACAAGTTTTCATGTTGAATGGCTTCTAAAGAAGACCAGAGGGATGAAGCTTTCCTGCAGTTATCAAAATTTTATGCACAGTCCAATATCAATTTCTCTACAATAAAGTGTGTTATTATGAGAATACTAGCTATGGATAGTATTTGAACAGTCAGTCTTTTTCTTTAGTGTTGGAGGTTTACAAGACTTGCTGTGAGTTACTGTTTTACCCCTATATTAAGGAGTTGCTCAAGATCTTTATTACTCTTCCTTTAACAACTAGTACAAGTGAGAGATCATTTTCTGCTATGAAGAAGCTAAAATCCTACTTAAGAAATGCCATGGGAAATGAAGGACTTAATGGCCTTGCTTTATTGAACATCCACTGCCACCTAAGTGTTTCTTATGAGGAAGTCCATTCAGAGCTGAAAAAGAAACCTAAAAGGTTGGATTTTGTTCTTTAAGGTAAGTTAAAGGGTAACTCTTATGTGCTTTATGTATTAGAAATGTTTGCCAGCTTCACAGTCACTTATAAAATAAACAATATAGTCTTGTATATAAATTGACCTGCATCGTAAGCACGCAAAAGAAGGACAGTTGGAACTTCATGGTGAACAAGAATTCTCAAGAACAATGAAGAATGAGGTGTTTGATGTCTTATGGCTAGACACTTCATCAGGTTCAGATTACAATCTTGTTGCCTGAATGCTATATACAGGCAACAAGATTGTAATCTGAACTTGATGAATTGTCTAGCTGAAAAACACAAAACACGCTGTTCTTAATCCTGTTCTAACTGTCCGCCTTTAGACATTGCGACGCTATAGTTATACAGGGTGGGCCATTTATACGGATACACCTTAATAAAATGGGAATGGTTGGTGATATTAACTTCCTGTTTGAGGCACATTAGTATATGTGAGGGGGGAAACTTTTCAAGATGAGTGGTGACCATGGCAGCCATTTTGAAGTCGGCCATTTTGAATCCAACTTTTGTTTTTTCAATAGGAAGAGGGTCATGTGACACATCAAACTTATTGGGAATTTCACAAGAAAAACAATGGTGTGCTTGGTTTTAACATAACTTTATTATTTCATGAGTTATTTACAAGTTTCTCTTTGTTTACAGCCATTGACATATTAGCCTGAAGTTTTGAATTCCTCACTTAATCTAATCATAAAGATTATTTAAAAAAAAAAATTGAGAAAACTGGTGGCCATTATGGAAGTAATGAACATTACTTAAAAATCATGCAGTTTGGCATCAGAAGAAGGCCTCTTTCACACTTGCATTGTGAGGATCCGGCGTGCACTTCCGTCACCGGAAATGCCCGCCGGATCCGTCACAACGCAAGACAACTGAAAGCATTTGAAGACTGATCAGTCTTCAAAATGCTTTCAGTATTACTATGGCAGCCAGGACGCTTCTAAAGTCCCGGTTGCCATAGTAAGTAGTGGGGAGCAAGCGGAGCTCCACAATGACGTCAGAGCGCCCCACGCGCATGGATCACGTGATCCATGCTCATGGGGCGCTCTGACGTCATTGTGGATTGCCCCGGGACTCGGGAGCCGCACGGACGGTAAGTATAGTTCTCCCCTGCCTTCCCACTACACTTTACCATGGCAGCCGGAACTGTAGCATCCTGGCTGCCATGGTACCCATTCACAAATCTAAACGTCGGATCCGGCGATGCGCCTAAACGACGTTTAGCTTAAAGCCGGATCCGGATTAATGCTTTTCAATGGGCATTAATTCTGGATCCGTCCTTTCGGCATGCCTTCAGGATTTTTGGCCGGAACAAAATCCGCAGCATGCTGCGGATTTTGCTTCGGCCAAAAAACATGTCAGTACTGAACTGAAGACATCCTGATGCATCCTGAACGGATTTCTCTCCATTCAGGATGCATTGGGATAATCCTGATCAGTATCTTTCCGTCCTAGAGCCCCGAGGACAGAACTCTGGGACAATAAGATAAAATGCCAGTGTGAAAGAGGCCTAAGTGAGAAATAAACAGAATTTTTGGATAAGTTATATTTTTTTTCGCAAAAAACATACTGGAAAAAAAAAAAGGTAGCCTAAAGTAAATAGCTGCAGGAGACATATTTTCTTCACTTCTATTACATTGTGAGCAAGATGTCACAACAGTAACTAAGATATTTTACATGACATTAGATGCATTGTAATGGTTTACAATTAATCCTAATTAGCAATGAGGTTTTGACATGATATTAGAGGATACAGATAATTTGTGATGTTTCCAAGATACATGCAAAAATGTTAATGATTCAGTTTGCATAAAATTTATATCCTTGTTCATCATTTCCTTTGGCTGATCCGTGTTGGTACTTCAAAACTTTACTATTACTTTTAATGAACTAGTGGACTCCAAGGAATTATGACACTATCACTATGATGTTTTTTCTTCCTTGTATGATAAATGAAAAAATGCAGATACCTGTTCTGAAAAATGAAGCAGAACAGGGGGGCTATAATGATATAAATGTCACCTGTAATTTATACTTTGCTTGTCTAATGATTATAACACTCACTAAGAATTTCCGAGGAATTCTTCTAATTAGCATAAATATAACATTTTAGACCTGTGAGACCAATCTTGAATAGCACATTACTGATTTTCCCTCCTTTTGAATTATGTTATTTAATGAAAGCCATTAGTGTTGAGCGAATCAAAGCATTCACAGTTGAATTCGATCTGAAGTTTAGGAAAAATTTGACTTACAACAAATCCAAATTTCATTGAGCTTTGTGGTAACAAATATTTTTTTCTTAATGTAATATGAAGGCGATATGACCCATAATGCTATGCAGCCAATCAGCAGATGGCCATCCCCTGTGATGCCACAGCCCACGCGGTCTTTGCCATTTCACTGTGATCTGAGCACAGAGAGGGGCATGACAAGCGCTAGGGACAGTGTTCAAGAAGCCTTAAATCGTGGAAAATTGGACAGGAAAAATGCAGGGATAGTGTAGGGAAATCATAGGAAGAGTTTTTACACACTGTAGGAAGAGCATAGGGAGACTGCAGGGACAGCGCAGGCTCTGTCATCTGAAGCTGATAGAGATCCATAGAAGACAACCCACTTTGCATCATTTCCTCTGTAGAGATATCTAACTGAACAGTGTCCACCTTGTTTAATAACTAGGCAATTCCATTGAGCCTTGATTCTCAAATTTGGTGAATAAACTGTCTAATACTACTGTTATTGGAGTGTCCATCTTGTTTAACCCCTTAAGGACACGGCCCTTTTTCACCTTAACCACTTCAGCCCCCCTAGCTTAAACACCCTTAATGACCAGGCCACTTTTTGCAATTCTGCACTACACTACTTTCACCGTTTATTGCTCCGTCATGCAACTTACCACCCAAATGAATTTTGCCTCCTTTTCTTCTCACTAATAGAGCTTTCATTTGGTGGTATTTCATTGTTGCTGACATTTTTACTTTTTTTGCTATTAATAAAAATTTAACAACATTTTTGCAAAAAAATTACATTTTTCACTTTCTGTTGTAAAATTTTTCAAAAAAAACTACATTTCTATATACATTTTTCTCTAAATTTATTGTTCTACATGTCTTTGATAAAAAAAAATCCAATAAGTGTATATTTATTGGTTTGGGTAAACGTTATAGCGTTTACAAACTATGGTGCAAAAAAGTGAAATTCCGCATTTTGAAGCAGCTCTGACTTTTTGAGCACCTGTCATGTTTCTTCAGGTGCTAGAATGTCAGGATAGTATAAATACCCCCCAAATGACACCATTTTAGAAAGAAGACACCCCAAAGTATTCACGGAGGGGCATGGTGAGTTCATGTATCATTTCATTTTTTTTCACAAGTTAGGGGAAAATGACACTTTCTGAGGAAAAAAAAAATAATAATAAAGTTTCCATTTCTGCTAACTTCTGGCAAAAAAAAAATAAAAATCTCCCACTGACTCACTATGCCCCTCAGTGAATACCTTGGGGTGTCTACTTTCCGAAATGGGGTCATTTGTGGGGTGTGTTTACTGTTCTGGCATTTTGGGCGCTGCTAAATTGTGAGCAGCCATGTAAAAGCTAAAGGTACTCGTTGGAATTTGGGCCTCTTTGCGCACCCAGGCTTCAAAAAAGTGTCACTTATGTGGTATCGCCGTACTCAGGAGAAGTAGGGCAATGTGTTTTGGGGTGTATTTTTACATATACCCATGTTGGGTTAGAGAAATATCTCTGTAAACTGACAACTTTGTATAAAATTTTTAAAAAATTGTTGTTTACAGAGATATTTCTCACACAAAGTATGGGTATATATAAAAATACACCCCAAAACACATTGCCCTACTTCTCCTGAGTACGGCGATACCACATGAGTGACACTTTTGCAGCTAAGATGCGCTAAGGGGCCCTAATTCCAATGAGTACCTTTAGGATTTCACAGGGCATTTTTACGCATTTGGATTCCAGACTTCTTCTCACGCTTTAGGGGCCTCTAAAATGCCAGGACAGTATAAATACCTCACATGTGACCCCATTTTAGAAAGAAGACACCCCAAGGTATTCTGTGAGGGTATGGTGAGTTCATGTAAATTGTATTTTTGTCACAAGTTAGTGGAATATGAGACTTTGTAAAAACAAAATAAAAAATAAAAATATATCAATTTCCGCTAACTTGTGCCAAAAAAAATAAATTCTGTGAACTCGCCATGCCCCACACAGAATACCTTGGGGTGTCTTCTTTCCAAAATGGGGTCACTTGTGGGGTATTTATACTGCCCTGGCATTTTAGGGAACCTAAAGCGTGAGAATCAAATGCGTAAAAATGCCCTGTGAAATCCTAAAGGTACTCATTGGTTTTAGGGCCTTTGCGCATCTTGGCTGCAAAAGTGTCACTCATGTGGTATCGCCGTACTCAGGAGAAGTAGAGCAATGTGTTTTGGGGTGTATTTTTATATATACCCATACTGTGTGTGAGAAATATCGCTGTAAACGACAAATTTTAAATTTTTTTATACAAAGTTGTCAGTTTACAGAGATATTTCTCTCACCCAACATGGGTATATGTAAAAATACACCCCAAAACACATTGCCCTACTTCTCCTGAGTACGGCGATACCACATGTGTGCCACTTTTTTGCAGCCAAGATGTGCAAAGGGGCCCAAATTCCCATGAGTACCATTAGGATTTCACAGGGCATTTTTACGCATTTGGATTCTCACGCTTTAGCACCCCTAAAATGCCAGGGCAGTATAAATACCCCACAAGTGACCCCATTGTGGAAAGAAGACACTCCAAGGTATTTCGTGAGGGGCATGGCAAGTTCACAGAATTATTATTTTTTTTGGCACAAGTTAGCGGAAATTGATTTTTATTTTTATTTTTTACAAAGTCTCATATTCCACTAACTTGTGACAAAAAATAAAAATTTTACATGAACTCACCATACCCCTCACGGAATACCTTGGGGTGTCTTCTTTCTAAAATGGAGTCACATGTGAGGTGTTTGTACTGCCCTGGCATTTTAGGGGTCTCCACAATCATTACACGTATGGCCAGCATTAGGAGTTTCTGCGATTCTCCTTATATTGAGCATATGGGTAATGAGATTTTTTTTTCCGTTCAGCCTCTGGGCTGAAAAAAAAAATAAAATGAACGGCACCGATTTTTTCATTCGCATCAATCAATGTGGATGAAAAAATCTCTGCCAAAATCAGTGACTGCGGTGCGGTGGGCTGGGCGCTAGCTACCTAACAAGTAGCTAACTAACTGGCGGGGATAAGGGACCCTTATGCCCCATTCACACGTCCGCAATTCTGTTTGCGGAATGGAATTGCGGACCCATTAATTTCTATGGGGACAGACGTTGTCCCGCTCGGATCCGGAATTACGGGTCTGCACTTCCGTTCCGCAAAAATATAGAACATGTCCTATTCTTGTCCGCAATTGCGGACAAGAAAAAGCATTTTCTATATAGTTCTGGCAATGTGCGGATCTGCAAAATGTGGAAAGCACATTGCCGGTGTCCGTGTTTTGAGGATCTGCGGATCTGCGGATCCGTGGATCAGTTCCGCGGATCCGTGAATCCACGGATCCGCAAAACACATATTGACGTCTGAATGGAGCCTTACAAGGGGTGTGATCAATGACAGGGGGGTGATCAGGGGGTCTAGATGGGGTGATCAAGGGGTTAACAAGGGGTTAATAGGTGAGGGGGGGTGCGGGGGTTAGTGTAGTGTTTGGTGCAACTTTACATAGTTACCTGGTCCTCTGGTGGTCGATCCCAGCAAATGGGACCACCAGAGGACCAGGTAGCAGGTATACCAGACGCTGTTCACAAAACAGCATCTGGTATACATGTTTGATGCGATTTATATCGCATCTACAGCCTGCCAGCGATTGATCATCGCTGACAGGCTGTAGTTCAACTCTTGAGACGCGCGCCACTGTGAACGCCGATGCGTCCACACAGAGCTACAGGACCGCCCGTAGGACGCATTTTTTTTTAGTTATATTTTTTTCTTTCCCACTTCCCAAAAGTAGTTCTTACCTGTCCTGAGGATTCCTGGCTTCCTGGCTGCTCTAGTCAGTGCCCGTTGCCGCTTCTGCCGACTTCCGAGCTCATGGAGTGTCCCCATCACCATGGGAACGTCTCCATATACTAAAATGTACTGTCGGATTTGAGGAATTACGTTGAAATCGCAATGCGATTAATTCAAGTTATATTAATCGCATTGCGATTTCAACTTAGCACTGCTATCTTACATAGGCTAGAATTAACAAATATGGAATATAGCACTAGCAGTGCTAAGTTGAAATCGCAATGCGATTACTTCAAGTTACTTTAGCTGTGTTAAATTCGCTATGCGATTTTTTATTTTTTTAATAGAATAATTATATTACTTGATAATTATTATAATTATTCTATTTATTAAAAAAAAATTATATAATCGCATTGCAAATTAAACACAGTTGTCTCTATAGTCAACCTTCCTATTTGATTGCTAGAATTAGCGAAGTTGACGAATAGGTTGCTAAAACGAAGATGTAGAATACTTCGTTATCTTCGTTTTGAGGAATATGACGAATGCATTCATATTCGTCATCTTCGCTATGATTCTAGATATGAAACCAATAGGAAAGTAGCCTAAGTTAAAATCGCAATACGCGATTATTTAAATCGCATATTAATCGTGATAACTAGAATAATGACGAATATTCGATTTCGACGAATATGAAACGAATATTCTTTCGAATATTCGCGAATTTCGTCGAAATCGAATATGGCAACTGCCGCTCATCACTATTCATGACACTGGTAAAATGGAGTCAAAGATTTTTATTTTTTTTTATAAAAAAATACCAAATTGACCCCAAATTTTGAAAAATTAGCAATTTTCCAAGTTTCAATTTCTCTATTTCTATAATACATAGAAATACCATCAAAGAAGTTATTAATTTACATTCCCCATATGTCAACTTCATGTATGGATCATTTTGGGAATGCCATTTTTTTTGGGGGGGACGTTACAAGGCTTAGAAGTTTAGAAGCAAAACTTGAAAATTGTCTAAAGTTTTCAAAAGCCCACTTTTTAGGGGCCAGTTGAGGTTTGAAATCAGTTTGTGAGGCTTACATAATAGAAACCACCCAAAAATGACCCCATTCTAGAAACTACACCCCTCAAGGTATTCAAAACTGATTTTACAAACATTGTTAACCCTTTAGGTGTTCCACAAGAGTTAATGGAAAACGGAGACAAAATTTCAAAATTTTCCATTTTAATCCATTTTTTCAAGTCACCAGGCAAGGGTTAGCAGCCAAACAAAACTTAATATTTATTGTCCTGATTCTGTAGTTTGCAGAAACACCCCATATGTGGTCGTAAACTGCTGTATGGCCAAACGGCAGGGCTTAGAAAGAAAGGAATGCCATATGGTTTTTGTAAGGCAGATTTAACTGGACTGGTTTTTAGACACCATGTCCCATTTGAAGCGCCCCTGATGCAACCCTAGAATAGAAACTCCAAAAAAAATCCCATTTTGGAAAAGACAGGATATGGTGGCAGTTTTGTTGGTACTATTTTAGGGTAAATATGATTTTTGGTTACTCTATATTACGCTTTTTTTGAGGAAAGGTAACAAAAAATAGAAATTCTGAAATTTCACCTCCATTTGCCAATAACTCTTGTGGAACACCCAAAGGGTTAACAAAGTTTGTAAAATCAGTTTTGAATACCTTGAGGGGTGTAGTTTCTTAGATGGGGTCACTTTTATGGAGTTTCTACTCTAGGGGTGCATCGGGGGGCTTCAAATGGGACATGGTGACAAAAAACCAGTCCAGCAAAATTTGCGCCCTGCCGTTTGTCCATACAGCAGTTTACGACCACTTATGGGGTGTTTCTGCAAACTACAGAATCAGGGCAATAATTATTGAGTTTTGTTTGGCTGTTAACCCTTGCTTTGTTACTGGAAGAATTGATTAAAATGGAAAATTTGAAAAAAAAAATAGCTGTTTTGGGACCGTTTTTATTTTTTGTTATTTACATAGTTGATCTGACAGGTTAGATCATGTGCTAGTTCTATAGAGCCGGTTGTTACAGACACGACAATACTAAATATGACTACTTTTCGGGAATTTTTGTTTTAGCTTTTCATAATAAAGCATTTGTGAAAAGAAAAAATATTTTTTAGTGTCTCCCCACTATGAAAGCCATATTTTTTTTTGGGGGGGCGACAGTCTTATGTAGTGGCTTATGTAGTGTATTTTATTTTCTAAATTTTTATTCAGTGATTTTTATTTATTTTTACTTTTTTTCACTTTTTTGCATTTTTTTTTTGACCCAGACCCACTTGGTTCCTAAAGATCCAGTGGGTCTGATGTCTACAGTACAGTACACTATATAGTGTATTGTACTGTATTTTTAACATTTCACTAGTCTGGTCAGACTTCTGCCTTTAGCAGAAGTCTGAACAGAGTTACATTACCATGGCAAGCAGGACGCCTCTGAAAGCCATCAGGGTGATGGGGAGGGAGGGGAGCTCCCTCCCTCTGTGATCCCATCCTGTCGGGGGGCTGCAAAGGCACAGCAGCTCCCCGATGGGAGAGGGAGGGAGGTCCCTCCCTGTTAACCCCTTCCATACCGCTTTCCGTACGGACCGCGGTATGGAAGGGGTTAAACGGCTGGCATCTGAACAAGCACAGATGCCAGCCGTTTCTATCAGAGTGTCAGCAATGTGCTGACACTCTGATAGAACCACTATGCCACCAATAATGTTACAGAGGAGGCGGGTGGGGGATCGCGATCCCGCCCACCTCCTGCCGCACATTAGCGCCACCCGCAACCCCCCTGCACAGCCCGCCGGCCAATCAGTAAGAGGGCTGCAAAGTGGGGGGGGGGTAAAAATGAAAAAAAAAACGTACAATTAACTGTCTGATGCCCGCAGTCACAGACCGCGGGGATCAGAAATGTCAGAAATCACTACAAACCTCAAGTCTGAATTGACCTGCGGTTTTCAGCGATCGCCGATACGGGGGAGTCACAGGACCCCCCTCACGATCGCAGCAGGAACCATGTTCCTAGCCCGATTTTTTTTTTTTACATGCTATTTTATTCAGGACGTATGGGTACGCCCTGTGTCCTTAAGGACTCGGACATCAGGGCGTATCCTTATCTCCTGTGTCCTTAAGAGGTTAATACATAAGCAATTATATTATGCCTTGATTCTCAAATTGGAGTGAATAAGCTGTGTAATAAAATGTTATTGGAGGTGTCCACCTTGTTTCATACATAAGCAATTCTATTATGCCTTGATTCTCAAATTAGGGTGAATAAGCTGTCCAATATTACTGTTTTTGGGGTGTCCATCTTGTTTAATAGATAAGCAATTCCATTAGGCCTTGATTCTAAAATTGGGGTGAATAAGCTGTGCAATTCAACTTCTATTGGAGTGCCAAACTTGTTTAATAGATAAGCAATTCTATTACGCCTTGATTGGGGTTGAGTGAATAGAAGTATCCGAAGTGGACTTCGATCCGAATTTCAGAAAAAATTAAATTCGTTACAAAGACTTATTTCCTCATACTGTGGTAACTAATCAATTTTCCCTGAAATGGCGTTAAAAAAATAAATAAAAACAAATTCACCTTATCCATTTGAGAGCGAAGAGGCCGCCATGGCCATCTTGATTGATCTCGTGCACGGTTATGTTTGACATCTAGTAGAAATCTTGCAGGGGTCACAGCTCTCTAGGATGTAGGACGTACCGTTACTGACATATTCCCAAAAAATGACCTGCATTAGCCAATATAAGCCTGCAAGTCTTTCTCTTCATATCCCAATAGCCATACACACAGTCACATGTCAGACAATAGAAGCTCGCAGGCCTTATTCTCCACATACAAACAGCTTTACTTTGGGTTTCCATAAAAACCCAGCCATTTTTCTTCACTGCTGTAGTTCTTTTGGTTAGTGCTACACAACACATAGGGCACAACTACACTGCTACATGCTACATGGATTTTTTGCGACTGTCGTGTCGAAGTCGCAGCATGTCGCAGTGCGACACCATAGCCTATCATTATAAAAATTGCTGCGCGACATTGGTAGGACAAAATGTCACGCAACATATGTCGTCATGTAGCCCTAGCCTTAAAGGGGCAGGGTGCTTTGGAGGTCACTGTTAATAGGGTGGGGCCGCTATTAAAGGGGCAGGGTGCTGTGGAGGACACTGTTAAGTTGGCAGGGGCCAAAATTAAAGTGGCAGCTGCTGTGGAGGTCACTGTTAATGGGTCAGGAACCACCATTAAAGGAACAGGCCGCTGCGGAGGTCACTGTTAAAGGGGCGGGCACTGTGGAGTTCACTGTTAAGGGGGCAGGGGCCACTATTGAAGGGACAAATGCTGTGGAGGTCACTGTTAAAGGGGCATTCACTATGGAGGTCACTGTTAAAGGGGCAGGCACTGTGAAGGTCACTGTTAAAAGGGAGGGCACTGTGGAGGTCACTATTAAAGGGGCGGGCACTGTGGAGATCACTGTTAAGGGGGCAGGCTGCTGAGGAGGTCACTGTTAAAGGGGCAGGCACTGTGGAGGTCACTGTTAAAGGGGCGGGCGCTTTTGAGGTCACTGTTATGGGGGATACTGTTGATATTTTTAACAACACACAAAAATATTAAATGAACTAGATGAAATATATCCGTGCGAAGCTGGGTCCTTCTGCTAGTTATATATATGAGCTAACAAACTATCTAATGTAATTGAATACAGATCCAGATGACTCAGCAAAGCACAGAGCACAGCAATGACACTGCTTTCTCTCTCTCAGAAGTGCAAAAAAAACAGCAGAAAATGGATGTGGGGAGTTTCCTATAAAGTAAGGGTAGGCAACTTTCATATTGGTTGCTAGGGTTGTTGCTAAGCTCAGACAAAGATATTGCAGCCTTCTTATTGGCCCGCAAGCAAGAAACAGTGAAGGTACTTATAAAAAAAAAATCGAAAATATTTGCAATTACAAAGATACAGCACTATATTCTAGATCTTCATGAATTCTCAAAGTGCCCAAATTCGCAATAAAAATTTGTGATTTGAATATTTGCGATCACCAATATTGACATCCCCATGCCGGCCAGCGTGAAGACGTCATCATGCACCACAAGAGATTTCGTGTAGGATCTTCTATCAGGATGGCCATGGCGGCCACTTCGTACTCAAATGGATAAGGTGAGTATTATAATTAATTTTTTTAACCCCTGAAAAACCTCAATTTTTACATCACATGAAACGATCTGCGATGAACTCAGCATCTGAGGGGTTCAATGACATGGGGCAGTGCAAATGCTGTTTCCCTTCATTGTACCCACTACTTACAAAGAAATGCTCTTAATAACAAATCAATTAGTCAAAAAATGTATTTGTGAAATTTGGCGTTGCAGTTAAATCAAAGTTTTCATAACATAATGCTCAACACTAGCCTTGATTCCCAAATTGGGGGGAATTGGGTCTACTTATACTGTTATTTGGGTGTCCACCTTGTTTAAAATATCAGAAATTCTATTACGCCTTGATTCTCAAATTGGGGTGAATAAGCTGTGTAATTTAACTGTTGTTGGGGTGTCCACCTTGTTAAGTAGATAAGCAATTCATATACACCTTGATTTTCAAATTGGAGTGAATATGCTGTGTCAGAACTTTTACGGATAAAAAGAGTCCATTATAAAAGGACTATATAAGTATATGAACAGGAACATCAAGAGAAGCCATTTTTGGTCTGATCCTGTCTTATTCAGAAGGGCAGGGGAGTTCAGTATCCTTGGACTTAAAATCTGTAAATGAAAAGTTAGCAGTCTGTGCAAAATATTTACACAGTCTGGTCTTGGAAGAAGAAGAGCTAGACAGATTCAATAAAATATATTTACTCATATAGACAATTTTAGTAAATGTGTAGAAATAGCATTTCTGTTTAATGTCACTTTGTATGGTTGAACTAATACTGGATAATAGCTATTCATGGATTTCTTTACATAGGTGGTCAAGTGTAAGCATTGGGTCTTCTCCGAAACAATGGTTCTAGTATTACAATGTGTATTCTGGATTACTGAGTAGTGTTGAGCGAACAGTTCGAGCATCGTTCGGGTTCGTACCGAATTTTGGAGTGTCCGGGACCCGGACCCGAACCCGGACATTTTCAAAAAAGTTCGGGTTCGGGTTCGGTGTTCATCGATTACTTCCCGCTTTCTGAAGGGCTGCAATCAGCAGCCAATCAGCTAGCGTTTTACTTCTTGCCCTAAGAGCCCATCACAGCCATGCCTACTAATGGCATGGCTGTGATTGGCCAAGTGCAGCATGTGACCCAGCCTCTATTTAAGCTGGAGTCACGTAGCGCCGCACGTCACACTGCTCTGATTAGTATAGGGAGAGGACGCAGCTTCTGTCAGGGCGAGATTAGGCAGGTTAAAGTCAGCAACAGCACCTAATGAACGGATCGATTTACAGCTGAGAATCATTGAACTTCTGCTAGTTACTTGCTCGCTGGTTTTTAGGCTGCACAGATCGTTTTTCTGTCACTTATTTTCTGGGTTGATCGGCGGCCATTTTGTGACTTGTGGTGCGCCAGAAGAAGCTGCCACCAAGTCCATCAATCCATCAATACTAGTTTTTTTTTTTTGCTATATCCTACATCAGGGGCTTGGCTGTGCTAATTGTCACCCCTAGAAACTCAGGAAAGAAATTTCTATATTTTACTAAGGGGTTAAATACAATTGCCCAAATACCAATCCCCTAAATCTGGTGTTCCAGCTTTGGCTAGACAAGTATAATACTGTCTGCTGTCTGGCAAAGGATAGATTATTTTCTGGGGTTAAATTTAATTGCCAAAATAGCAATACCATAAATCAGTGGTTTCAGCTGTGGCTGGCAAAATAGAATAGTGTCTGCCAAAACATATATTTTGTTCTGGGGTGAAATTCAATTGCCAAAATAGCAATAACATAAATCAGTGGTTTCAGCTGTGGCTGGCAAAATAGAATAGTGTCTGCCAAAACATATATTTTATTCTGGGGTGAAATTCAATTGCCAAAATAGCAATACCATAAATCAGTGGTTTCAGCTGTGGCTGGCAAAATATAATAGTGTCCGCCAAAACATATATTTTGTTCTTGGTTGTAATTCACTTGCCAAAATAGCAATACCCTGAATCTGGTGTCCCAGCTTTTGCATGCCAGGATTCATAGTGTCCGCCAAAACATATATTTTGTTCTGGGGTGAAATTCAATTGCCAAAATAGCAATACCATAAATCAGTGGTTTCAGCTGTGGCTGGCAAAATAGAATAGTGTCCGCCAAAACATATATTTTGTTCTGGGGTGAAATTCAATTGCCAAAATAGCAATAAGATAAATCAGTGGTTTCAGCTGTGGCTGGCAAAATAGAATAGTGTCTGCCAAAACATATATTTTGTTCTGGGGTGTAATTCACTTGCCAAAATAGCAATACCCAGAATCTGGTGTCCCAGCTGTTGCATGCCAGGATTCATAGTGTCCGCCAAAACATATATTTTGTTCTGGGGTGAAATTCAATTGCCAAAATAGCAATACCATAAATCAGTGGTTTCAGCTGTGGCTGGCAAAATAGAATAGTGTCTGCCAAAACATATATTTTGTTCTGGGGTGTAATTAACTTGCCAAAATAGCAATACCCAGAATCTGGTGTCCCAGCTGTTGCATGCCAGGATTCATAGTGTCCCCCAAAACATATATTTTGTTCTGGGGTGAAATTCAATTGCCAAAATAGCAATACCATAAATCAGTGGTTTCAGCTGTGGCTGGCAAAATAGAATAGTGTCTGCCAAAACATATATTTTGTTCTGGGGTGTAATTCACTTGCCAAAATAGCAATACCCAGAATCTGGTGTCCCAGCAGTTGCAGGCCACGTTTCATAGTGTCTGCCAAAACATATATTTTGTTCTGGGGTGAAATTCAAATGCCAAAATAGCAATACCATAAATCAGTGGTTTCAGCTGTGGCTGGCAAAATATAATAGTGTCGTCAAAACATATATTTTGTTCTGGGGTGTAATTCACTTGCCAAAATAGCAATACCATAAATCAGTGGTTTCAGCTGTGGCTGGCAAAATAGAATAGTGTCTGCCAAAACATATATTTTGTTCTGGGGTGTAATTCACTTGCCAAAATAGCAATACCCAGAATCTGGTGTCCCAGCTTTTGCAGGCCACGTTTCATAGTGTCCGCCAAAACATACATTTTGTTCTGGGGTGAAATTCAATTGCCAAAATAGCAATACCATAAATCAGTGGTTTCAGCTGTGGCTGGCAAAATAGAATAGTGTCTGCCAAAACATATATTTTGTTCTGGGGTGTAATTCACTTGCCAAAATAGCAATACCCAGAATCTGGTGTCCCAGCAGTTGCAGGCCAGGATTCATAGTGTCCGCCAAAACATATATTTTGTTCTGGGGTGAAATTCAATTGCCAAAATAGCAATACCATAAATCAGTGGTTTCAGCTGTGGCTGGCAAAATATAATAGTGTCGTCAAAACATATATTTTGTTCTGGGGTGTAATTCACTTGCCAAAATAGCAATACCATAAATCAGTGGTTTCAGCTGTGGCTGGCAAAATAGAATAGTGTCTGCCAAAACATATATTTTGTTCTGGGGTGTAATTCACTTGCCAAAATAGCAATACCCAGAATCTGGTGTCCCAGCAGTTGCAGGCCAGGATTCATAGTGTCCGCCAAAACATATATTTTGTTCTGGGGTGAAATTCAATTGCCAAAATAGCAATACCATAAATCAGTGGTTTCAGCTGTGGCTGGCAAAATAGAATAGTGTCTGCCAAAACATATATTTTGTTCTGGGGTGTAATTCACTTGCCAAAATAGCAATACCCAGAATCTGGTGTCCCAGCTTTTGCAGGCCACGTTTCATAGTGTCCGCCAAAACATATATTTTGTTCTGGGGTGAAATTCAATTGCCAAAATAGCAATACCATAAATCAGTGGTTTCAGCTGTGGCTGGCAAAATAGAATAGTGTCTGCCAAAACATATATTTTGTTCTGGGGTGTAATTCACTTGCCAAAATAGCAATACCCAGAATCTGGTGTCCCACCAGTTGCAGGCCAGGATTCATAGTGTCCGCCAAAACATATATTTTGTTCTGGGGTGAAATTCAATTGCCAAAATAGCAATACCATAAATCAGTGGTTTCTGCTGTGGCTGGCAAAATAGAATAGTGTCCGCCAAAACATATATTTTGTTCTGGGGTGTAATTCACTTGACAAAATAGCAATACCATAAATCAGTGGTTTCAGCTGTGGCTGGCAAAATAGAATAGTGTCTGCCAAAACATATATTTTGTTCTGGGGTGTAATTCACTTGCCAAAATAGCAATACCCTGAATCTGGTGTCCCATCTGTTGCAGGCCATGTTTCACAGTGTCCGCTAAAACATATATTTTGTTCTGGGGTGAAATTAATCTGGCAAAATAGCAATACCCTGACTCTGGTGTCCCAGCTGTTGCAGGCCCATTGTAAATCTGTCCATAAAAGGATACCTTTCATCCAGGGCCAAAATACTAGCCCTAAAAGAGATATTCCCCTAAATCAGTGGTTACTGCTGTGCCTGGATTAGTGTAATACGCTACATAAACAAATAGGCAGATAGTGGTAGGTGCCTGTAAAAAAAGGCCTAAATTTGAAATCAATACATTGGGTCAAATATTTTATTCCTTGTTGTGGTGCTTGTTAAACGGTAACAATGAGGAAAACATCTAGTAAGGAAAGAGGACGCGGTCGTGGTGGTGTTAGTGTACCCTCTGGTGCTGGGAGAGGACGTGGCCATTCTGCCACAGCCACACATCCTAGTGAACTAACTACCTCAGGTTCCAGTACCCGCCAGAATTTACAGCGATATTTGGTGGGGCCCAATGCCGTTCTAAGGATGGTAAGGCCTGAGCAGGTACAGGCGCAAGTCAATTGGGTGGCCGACAGTGGATCCAGCATGTTCACAACATTATCTCCCACCCAGTCTTCTGCAGAAAGCGCACAGGTGGCACCTGAAAACCAAGCCCATCAGTCTGTCACATCACCCCCATGCATATCAGGGAAACTGTCAGAGCCTCAAGTTATGCAGCAGTCTCTTATGCTGTTTGAAGACTCTGCTGGCATGGTTTCCCAAGGAAATCCACCTAGCCCTTCCCCAGTGGTGGAAGACATAGAATGCACTGATGCACAACCACTGATGTTTCCTGATGATGAGGACATGGGAATACCACCTCATCGGAGTCCGCACGTCTCTGATGATGACGAAACACAGGTGCCAACTGCTGCGTCTTTCTGCAGTGTGCAGACCGAACAGGAGGTCAGGGAGGAAGACTGTGTGGAAGACGATGCAGGGGATGATGAGGTCCTAGACCCCACATGGAATGAAGGTCGTGCCACTGACTTTCATAGTTCAGAGGAAGAGGCAGTGGTGAGACCGAGCCAACAGCGTAGCAAAAGAGGGAGCAGGGGGCAAAAGCAGAACAGCCTCCACCAAGAGAGTTCGCCTGATACTGGCCACCGCCACCAGGGACCGAGCACCCCAAAGGCAGCTTCAAGGAGTTCCCTGGCATGGCACTTCTTTAAACAATGTACTGACGACAAGACCCGAGTGGTTTGCACGCTGTGCCATCAGTTCCTGAAGCGAGGCATTAACGTTCTAAACCTTAGCAGAACCTGCATGACCAGGCATCTACATGCAAAGCATGAACTGCAGTGGAGTAAACACCTTAAAAGCAAGGAACTCACTCTGGCTCCCCCTGCTCCCTCTTCTGCTGCTGCCTCGGCCTCTTCCTCCGCCTCGGGAGGATTGTTGGCACCTGCCGCCCACCAAACAGAGGATGTGCCACCGACACCACCACCTGCGTTACCAAGCATCTCCACCATGTCACACGGCAGCGTTCAGCTCTCCATCTCACAAACCTTGGAGAGAAAGTGTATATTCCCACCTAGTCACCCTCGAGCCCTGGGCCTGAATACCAGCATTTCTAAACTACTGGCCTTTGAAATGCTGTCATTCCGGCTGGTGGACACAGACAGCTTCAAACAGCTGATGTCCATGGCTGTCCCACAGTATGTTGTCCCCAGCCGCCACTACTTCTCCAAGACAGCCGTGCCTTCCCTGCACAACCAAGTATCCGATAAAATCAAGTGTGCACTGCGCAACGCCATCTGTGGCAAGGTCCACCTAACCACAGATACGTGGACCAGTAAGCACGGCCAGGGACGCTATATCTCCCTAACTGCACACTGGGTAAATGTAGTGGCGGAAGGGCCCCAGGCGGAGAGTTCCTTGGCGCATGTTATTCCGCCGCCAAGGATCACAGGGCATCATTCTTTGCCTCCTGTAGCCTCCTCCTCCTACTCGGCTTCCTCCTCCTCTGCTTCCACCAGCTCATCCAGTCAGCCAAACACCTTCACCACCAACTTCAGCACAGCCCGTGGTAAATGTCAGCAGGCCATTCTGAAACTCATATGTTTGGGGGACAGGCCCCACACCGCGCAGGAACAACAGACCGACCAGTGGTTGCTGCCGGTGTGCCTCAAGCCTCTCGTAGCTGCTCTGGGCCTAGCAGGTTTGACGCACATCCCTAGCGCATGTGCTGAATTTAGTGGTGCAGAAATTCATTAAAAACTACTCCAATATGTCAGAGTTGCTGCAGAAAATGAGGGCCGTCTGTGCACATTTTTGGCGTTCTCACTCTGTTGCTGCTCTGTTATCTGCGCTGCGGCGTGACTTCTGCCTTCCCGCCCACCGCCTCATATGCGACGTGCCTACAAGGTGGAACTCCACCTTGCAAATGCTGGAGAGACTGTGCGAGCAGCAGCAGGCAATAGTGGAGTTTTAACTGCAGCACGCACGGTTGATTAGCTCTGCGGAACAACACCACTTCACTGCTACTGAGTGGGCCTCCATGCGAGACCAGTGTGCCTTGTTGCGCTGTTTCCACTACTCCACCAACATGGCCAGTGAGGATGACACCGTTCCCAGTGTTACTATCCCACTTCTATGTCTCCTTGAAAAAACGCTTCGGGCGATGATGGAAGAGGATGTGGCACAGGAAGATGAGGGACACAAGGTGCACGTAGCTATGGCAAAATACACAAACACAGAAATGCAACAGCACTCTGCAACCAGCACTCTGCCCTGCCTCTATGCTAGAAGCTAGAAGAGGTCGTTAGCGTACATTTTGATCAAAAGGTAATAAGCCACTCGCCACGTCAAGGCCGCATCTATGAGTGTTCCTAACGCTAAATCCTACCTGGTTTGGGCCATGACAGCCACGGTTGACAGCCTCAACCATGTTTATTAACCCTTTCTGGTGCCATAACAGCCTCCATTAGATCCAGGGATGCAGGTACCAACATGCATGCTGAGCCCACTGTGTACTCTTCCTGGAGCCAGATGGTTACTAGCAGGTACTATGAATGCAAGTTCAGTTTTATACTCACTCTGATTAAAACCAGCCTCTAAGGCAGACAAACTAGTCAGGTTTGCGGGAAGAAGAGGGATCATTTCCACGGTTATCAGGCCAGTCATTTACAAGTGGCTCAGAGGGTAGGTCCCGGCACCAACATAGGCCAGGTACACAATTGTCGAGCCAGGGCACAGTTCTGGAGGATAAGGAGGAGGGGGAGGATGAAGAGAAACCGTGTTCACAGCAGGGTGGCACCCAAAGCAGCTCAGGGCCATCACTGCAGTGTAGCTGGGGGGAAACACAGGACAAAGATGATACACCTCCCACAGAGAACAGCTTTTCGTTGCCTCTGGGCAGTCTGGCACACATGATCGACTACATGCTGCAGTGCCTGCACCACACCCACCGAGTTGCCCACATTCTATCTTGTGCTAATTGCTGGGTGGCCACCCTTCTGGATCCCCTTTACAAGGAAAACATGCCATCCTTAATTCCCTCACTGGAGCGTGATCAGAAGATGTGCGAGTACAAGCGCACGCTGGTAGACATGCTGCTCATGGCATTCCCACCTGACACCGGGGCCTCAGTGGAAGCACAAGGCAAAGGCAGAGGAGGAGGAAGAGTTCGCCAACGCAGCCGGGGCACCGCCAGGACCTCAGAAGGCAGGGTTAGCATGGACAAAATGTGAAAAAGCTTTGTCAGCACGCCACAACAACCTGCACCACCAGCTGATATGCAACGTCTTAGCAGGAAGCAACATTTCAGCAACATGGTGGAGCAGTATGTGTGCACACCCCTACACGTGCTGACTGATGGGTCTGCCCCATTCAACTTCTGGGTCTCCAAATTTGGCACATGGCCTGAGCTTGCCTTTTGCACTTGGGAGGTGCTGGCCTGCCCTGCAGCCAGAGTATTGTCTGAACGTGTATTTAGCACAGCAGGGGGCGTTATCACAGACAAGTGCAGCCGCCTGTCCACAGCTAATGTGGACAAGCTCACGTTCATTAAAATGTCTGTACCTTGTGCAGAATAGACATTTATACCGGCCTCAACCATCCATTCTTGTACTCACGTGCACTTATTTTCAGTTTTATTTTTTTATATGTCCCAATATTTTGGGGGCTACCCCAATAAAAAAAAAAAAAACTGTGTTGGCTACCTCCTCCACCTCCACCCCCGCTTCCACCTACACCGTAACGATCACGGCCTCCTCAACCTCCTACTCCACATCCACCTCCTCCTACTTGTTTGTTTATTTTAATTTAAATTTATTTTATTTTAAGTTATTTCCCTATCCACATTTGTTTGCAGAGCACTTGCCATGCTCTTAAGCACATTTTGCTGCCGTTTGCAGCCCTCTAGCCCTTTCCATTTAATTTTTAAAGCCATTTTAGTGCCCAAAAGTTCGGGTCCCCATTGACTTCAATGGGGTTCGGGTTTGGGGTCAAGTTCGGGTCAAGTTCAGGTCCTGAACTCGAACTTTGTGACAAAGTTCGGCCGAACCCAAACTTCCAGGTGTTCGAGCAACTCTACCTGGGATTAATAACACATGCTCCCTGTATGGCATACGTCATAAACTCAGATATGCAATACATTGTACATATTACAAAAAGAAGAAAAAAAGGAGAGAATAGATCGCACATCCACAAGCTTAGCTTTGATCTATAACTGCATCTCAGCAAAATTAACATGGCTTCTAAGCACAATATTTAGTGTACAAACCCCCTATACTGTATACTATAAAAGAGGCATTAGTGTACATTTTGATCAAAAGGCATAAGCCCACTCACCACGCCAAGATTGCCTCTTGGAGTGAGACCTACTTTACAGTTCGGGTTCGCTCAACCCTATTTAGAGCATGTATCCATTAATCTATAGTAGCTGTTAGTTGGCCATAGGACATATACTAATACTTTGTGTTGTTTTTTACTTTTGGTTTAGATCGAATAGAAAAAAAAGCATGTAAAAATAGGATGAGCAGATTTTTTGTCTCTAGCTGCTAAATTTAATGTCTGGTGACATTTCCAGAACACAGTAAACAACAATAAAGAACTATTAATTCCTTTTGAACTTGGACAGCTTAGCAATTTTCACTGTCCTCCACCCAATACTACATGATGAATTCTCTTGTTTGCAGTTTTTGATTGATGCTGTTAGCTTTGTAAAATACTTATAGCATACCTGCACTATAGGTATTGCATTAAGGCACCAATTTTTTCTTTTTTTCCCTGCTTTACTTTTACATTGAAAAGTCTTTTTTTGTTCACATGCGACTTTGAATCCTTTCCAGTTCTCACGTCTTTGTAGGTTTAACATCATCGGAGAGAAGAAGGTAAAGTAGAAATTGACAAAAGTTCTAAAAAAACAAATCACTTGTCATCAACTTGTCATAAAAGGTAAAAACTTAAAATAATTTGCCTGTTTTTGCCTTTTTGGAAATGATAAAAGAAAATAGGATTCATCATAAATAAAATGCTGATTATAATTTAAGTTAACTAAACTAACAATACGTTATAAACTAAATAAATTGAGTCATTCATTCAGAATTTATAGAAGTCATGTCTCTCAATATGCTATATGTAAACATTTCAATACATTAGCATAGAAGATATTGTCAGGCTATGCCTTTTATTTAAATTAACTAAAATAATTTAACCCCTTAGTGACCATCCTGTTTTGGGCCTTACTGACCAAGCGTTTTCTTCTTTTTCTCATTGTCGCATTCCAAGAGCTATAACTTTTTTATTTTTCCATCTATATAGCGTTATGAGGGTTTGTTTTTTGCATGACAAGTTGTAGTTTTTATGGCGCAATTTTAGGGTACACATAACTTTCTGATTAACTTTTATTAACTCTTTCTGGGAGGCAGATGGGAAAAAGAGCAATACTGCTATTGCATTTTTACGTTATAAGTTTTACGCCGGTAATTTTTTGGTATAAATAACACAATTTCTTTAATCTCTGGGTCAGTACAATTACAGTGATACCAAATACATATAGTTTCATTTAGTTTCATTAAAGTTTCATTTTACGTTTTACTACTTGTTTGCAATAAAAAAAACTTTTTTTAAAGAAAATTTATTTTTTGCATTGCTGCATCCCAAGACCCATAACTTTTTTATTTTTCTTTCTAAGACAACTAAGAATAAATTAGCAATTCTGTCTGTTTTCTTTTTACGGCGTTCACCGTAGGGGATAATTTACATGACTTTTATGTAGTCCAGGTCGTTATGGACGTGGGAATAACAAACATATGGGGGAGATTTTTTTTTTGCTATTATTTTCATTGAAAAGAGTACTTTCAATGGAAAAAAAAGCTTAATTTTTTGTAATCAGATTTTTTTATTGAAAAAATGTTTTTATTTTTACTTTTCCTACCACTTAATAGTCCCACAAGGGGACTATAACAGACAGCTTTTTGATTGATTTTAAAATTCATGCAATACACTATCCCTACATTGCATTTCATTTTAATGTCAGTGCTATTCTGACATTGACCAGCAGGCAGCGCTAGAGAGGCGCAGCCTGCTGGAAACTAATGAAGGCAAGCTTGGGGCCTTCATAGACCTCAGCCAGCCTTTACGCGAGGTGCCGATGGGAGAAAGAGGGAGTCTGCTCCCTCTGTCAGCACTTTACATGTGGCAGGCACCATTGCCCCCAGCATGTAAAGTGTTAAACAGCCCAGTCGGCACTCTGGGCTGTTAGAGGAGGGCCGCGGCTCTCAAGTGAGAACTGGGCACTCGCTCCCCGCTGCACAGGGGACCTGTGCAGTGTTTAGACTGGGCTGCCATCTAAGGCCTAAGGCCCCTTAGTGACCGCCATAAAAAGGTGTCTGAGTGGTCATTAAGGGGCTAAAGATTTCCATTGCTGGCTTCAATGGTTGTATAGTGGTTATGAGTAGTTATGTGTAGGGATGAGCGAACCCGGACCGTAATGTTCAGATTTGTACCAAAACCATAAACCCATTTTTGGGGCACAAAAAACCTCCTTTGCATCTGTCACACTGAAATTGTATAGTTAATCAGTCTGTTAATTCTGTGGGTGACATAAACCCATTTTTTTAGGGTGAAAAACACCTCCTTTGCATCTGTGACACAGAAAAATAATACTTAATCTGGCTGTTATTTCTGTCGGTGACAGAAACCCATTTTTTTTTTTTTGGGGAGACACCTCCTTTGCACCCGTCACACTGTAATAGTATAGTTTGTCAGTCTGTTATTTTGGTCAGTGACATAAACCTATTTTTTGGGGCACAAAACACTTCCTTTGCATCCATCACACTGTAATAGTATTGTTAATCAGTCTGTCAACTCTGTGGGTCACCTAAATAATTTTTTTGGGGCACAAAAAAACATCTCTTTTACATATGTCACACAGTAATGGTATAGTTAATTAGTCTGTTAATTTTGTCGGTGACATAAACCCATTTTTAGTGTGTAAAACACATCCTTTGCATCCGTCACAATGTAATAGTATAGCTCAGGCATCAGCAACCTTCGGCTCCCAGCTGTTGTGAAACTACAATTCCCAGCATGCTCCATTCATTTCTATGTAAGTTCTTATAAGAGCAGAGCAACTATGCATGCTGGGAGTTGTAGTTTCACAACAGCTGGGAGCCAAAGGTTGCCTACCCCTGGTATAGCTAATCAGTCTGTTATTTCTGTCGGTGACATAAGCCCATTTTTTGGGATGCAAAACACCTACTTTGCTTATGTCACACTGTAATAGTATAGTTAATCAGTCTATTGATTCTGTAGGTGACATAAACCTATTTTTGGAGCACTAAACAGCTCGCTTGCATCTGTGAGATTGTAATAGAATAGTTAATCAGTCTGTTAATTTTGTGGGTGCCCTCAAAGAATGAGGAGAGCAACTTATAAGTTATGTGTCCATTGTGCTTCTGGTGTTTGTGGTGGTGGAGCTTCTGCTGCAAGGAGAGGACATTGTCGATCTGTGCCCAAATGAAACACCTTACTCTGGTGCACGCAGGCGACAGTAAGTTCTACATCATTTGGTAGGCATAGCGCTGTACGAATGGTTAAGCCAGATTGGATGGCTGACGGTGCCTCCAGGTCCTGAACTTTGTCTTATGCTGAAAGAGCAGAGTTGGCACTGGCAGCCCATGGGCATCTGTCTTCCACCTCAACCCCTTACACATCTGCCAAGCAGTCTGAGCTCTAAGTCATGCAGCAGTCATTTATGCTTTTTGATGACTGCTTTTTATTTATTTTATTTTTTTATAACAACATATACAAAAACACAAAAATCCAGAGATTCATATTACACAAATCGATAGTACAAATACAATGACATCAAACCCAATAACCACCCACCACCCTTTGGAGTGAGAGCAAAAAATAAAATAAAAATTATACAACACATCAATTCACAACTAGCCTTAGTTCAACCATTTTTTCTATATTTTGTAATTTTTTTCTGCTCTCTCACTATGTCTCTCGGACTTCCCTTCTAATTTAATCAAATTAGCAACTGCTTCTTGCCACTGTCCCAGATCTACATTTAACCATTTCCGAACTATGAGAAGTCTAGCTTGAAATAGTACTTTACCTAAAACCAACCATATCTCTTTTTTTAATTTTAAATGTTCTGTAGCGCCAAATATACAAACTACTGGATCTTAGAAAACTTGAACGCTCAGAAATTCTAATACAAATTCAGCTATGTCTTGCTAGTATCTAAAAAGCCTAGGACACCTCCAAAAACAGTGTATAAGATCCGCCTTCTCTCCTTTACATTTTGGGCACTTATCAGAAGTTCTCACACCCATTTTCTTTAACACCCAGGAAGATCGGTGTAACCTATGGACTATAAAAAACTGAGACATCTTGTGTGAGGCCCTTTCCAATACCATAATATAACTTCTGAGAGCGTCATTCCATTTTTCTTCCGTAAGAAACAGGAGGTCTTTTTCCCATTTTCCTCTGGCAAGTATTATAATCCGTTTTTTTTTTTTCTTCCATTAACATCCGATATCTTTTTGCCGGTATACCTTTTTTTTCACTTCCATTGGTGAATTTATCAATTCTTTTTGATTGTTCCTTTCTATATTTTTCTAGCTTCGTCGATGTCCTGTCCTCACTGCATTTTTAAGTTGAAAATATTTATAAATATCCTTTTGGGGGATCCCAAACTCCTTTACCAAAGTACCAAAATCCTTCAGTTTATCATCTTCAAATACTTGTCCTAGATATTTCACCCCCTTTTTATCCCAATCTATGTAAGAGCTAATCGTTAGCAATTCCTTTAAATTAATATTTTTCCAAATAGGTGTATACTGCAGATAACCTTTAACATCTAGTGTTTTGTTAACTTCCACCCATATATATTCCATTGAATTCAATATTCTATTTTCTATAGTGTTTTTCCCCAACATTCCTGACTCCAAAACCTCTAGTTGATTAATTTCCCCTCTCCAACCTGTTTTCATTAATTCCTCCCTTCCCACCAACCCATTTAAGCTTTCTTTTATCTGACTATATTGTGAGATTAAATAATAAAAAAAACTATTAGGAACTGCTAATCCACCCTCTTTTACTGGGAGCTGAAGCACTTCTCTCTTTAACCTAGGAATAGCTTCTTTCCAAATAAATTCCCCCATTAAACTGTCTAATAGCCTAAATACTTTCTTCGGCAACCTCATTGGGGCGTTTTGTTAGACACAATATTTTTGGAAGAAAAATCATTTTTATTAAATTCAACCATCCCTGAATTGATAGTGGTAGTTCTTTTATTAAGGGGAGTACATTTAACGTTTTATATTCTTCTATATTTCTGGGAATTTGTATACCTAAATATTTAAAATTTAAAACTCTCATGTTTCTCAAGCAAGGGGACCCTGAACCCATTCTGTAATTGCCCCTTCCCTAATAACATCATATGGTGCCTCCATCGACCGATGCTCCTAGTGCTTGCCAAGGACCATCAGCACTGCACTCAACACCAGAACCCCTGCAAACCCCACAAACCGCCTCAGCTTACTCCACCCTTACTCCACCCACCCTGGACCCAAGACCGGGCTCCAGCTTCCAGTGGGTGAACCTCTCCTTAGTCCAGAGAGCGAAACAGGAACAAGAACAGCTCTCACAAGAGCTAGGGAATATACTCTGGAGAGTATAATGATTATAGCAATCCCCAGAGTGTAGTCCTCCAATCCCCCAAACATGAGCCCAAACTTCATGAAGTGTAGAACAGGACACTTTAATGCCAGCCAGCACTCACAATTTATACAGATCCACAGGCCAGAGGCACACCCCCTCTGCCTGGGATACAGTGAACTAAGTCAATGGACTTACTTAGTACACATACACAGTTCTGGTGGTCTAACATCGTAACTTAATCAAACAGACCCCCCCCCCCACACTGTCTTAATGAAAGAATAGGAAGAGAGGAGACACAGGTGATGGGATTATCTCCTGAGTGTATCAGAGGGTGATCTACTCTTCTACCCCGGAGTCAGCTACTTAATCCCATCACTAGCACAACAGAGCAAAGGGACAAATGAACCAACACCTTCCTTGGAGCATCAGTGCAGAGTTAACCCATTTTGTGTGGCTGGGTTCACCCCTGCACCTTTAATGGTCAATAGGAACGATATGGCTTATAAAGTCCACACATAAATCAGGGTTTATAGTTCCTTCTAACCCCAAGAGGTCTGAGGGGGTCTCCATGGTTATGGGTCCATAGTCCGTAGGGAGGAGGCTAGCCCTCAGGCTTCTCCAGCAGCCCCAGTGACGGTTCAATCCATCACACCCCAGTTAATGTTTAAGCCTGAAAAAAAAAAAAAAATTATCTATTATATCTATTACACTATTAAATTCATCCCCTGTGTTGTGCATTGTCGGGATAATAATAATTCAATTAAGAATTATAAATTATGGTCATAAAATAATTAATCAAGAATTTTTCATAACTTGTAAAAATCATGACCTGGTGAATTGTAGATAACCCAATCGATACAATTCACATCTGAGGCCGACTATTTCCTCAGATAATAAGTTCTTTTCATGAGAGATGACATTAATGCTAAAGATGTAGTTTTGACATTAAATAATACGCAGATATTATAAAAATATGCAGATTTTATTAGTTACACGATTATAAACAAATAGGTATATAAACACGATTATATATGCCAAGGAATATATATGGCAATGATATATGAAGCATTACAAGCTTATCATAAGTAGCAATGATATATGCCAATTAATATATATGGCATTGATATCAGGCACTAGAAGCTTCACAATAAGTAAATAAACACATGTGGGTAAGAGCAGCTTGTCACATTATAACAAAGCTATTTGGTTAGGATATCAAAACAAGAAGTTACATTATATACATTACTCCTGTTCAGAGGCGTGTCTAATCCTAGACATCTATATGAAATGATAAATACATTCCCCACCCCTCTCTAACCAAACTAAAATACACCTCACATGTAGTAATGGGCAAATCCATTCAAGTATATAACTTAGAAGATAGTAGTCAAATCCTAGACTACTTTTAATACTTCTGTCAATACTACTTTCATATCTGTATAACCTGGTAAGACTATTAAGACAACAGAAATTGGAAGAACTTGGAACAAATCTTCCAGTGGGAATTTATCATCTAGCTTGGCGAAGAATGCTACTATCAATATATCTCCGCATATATATATGCAATCATTTAATACTCTGATAAATTATGAAACTTGATTCTTCTGCAGGTAGAATGAAGGCTCACAATTATTCTATATCTAAGACTACATCTCATATAAAGAGATGATAAATAAATTAATATGTTCGCCAACATAGATGCTATGATTTTACCCACATTATCTAAATAGTCTTAATAAAATGAAACATAATTCTTTGTGTTTCTTACCAAGTCCTAGCAGGAATCTCACTTCTGCTCCTAGGAAAGCTGGATGGTCCATCACCATGGCTTTCATCTTGGGTGTTGGCTCCTGGAATGTTGGAATGCTATGCTTCCTCCTTTGTTCCTTGCTTTCCTCCTTCTTGCCTCCCTCCTGATGCTGATCTATCTAGGGTAATTATCTCCCTTGTAATCTAACATTACCACCCCCTGGATTAGTATTCTCCAATCAATTGAGGGGGTGTAAACATAAGTAATAAGATCCTATTTACCCATAATGCAACTATGGAGGATGGTGTAGCGATGTCCATCTGTCTCCGGATGGCACTGTTGTGTAAGCTATTAGCACCATACTATAAAGAGTTAACTAGGGTATTTTTGCATCATATACATTTGACCCTCGTCGTCATAAATCGGAGATAAGGATTAGTTTAGAAAACTTTGAAACAACTAAAGACAGACCTCTAGGCGTCTCTCTGAATGTTTCTCACACTGTTGATCTATGGACCTTAATAATATGAACGGGCCTTGTTCTCTTCAGAAGGACATGTCTGGAGAATCCAGTGTACTCCCAACAGATAAGACCACATTTGTGGCAATAACTCTTAAGACACAATACTCTCTGTATTTTTACACAGACTGAGCTTGGCATGACCTCATCTTGGCCTGTTTCTACCACACAGCAAAACTTTGGCTCAAACTGTTTCTTAAAGAAAATGAGCATGCATTTTGAATATAATATGATTAGTTATCAATATATATACCTATGAAAATGCCTGACAGCATAAATAATAAAATATCATCTGCATACATTGATAGTTTTTCATTTTCTTCCCCATACTGGAAACCTTTAATCTCCCTATCATTTCTTATTATACATGGCAGGGGTTCTATTGCGATGACAAATAGTAATGGGGAGAGAGGACATCCCTGTGGGCAAAAGGCAGGTACAGGCTCCCATCCACCATCACCCTAGCCCTCGGGTCAGAATATATAAGTTGAATCCATCTTAAAAATCCCTCCCCTATGCCTACCTTTTTCATAAATGCCCATAGATACTCCCACTCAATACAGTCAAATGCCTTTTGGGCATCTAATGAAAGTATGGCTTTCTTGCCAGTTTCTGTTTTATTGGCTTCGATATTGAGGTACAGCCTTCTTATATTTGAATATATCGTTCTTCCGGGTATAAAACCTGTCTGATCTTCATGAATTATATCTTCGATCACCTTAGAAAGCCTACCCACCAAAACCTTTGCAAGTATTTTTACGTCCGTATTTAGCAATGATATTGGTCTGTATGAGCCTGGATCTAGTTGTTCTTTACCCTTTTTTGGAATCAAAGTAATGATTGCTTCTTTTATTGAGTCTGGTAAATCGCCTATTTTTTGGGCCTCACACCCACCAATTCTGGTATTACACTGGCGCAAAGGTCTTATATATTTCAAGGGGAGTCCACCACACCCTGGTGCTTTTAGTGGTTTCATCGTACTCAAAAACTCTTCTATTTCTGAGATAGATATTTCTTTTTCCAAATATTCCTTTTGGGTCTTAGAGATCTCTCTCAACACAATCTGATCTAGATATTGGTTCAGATCTTTTTTTGTATACTGTGCCCCAGACTTATATAGTTCCTGAAAGTACCCCACAAAAACTTGGTTAATGCTATCGGGTGAACTATTTCATCGCTATTATCTCTAATCGCCCCTATCCAAGATTTCCCTCTCTGATTTTTTACTATAGCTGCTAGGATTTTCCCCACCTTTTCTCCCTCTGAGGCAAGCCGAAACCCTTGAAAGAGCAATTCTTTCCTAGTTCTCTCCTTCTGGTATAACTTTACCTTTTCAAGTTCATCCTCCCATTTTTTCTTATTATTTCCAGTGGGGAGAATTATGCATGTTACTCTTGCTTCTTCTAATTTTTTTTCCAATAAGTTACCTTTTTCTTTAGTAATTCGCCTTTTTAAACAGAAATCCTCTTAAATATGCCTTGGCGGTATCCCAAACTGTCAATTTATTGGTGGAGTTATTGTTCTCCTGAAAGAAATTCTCTAACTCCACCAATATACTTTCTTTATCTGATATTATCGATAGCCACTGGGGATTAAATGTAAACAATGGCAAAGGTTGCTTTCTGTTCAAATCCAATTCCATTACCAGAGCACTATGATTGGATAAGGCCATAGGCAAATGCTTTATCTTAATCCTATTTTGGGACATTAACTTTTTATTACCCAAGACCATATCAATTCTTGACCACGTTTGGTATGATTTAGAATAACAAGAGTACATGCTTTCTTCTGGGTTCAAGTAGCGCCAGAAATCTATCCAGTCAAATTCCAAGGCCAGTTTAAACAAATCTACATTTTGTATTCTTCCTCCTCTGCTAGACATTCTATCCCTGAGTGGATCCATTACAGCATTATAATCTCCTATCGCAATCATTATACAATCTTGTCTGTTCAACATGAATCTATGCAACTCATACAACACATCTGGCTTATATTGCGGAGGGATATATATATTTGCAATTACCATTTTAATCCCTTCTACGTTACATTGTAAGAATAGGTACCTGCCACAGTCGTCTGCCTCATATGCCACACACTCAAATTTTATCTTATCATGTACCAAAATTGAGACCCCTCTAGAGTACGTAGTGTATACCGAATGATACCCTTCCGCTATCCATCTCTTCTCCAGCCACCTTAAAGATTCTTTAATTAAGTGTGTCTCTTGGAGGCAGACAATAGCTGGCAAAAACCTCTTCATCCACTCAAAGATAGCAAATCTCTTTATCCTTTCTCGCAGAGCTCTTATATTTAATGAAAGTATCTTAGTCATCTAGAAGAGGAGGGAGAAAGAGAAAAGAAAGAGAGAGAAAAAAAAAACAACAACACACCCCCTCTCCCTCCAGGGAACTCCACCACCCCCACCCTTCTAGATAGCTCCCCCTCTGCTTCTCAGCAGTTGAGGCAACCCCATTACTAAGCATAATGGCTCCTTCTCCCCCTCCTTCCCTCTCCCCCTCAAAAGCCCATCCTGACCGCCCATTTATTAGCTTCTATAGGTGTCTGAAAAAATTCAACCTTTCCTTTGTGTTCCACCCTTAACTTTGCAGGAAAGAGTAAACTGTACTTCAGGCCTACCTCCCTTAATCTCTTTTTTTACGGTTATGAACTACTTCCCACGTGCATTGGTATCTGCTGAGTAATCTGGAAAAAGTCTTATCTTTTCACCATGTATCTGATATTTTTCAGAGGTTTTAGCATTAGACAGTATAGCATCTCGATCCTTAGAAAGTAAACATTTCACCAACATGTGTCTGGGGTAATCCAGCTCTTTCAATAGCGAACAGGGGAGAAAGGATGCCCTCCTTGCAATTCTCCTTTATCCATCGCTCGATAAATTCTGTACAATTATACCCTTCTTCCCGTTCCGGAATCCCTACACATCTTATATTTGTTCTTCTCGATCTGTCTTCTTGATTTATTATTTTTTGTTCCAATTTATTACTTATCTGTTTTAGAGATACAACCTCCTTCTCTAGTTTTTCAACAGAATACTCCAGGTGCGAGATCCCTTTTTCCATCTCATGTAGTCGCTGTCTGATTTTCTCCAGCTCATCTCGTATTACACTAACATCGGTTTGCACTGCCCCAATCTGTGTCACTATACTCCCCATTACAGTTTCCGTCCTAGAGACAGTATGGAATATTTCTTTCATCATTTTTGGATCCATCTCTGCAGCTACCACAGTGGTTTCTTATTCTCCTGTGTTATACGCAGTCACATTCTCCTGTGTTAAAGTATGTGTCTCTATTTCTAAAGATTTTTCTTTGTGTAGAGAACTGGACACTGGGGAATTAGGGGTCAGGAATTTATTTAAGCTATGCTGTTTTTGCCCACTCTCTAACCCCGTTACTGATCTTTTACTACTGGTGACACTGAGACCACGCAGTGTTCCTCTTTCTTCTTTGGAGGCATTTTTTACTTCTCTTTTTAGACCTTTTTCTCTTTACTTCTTCCTCCCCTTTCCTCTCCTCCCCCTCTTCTTTCCTTTTTTTTTCCTTACGCCCTTCCTTCCCTCCCTTCTCTTCCTCTCTCTTTCCTTCCTTCCCCCTTCTCACCCTTCCCTTCTTTCGCTTTCCTTCTCCTTACCCAACACTTATCATAAAAAAAAAGATTATCTTAATCACTGATGTTGAGCCAGGTATCATCATCAAATACAATTTTCAATATCTTAATATGTTATCCACAGATAGTCCAGAAAAAAAACTTTGTAAATTTCACACTGTCCGCAAATAAGTAAATGCGAGAGTGAACGCTGTTAGTGGGAGAAAAAAAAGAAAGTCCAGTTAGCAGATAGTTAGTATCTTTCCAGCCGTCCACAAATAGTCAAATGAAAACAAAATAGCCAAAACAAAACATTGTCAGTGAAAGAGGGGGGAAAATTAAAAAAAAATAATCCGGTTAACAAATTGTTAGTATATTTCCAGGTGTCTGCAGATAGTCAATTGAGATACCTCCAAGGACAATTCCTTAATCAAGTTATTATTTAGTCTGGGAGGGAGAGAGAAACCGAAGATACACGGTAGTTAAGCCAGCGGGAGAGGTGTCAGCATAATAACTTTGGAGCAGGGGGTTAGCAATAGTTAATCCAGCAAGAGGAGTTTCAGAGAGGGTTAGGGTCAGGGAAGGGATTGTAATATATGGATCAGTCCACTTTATGAACATCTTTACAGACGTCTGTATATCTTCACTCCCCCTTCCTTTACCTTCTTTCCTCTCCCTCTGATTTCGCTTTCCTCCAAAAAAGATCAATCAGGCACCATAAATATGTCAAATGCTGGAGAATGTCTACTCAGCTTCTGAATTCCTCTCTCCATCTTCAAATACCCCTTTACTCTCCTACCTCTACGGCTGTATCACAGCTTCTCTGATGTGAGAGAACTCCCACGTGTCCAGCAACTCGCCGGCTCCTCTCCTCTGCACAGCCGCTCACTGGCAATTGCTTCCCGCAGCAGTCTTGAGACCCATCACACGTCAGGCGGCACGAGGAGACAGGTTCATGGGTCGACCTCTGCCCTCACCACACTCCGCTCTCACAACTCCCAACCTCACGTGGATTCGGCACGTGAAGAGAACGCTGAATCTCCCCACTCCTCAACAGCAAGAGTCTCATACCCGAGGTATCAGCGTCCACATCGTCCCGTCTCAGGGGTAGCAAACAGATGAGCAAGCAAGGGGGGGGGTGGAGCCTAGCATCAAATGTCAGACGCTTGCATGCCAAGATCTAGCTTTTTGATGAGTGCTGGTGGGGGTTCCATGGGCCATCCACTTAGCCCTGCCCCAGAAGTGGAAAAGATTGAGTGCACAGATGTGCAACCACTTATGTTTAAGGGTGAGGATGTGGGAGGACCACTAAAGAACATCTTTGATGATGATGAAACACAGGTGTCAACTGCTGTGACTTTCTGCACTGTGCAGACTGACAAAGATGGCAGGGCTAAGGAGTGGGTGGAAGATGATACGGAGGATGATGAGGTCCTAGACCCCAAGAGGAATTAAGGTAATCTGAGTGACATCTGCAATTCGGAGGAAAAGGTGGTGGTCAAAACCACAGCGGCCGGTAGCCAGTATGCCTGCTACTGCCCACCACGCCGAGGGACAAAGCACACCAAAGCTAACTCAAAGGAGTTCCCTGGCATGGCAGTTCTTCATCTTCAGTCAATATGTGCTGATGAAGACACGGGTGGTTTCCCTAATGTGCAAAGACTAAACGTTCTAAACCTGAACACCTCCTGCATGACCAGGCATCTAAATGCAAAACACGACTTGCAGTGGAGTAGACACCTGAAAAACCGCAAAAGATTGGAGGCTCCTCCTGATCCCTCTTCTGCTGCAATCTTTGCCTCTTCTTCCCCCTCTGGAGCTACAGGGCCACCTGCCTCCTTGCAAAGAGAGGATGTGACAGCAACACCACCACCACCAGCATTGTCACGAGCATCTCCACAAAGAGAGAAAGTACCCTCCTACCTACCCACAAGTTCTGGCCCCGAATGCCAGCATTTCAAAATTCCTGGCCTTTGAAATACTGCCATTCCGTCTAGTGGAGACGGACTGTTTTAAAAACCTTATGGCAGTGGCTGTCCCACAGTATATGGTTCCAGGCCCACTTTTGCCATGAGGCGAGATGAGAATCTCCCCTTGGGCTGCGTCTTGTGCTGTCTTTGAAGGGGCAGCATTAGTGCAGCCTGTGGCTGATGCTAACTCATGCAGTGTAGCTATCAGGGAAGCAAGGGAAGTGATTGCTTCAAGGCCCGAGCTCAGAAAGGGCCTTGAAGTAGTACCGAATGTTTTCTTTACATCTATAGGCTGTCCCTACTCACAGCTGCTGCACTTTGTAGAAGAAGATGCCACTTACAGCAGCAGTGCTGGAGCCTTTCCTGCTGAAGGTCCTTGCTCAGTGAGGACACAGTACAATTCCTCCATGCTGTCTCCTCCTCCTCCTATTAAGAATGTTCTCAGGCCGGGATTCGCAGGATTGGCACACTACTTGCCTGTACTGCTTCTTGTTTTCTATTGGCTGGCAGCTTACTATGACATCTGCTGCCGGCCATAGCACAACTTTATGGGATCAAGCCCCACCCACCAGAAGTGTAGAGCAGGCTGGCTGCTCCTGTTTACATGTGTCCTGTTCTATGACCCCCCCATAGTAGGTTACTGATTAAGCCCTCCACTGCTGTCCCTGAATGGCACAGGGGGGTGATGGCATCTACTTCTCCAGGCTGCCTGTGAGGGCCAAACATCAGTTATCTACAGAAAAGGTAAGTATCTATTTGTATAAATAGGTGTATAATTATGTTTATTTGTGTGGAATGTGTATATATATATATATATATATATATATTTAGTGAATAAATGTATAAGTGTGTCCATGTACATTATCTCACTGAAATGAGTACACCCCTCATATTTTTGTAAATATTCTATTATATCTTTTTATGGGACAACTCTGACGATATGATAATTTGATGCAATGTAAAGTGGTCAGTGTACAGCTTGTATAACAGTGTAAATTTTGTGTGCCCTCAAAATAACTCAACACACAGCCATTAATATGTAAACTGCTGGCAACAAAGTGAGTACACCCCTACTGTAAGTGAAAATGGCCAAAATGGCCATTTTCCTTCCTCTGTGTCATGTGACTCTTTAGTGTTACAAGGTATCATGACAAAGAACTCTATGAGGATCTGAAAAAAAGAATTGTTGCTCTACATAAAGATGGCCTAGGCTATAAGAAGAATTGTAACACCTTGAAACTGAGCTGCAGCATGGTGTCCAAGACTATACAGTGGTTGACCAAAGAAGTTGAGTGCACATGTTCAGCATCATATGCAGAGGTTCTCTTTTTAAAATAGATGTATGAATGCTGCCAGCATTGCTGCAGAGGTCAAATGGGTGGGGGGTCAGCCTGGCAATTCACCAAACACGGCATCAATTTGGTCTGCATGTCTGTAATCCTTTTCAAAAGATGATGCACAAGAAAGCCCGCAAACAGTTTGTTGAAGACAAGCAGACTAAGGACATGGATTACTGGAACCACGTACTGTGGTCTGATGAGACCTACAGTTCATTGAGGGAACCATGAATGCCAACATGTAGTGTGACATACTGAAGAAGAGCATGATCTCCTCCCTTCAGAAACTGGGTTGCAGGGCAGTATTCCAACATGATAACATCCTCAAACACACCTTCAAGAAAATCACTGCCTTGCTAGAAACTGAGGGTAAAGGTGCTGGACTGGCCGATCATGTCTCCCTATTGACCATCTGTGGGGCATCCTCAAACGGAAAGTAGAGGAGCACAAGGTCTCCAACATCCACCAGCTCCATAATGTCATCATGGAGGAGTAGAAGAGGATTCCATTGGCAATATGTGAAGCTCTAGTGAACTCCATCTTCAAGAGGGTTAAGACAGTGCTGGAAATATTGGTGGCCACACAAAATATTGACAATTTGGCCACAATTTGGCCATTTTCACTTAGGGGTGTACTCACTTTTGTTGCCAGCGGTTCTGACATTAATGGCTTTGTGTTAAGTTATTTTGAGGGCACACAAAATTTACAAAGTTAGACAAGCTGTAGACTGACTACTTTACATTGTATCACTGTGTCATATTTTCAGTGCTGTCCCATGAAAAGATATAATAAAATATTTATAGAAATGTGAGCGGCGTACTCACTTTTGTGAGTGCGTGTATGAATGTGTCTATGTATGTGGTGAGTGTGTATGAGTGTGTCCATGTATGTGGTGACTGTGTATGAGTGTGTCCATGTATGTGGTGTGTGTGTATGAGTGCATCCATGTATGTGATGAGTGTGTTTATCAGTGTATCTATGTATGTGGCGAGTGCTTATATCAGTGCGTCCATGTATGTGGTGAGTGTGTGTATGAGTGCGCCTATATATGTGGTGAGCACAAGTATGAGTGCGTCCATGTATGTGGTGAGTGTGTGTATGAATGTGTCCATGTATGTGATGAGTACATTCATGTACATGGTGAGTGCGTGTATGAGTGCGCCTATATATGTGGTGAGCACAAGTATGAGTGCGTCCATGTATATGGTGAGCGTGTTTATGAGTGCATCCATGTATGTGGTGAGTGCGTGTATGAGAGTGTCCGATAAGTTGGGGGGGGTGCTAGTCAGTTCTAGCTGCGCCTCTGAACTCATGAGTGTCTCCTCCTCTACTCTGTGCCTCCAGGAGCGGTCTGTACTCTGCAGGCTAGTTACTCACTTGCCGCCAATCTGAGTCTGCTCTCCTTCAGTCACAATAGTGTTAGGGATTCTGTTATGGCTTTCTGTTATAACATGGTTATAATGGAAAATAACGGAATCCATAAAACGGAAGGACGGATCCGTTCTTCTACCCATGGACTTGTATTATGACGGAATGCAAAACAGAAGCCTTTAAAAAGGCATTCCATTTGCTTTCCGTCAATAGAATGGGAATCCAAACAGATCCGTCTGGTACCTGTTATGCAGGATGGAAAACAAAGTCCTGTTGACAGGATTTTGTTTTCCGTCTTACATAACGAGAAACAGACAGATCTCTTATGCTTTCCCATAGACTTCTATTAGGACTGAAAGCAAAACGGAATGCCTTTTAAAGGCTTCCGTTTTTCATTCTGTCTGGGCATTCCGTTATTTTCCGCTATGACCATGCTATAACAGAAAGCCATAACGGAATCCCTAATGCTAGTGTGAACCAACCCTTAGCTTTGCTGATACAGTAAGCAGCTATAGTATCTCTGTCTGAGTACTCATGCTTTTAAAACAAATCCTCCATATATAATATGTACTGGCGGGGGCACTACCGCACCACCCCACCCACATGTACACACTAGTCGGTCCCTTCTCGAAGTTCCCATCCCCATGTTGTCCTTCACTCACAGTGCAGACTTGGCTCTTCAGCAGCGAGGAGTCCCTCCGCCAGTAAGTTTTCTCTGCTAAGAACTGACCGGCCAATGAGTGCTGCCACTGGGGGAATGTGGATGGCGGGTTCGTCTGTTGTCCAAAAAATAGCAAAGTTTTGGCCGAACTGGTATATATATATATATATATATATATATATATATTTAATTTCAAAGTTGTTTTATACTGGATTCAGAAGTGTAAGTAAAATACTGGGCACTCTCTAGATTAATAGGATAAAATCAAAGAGTAAAATGCAATAATAATATAATAAATACTACATAAAACTAAAAATAGAGAAAATATCAATATATAATGGTGGTCAATTACATCCCCCTAAAACTCTGTTCACCCTGAGTCACATAGATAGGATAATAATTGGCTGAGGAAACAGTCAATTTCTTTCAAACAAAAGTCCTTTGCGTATTGAATCTTTTCAGTATGCAATTAGCTCCAATGTCTCCACTTCACACAATGGTGAATGGAGAATAATCGCTCTACCCGAATCGCCAAGTGTATTCCCGTAGTCAGGTCACTTCGCTTATGCAAACAAAATACAGCGGCGTCCCGCTCTAAGTGTGCGCCAGCGCAGGGGCGGACTGAGAACCCTCAGGGCCCCCGGGCAAAATAAATCAAGGGCCCCCTTCCAGGCCACAACCACTTCCCGCCTCCAGCCACTCCCATGTCCCGCCTCCAGTCACACCCATATCCTGCACAATAATTTATTTAATTAGAAGTGCAACATAAATAACGAATGCAAAACGCCGGGCCCCAGTGGCGTTGCTAGGGCTGGTGTCACCTGGTGCGGTAGAAAATGGTGTCACGTCAGCTGTCTGTTTACTATCTAAACCCCCATTCATGTTATCGCTTGGGTTTAAATTCTAGCACCCCCAACAGGCCCCCAACCCCTGGCGATCTGTCTTCCGTCTGCTTAGAACCCCCCACACGCACACATTTGCATACATATTATATTCTGTATCCAGAATATATCCAGAATACAGCACCACATACCTTACATCCAGTAACTTCTCTGATGCAGACCACTTCTTTCCTCATCTTCTCCTTTCAGATCAGACCGCCATGATGATTTTTCACCCATCTCTCGTCTCTGTAGTTTGACAAAAGACATCTTAGGTTCCTACTTTTCCCCATCAGTGTCCTCCACACATCCCCCCCCTAAGTGTCATCCACACATACCCCCCCATCAGTGTCCTCCACACATACCCCCATCAGTGTCCTCCACACATCCCCCCCTAAGTGTCATCCACACATCCCCCCATTAGTGTCCTCCACACACACCCCCATCAGTGTGCTCCACACATCTCCCATCACTGTCCTCCACACATACCCCCATCAGTGTCCTGCACACATACCTCATCAGTGTCATCCACACAACCCCCCCATCAGTGTCCTCCACACATACCCCCCCATCAGTGTCCTCCACATATACCCCCATCAGTGTCCTGCACACATACCTCATCAGTGTCATCCACACAAGCCCCCCCATCAGTGTCCTCCACACATACCCCCCAATCAGTGTCCTCCACACATTCCCCCATCAGTGTCCTCCACACACACCCCCATTAGTGTCCTCCACACATCCCCCCCATCAGTGTCCTGCACACATCCCCCCATCAGTGTCCTCCACACATACCCCCATCAGTGTCCTGCACACATACCTCATCAGTCTCAACCACACAACCCCCCCCCATCAGTGTCCTCCACACATACCCCCCCCCATCAGTGTCCTCCACACATACCCCCATCAGTGTCCTCCCTCCACACATCCTTCCCATCAGTGGCAACCATACATCCCCCATCAGAGCTTCATATTAACCTGCTACTATACTACTATTATGGCTAAAAACCTCAGTAATAGTTTCCCATATATAATAAATTTATATATATATATATATATATATATAATATATTGCAAGAGCCGGGTTTTCGTGTGTCAGCAGCAGCTAGTGCTGTTTGACACCTTGTTTTTAGTTTGGCTGCAAAGCCAATCCGGGCCGGCTCTTACTGGGAGTAGGCAAAGAGTTGGGTGGGTGCCTATTCCCCACGGTCCAGGCCGGACTTTATCCGGGCCTTTAAAAGGCAGCCTCCTCAGCAGCTGAGTGTGATTGTCCTGGAGCTGCTGTTAGGCTGTGGAATCACTTGAGTTTGGGAGTGCTGATCCATGCTGTGCTGTGTGGAGTTCTCTGGGCTAGAAGCAAGACCCCAAGCAAGGAGGAGTGCACACGGCCTGGAAGCCGGAGGTCGATCGCCTTGCGGCTGGACTGACAGCCAGGTGTGAACCTGCACCTAAAGCCTCCCAGGTGACTGGAACCTGTTTTTGACTATTTCGTTTTGCTGCACGTTTTCTGATGGGTGTGAATTAACACCAAGTGACTGTTTGCTGTGTATTTGCTACAAGTGTGAATTAAACACTGTTTGCTACACTTTCTGGACTCCGTTTTGCCTCTATACTGCACCCGCACTGCTAACTACCAGAGCGACTCCCCACAATATATATATATATATATAAATATTTATATCAGAAGCATAAATATATATTATCATACTTCTGATGTACATGAATGCATAATTTAGCCTCTATTTCTAAAAGGTTGCCACCAGGACTAGAACTCACAACCATTCACATCAGAGGCAAAAACCCTAAACACTGAGCTATGAATCTCAATGATAAACTATGTTGGAAAAAACTCTTAGTAGTGTATCATGTATTAGGTATTCCTATAAAGCAGAAGTATAACTAAATAAAAAAATAAATGTGTAATTACTATATATAAATGTAGCAATTACACATTTATTTTTACTGTATTTTGTGTCATACATTTCTTTTACAATTACTGAAAAATAAATATGTAATTTATACTTCGGCTGTATAGTGTATCATGTATCACTCTGCTGTATAGGAATACCTAATACTTGATAAACTACTATAAGGATAATACAGTTTACCATTGAGCTCCATAGCTCAGTGGTTAGTGTTCTTGCCTCTGATATGAAAGGTTGTGAGTTCCCGGTTGCAACTTTTCAGAAATAGAAGCTAAATTAGATTAAAATACATTGAGTGTCCCCAAGCATACTGACAATGCTTGGGGATACCCCCTTCATGTTCATAGCACTGACTCCATATATGGACACAACCATATATGGAGTCAGAGCTCAGACCAGGATTCCCTCTACAGCGATCAGTACAGTGAATAAATTATCTTGTGCTGGCAGCCCGGGCACGCAACGCCACTTCCCGGCCGGGCCCTCGGACCATGCCCGACCGCTCAGTCCGCCCCTGCGCCAGCGGCGTCCCGCTGAAACAAAGTTTGCCACGTGTGTGGCCAATGCCGGCAATAGTGAAGAACGGTAGTGAAGCGAAATCTTACCGCTGGGTCTTCAAGTGCCTGGATGCGGTTGTTTGCAGGTACTCTCTCCTATGTGTCCCGCTAAAAAAGCTCAGTCTTCGTCGCGCTGATGGGCAGTGGATGTGGATGTGGAGACCTCGATCTTTATATGTGGTCTCTCTAAGTCGTCACCCTTAGCCCGTTTTTCGCGTGTTCACGATCAAACCTGAGCGGCATTATTAGATTTTAAACTAATAAATTCAATATTTATCCCATTTATCTGGAGAGTGCCCAGTATTTTACTTACACTTCTTAATCTACTTTTGGAGTAGTTAGGGCGTTACTACTCCACTGTGAGCACCTCATTTGGCTACTGGACCGTCCTGTGCGCCATACCATTCAAACTTATACTGGATTCTGTCTAATAAAACTGTGTACTTTTAGTGGTTAGACTGTGTGACTTCTGATTCTGATTGTGTTTTTTAATAAGTATCAGGTAAAAAAATAAGATATCCGGTAAATGACAAAATGGCAATCAACAGGGCAATGTAAGAGAAAACACCCATACCATGTCATCATCCAATGGTGACTGCTGTAGTGCAGGGAGCAGCAGCTCTACTGGCACCAGCCGTCCAGCCAGTAGTAGTATCAGGCCACAATTGTTCCTTTCCCCTGGATTATTTTTGCTTAGGAAGTTGATGACATCGTGGGCTAAATAACTTGCTCATCATCTCAGTCACAGTAGGATGATGTTACCTCTGAGTCTGACATCATGCCTTTGAGCTAATGTTCAGCGTATTTAGCTCGGTCCTCCTTCATAACAGTTATTTTGTGGCCAGATAGAATTTCTTTTCCATTATCTCTTTCTTCACTGACTAGCGGAGCGCCATCTTTTATCCTAAGAGCCAACACCCCTTGAAAGGGGTTAGATACACGTCTTGGAGATCCCAACATAGATATAGTCCTAGGAGACTATAGAGTGTCAACTTTTCAAGGCCATTGGGACACTGTTTATTTGGGTGAAATGAATTTAGACCAAGTCAAATCTGATGGACAAACCAATAGAATAAGAACTAAAACGATTGTCAGGAAATTAACTTATCTTACTTAGTTATATATTTTTTAATTGATGTGTATGTTAATTATATTTATATAATTTATTGTATTCTGGCAGACTGGTGACCAAAGAAAGCAAAACACAGCCTTAAAAGTTATTTAAATGTATAAATGCTAAAAAGACAAGGTACTGCTAAATTATGCTAATGGTGAGAGGGTCACTGTGAATCAAAAAAAGGCAAAGCTACAAAATGTGTTTTGTTAACTCTCCATGCACAAAGGAAAAGAAAGTAGCTGTAGGTGCTGCCAGTGCATTTAATACATACAGTAATATACTTAAATGGCTGCATGAAGACATGATCCAAGCAAAGCTAAATAAATATGAACAAAGCTTTGGATCCACATGGACTACACTGGAGGTGTAGATATATTTGTCATACCTGCACATGCTATGTATGGAGCAGGCACATAAGCTGATCCCATATCATACATGGCGGATGCTGGCTGTGTAAGGGTACGTTCACAAGACGACATTTATCGGGCGACATTAAGTAGCGCGACAAATAGGGCACAACTTCACTGCAACATTTGTCGCGAGACATTTTGTCGCACCAATGTTGCACGACAATTTTAATAATGGGAGCCTATGGTGTCGCATTGCGACATGCGACATGCTGTGACTGCAACGCGACAGTCGCAGAAAAATCCATCTTGAATGGATTTTTCTGCGACTGTCGTGTCGCAGTTGTAGCATGTCACCCATAGACTCCCATTATAAAAATTGTAGCACGACAATAGTGTGACTTATTGTCGCGCGACAAATGTCATCATGTGAACGTACCCTAATACAGGTAACACCTTTCAGTAATGCCTAGGATGGGAAATAACTCTGATCCCAGTCATTTAACTCTTTCGATGCTGCAGTCAATAGTGATGCAACATCTGTGCAGTTAGACTGCGGAGGAGGAATGGAAAATACAGGGTTCCATTCAGTTGTTATGGAAGCCCTATGCTTTGTGAAGGCTTTACAGTGTGCTATTGTAAACCGCCTGTTAGAGGGGATGTGCCACCATTAATTGTTTATTAAATATAATATAGCATAATTCAGCATAAAAAAAACTAGCTATGTTTCTAATTTACATTCTGTTACAAAAATGCTCTGTTTGTGAACTTCATTATAATGGCACCTCCTGGTGTATAATCTGTGTACTAATGTGCATGCTCACCTACAAATGCTCAGTTCCATCCTTCTACTGCCACCAGCCATATCTACAGTAGTTAGAAGCTGTGATAGTTACATTGCTGCAGGGTGCAGCAGGAAAGACATGCCCCTTGAGATACCAGCCTAGAAAGAATATAGTAGGGCAGTTGGAACATTTGCAGATACCCCCTGTTCTGGGGTACTGCAGTTTGCACATGGATAGGAAACAATATAGGTAGGAGAAAATATGATGATAAATATTTTACTATCAAGATATTTTTATCACTTTGTCCTTTAAAGCTTGCTGTTTCAGCGACATCATTACATTTTGATTATTTTCTAGGGAAGCCAATACTTTCAAAAGGTAAAACAAACTGCATTTAAATTGGCTTCAATTGTAGATCACAAAGCAATTCTACAACACATTCTAACTTCATTATTTTGATTTGCTTTCTTCTGAGAAGAATTGCTTAGACAATATGGAACTTTAAGTGTGACCTTAAAAAATAGCAGCATACGAATGGGACACATTTAAGATTAACAGTTTTCCTAAAATAGGGTGTGAGTCTGAGAAGCAGTCAGAACGCAATGTACGAAAAATCAATCATGTTTCTATCATTAGCTTTAATGGAAGAATAGCATCTAATGTGCCATGTGAGCTTGTGAAACAATACGCCCTGCTGTTAATTTGGTGAGACATATCTATAGGACGTAATTGAAATAAGGAAAAAGCATGTAAATTAACCAAGTTCTTAAAATGGATAGGATTAGTGATATTAGAAAAGGCATTCCTACAACATTTCTTGACACCTTTTAATTGTACAACTGATTATAGGTCAACTAGAGCTGGCTGTTTGCTAACAAGACGCAAAAAGCTTAATATCAAATTCATAGAGTTTTATGAAAAGGTCAGTGTGACAAAGCTTTAAAAAAGCTAAAAATTCAGTTTGAAGATTGTATTTAAAGTTTTTAGACACATCATATTGTAAAAGGGTTACAGTATATACAGCAATGAGCGAATTTCTAAAAAATTAGATTCGACTGGTTCGCCAAATTTTCTGAAAAAATTTGCTTCGATCCGAAAATATTTGCGGCGAATTGTGTAAAAAAACTGCTATTTCCAGGCTACAGAGAGCCTTTATAGGGGTGCAGAACACTTTGCCTTGAAGTAACAGGCATAGGGAGTGTGCTGGGGTAGTGAAATAATACTGTCAGTGAGGATGACATGCAGATGACAGGCATTGCTATTAGAATCACTGCACACTTCACTTATTTGGGCAGTCTTGAGCCAAAACTGACCAAATAACTCAAGTATTAACTCAGTCTTACAGGTCCATGTTAGCATCAAGAAGGCTACAGAGTGGCAACTAGAGATGGCCCGAACTATCCGCCGGCGAACAGTTCCCGGCGAACATAGCTTGTTCGCGTTCGCCTCTGCCGGGCGAACATATGCGATGTTCGGTCCGCCCCCTATACATCATCATTGAGCAAACTTTGACCCTGTACCTCACAGTCAGCAGACACATTCCAGCCAATCAGCAGCATACCCTCCCTCCCAGACCCTCCCACCTCCTGAACAGCATCCATTTTAGATTCATTCTGAAGCTGCAGTCTTAGTGAGAGGAGGTAGAGTGTAATTGCTGCTGATTTAATTGGGAAATTGATAGCTAGGCTAGTGAATTCAGTGTCCACTCCAGTCCTGAAAGACTCATCTGATCTCTGCTGTAAGGACAGCGTCCTGACAGCACCCCAAAAAGCCCTTTTAGGGCTGCAACATTAGTCTGCTTTTTTTTCCCTTTACATACATATTGCAGTTGCCTGGCCTGCCTGTGTGTGAGGAGCTGCAGGCCCACAGACTGTAGTGTGCCCACTGCCAGTGCCCACCCCTGTCATTCCGTGTGGTACAGGACTTTGCATCAAAAAAGGCATTTAATTTTTACACTTTAATCTAAGGTTAGTTGCCTGCCAGTGTGTGTCAGGCTGACTTCCACTGACTGTAGTGTGCCCACTGCCAGTGCCCACCACTCATACCGGCTGGCACAGGACTTTGCATAAAAAGGCATTTAATTTTTACACTTTAGTGTAATTTCAGCTGCTTGCCTGCTGCTAGTGTGTGTCAGGCCGACTTCAACTGACTGTAGTGTGCCCACTGCCAGTGCCCACCCCTGTCATCCCGTGTGGCACAGGACTTTGCTTAAAAGAAGGCACTTAATTTTTACACTTTAATCTAAGGTTAGTTGCCTGCCAGTGTGTGTCAGGCTGACTTCCACTGACTGTAGTGTGCCCACTGCCAGTGTCCACCACTCATACCGGCTGGCACAGGACTTTGCATAAAAAGGCATTTAATTTTTACACTTTAGTGTAATTTCAGCTGCTTGCCTGCTGCTAGTGTGTGTCAGGCCGACTTCAACTGACTGTAGTGTGCCCACTGCCAGTGCCCACCCCTGTCATCCCGTGTGGCACAGGACTTTGCTTAAAAAAAAGGCACTTAATTTTTACACTTTAATCTAAGGTTAGTAGTTGCCTGCCAGTGTGTGTCAGGCTGACTTCCACTGACTGTAGTGTGCCCACTGCCAGTGTCCACCACTCATACCGGCTGGCACAGGACTTTGCATAAAAAGGCATTTAATTTTTACACTTTAGTGTAATTTCAGCTGCTTGCCTGCTGCTAGTGTGTGTCAGGCCGACTTCAACTGACTGTAGTGTGCCCACTGCCAGTGCCCACCCCTGTCATCCCGTGTGGCACAGGACTTTGCTTAAAAAAAGCACTTAATTTTTACACTTTAATCTAAGGTTAGTAGTTGCCTGCCAGTGTGTGTCAGGCTGACTTCCACTGACTGTAGTGTGCCCACTGCCAGTGTCCACCACTCATACCGGCTGGCACAGGACTTTGCATAAAAAAGGCATTTAATTTTTACACTTTAGTGTAATTTCAGCTGCTTGCCTGCTGCTAGTGTGTGTCAGGCCGACTTCAACTGACTGTAGTGTGCCCACTGCCAGTGCCCACCCCTGTCATCCCGTGTGGCACAGGACTTTGCTTAAAAAAAGGCACTTAATTTTTACACTTTAATCTAAGGTTAGTTGCCTGCCAGTGTGTGTCAGGCTGACTTCCACTGACTGTAGTGTGCCCACTGCCAGTGTCCACCACTCATACCGGCTGGCACAGGACTTTGCATAAAAAGGCATTTAATTTTTACACTTTAGTGTAATTTCAGTTGCTTGCCTACTGCTAGTGTGTGTCAGGTTGACTTCCACTGACTGTAGTGTGCCCACTGCCAGTGCCAACCACTGATACCGGGTGGCACAGTAGCTTGCCGATAAATAAGGCATTTAATTTTTAGACAGTAGTCTAAATTCAGTTGCTTGCCTGCTGCCAGTGTGTGTCAGGCCCTCTTCCACTGACTGTAGTGTGCCCACTGCCAGTGCCAACCACTGATACCGGGTGGCACAGTAGCTTGCCGATAAATACGGCATTTAATTTTTAGACAGTAGTCTAAATTCAGTTGCTTGCCTGCTGCCAGTGTGTGTCAGGCTGACTTCCACTGACTGTAGTGTGCCCACTGCCAGTGCCAACCACTGATACCGGGTGGCACAGTAGCTTGCCCATAAATAAGGCATTTAATTTTTAGACAGTAGTCTAAATTCAGTTGCTTGCCTGCTGCCAGTGTGTGTCAGGCCCTCTTCCACTGACTGTAGTGTGCCCACTGCCAGTGCCAACCACTGATACCGTGTGGCACAGTAGCTTGCCGATAAATAAGGCATTTAATTTTTAGACAGTAGTCTAAATTCAGTTGCTTGCCTGCTGCCAGTGTGTGTCAGGCCCACCTCCACAGACTGTAGTGTGCCCACTGCCAGTGCCAACCACTGATACCGGGTGGCACAGTAGCTTGCCGATAAATAAGGCATTTAATTTTTAGACAGTAGTCTAAATTCAGTTGCTTGCCTGCTGCCAGTGTGTGTCAGGCCCTCTTCCACTGACTGTAGTGTGCCCACTGCCAGTGCCAACCACTGATACCGGGTGGCACAGTAGCTTGCCGATAAATAAGGCATTTAATTTTTAGACAGTAGTCTAAATTCAGTTGCTTGCCTGCTGCCAGTGTGTGTCAGGCCCACTTCCACAGACTGTAGTGTGCCCACTGCCAGTGCCAACCACTCATACCGGGTGGCACAGTACCTAGCACGCGTAGTACCACTTATCTAAAAAAATGACAGGCAGAGGCAGGCCACCCCGCAGGGAGCCGTCGTGGTCGTGGTGCTGTGATTTCCACTGTCCCTGGAATAATGCCCAGTTTTCAGAGGCCACGTACCCTGAACCCGAAAAATTCAGAGGACGTAGATGACTGGCTAGACAGGACACCCAATCTTCAACAGCTTCCGCTAAGAACCTTGACGCACCATCCTCCTCCAGCTCAGCTTCGGTCACCTGCTCTCAAGTTACCACGCACCCGCCCGTCGCCACCACCACCACTACCACCACAGCCGCTTCACTTGATCCGTCAGAGGAGTGATTTACACATCAGTTGGATGCAATTAGTGATGCGCAACCATTATTGCCAGATGATGTAGATTACGGGGATATGTCTCAGTCAGGCAGGATTACACACATGGACGTACAGTGTGATGATGATGATGATGATGTTGTACCCGCTGCTGCTTCCTTTGCTGAGGTGTCAGATACAAGTGAAGCGGTTGATGATGACGATGTGTCCACGGATGCCACGTGGGTGCCTGCTCGAAGAGAAGAAGAGGGGAAAGTTCTGAAGGGGAGACAGAGAGAATGAGGAGACAAGTTGGAAGCAGGGGAGGTCGTCGCAAGGAGTTAGTGGCACAGTCAGACAGCATGTATCGGCACCTGGGGTCAGCCAGACAGCACGCCAGTCAACGCATGCTGTTGCCACCACTAGAATGCAGTCATTGCAAAGCTCAGCAGTGTGGCATTTTTTTGTGTGTCTGCCTCTGATAAAAGCAATGCCATTTGCAACCTGTGCCAAAAGAAACTGAGTCGTGGGAAGTCCAACACCCACCTTGGTACAACTGCTTTGCGAAGGCACATGATCTCACATCACAAACGCCTATGGGATCAACACATGAGTACAAGCAGCACACAAACTCAAAGCCACCATGCTCCTCCTGGTCCAGCATCTTCAGCCACGTCAACCACTGCTGTCCTCCCTGCCCCCTCTCAACCACCCGCCACTCCATCTCTCACCTTCAGCAGTTCCTGCTCATCTGCCCACAGTCAGGTGTCTGTCAAGGACATGTTTGAGCATAACCCCCTTGCCCGGCGACTGACAGCTGGCTTGACGGAACTCTTAGCCCGCCAGATTTTACCATACCAGCTGGTAGAGTCTGAGGCCTTCAAAAAATTTGACGCTATTGGGACACCACAGTGGAAGGTACCCGGACGAAATTTTTTTTCAAAAAAGGCAATCCCAAACCTCTACCATGTCATTGAAAAGGAAGTCATGGCATCTCTGGCATACAGTGTTGGGGCAAGGGTCCATCTGACCACTGATACCTGGTCTGCAAAGCACGGTCAGGGCAGGTATATCACGTATACTGCGCTATTGGGTCAACCTGCTGACGGCTGACAAGCATTTAATGCGCGGCTCCGCAGCGGAGTTGGTGACATCACCACGACTTGCAGGCAGACCTACTGCCACCTCCTCTACTCCTACTCCATCCTCTTCAATATCCTCCTCGGCTGAGTCCTCTTCTGCTGCGGCGTCTGGCTGCACATCAACTGATTCCCCCCAGCTCCCCAGGGGCTATTCCACATCCCGGATACGACAGTGTCACGCTATCTTGGGGTTGACTTGCCTGAAAGCAGAGAGCCACACAGGACCAGCACTCCTGTCCGCCCTGAACGCACAGGTGGATCAGTGGCTGACCCCGCACCAACTGGAGATCGGCAAAGTGGTGTGTGACAATGGAAGCAATCTGTTGGCGGCATTAAATTTGGGCAAGTTGTCACATGTGCCGTGCATGGCACATGTGTTGAATCTCATCGTACAACGTTTTGTGTCTGAGTACCCAGGCTTACAGGACGTCCTCAAGCAGGCCAGGAAGGTGTGTGGCCATTTCAGGCGTTCCTACACGGCCATGGCGCACTTTTCCGATATTCAGCGGCGAAACAACATGCCAGTGAGGCGCTTGATATGCGACAGCCCGACACGTTGGAATTCAACACTCCTAATGTTCGACCGCCTGCTCCAACAAGAAAAATCCGTCAACGAGTATTTGTATGACCGGGGTGCTAGGACAGCCTCTGCGGAGCTGGGAATCTTTTTGCCACATTACTGGACACTCATGCGCAATGCCTGTAGGCTTATGCGTCCTTTTGAGGAGGTGACAAACCTAGTCAGTCGCACCGAAGGCACCATCAGCGACCTCATCCCATTTGTTTTCTTCCTGGAGCGTGCCCTGCGAAGAGTTCTGGATCAGGCTGTAGATGAGCGTGAAGAGGAAGAGGAAGAGTTGTGGTCACCATCACCACCAGAAACAGCCTTGTCATCATCGCTTGCCGGACCTGCAGCAACGCTGGAAGAGGAGTATGAGGAAGAGCAGTCAGAGGAGGAATGTGGCGGCTTTGAGGAGGAGGAAGACCAACCAAAGCAGGCACCCCAGGGTGCTCGTTGTTGTCACCTATCTGGGACCCATGGTGTTGTACGTGGCTGGGGGGAAGAACAGACCGTCAATGACATCAGTGAGGACGAGGAACGGGAAATGAGTAGCTCTGCATCCAACCTTGTTCAAATGGGGTCTTTCATGCTGTCATGTCTGTTGAGGGACCCACGTATAAAAAGGATAAAGGAGAACGATCTGTACTGGGTGGCCACGCTACTAGACCCCGGTATAAGCAGAAAGTGGCAGAAATGTTACCAAATTACCGAAAGTCGGAAAGGATGCAGCAGTTCAAAACCAAACTAAAAAATATGCTTTACACAGCTTATAAGGGGATGTCACAGCACAACGGGAATCTAACAGGGGAAGAGGTGAGTGTAATCCTCTCCTACCACGGCGGCAAGGACTGGACGATTTACAGATGTGTTGTTGATGGAGGACATGCAGAGCTTTTTCAGTCCTATTCATCGCCACAGCCCTTCGGGATCCAGCCTTAGAGAACGACTCGACCGACAGGTAGCAGACTACCTCGCCTTAACAGCAGATATCGACACTCTGAGGAGCAATGAACCCCTTCACTACTGGGTGTGCAGGCTTGACCTGTGGCCTGAGCTATCCCAGTTTGCGATAGAACTTCTGGCCTGCCCTGCTTCAAGTGTCCTGTCAGAAAGGACCTTCAGTGCAGCAGGAGGCATTGTCACTGACAAGAGAAGTCGCCTCGGTCAAAAAGTGTTGATTACCTCACCTTCATAAAGATGAATGAGGCATGGATCCCGAAGGGACTGACAGTGGGGGATACGTTTGACTAACAAAAGGCCTGATTACATGCCATGGCCTCAAAATGGTCCCCACGCTGCTGTATTTAATGTCTGCATACCGGATGACTTTCGTGAATTCTCCACCACCAACTAGGGTTCAAGCCGCAATGTTTTAGTCACTTTTCTGCCTGGAAAACATAAATTTTTCCGGCCGCTGCTACAATAGCGGCTGCAACAGTGCCATTATTTTTCAGGCATGTGTACATGCCTAATTTTTCTGTCCTATGGTGCAGCACTGTGGCTGCAAAAACAAACCAAAAAAAAGGCACATACAAGTGTCAATTCCCTTCGTGATCGTTACCTTGTTGTGGTGAAGGGGCTTGCGTATCACAATGAAGCAATCATCATCACCTCTATAAGTGTGTTGGCAATGTTGCCACACCCCAGATGATAAGGCCGTTGCTTCATTATGGTCAGACCAAAAGCGATCGGGTGGCCACGCTACTAGACCCCGGTATAAGCAGAAAGTGGCAGAAATGTTACCAAATTACCGAAAGTCGGAAAGGATGCAGCAGTTCAAAACCAAACTAAAAATATGCTTTACACAGCTTATAAGGGGATGTCAATGGGGGATTCAACAATGGTTAATCAATTCGACCGGATAGGGTCCGTAACAGGGATTAAACTGATAGCAATAGTACTAGTTAAGACACCACTCATATAGGGTGTCACAGCACATTGCTCTGTGCACGCGCAGTGCCCCAATTTGGGAGTAAGAGGACCGACCAAGCTGCTTTTTCCATCTCCCGGTTCCTGAAATCAATTCAGTTTAGTGTATGAGAGTTTGGTCTGTCACTGTGAAGGCAGTCGAAGGTACCCGGCCTAAATTTTTTTCACAAAAGGCAATCCCTGATATGGGACGTAACAGGGATTAAACTGATGAGAATAATACTACAGAAAATACCACTCATATCAGTGGAGGGAGCCAGCGTTTTTAACCATCTCCCGTTCAAAAAATCTATTTAATAAATGGCCCCCAGATTGGGGAGTCGGGGACGTTAGAGGATTAAACTGATGAGAATAGTACTACAGAAAATACCACTCATATCGGGTGTGACAGTAAATTGCACGGCGCAGACGCAGTGACCATGGTTTAAAACAGAGTGGAGGGAGCCAGCGTTTTTAACCATCTCCCGTTCGAAAAATCTATTCAATAAATGGCACCCAGATTGGGGACGTTAGAGGATTAAACTGATGAGAATAGTACTACCGAAAATACAACTCATATCGGGTGTGACAGTAAATTGCACGGCGCAGACGCAGTGACCGTGGTTTAAAACAGAGTGGAGGGAGCCAGCGTTTTTAACCATCTCCCGTTCGAAAAATCTATTCAATAAATGGCCCCCAGATTGGGGACGTTAGAGGATTAAACTGATGAGAATAGTACTACAGAAAATACCACTCATATCGGGTGTGACAGTAAATTGCACGGCGCAGACGCAGTCACCGTGGTTTAAAACAGAGTGGAGGGAGCCAGCGTTTTTTAACCATCTCCCCGTTCGAAAAATCTATTCAATAAATGGCACCCAGATTGGGGACGTTAGAGGGATTAAACTGATGAGAATAGTACTACAGAAAATACCACTCATATCGGGTGTGACAGTAAATTGCACGGCGCAGACGCAGTCACCGTGGTTTAAAACAGAGTGGAGGGAGCCAGCGTTTTTAACCATCTCCCGTTCGAAAAATCTATTCAATAAATGGCCCCAGATTGGGGACGTTAGAGGATTAAACTGATGAGAATAGTACTACAGAAAATACCACTCATATCGGGTGTGACAGTAAATTGCACGGCGCAGACGCAGTCACCGTGGTTTAAAACAGAGTGGAGGGAGCCAGCGTTTTTAACCATCTCCCGTTCGAAAAAATCTATTCAATAAATGGCCCCAGATTGGGGACGTTAGAGGATTAAACTGATGAGAATAGTACTACCGAAAATACAACTCATATCGGGTGTGACAGTAAATTGCACGGCGCAGACGCAGTCACCGTGGTTTAAAACAGAGTGGAGGGAGCCAGCGTTTTTAACCATCTCCCGTTTGAAAAATCTATTCAATAAATGGCCCCCAGATTGGGGACGTTAGAGGATTAAACTGATGAGAATAGTACTACAGAAAATACCACTCATATCGGGTGTGACAGTAAATTGCACGGCGCAGACGCAGTCACCGTGGTTTAAAACAGAGTGGAGGGAGCCAGCGTTTTTTAACCATCTCACCGTTCGAAAAATCAATTCAATTCATCTTTTGGGGACCCTTGGTGTTGTACGTGGCTGGGTGGAGGAAGAAACCTTCAATGACATCACCGGGACGTGGCTAGCTTGGTATCCAACCTTGTGCAAATGGGGAGTTTGCGGTTGTGCAAATGAACTGTTTACAGTGCATTAAAAGGGAGTTTGGTCTGTCAATGTCAGTGAAGCGGGCGTAACCCTTACACTACCTGATCGATACAACATCATACCTGATCGTATACACACACTGGATGTTTTAAAGCACGTTATTCCAAACAATTTAGGAATGTTAGTTGATTTATGCCCTTTATGGATTAAAACCCGACTCTGCGTCCACTACGTAATTTTCCATGGGAGTTTTGCCATAAATCCCCCTCCGGCATGCCACAGTCCAGGTGTTAGACCCCTTGAAACAACTTTCTCATCACTATTGTGGCCAGAAAGAGTCCCTGTGGGTTTTAAAATTCGCCTGCCAATTGAAGTCTATGGCGGTTCGCCCGGTTCGCCCGTTCGCGAACATTTGCGGAAGTTCGCTGTTCGCGAACTGAAAATTTTATGTTCGCGACATCACTAGTGGCAACATGACACAGTGTGGAGTTCCCAGCAGTATGAGAAGGCAACAGAGTGGCACAATGAAAGAGTCTGGAGGTTGCGGCAGCATAAGTAGGCCACAGAGTAGCAAGGTGACCTAGTGTGGACAAAAGACTGTGGGCACATATTGGTAAGAAAGATGCAGACGGAAAGTTATCTGTAGATAGGTACGACAGTGACCTGTAGATTAATGCAGCCCTCAAAAGCAAGTTGGGTTCCAAAACCTAAATTAGATCGTGTGGCGGGTGATCAGTCCAAGACCTTCAAGCAGCAACAGCAGCATGATACCACAGATTGGCAAGGTGTGTGTAGATGGCAGCAACAGCAGCAGCATGATACCACAGATTTTAAAGGTGACATAGTGTGTAGATGGCTGCAACAGCAGTAGCATGATAACACAGATTGGCAAGGTGACATAGTGTGGAGATGGCAACATGATTAGGCCACAAAGTGGCAAGGTGACATAGTGTAGAGATGGCAGCATGAGTAGGCCACAAAGTGGCAAGGAGACATAGTGTGGAGATGGCATCATGAGTAGGCCACAAAGTTGCAAGGAGACATAGTGTGGAGATGGCAGCATGAGTAGGCCACAAAGTGGCAAGGAGACATAGTGTGGAGATAGCAGAATGAGTAGGCCAAAAAGTGGCAAGGAGACATAGTGTGGAAATGGCAGCAGCATGATAATACAGATTGGCATGGTGGCATAGTGTGGAGATGGCAGCAGCATGATAACACGGATTGGCAAAGTGATATAGTGTGGAGATGATAGCACGAGGAGGCCACAAAGTGGCAAGGTGACATAGTGTGGAGATGGTAGCAACAGCAGTAGCATGATAACACAGATTGGCAAGGAGACATAGTGTGGGGATGGAGCATGAGTAGTCCACAGAGTGGCAAGGAGACATAGTGTGGACATGGCAGCATGAGGAGGCCACAAAGTGGCAAGGAGACATAGTGAGGAGATTGTAGCAGCATGATAACACAGATTGGCATGGTGACATAGTGTGGAGATGGCAGAATCATGATAACACAAATTGGCAAGGTGACATAGTGTGGAGATGGCAGCAACAGCAGCATGATAACACAGATTGGCAAGGTAACATAGTGTGGAGATGGCAGCATGAGTAGGCCAAAAAGTGGCAAGAAGACATAGAGTGGAGATGGCAGCATGAGTAGGCCACAAAGTGGCAACTAGACATAGTGTGGAGATGGCAGCATGAGGAGGCCGCAAAGTGGCAAGGAGACATAGTGTGGAGATGGCAGCATCATGATAAGACAGATTGGCATGGTGACATTGTGTGAAGATTGCAGCAGCATGATAACTTAGATTGGCAAGGTGACATAGTGTGTAGATGGAAGCAACAGCAGCAGCATGATAACACAGATTGGCAAGGTGACATAGTGTGGAGATGGCAGTATGAGTAGGCCATAAAGTGGCAAGGAGACATAGTGTGGTGATAGCAGCAGCATGATAACACAGATTGGCATGGTGACATAGTATGGAGATGGCAGCAGCATCATAACACAAATTGGCAAGATGACATAGGGTGGAGATGGCAGCAACAGCATGATAATGTTGTGGAATCATATATATGAGTGTATACTTGCTTGTATTAATTACTAATGACTAACAGTTAGTTATGACAAAATGGCCCCTGACACTAACATACCTTACTAATCATAATGATTCAGCTATTCTAATGTGGTCTGAGACCGTTAGAACACTAACATGTGACAGATGAGATAACCTAGACTTAGTTCCTCTTTTTACCTCTTATTAACCCATGTATCACACGTAATAAACTAGAACATTGCATTGACTTCCCTGTGATAGTCTGTGTGCTGATTCCTCGGCGTACGCCTAATATCTGATACCCATTCGGAGCAGTACATCAACTCAGCCTGACCCTTGCATCAGGACCAGAACATTTGGCGCCCAAAGCGTGGGGCTCGTGGATTGGACCCCCTGCTGAAGTACCCCAGAGACTGGACAAGGAGAGACGAGCCAACGGACACCGGGACCGGCCGGCCCGTAATAAGAGGTGGGAAAATAAATCATCTTACCTATTTGTGTTCCTTGGCCTAGTCAATCCACATTTGTACTAGGGAGGGGTGCATCGGCAGTCTGGGGCAACCTCGAGGGCATGAGAGTAAGAACCCCATTGTATTGATAAGATTTGATGTACTGTGGTTTATTATTTTTACATGTGTGTTGGTCTCTCTGTGAGGAGAGGCATAGACTGACAGAACAACCAAAGGGAGTCTCCCTAAGTGCCTACATTGAGGGGTAACCCTGGTGTGTGACCCCAAGAAATAGTAGAAGGGAGGGAGACGGCTTGCTGACAAGTGTTGGTCTCAGGCTCAAGGTGTTTGTTTGTCAGTGTCTGTGCTATCCAAGAATCAGAGACAGTAAGTGAAGGCTCCAGGACGTGTTTCATTGCAAAATGGGTAACAAAGAAAGTGTCCCGAAGGGCTACTGTTCACCTGGACAGTACGTGGCGGACCGGAGAGGAAAAGGTCATGTTAAAGGATTAAGCAAGTTAGAGAAGAATTATGGTATAGCAAAGGTGGAATACTGTGTTCAGCTACATGGCAGACATTGTTAACTGAAAAGAGAGGTAGATTGCAAGATGATAAGTTGATTGATACAGTCAGAGTGTGGCTGGATTGCAGCAGAGAATTTGAACAGACAAAAGGAGATGCAATGTTTGATGAAAAGTCAGGACGTCATTATTATCGGCCTGGCTCAGTGTTAGTAAGAGAGCAGCCACCACCCTATAATGGTGCCGCTGAGAGAAAAAGGGGAAGTTGGATTTGTACAGTGTGTGGTCAGCAGAACCCTGCTTCCCGAGATACATGCTTAGCCTGTGGTGCTCCGCGCCCACATGAAAGAGAAAACATTCTTTCAGCTCCACAGCCCGTCCCGCCTGTCTTAGCCACAGCACCACTTTGTCCTCAGCCAACACGCAAGGCTGGACGTGTAATTCCCCCCAAACCTGTCCCTTCTGTCATGCCCCAAGTCACTACCATATACCCCATGATAAATCCGGATGGCACCTATATGAAACCCAGTCAATCCACAGTGCCTGCTCACATAATGATATATGGTACAGGGCGCTCAGATCAGGAAGAAGGGGAGGGGGAGGAATGTAAAGAACCCACAGGGGAAGTGTCAGAAGAGACGGTGGAATATGCACCTAATGCAACTGAAGCAGGAGAAACCCCTGCACGTGGAATGCCGCCTCTTCGTCGTTTTTCTGATATTTCTCCCCCACCTAGTCAAGGTACAGGAGTAACAAATGAGTTTTTTCAACATCAACTTGCACAGTTACGGAGTGACATGCATAACTTAGAGCAAGGAAATCTTACAGTTTTAAAGGAGGCATTGTTAAATACCCACCCTGTAGGACCTCCTAAGTATGTGTCTTTCACTCCCCAGCAGTTATTCACCATAGTGAATCTCATGCCAGACCCGGACACTCACCCTATGCCCTTTTTCAGGAAATTGTCTCAAGTATATCAAACATATGGGTGTACATGGTCAGACCTACAGAGTATTGTAGAAAATAAGACTGGTGAATACTCTTCACTTATAATGGATCACATAAAACAACCAGAGCTCCAAGGAGCAAATTTTGACACCCGTGATTCAGAATCCGGGGACTATTTCATTCAACAACTGTATAAATGGGCAAAGGACAGGTTGGCAGAACAATCCACTACTTTGCAGGATATGTTACAGGACAGAGCAGAGTCAGTGGAGAAATTCGCCCAAAGGGTCAAACAGAATTATAAAGATATGGGATTCAGTCCAAATGAACCTGTACACTTGAGACTTCTGGCCCGATCATTTGTAGATGGTCTTAGACCAGATCTCAACAAAGCTCTTGTCACCTGCCGCCCAGAATGGAAATCATTAACCCTTGAGATCTTAGAACAAGTTGCTAAAGGATTGGAGAGTAATACCAAGAAGACTCGCACAGCAGTTATGGCTGTCATGACAGGGGAAGAGGGAGAGGAAAGGCCCCCACCCCGTGTCTGTTATGGGTGCGGCAAGCCTGGACACATAAAGAGGAACTGTCGCTCCAGGCACTTGTGGCCAGTAAACCAAGGCCAAGGAGGAACACCACCTTCTTCCTGGTCAGCCACACCCCGCTAGGATATTGGCAAACCAGTGTTGCTGGGAGGGGACACCTCATGTATGGCAGTCTCTGCCCCTCCAGCTGGCCCCGCCCTCGAATCACCCTCGATGTGGCAGGGAAGGAACTCTCATTCCTTGTAGACACTGGTGCAGCCCGCAGCGTGTTATGTGAAACTGCCATACTCCCTTCCTGGCTCACAAATATCCATTTGCCCTGCTCTGGCTTGGAAGGGGTTACACAGCACAACCCTGTTACTAAACCTCTCTTGATTACTCCATCTACTAAGTCCCGAAGCCAATTCCCACAATTGCATCTACCCACTGGAGTAATGTCACAATTTGTTGTAAGCCAGACTTGTCCTTTTAATCTATTAGGTTCGGATTTTCTTCAGAAAATACGGGCCAACATTCAATTCAGGGAGGATGGTACAGTTGCCTTGGGTACAGACCTGTGCCCAGAGGAAACTTGTCTCCTGATGGCATTAACAGCCCAGCCTTCTGAATCACCCGAGCAAGGGGATACGCTGCAAAGCATTTTGCACCTCATCCCTGACACCCTATGGGCCAAAGGTCCCCAAGACATAGGGCGTCTCAAGGTCCAGCCAGTCACAGTTACCTTGAAGAATCCTGACATACTACCATACAAAGCTCAATACCCTCTGTCCATTCCACAGAAGGATGCTATCACCCTCCAGATACAGACCTTTCTCGCAAATGGGGCTATCAAAGTGACCACCTCCCCTGTAACACTCCCTTATACCCAGTTAAGAAACGGAGGGAGAAAGGACAACCCCTGTGTATCGCATGGTCCAAGACCTCAGAGCAATTAATGAGGCTACAGTCTTTGAGACCCCTATTGTTCCAAATCCTCATACTTTGCTTGCTAGCATTCCTCCTACAGCTTCTATTTTTACAGTCATTGATCTGGCAAATGCTTTTTCTCTGTCCCACTGCATGAGGACTCTCAATTTCTCTTTGCATTCACACATGATGGGAAACAGTACACATGGACTGTTTTGCCTCAAGGAGCTCAGAATAGCCCATCCTGTTTCAGTAAAGCTATGGCATCCATCTTACAACCATGGCAAGCAGATCACCCTGAGGTGGAACTCTTACAATATGTGGATGATTTACTCCTTTGTGCTGACTCACATCCCACCTGCCTACACTCAACTACCTCACTTCTCCAATTTCTGGCAGATGCTGGGTGTAAAGCTTCACAGTCCAAATTACAGTTGTGTCTTCCCAAAGTTATTTTTCTAGGCCACTGTATCTCACAAGGCAGTAAACATCTTACGGATGCCAGGAAGAAAGCAGTCTCAGACATCTCACTCCCAGACACTCCTCATCAACTGCAAACCTTTCTGGGACTTATTTCTTATTGTAGGCCATGGATTCCTGATGCATCAGTCCTGATGCAGCCACTCTATGACTGCATACCACGTGTGGCCACTGTTCCTTTTCAGATGACATCAGAAGCCATAGAAGCATTTGAAACTCTCAAAAAAGCCATTATAACTGCCCCAGCTCTTGGCATTCCTAACTACAAACTTTCCTTCCGGCTTTATGTCATGGAGCGTCAGGGTCATGCTACAGGAGTTCTCACCCAGAGCCATGGAGGCCGTAATAGACCCCTAGGCTACTTTTCAAAACGTCTTGACCCTGTAGCCAGAGCCACCCCATCTTGTGTCAGGGCCGTTCATGCTGCTAGTTCCCTTCTGGACGCCACCTCTGACATTGTCCTAGGACATCCCCTCACCATCATGGCTCCTCATGACATTTCTGCCATCCTTCAGCAGACACAACCTAAACATCTTACTGCACAGCGCCACCTCAGACTTCAGTGTAGTCTGCTTCTACCAGACAATGTCACCATTCAGAGGTGCCACATCCTCAATCCGGCTGCACTCCTTCCTCTCCCAAGGGGGAGTATACTACAGATTCTGTGGATTTTATTGATTTACAGGCAGAAGAAGATCTTCAGGAAGAGGAATTATGGACAGCTACTGACTCTCCTGATAAGGAACCAGACCATGATTGCATTACAATGATGGAAGCTGAAGTAGGAACACCACCATCAATACAAGACACTCCCTTGCAAAACCCAAAATGGACACTCTTTGTGGATGGGTCAAGGTATGCCGATGACAAAGGGAAATTCCATACTGGCATGGCAGTTACTAGTGAGTATGAAGTGCTATGTGCAAGGCAATTGCGCCCAGACCAGTCAGCACAAGAAGCTGAACTCATAGCTCTTACTGAGGCCTGCCTCATAGCAAAAGACTCCACTGCCAACATCTATACAGACTCCAGATATGCCTTTGGAGTAGTCCATGACTTTGGGACAATATGGAAAGCTAGGGATTACATTACAGCCGCAGGAACCCCAATTAAACATGCTTCAGCAGTAGAGGCCTTGATGACTGCAGTACTCCTGCCTACCGAAGTGGCAGTAATCAAAGTCAAGGCACATACCCGTGCTGACACACCAGAGGCCAAGGGAAATGCTTTGGCTGACCGAGCTGCCAAAAAGGCAGCAATGGAAGAGGAAAGAACACAGCCGGATAAAATCATGCTGACACAAGAGGATCATAAACAACAAGAAGTATCATGGGATCTACTGAAACAAATGCAGAAGCAAGCCACTCTCTCAGAAAAAGAAACCTGGCTGAAAGAGTCAGCCCTTGAAGAAGAATCCGGACTCTGGACACAAGGAAAGAAGGTGTGCTTGCCTAGAGCACTCTATCCCTTAATTGCCTCTGTGGCCCATGGACCCACTCATCAATCTAAGACAATAATGAAAGAACTCATTGATAAAATATGGGTAGCACCAGGAATCACCCCAGTTCTGGTAAAATATGTCCAGTCATGCCTAATCTGTGCCCAATGCAATCCCGGTAGAACTGAGCCCACGCCCAAAAGATGTCTCCCAAAAGCCTTATACCCCTTCCAGAGGATCCGGATTGATCATATCCAGATGCCAATGTGCCAAGGGTTTCAATATGTGTTAGTAGTGGTAGACATGTTCTCTGGGTGGCCAGAAGCCTACCCCGTCAGGAATCAGACAGCAACAACTACTGCTAAGAAATTGATACAGGAAACTGTCTGTAGGTACGGGGTACCTGAGGTCATTGAGAGTGATCAGGGCCCAGCATTCACTGCTAGCCTAACCCAAGAAGTCTGGAAGATGATAGGGTCACACCTGGCGTTTCACACCCCCTACAGACCCCAAAGTAGCGGCAAAGTTGAGAGACTGAACGGGGTATTAAAGTCAAAAATGTTGAAAATGACTAGGGAGACAGGGCTAAACTGGGTCCAGTGTTTACCTATAGCACTCTTTGCAATCAGGCACACTCCAAAACCTCCCCACAAGCTGACTCCACATGAGATATTGTTTGGGTCAGAACCCCGGATGGGGCTGTACTTCCCACAACAACTGCAAATGCATTATGAATCCATTGCAAAATATGTGATAGCTTTGAGCAAACAGTTATCTAACATCCATGCACAAGTCTTTTCTTCCATTCCAGATCCTGACTCCCTAGAGGGAAGCCACACTCTGAAACCAGGAGAGTGGGTGGTGGTCAAGAAACACGTCAGAAGTACCCTGGAACCACGTTTCGAGGGGCCTTACCAAGTACTACTGACCACACCAACTTCCGTAAAGCTCGAAGGGAGACCCACCTGGATTCACGCCTCTCATTGCAAAAGGATAAGATGCCCGCCAGATCCGGAGCTAATAAAATGATTTTCCTTTGTCTACTGGCACCGTTAACATTTGCCAATACATACATACGTCCCTAGGGAAGGATGATGGGTGGGACAACAAGTTTGTCAGACATCACCAGGTGTTGTATGAGAGCCTAAAGGAGGGTGATTCCGACTCCATCTCTTCACTAAAAAATTGTTGGATGTGTACACATGGCCCAATAAATGCCAGAGCTATGCCTTACCTAGCTGTACCCCTAACTCTCCTAGAATTGAAAGAACTAGCAGGATCAGCTATCTTCCTTTCAGGTATAGAAGAGGTCAGTTCTAAAGATGGCAACAGGAAAGCTTCCCTAACCATAGTAGCATGGGATGGGTCCCCATGGCTAATGATAAACCGATCAGGACCCTCTGTTGAAGATAGCTATATGCCCTGGGATGATTACATGTGGAGCAATGTATCCTGTTTCCCCAACTGGAAAAACTGTCACTGCTTGCAGGTGCAGACCCAAGGTATGGTTTTTAGTCCCCATAACAAATCAGGCTGCAATGATTCCAACCCCAACAGCCCAGTGCAATGCATCGGCATAGACGTCGCAGCAGGTGGTAATCTAGCCTGCGGCCGCCGCACTATAAATGACCTGGTAACTGGAATAACTAGTAAGACAACAAAAGGTCAGAAAAAGGGTATGGGACTAGCAGAAGGTGCCATGGTAGCCAAACTGATCACTAGCTTGTCCAACAGTACAGTGGTCTCTATCCCAGAAAATGTATACATGGTATGTGGATATAAGGCATATAAATGGCTCCCTGCAAACTTCAAGGGTTTATGTACAATTGCTAGGCTTACACCAGCCACCTTTATACTGCCTCATGGGAAACTGGATGTCAATGCTATCCCTAAACACACATTATACAAAAGGGCTGCAGATAACACTCCAAGACCAAATGGGAAACCCCATCTTGTGGAAATGAGTATTCCAAACAAAATCTTTAGCACCCTGTTTATCTATCCCATGATTATGCAAATGTATGACAAACTGGTAATGGCCACTGACTACCTAGATGATCAGGTTTGGGAAGTAATGAAACTCCTGAACACAACCAATATTGTCCAGAACCAACTCCTAATAGTCTCCAACCAACACACTTTGGTATTAGACTACTTGACTGCAAAGGAAGGAGGTATGTGTCAGATAATAGGTACTGCATGCTGCCACTATATTGATCCACAAGGTAATCTACAAGTGAAAGTGGGTTTGGAAAAGATAAGTGAAATACGTGATCAATGGTTGGAGGCACACAAAGCAGAAAAATCAACATGGTGGTCTGACACTTTCTCATTCCTTAATCCCAGTAACTGGTTCAAAGGAATTTCAGGATGGTTAATGGGAATACTTCAGGGGATACTGCAGATAGCCCTAATATTGTTGATAAGTTACATACTAATCAAACTTGTTATCTCTTGCATTACTCGCATCATCAAGAGAAAGAAGAATGCCGAAGAACCAATAATGATCCTTTATGAACACATGGCTGGTAGTACTCCATATGTGGACATAATCCCTTCAGTCCCGACTCCTCCGACTCCACCACTTCCCGCTGATGAATTTCCTCCTCCTCCTCCTCCAGGAACAGAAGACCCAAGAAATGACTAGGGTCAGATGAATCCCAGGGTATTACCAGAAGTCCGCTTAACCGGGAGCCTATCCACAAGGGATAGGTTGTCGCCACTGTCGGTGAAGAGGATGCGAAAGGTATTCACTGCGGATTCGTTAGGTTTAGGGAAAGTCTACAATCAAGTCTACAAGGGGGGACTGTTGTGGAATCATATATATGAGTGTATACTTGCTTGTATTAATTACTAATGACTAACAGTTAGTTATGACAAAATGGCCCCTGACACTAACATACCTTACTAATCATAATGATTCAGCTATTCTAATGTGGTCTGAGACCGTTAGAACACTAACATGTGACAGATGAGATAACCTAGACTTAGTTCCTCTTTTTACCTCTTATTAACCCATGTATCACACGTAATAAACTAGAACATTGCATTGACTTCCCTGTGATAGTCTGTGTGCTGATTCCTCGGCGTACGCCTAATATCTGATACCCATTCGGAGCAGTACATCAACTCAGCCTGACCCTTGCATCAGGACCAGAACAATAACACAGATTGGCAAGGAGATATAGTGTGGAGATTCAGCATGAGTAGACCACAAAGTGGCAAGAAGACATAGTGTGGAGATGGCAGCATGCGTAGGCCACAAAGTGGCAAGGAGACATAGTGTGGAGATGACAGCAAGAGGAGGCCACAAAGTTGCAAGGAGACATAGTGTGGAGATGGCAGCATGAGGAGGCCACAAAGTGGCAAGAAGACATAATGTGGAGATGGCAGCAACAGCAGCAGCATGATAACACTGATTGGCAAGGTGACAGTGTGGAGATGGCAGCGTGAGTAGGCCACATAGTGGCAAGGAAACATAGTGTGGAGATTGCAGCAGCATGATAACACAGATTGGCATGGTGACATAGTGGGACGATTGTAGATGCATGATAACACAGATTGGCATGTTGACACAGTGTGGAGATTGCAGCAACAGCAGCAGCATGATAACACAGATTGGCAAGGTGACATAGCGTGTTGATAGCAGCAGCATGATAACACTGATTGGCAAGGTGACATAGTGTGGAGATGGCAGAAACAGCATCAGCATGATAACACAGATTGGCAAGGAGACATAGTGTGTAGATGGCATTATGAGTAGGCCACAAAGTGGCAAGGAGACATAGTGTGTAGATGGCAGCATGAGAAGGCCACAAAGTGACAAGGAAACATAGTGTGGAGATGGCAGCATGAGGAGGCCACAAAGTGGCAAGGAGACATAGTGTGGAGATCGCAGTAGCATAACATAGATTGGCATGGTGACATAGTGTAGAGATTGCAGCAGCATGATAACACAGATTGGCAAGGTGACAAGGTGTGTAGATGGCAGCAACAGCAGCAGCATGATAACACAGATTGGCATGGAGACATAGTGTGGAGATGGCAGCATGAGCAGGCCACAAAGTGGCAAGGAGACATATTGTGAAGATGGCAGCATGAGTAGGCCACAAAGTGGCAAGGAGACATAGGGTGGAGATGAATGATCTAATCTGATGCATCAGGCATCGGTGGGTAGAAATCATGGCTGATCAACGCCTGATTCATCTTGATGAAAGTAAGTCTCTTCATATTCTGGTGGAACAGGAGAGTTCTTCTCCGGGTAACTATGGCCCCTGCCGCACTAAACACCTGCTCTGGTGCCACACTAGTAGCCGGGCAGGACAGCTTTTCCAGGGCAAACTACCATTTGCGGCCAGGAGTCCAGCAAATCTTCAATGTGGGATGGCAGGGGGCTGTCCAAGTATGCCACCACCTGCTGTTTCAGGTCCTGCTCCAGGTCTACCTACTGCTGCTGGTGAGTAGTTACTTCACTATGCGGGTGAAAAAAACTGCTCATCATGGACTCTAGACTCAGGCTGCTACTGATAGAGCTGCTACTGTTCCTGCCACCGCACCCCTCCCCAGCAGCTATGGCATTGGAATGTGAGCGCAGAGTGCCCCCCGGTCAGACCTGTGAGAGGATGGACGATGGTGCAGATAGGCAGAGGCCAACTGCCTACATAGGATGTCTCTGTAGTACTTTATTTTGTTCTCCCTCTCAGTGGATGTAAAAAGGCCCTCATTTTGGAACGGTGGCGAGGGTCCAACATGGCGGAGAGACAGAAATCATCCCTCTGCTGAATGGTGACAATTCTGCTGTCACTACGCAAACAAATGAGCATGCAGCAGGTCATTTGTGCAAGTGACTCTGAGGGATTCCCTGTCTCCATCTCCACTGCATCCTGCCACTGGGTGTCTGGGTCCTCTGTCTCGTCTTCCTCATTGCCCTCTTGCTCCTCCGGCTGCTCCTGCTCCTCCTCTCCTGTCACCACAGAAGAAAAACACTCATCTGGCTATATATTGCCAGTGCAAAAATGCCCCCCCTCCTCCTCTTCCAGTTCAGCTCCCACAGGGCTCATGTGGCCGTGAGATCTAAGCACCATGTCTCCAGTCCTCTGACAAGCCATATTCACCAGCGTCTGTTCCAGGACATGAAGCAGTGGAATGACGTTGTTCATCCCGTAGTCCAGTCAGTAGACTGACAAATAATGTGGCCTCCTCAAAAGTCTTGAGCAAATGGCAGGTGTCACGCATGAGCTGCCACTGGCTGACATCGTATTTACACAGGGGAGTACTCCCATCTGCTTGGATCATTAAGAAATCGTTGATGGCATTTCTCTGTTCGTACAGTCGGTCCAACATATGGAGGGTGGAATTCCAACGGGTGGAAATGTCGCATATCAGCCTACATTGGGGTAGGCTGTTCTTCAGCTCTAGCTAAAGGAGGGTGTGCTTTGCGGTGTATGAGTGGCTGAAGTGCATGCAAAGTTTCCTGGCCATTTTTAGGATGTCTTGCAGACGGGTGAACTACTTCAGGAACCGCTTGACAACCAGATTGAACACGTGTGCCATGCAGGGCGCATGGCTCAGCGCTAGTGATGAGCGAGCATGCTCGGCTGAGTACCGGTTCGGTTCGAGCATTGCTATGCTCGGCACAAGGCGGTACTGGGCCGAGTACCGCATGTGCTCAAGCAAAATGCTCTAGTCTCCACCGCGCATGTTTGGTGGGTTTTAAGCAGCCAATAAAGGTGCACGTAAGTAGTGCCCTCACTGTAATGCCAGTAGCCATGTTAGTTGCAGGCATTACAGTGATTGGTTGTCATTGGAGGTTATATAGCACCCGATGACACGTGCTTGGATCAGTCATAGTCAGGGAGAGCATCGGGTAGGAAGGGAAAGACAGAGCAGGGAGCGAATTTTGGTGATTTTAGTTAGAGAAAGCTTTTCAAAGACCCAAAAGTCCTTTTAAGGACTACTGTGTGTGTGTGTGTGTTAGATTAACAATATATTTAACAGCAGTGTCAGGGACATCCGTGCTAAGGAAGGGACAGATAGTGCAGGTAGAGAAATTTGCTGTATTTAATACCAAAAGCTTTTCAAAGACCCAACAATGCCTTTTAATGACTACTGGGTTTGTTTCACAGCAGCAAGATATTTTTATTTTGTACCTATTAGTGACATATAGTGTATATCATCTGTGTTATCATCTGTGTTTTTAATAATCTGACTCACATCTAGTGACCATAGTGTGTGGCTTTGTGTAAAAAATTCTGTCCTACATCAGCAAATAGTGCCTTTAGCACAAATTCCATTAATCTGGGTCTAATAGCGTCCATATTCTGTGGATTTATGTGACATACTGTCCAGCCTCCCCAAACAGTTTCTGTATTTAAAATTACAATAATCTGGGCATAATATACTGTCCATATTCTGGGGATTTATATGGCAGATAGTGTCCGGCATCCGAGAACAGATTCTGTATTTAAAATTACATTTATCTTTGCATAATATAATGTCTATTCTGTGGGTTTATGTGACATATAACGTCCGTCATATGAAAAAAGTGTCTATTTCAAGTTGCAGCAATATGGGTCTAATATAGTGTCCATATTCTGTGGTTTTATGGGACATATACTGTCCATCATCCGAAAAGAGCATCTGACGCGCAAATCTAAATAATCTGGACCTAATCTACTGTCCACAGCGTGTGCCTCTCTTTGTCAAATACTGTACCTTAGGTGAAACCAGTGTATTTTGGTGAAATTTACATTATTTGTGCAACATCTACTGTCCAGAGCATTTGCCTCTCCGTGTCAAATACTGTACCACAGGAGAAACCAGTGTATTTTAGGGAAATTTACATTATTTGTGCAACATCTACTGTCCACAGCGTGTGCCTCTTTGTCAAATACTGTACCACAGGTGAAACCAGTGTATTTTGGGGAAATGTACATTATTTGTGCAACATCTACTGTCCACAGTGTGTGCCTCTCTGTGTCAAATACTGTACCACAGGTGAAACCAGTGTATTTTGGGGAAATTTACATTATTTGTGCAACATCTACTGTCCACAGCGTGTGCCTCTCTGTGTCAAATACTGTACTGTAATTTATCCGAAGACGGTGTTGCCACTCTGTGACATTATTAGGGCTACATCTCCTGTGTACAGTGTGCGCATCCCAAATACCTGATTTAATTTATTGGCGCATACACTTACAAATCCTACGCTACTGTACGTGTGACATACTTTTAAGCATATATAACATTTAATATTAAGAATGTGGCCAGTAAGGGACGTTGAAATGGCCGTGATGCTGATGGTGACGCATAGGTCGTGGCCCCGGGCGCAATGAAACTGAGTAAAAGAATGTAGCTGAGGGCCTGCAGGTGCACTAACCCTCTAAAACATTGATGTCGATGGCAAACCTTTAAGAGACTGAGTGCCGAAACTGCAACCCAAAACCCACTTATTTATCGCAAAGTGCCCACATGGTCATTTAAGCTGAATACTACAGTCCAATATAGTATATCTTCCATGTTCCTTATCATGAGTGGCTGAAGAGTGCCATAGTGCTATAGCTGTAGAGTGCCAGTTCGTGCCATCTGTCCTGTTTGGACACCTAGTAGTTGTAGGGCACAGAGGGATCACTGAGGACGATGACACGGTCTGCTTTGTACCCCTTCACCATCTTCCCAAAATTTTCCTGCCTTGTGACACCATCAGGGTGAGGGTGCTGGCGGGGTGTCATGAAACTGTTCCAGGCTTGGAGAGTGTTGTCCTGCCTCTGTTAAAACTGCTGTGTGTTCCCCTCATCTCCCCTCCTGGGTTGCACAAGGAACTACATACTCTGCCGCCAGCGTTGTCAGCTGTAAATTTATCCGCAATGACATTCTGTTCTATTATTATTATGGTTTGTGGTTGTATTGTTGTTGATATTATTATTGTTATTATGAATTATAGTTGTAAAATATGTTATTGTTATTTGGTTATTGATGAGTCAATTAACAGGCCACGACATTGGTTTACCTCCACTCTCGTGTGTTATGTTTTTTGTTATATTAATTTATACGTTTGGGATGTTTGTTGTACATGGGATATCTATACCTTATGATTGCCATGTGTGTGAGCTTGCCAAGCTACAAAGCTGCCAACAAGTTAAGCCATTATCAGACACAACCAACCTGGTGAGATATTTGGTAAACCAGCTCACCTGCTAAAATATATTCAAAACAGCTTGTTCCGCTGTAGTGCACGGATCATTCAAACAAAGACTTGTACGGCATCTTGAGTCAGGAAAAAAGAAATCCAGCACTAAAGTCACAACTTGAAAAAGCCAAAATTACCTTTATTCCGTTGCATTAAAATACAAGCGACAGCTCTGCCTTGACACATGGAAACACTCCCGGTCTGCGCGTTTCAGACACACCTGTCCTTAATCATGACCACGTCATCCCTTCCTTTAGCAAGGGCACTTAAAAACACCTACACCAATCACTTTCCTTCGTTATTGAGGATATTAACTTTCTCCTGGTGTTCAGATATGCCCCGCAAGAAGCTGATTCAATGTCATTCAGTTACATATGTTCCATTAAAATATTCCCCATTTGAATTGGGAGTACCATATCCTTACTTAACAGTACTACATATTCAAGTAAATTCATACTCCCACATTAAGTGTACATTCTGAGTTCCACCTTGCTGTTCTCTCTGTCGAGAAAACCGCAAGGTGTGAACCCATGTGTAACATAAAATCCAAAGAAACCTGCTTATGAAACACGCAGATGTTATAGATTGTGGAAAATCTCATGTCAGACTGCTACTTATCAAGTGCTACTTAGTGCATGAATTCTCTTTTATAATTCAAACCTCTGGGATATCTTGTTTTAAGATTATACATCCAAAAGGCTTCTCATTGCAATACTTTTTTCTTGATGTCCCCTCCCCTTTGAGATGGAAAGATCCTTTCTATGCCATACACACGAAAATAACGTGCATCTCAATTATGTATAGAGATAAAGTGTTTTGCTGCACCAGACACATTTACATAAGAAGGATTATTAATATAATTCAAATGCTCCAAAATCCTGTTTTTTTTTTATTTCCTTGTGGTGCTTCCTACATAGAGCAAATTTCTGTGTGTACATTTTATAACATAAACTACATTGATACTATTGCAATTAATGTATGTTTTTATGTCATATTCCTTGCTGTGCTCCGAGTCAGTGTATTTCTTGACCGGAGATGCGTAACTACACATTTTGCAGGGATGACTTCCACAGCGACTAAAGCCTGTATACTTGAGCCATGTCTTAATATTTTTATTTGCATCTAATGGCTGAAAAAAAAGAAGGGGAAAATGTATTTTAATGCAACGGAATAAAGGTAATTTTGGCTTTTTCAGGTTGTTACTCCAGTGCTGGATTTCTTTTTTCCTGACTCAACACAACCAACCTGGTCCCATATACCCTGCCACAGCTCTGATTGTCACCCAAGAAAATAAGTTTAAGCACGGCTTGTTGCGTGCCGCTATACAGGCTGTTTCAGAGTGCCTCTTGCTTGTAATTTTTGGCAGCACTTGCACTTTATATACAATTGAATATACAGGAAATAATGTTTCCTAACAATTTTTCCTGTGAAATAGATGTATGTTTTTTGGGTTGCGTATTTTTGCCAGTCTGTAAAAGTGGCATACAACTCGAACAACATAGTTCATAGCAGTGACCTGGGAGTCCAAGATGCATCCTGACATCATCCCCATGCTGTTCCCGATCCATTTTGGTGGTGTTTGTCACTTTCTGACCTTTTCCAATGGACCAGGCACCCTCCTCTCTTCAAAGCATGGGGTGCCTGTTTGTCTTCCATTGACTTCCATTATATTCAGGTGCTCGGCCGAGAACACGAACATAGCAATGTGTTCGGCCCAAACACCCGAATACTTTGGTGCTCGCTCATCACTACTCAACTCTCCTTGAAGCAGCATCGACAACATGTTCTTCCCGTTGTTGGTCACCATGGTTCTGATTTTCAGTTGTCGTGGAGAAAGCCAGCAGTCGATTTCTTTCTGAAGGACACGGAGCAGTTCCTCCCTTGTGTGACTCCGTTCGCCCAGGCAAACCAGGTGCATAACTGCGTGAACTCCCAGGTGCCGCGCACATACGGAATGCTGGAGGGGCACTGTGACTTGTCCCTTCAGTGGAAGCTGAGGACATGGTGAGGACATGGCAGAGGAGGACATTGTCGCAGGACAAATGGTGTGACAACGTGGAGGCGGAAGCGGAGTCACCTGGCCAAGTTGCTGGTGTGGCTGTGCAGGAACCACATTCACCCAGTGGGCAAAAAAGCACATGTATTGTCCCTGACCGTAGTTACAGCTCCACACGTCAGGGCTACCGTGCACTTTTGCAGACACCGACAGGCTCAAGGACTAGCCCACCTTCTGTTCTACATATGTGTGCAGGGTTGGTACTGCCTTTTGGGAAAATAAATGACGGCTTGGGACTCTTCACCTCGGCTCGGCACAAGCCATCAGTTCTCTGAAAGGTGCAGAGTCCACCTCTTGGAAATGAAGGGACTGCAGCACCAGTAACTTGGCCAGGAGCATGTTCAGCTTCTGCGCCGTTGGATGCTTGCATGCATACTGCTGTCTCCTGGCAACCGCTTCAGAGATTGATTGGTGCCGGAATGACTGACGAAGAGTAGAAGGAGGAGGAGCAGGAGCTTCAGGACTAGCAGACAATGGGACAGACAGACAGCTCCCTTCTGCTGAGCCGGTGGAGCCTATACTGCCTGCAATGGGGTGTGTGCCACTAGGTGATGCAGCAGTTTCTGCGGCAGGCTGGACCACCACATCAGAGCCATGATTGTCTCAGACAACTTTGGGGTGTCGCTGCATATGTTGTCGCAGGGCAGTGGTGCCAACATTGGGCCCCTGTCCACGCATAACCTTCTGCCGACAGATTCGACATATGGCCATGTTCACCTCCTCTGGAGTCTTGACAAAAATCTGCCACAGCGCAGAGTAGCTGATTTTCCCTGCAACACTCCGCACTGACTGACTGCTAGTGCTGTTGCTTGCATGAACCCGTGCACCACTCCTTTCCAGGCAGCAAGGCTCCTGCGAAGCGGGTGGTTTACCCCGGGCCCGTTTGGCCTGTCGACCTTCCACTGCTGCCACCCTGCAGACTCACTGCCACCCTGCTGGCTCAGCCACTGCCTCATGGGCAATCTGCCACCCTCTTCTCCCGATGATGATGAAGCCCCTTCTTCACCCGGCTCCAAAGTGCGATCAGCTTCATCATCATCGAGTAGTGTCTTCAAGTCACAGGTGTCTTCCTCAATGCTCTCTGAGTCAGGAGCCTGACCACTCGCCACACCAACTCCCACACCACTCTCCTCATCACTACATGACCGACCAACGGGGGAAGCGGCGGATGTCTCCTGCAAATCTTGGCTAGCCAGTAGCTGCTGACTATCCTCAAGTTAGTCGTCCTCGCTGAATAGTAGAACTGAACCCACAGCAGATAGTACTTCTGTGGCTGAGGGAACAGCTAAGGACAGAAGCAGTTTTAGGACATATTAGGGACAGGGCCTGATCCTGGGCCATGCCAACTAAGGGTTGTGTCTGACGAACCCACCAACTCCTGGCTGTGGGTGTCTGATGTCACTTGGGATGAATTGGATGACCGAGTTAACCAATCAATAACCGCTGGGTTGCTGGTCACGACACGACCAGTAGATGAAAACGGGAGCTCAGGCCTCTCGCTGTGACTTCTGCTGTCACGCCCCCTTAATCTGCTGCCAGATACATTTAGGCCTCTGCCACTCCTCTGTGCTTGACCTGGCACTTCTCTGTCTGACATACCTTTCCTGAACTAAAAATATTTAAAGAAAATTAAAAAAAAAATAAAAGCCCATAATATATATCTCTTTTTTGACAGAAATAGGCCACTAACCACTTTTAGCACAAATACAAGTAAACATGAACTGCCTATATATTTCTCGTTTTGAACTGAAATAGGCCACTAAATTATTATAGCGGAAATAAAAACAAACATGACGTATATATTTCTCGTATTCGACAGAAAAAGGCCAATATATGATTTCAGTGTAAATAACCGGAAAAGTTAACTGTGTATATTTTTTGCTTTTGTTTATTACAGATAGAAAATTGGCAATAAACGCTTTTATCGCTAATAACACCAAAATGTGAACTGGGTATATTTTTCTGTTATTGTAATTAACTGGCAATAAATGGTTTAAACAAAAAACAAAAACAAAAACAAATGTCAATGCTGTAAATGAAGTGACGGGAGAAAATATATTTCTTGTTGAACTGAGGTAGGCTAATACACTCTTTCACCAGAAATTATTGCAACAGTGCAGTGTGTATATATTACGCTTTTTTACTGAAACAAGCCCAATATGCTCATTCACCAGAAATTACTGCAACTGTGCAGTGGGTATATATTCTGTTTTGTTAAGTGAAACAACCCCAAAATGCGCTTTCAACAGAAATTACTGCAACAGAACAGTGTTTATATATCACGCTTTTCTTAGAGAAACAAGGCCACTATGCGCTTTCAACAGAAATTACTGAAACAGAGCAGTCTGTATATACAGTATTACGCTTATTTTAAATAAACCAGGCTACTATGCACTTTCAATAAAAATTACTGCGACAGAGCAGTGGGTATATATTACGCTTTTTTTGATGAAACAAGGCCAATATACACTTTCACCAGAAATTACTGCAAATGATTTTAGCGTGATTAACAACAAAAGCGACCTGTGTATATATTTCTTATTTTATATTGAAATAGGCAACTAAATGATATCAGCGCAGTTAACAGCAAAAGTGACCGGCGTATATATTTATCTTTTTTCACATATATAAAAGCCACTAAAGCCTTTTCAACAGAGCACTTACACCCTCACACTCACACAACTAATTGCTGCAATGACAAAGACTGGTATTATGAGACTATCTGGATCCACATGTAATGTTTCACTGCACTTGAAAATCTCTAGTTTTCACAGTGAGGAATTTACTCTAATTCTCCCTACTAGCATCTGCACATGTGTCTTCCTGACTGTGAAATGATTCCTCCTCTCACTGTCCTTTCCCTGCACTTGTAAATCGCTTTTTTCTTCTGTTTTTTCAGTTTAGCAATTCGTTTTTCTTTCAATGATACTCTCCTTAGCGCCTGCATGCACGTCTGTCCCTGAACAATGCACGAATGGCAGTGGCTAAGAGTGCATTTGTAGGGCTATGACATCACCGGGCTGGCTCTTGATTGGCTGCATGCATGACACATGAAGCCTTCCCAGAGTTCCTTGCCCCATGTCCTCACACGTGTAGCTGCCATTTTAGACGCCAATATAGGAAATAAAAAAAGTAATTTGTTCCCGCTAAGCGCGAGGAAATTCACATTCATTCATAATCAAAATTTTCATGAAATTCGGAATGAATTCGACTTCGTCAGCTTAGATTCGCTGATCTCTAATCGTATAGTATATAAAGTGATTGAGTCAGTAACTTACTGTGTAACAGTACAGGAAAGTCACAGCCTCCCATGACATGCATTGTCATGTCTAATGGAAAAGTTGCAAATATTTGAATTTGCAGTTTCGCACAAATTTTTGGCCGAATATTCGCCATAAATTCGCAAATTCGAGAATTCATGATCTCCAGTCATTATTTACTTGATTGCAAAAATCGGCAATGCAATATATTCGCAATAAAAATTTGCGATTAGAATATTCGCGATTAACACTAAGGGGTAGGCAACTTTCCGATTGGTTGCTACGGATGTTGCTAAGTAAAGATATTCTAATAAATTAACGCTAATTTCACAATTAGAATATTCGCAAATACTTAACACTATATACTAAATATTCGTGAATTCTCGAAGTGGCGATATTCGCAATTAAAATTCACGATTCGAATATTCGCGCTCAACACTACTTAAGATTAGAGATAAGTGAATCAAAGCTGACGAAGTGGAATTCGTTTAGAATTTCAGGAAAAATTTGATTCGCAACTAATGTGAATTTCCTTGCGCTTTGTGGTAACGAATCGCAATTTTCCTAAAATGGTGGCTACACGTGTGAGGACTGAGGACATGGGGCAATGAACTCTGGGAAGGCGGGATCACCCAGATTGACATGCCTGCATGCAGCCAGTCAGCAGCCAGCCCTGTGATGTTACAGTCAGACATTTTCCAGCGTTCAGAGTGCAGGGACAGACGTGTGAAGGCGCTAGGGACAGCAAGTGGAAAAACGATTGTGGGAAAAAAGACAGAAAAAACAATTTATAAGGGCAGGGAAACTTATGTTCTTCAATTATGTAAATTGTAAAAAGTATAAATCTGAAGGTGTCGGCCCTTTACAGAGTGATGAGGGGGGAGTTGCAGAGAGCGATGAGGAGAAAGCAAAGCTATTAAATATTAAATGAAATGCAGAATGCAAATAACCCATTAAAAGTGCCCTGTCTGACCCAGGAAGAAGTATAGCAGAGTCTTAAAAAGATTAAAATAGACAAATCGCCGGTTAGTATATAAAATGAGAATGCTCGGACTGGGAGAAAATGTCTGCATATGGGTAAGTAACTAGCTCAGTAATAGAAAACAGAGGGTGGTTATTAATAGTACACACTCATATTGGGTCACTGTTAGGGTTGAGCGAACCCGAACTGTAAAGTTCCGGTTCGTACCAAACATTACGGTTTTTCGCACCCGGACCCGAACATTTCCTTATAAGTTCGGGTTCGTTGTTCGTCGATTTCTTCCCGCTTTTTGAAAGACTGCAGGGCAGCCAATGAACAAGCGTTTCACTACTTTGGCCTAAGAAGCCATCACAGCCATGCTTACTATTGGCATGGCTGTGATTGGCTAAGTTAAGCATGTGCCCCAGCCTCTATTTAGGCTGGAGTCACATAGCGCCGCACGTCACTCTGCTGCTCTTAGTGTAGGGACAGGCTGCTGCTAGTGCTCTCAGGGAGAAATAAATTTGTTGAACTTGGTGGTGTTAACTCTTCAAACTACAGCAATTATTGATGGTGCTATCGCTATTCTACATATTTGTACCCAGCCCTGAGCCCAGTGATATTGCAAAATAATTTTTAATCCATTTGTTACTGAGGTGGGGGTCGGCGGCAAATTTAGCAACTGCAGTGCTCTAATTACCTATTTCATAATTTTTGGGTGACATAGTGCGTTTCTGTAGTTGGTGGAATAAAGCCGTACTGTCGTACCACAGAACAGGGTTGCATACACCGCTGAGAAACCTATTTTAAAATTTTGCGGTGACATAGTGCATTTCTGTAAAGAATAACAAAAGGGGGTTAGTCAGCACATCCCAATATGCAGGGGCAGGTTGCTATGGCTGAAAACAAAACTAAACTAAATATATAATGCAACAGCACTCTGCGATCCCAAAAAAGTACAAAAAAGTATTTATATTGCTAATGCTATGCTTAAATTAGAGATGCTTGGCAAATACATTTTGTACAAAATTATTTGAGCTCGTCTGCCACACGTCAAGGCGATCTCTGATTAGATGGGTTCTTAAAACTAAACCAGACATGTTTATGTGCCATAAACAGCTACCATAACATTGAGCGAGCGTAGGTCCCACATGCATGCTGGGCCCCTTTAATTTTTGTCATTTTGGCACCAAAATGGCCTTGATTGAAACTAAAGAATACAGGTACTGTACCAACATGCTTGCCGAGTCCACTTCACACATCCCCCTGGTGCCAAATGGCTACAGTGGACGCAGTAAGAATACACCCCATACCTTTCCTGATGCCACAAGGCTTTCCGTGAGTGGGGGAGGGCCGGCTAAGCTTTATACGTATGCTAATTAAAATCAACCTATGAGGCAAAATTGGCAGTTCAGGACTGCAAAGAATAAGAAAAGGGGGTTTCTGTAGTTGGTGGAATAAACCCGTACTGTCGTACCACAGATCACGTTTGCATACACCGCTGAAAAACCTATTTTAAAATTTAGGCGGTGACATAGTGCATATCTGTAGTTGCTGGAATAAACCTGTACTTTTGTGCCACAGAGCATGTTTGCACACAACGCTGAAAAAAACTATTTTAAAATTTTGCAGTGACATACAGCATTTGTGTATTTGGGGGAAATAAACCTGTATTCTTGTTCCAGAACGCACAAAAACGTATTTTAAAATTTAGCATTGACATACTGCATTCCTGTATTTGGGGGAAATAATCCCATATTGTTGTACCACAGAGCAGTTTGGCATACAACACACAAAAACCTATTTTAAAATTTAGCACTGACATACTGCATTTCTGTATTTGGGGGAAATAAACCAGTATTTTTGTTCCACAGAGCAGCTTGGCATACAATGCACAAAAACCTATTTTAAAATTTTGCAGTGACATACAGCATTTGTGTATTTGGGGGAAATAAACCTGTATTGTTGTTCCACAACGCACAAAAACGTATTTTAAAATTTTGCAGTGACATACTGCATTCCTGTATTTGAGGGAAATAAACCCGTATTGTTGTACCACAGAGCAATGTACTGTGTAACACTATATGAGTGGTGTGTTAACTAGTCTTATTTTTTTCAGTTTAATCCCTGTTAAATAGATTTTAGGAACCGGGAGATGGAAAAAGATGATTGGTTGTTCCTCTTACTTCCAATTAGGGGCACTGCGCATGCGCCGTGCAATGTACTGTGACACCCTATATGAGTGGTGTGTTAAGTAGTACTATTCTTATCAGTTTAATCCCTGTTATGTCCCCTATCAGGGGACGTGTATCGAATAGATTTTAGACAACCGGAAAGAGTTGTCAATAGTTGACACACTCATGACATAAATTTTATTCCTCTATGCGTCAATCTTGGTGTAGTGATGACTTTGCTTGTGCACACGTTTTGGAGATTGCAGGTGATGGCGGTTTTTCAAAGCCTATGGTCGTGCTCAGGTAGTTCAGTGACAGTTAAGTGACCCAGAAAACAATGATTCTGCAGTGTGGGCCCATTGTTGGCCTAGTAGGCTTTAATGATCACCTTAGATGATCACAAAGAAAATTAATGTTTTTTCTATGAAATTTTTTCCAGCCGATCGCTTTTGGTCTGTTCACAATGAAGCAATGACCTTATCATCTGGGGTGTGCCAACATTGCCAACACACTTATAGAGGTGATTGCTACAAGGTAGCGATCACGAAGTGGAATTGACACATGTATGTGCCTTTTTTTTGTTTTGTTTTTGCAGCCACAGTGCAGCACCAGAGGCCAGAAAAATTAGGCATGTACACATGCCTGAAAAATTTGGTATTGTTGCAGTCGCTGCTGTAGAGGAAAAATTGATGTTTTCCAGGCAGAAAGTATACTAAAACATTGCGGCTTGAACCCTAGTTGGTGGCGCAGAAGTCACGCAAGTCATCCGGCATGCAGAGATTAAATACAGCAGTGTTGGGACCATTTTTAGCCCAAGACATCTCATCTGGCCTTTTTTAGTCAAATGTATGCCCCACTGTCAGTCCCTTCGGTTTCCACGCCTCATTCATCTTAATAAAGGTGAGATAATCTAGACTTTTTTGACCTAGGCGATTTCTCTTGTCAGTGATAATACCTCCTGGTGCGCTGAAGGTCCTTTCTGACAGGACATCTGAAGCGGGGCAGGCCAGAAGTTCTATAGCAAATTGGGATAGCTCAGGCCACAGGTCAAGCCTGCACACCCAGTAGTCAAGGAGTTCATCGCTCCTCAGAGTGTCGATATCTGCAGTTAAGGCGAGGTAGTCTGCTACCTGTCGTTTGAGTCATTCTATGAGGGTGGACCCCGAAGGGCTGTGGCGATGTGTAGGACTTAAAAAGCTCTACGTGTCCTCCATCAACAACACGTCTGTAAAGCGTCCTGTCCTTGCCGGCGTGTTCGTGGTAGGAGGAGGATTTCTTTGTGCACTGACATCCCCCTTATACGCTGTGTAAAGCATACTTTTTAACTTGTTTTGGAACTGCTGCATCCTTTCCAACTTCAAGAATTCGGTAACATTTCAGCCACTTTCTGCTTATACAGGGGGTCTAGTAGCGTGGCCACCCAGTACAGGTCATTCTCCTTCAGCCTTTTTATACGAGGGTCCCTCAACAGGCATGACAGCATAAAAGCATTTGCACAAGGTTGGATGCCGAGCTACTCATCTCCCGTTCCTCGTCCTCACTGATGTCATTGAAGGTCTGTTCTTCCCCCCAGCCACGTACAACACCACGGGTCCCAGATAGGTCACAACAATGAGCACCCTGGGATGCCTGCTGTGGTTGGTCTTCCTCCTCCTCAAACCCACATTCCTCCTCTGGGTCCTCTTCCTCAGACTCCTCTTCCAGCGTTCCCGCAGGTCCAGCAAGCGATGATGATAAGGCTGTTTCTGGTGGTGATGGTGACCACAACTCTTCCTCTTCCCGTTCATCTATGGGCTGATCCAGCACTATTAGCAGGGCACACTCCAGGAAGAAAACAAATGGGATGAGGTCGCTGATGGTGCCTTCGTTGCGACTGACTAGGTTTGTCACCTCCTTTAAAGGACGCATGAGCCTACAGACATTGCGCATGAGCGTCCAGTAACGTGGCAAATAAATAACCAGCTCCGCAGGGGCTGTCCTAGCACTCCGGTCATACAAATACTCATTGGTGGCTTTTTCTTGTTGGAGCAGGCAGTCGAACATTAGGAGTGTTGAATTCCAATGTGTTGGGCTGTCGCAAATCAAGCGCCTCACTGGCATGTTGTTTCGCCGCTGAATGTCGGAAAAGTGAGTCATCGCCCTGTAGAAATGCCTGAAATGGCCACACACTTTCCTGGCCTGCTTGAGGACGTCCTGTACGCCTGGGTACTTACACACAAAGCTTCGTACAATCAGATTCAACACATGTGCTATGCACGGCACATGTGTCAACTTGCCCAAATTCAATGCCGCTAACAGATGCTTCCGTTGTCACTCACCAATTTGCCGATCTCCAGTTGGTGCGGGGTCAGCCACTGATCCACCTGTGCGTTCAGGGTGGATGGAGTGCTGGTCCGGTGTGACTCTCTGCTTTCTGGCAAGTCAACCCCACTGTCGAATCCGGGATGTGGAATAGCCCCTGGGGAGCTTGGGGGGGGGGGGTGCAGTTGATGATGTGGAGCAAGACGAAGCAGCAGAGGAGAAATCAGCCGAGGAGGTTAGCGAAGAGGATGGAGTAGGAGGAGTAGAGGAGCTTGCAGCAGGCCTGCCTGCAAGTCGTGGCGGTTTCACCAACTCCGCTGCAGAGCCATGCATTCCATGCTTGGCAGCCGTCAGCAGGTTTACCCAATACACAGTGTATGTGATATACCTGCCTGACCAGGTATCAGTGGTCAGATGGAACCTTGCCCCAACACTGTGTGCCATACATGCCATGACTTCCTTTTCCACAATAGAGTACAGGTTGGGGATTGCCTTTTGTGAAAAAAAATTTGGGCCGGGTACCTTCCACTGCGGTGTTCCAATAGCTACAAATTTTTTGAAGGCCTCGGACTCCACCAGCTTGTATGGTAAAATCTGGTGGGCTAAGAGTTCCGACAAGCCAGCTGTCAGACGCCGGGCAAGGGGGTGACGCTGTGAAATTGTCTTCTTACGCTCAAACATTTCCTTGACAGACACCTGACTGTGGGCAGATGAGCAGGAACTGCTGAAGGTGAGAGGCGGAGTGGCGGGTGGTTGAGAGGGGGCAGGGAGGACAGCAGTGGTTGATATGGCTGAAGATGCTGGACCAGGAAGAGCATGGTGGCTTTGAGTTTGTGTGCTGCTTGTACTCATGTGTTGATCCCATAGGCGTTTGTGATGTGAGATCATGTGCCTTTGCAAAACCGTTGTACCTAGGTGGGTGTTGGACTTCCCACGACTCAGTTTCTTTTGGCATAGGTTGCAAATGGCATCACTGTTATCAGAGGCAGACACACAAAAAAAATGCCACACGGCTGAGCTTTGCAATGACGGCATTCTGGTGGTGGCAACAGCATGCGTTGATTGGCGTGCTGTCTGGCTGACATGGGGTGCCGATACATGCTGTCTGACTGTGCCACTAGCTCCTTGCAATGATCTCCCCCTGCTTCCAACTCGTCTCCTCCTCCTCTCTGTCTCCCCATCTGAACTTTCCCCCTGTTCTTCTTCTCTTCGAGCGGGCACCCATGTGACATCCACGGATACATCGTCATCATCAACCGCTTCACTTGTACAGTATCTGACAACTCGGCAAAGGAAGCAGCAGCGGGTAAAATATCATCATCATCACACCGTACTTCCATGTGTGTAATGCTGCCTGACTGAGAAATATCCCTTTTTTCTACATCCTCTGGCAATAATGGTTGCGCATCACTCATTTCTTCTAACTGATGTGTAAATAAATCCTCTGATAGATCAAATGAAGCGGCTGTGGTGCTAGTGTTGATGGTGGCAGCGGGCGGGCGAGTGGAAACTTGAGAGGTGCCCGTGGCTGAGCTGGAGGAGGATGGTTCGTCAAGGTTCCGAGCGGAAGCTGTAGAAGATTGGGTGTCCTAAGTAATCCAGTCAACTATGTCCTCAGAAGTTCAGGGTATGTGGCCTCTGAACACTGGGCATTATTCTAGGGCCAAAGGAAATCACAGAACCACGACGGACCCTGCGTGGTGGCCTGCTTCTGCCTGTCATTTCTTTTTATTAGTGGTACTATGCATGCAAGGTACTGTGCCACCCGGTATGATTGGTGGGCACTGGCAGTATGCACACTACAGTCAGTGGAAGTGGGCCTGACACACACTGGCAGGCAACTAACCTTAGATTAAAGGGTAAAAATTAAATGCCCTATTTATCGGCAAGCTACTGTGCCACCCGGTATGAGTGGTGGGCACTGGCAGTGGGCACACTACAGTCAGTGGAAGTGGGCCTGACACACACTGGCAGCAGGTAGGCAACTTAAATTAAATTAAAGTGTAAAAATTAAATGCCTTTTTTTAATGCAAAGTCCTGTGCCACACAATATGAGTGGTGGGCACTGGCAGTGGGCACACTACAGTCAGTGGAAGTGGGCTTGACACACACTGGCAGAAGGCAGGCAACTGAAATTAGATTAAAGTCTAAAAATGAAATGCCTTTTTTTAATGCAAAGTCCTGTGCCACATGGTATGAGTGGTGGGCACTGGCAGTGGGTACACTACAGTCAGTGGAAGTGGGCCTGACACACACTGGCAGCAGGTAGGCAACTTAAATTAAATTAAAGTGTAAAAATTAAATGCCTTTTTTTATTGCAAAGTCCTGTGCCACACAATATGAGTGGTGGGCACTGGCAGTGGGCACACTACAGTCAGTGGAAGTGGGCTTGACACACACTGGCAGAAGGCAAGCAACTGAAATTAGATGAAAGGGTAAAAATTAAATGCCTTTTTTTAATGCAAAGTCCTGTGCCACACGATATGAGTGGTGGGCACTGGCAGTGGGCACACTACAGTCAGTGGAAGTGGGCTTGACACACACTGGCAGAAGGCAGGCAACTGAAATTAGATTAAAGTCTAAAAATGAAATGCCTTTTTTTAATGCAAAGTCCTGTGCCACATGGTATGAGTGGTGGGCACTGGCAGTGGGCACACTACAGTTAGTGGAAGTGGGCCTGACACACACTGGCAGCAGGCAGGCAACTGAAATTAAATTAAAGTGTAAAAATAAATACCTTTTTTTATGCAAAGTCCTGTGCCACTTTGGATCAAAGCAAATTTTTTGGGAAAATTTAGCGAATTGGCCGTATCGAATTTTTGAGAAATTCTATCATCTCTAATCGTCACTTTTCAATATCTCTAGCAACCGATAGGATAGTTGCCTACCTCTTAGTGTTGATTGCGAATATTCTAATTGCGAATTTTTATGGCAAATATATTATATTGGTAATTTTCGCAATCAAGTAAATAGTGACTGGAGATCACGAATTCTTGAATTTTCGAATTTATGGTGAATATTTGGCCAAAAAATTGCGAAATGTCGTGAATTTGAATATTGCCTATGCTGCTCATCACTAGTGAAGATGTAATCTCGTCCTGGACGGAATTTCGGCCAAGCAAATGGAGGGGGTACGCTTTAATTTTTCTGTTTTTTATACTATTTCAGGATTTCCACCCACAACTGAGTGCCTGATGCATCAGATTAGATCATCCATGCTGCCTCACCCAAACCTTGACAAAAGAGACCGGTTTATTCTGGCTACCTGCCTCAGCTACTATTCTGATGCTGCCATCCGCCTGATGCCACACATCTGATGCCAAGTGCTCCCTTACAACCACCATCTACAGGGGGTACTGTAATTGCCAGCTACCTCCCCACACATGGTCTCCTCCTGCTGCTGCTACCTCACCACTCAGGTCTCCTCATGCTGCTGTTGCTAACTCCACATTATGCCATCGTGCCACTCTGTGGTCTCCTCATGCTGCTGCCAATTTAAAACTCTGTCTCTGGGCCATTCTGTGTTCTCCTCATGCTGCTGCTGCCACCTCCACACTCTGTCATTGTACCACTCTGTAGTCTTGTCATGCTGCTGCCACTTCACTACTCTGTGGTCTCCTCATGCTGCTGCCAGATCCCCACTCTGTGCTCTCCTCATGCTGCTGCCACCTCACCACTATGTCACTGGGCCACTTTGTGGTCTCCTCATGATGCTGCCAACTTATAACTCTGTCTCTGGGCCACTCTGTGGTCTCCTCATGCTGCTGCTACCATCTCCACACTCTGTCATTGTGCCACTTTATGGCTTTCTCATGCTGCTGCCACCTCCACACTATGTCAACTTTTCACTCTGTGGTCTCCTCATGCTGCTGCTTCCACCTCAACTTTATGTCATTGTGGCACTCTGTGGTCTCCTAATTCTTCTGCCACTTTACAACTCTGTGGTCTCCTCATTCTGATGTCACATGACCACTCTGTGGTCTCCTCATGCTGCTGCCACCTCCTCACTATGTCACCTTGCCACTCTGTGGTCTCTTCATGCTGCTGCAAACTCACAACTCTGTCTCTGGGCCACTCTGTGGTCTCCACATGATGCTGCTGACACCTCCACATTCTGTCATTGTGCCACTCTGTGGCCTCATGCTGCTGCCACCTCCACACTATGTCCCCTTGCCAGTCTGTGGCCTCCTCATGCTGCTGCTGCCACCTCCACACTCTGTCATTGTGCTAGTCATTCTGCAACCACTTCTCCACTCTGTGGTCTACTCATGCTGCTGCCAAATCACCACTCTGTGATCTTCTCATGCTGATGCCTCCTCAACACTATGTCACTGAGCCACTATCTGGTCTCTTCATGCTGCTGCCAACTCACAACTGTCATTGTGCCACTCTGTGGCCTTCTCATGCTGCTGTCACCTCCACACTATGTCACCTTGCCACTCTGTGGTCTCCTCATGCTGCTGCCACTTCACCACTCTATGGACTCCTCAAGCTGCTTCCAAATCACCACTCTGTGGTCTCCTCATGCTGCTGCTACCTCAACACTATGTCAATGCACCGCTCTGTGGTCTCCTTATGCTGCTGATGCCACCTCCACAATCTGTCATTGTGCCACTCTGTTGTCTCCTCATGCTGCTGCCACCTCCACACTATGTCACCTTGCCGCTCTGTGGTCTCCTCATGCTGTGGCCTCTTCACCACTATGTGGTCTCCTCATGCTGCTGCCACATCACCACTCTGTGGTCTCCTCATGCTGCTACAACATCACCACTCTGTGGTCTCCTCATGCTGCTGCCACCTCATCACTATGTCACTGGGCCACTCTGTGGACTTCTCATGCTTTTCCACCCTCCCCAAACCATGACTAGTAACATAGTATATAAGACCGAAAAAAAAAATTTGTCCATCCACTTCGGCCTGTTTCCTACAAGTTGATCCAGAGGAAGGCAAAAAACCCCTGTGAGGCAGAAGCCAATTTTCCCCACTTAAGGGGAAAAAAATTCCTTCCCGACTCCAATCAGGCAATCAGAATAACTCCCTGAATCAACGACCCCTCTCTAGTAGCTGTAGCCTGTAATATTATTACACTCCAGAAATAAATCCAGTCCCTCTTGAATTCCTTTATTGTACTCACCATCACCACCTCCTCAGGCAGAGAGTTCCATAGTCTCACTGCTCTTACAGTGAAGAATCCTTTTCTATGTTTGTGTACAACCCTTCTTTCCTCCAGACGCAGAGGATGTCCCCTTGTCACAGTCACAGTCCTGGGGATAAATAGATGATGGGATAGATCTCTGTACTGACCCCTGATATATTTATACCTAGCTATTAGATCTCCCCTCAGTCGTCTTTTTTCTAAAGTGAATAACCCTAATTTTGATAACCTTTCAGGGTACTGTAGATCCCTCATTCCAGTTATTACTTTAGTTGCCCTCCTTTGAACCCTCTCCAGCTCTGCTATGTCTGTCTTGTTCACAGGAGCCCAGAACTGTACACTGTACTCCATGTGTGGTCTGACTAGTGATTTGTAAAGTGGTCGGACTATGTTCTCATCACGGGTGTCTATGGCCCTTTTGATGCATCCCATTATATTATTGGCCTTGGCAGTAGCTGCCTGACACAAGGCCACTAGTTTGCCTTTTTGGCCTGGTTAACATCATCATTTATTTGAGACGCACAACGGATCCTGTCTATGTAACAGCTGTAAGGCCTGTGTGACATGGTCCCTCTTTTGTATTAGAATTGGCTTATGATTTGGTAGCCAAAAGCAGGACTGGGTACAAAACACAGAAGACATGGAAATATTGCATTCATGTGTCATCTCTGTTTTGGATGCACTCCTGCTTTTTTGGCTTTAGCAATACTGATGGATTACTGACCAAATGCTGACCGAGTGAAGGCGAATGCTCAACAGACAGGATCCATTTTCTGGCGGTTATTGTTCTGACGGATTAGTGGAAGGGCAAAATAATCAGTGATGTCAACACAAACTTACTGCTGACACCCTCTCCACTCTGTTGGGGGTTCTACTTGTATAAGCAATTAATAGAATAGGTTCTGTAGACATATATGTGGAATCAGCTGACAGCGGTGTAAAAGGAGTGCGCTTCTTCTTTATGCTAATATTGACCTGTAAGGCTGAGTTCACACTTGAGTTATTCGGTCAGTTTTGGCCAGTAACTGACCAAATGGTGAGGTGTGAAGTGATTCTAAGAGTGATGCCTGTCATCTGCGTGTCATACTGACTCACAATATTGTTTGACCACCAAAGCAGACAACGTATGTGTGTTACTGCAAGGCACAGAGTTCTACACCACTATAAAGGTTCTTTTCAGAAAATTTGGTGAACCGGCCTGTGCCAGCTCTGCCTTACTAAAGTCTGGCATAAAACATCCCATGTGTTATCTCAGACAGTGCAGCGTTGTGCTATGCAGCGATGTGCTCTTGCATGTGCTCTCTTCACTCTGCTAAAAGCCTTCCATACCATATGTTACTAGACCACAAGGGTACAGATTCAAAATTGCTGTAGACACCCCAATGTCAGGTGCCTATCTTGTAAGGAAAACATGAAAAAGTATTTTTACAAATATTTATTATATATATACAGTTGTGTTCAAAATTATTCAACCCCCACTGAAATTGAGTGTTTTGGCCAGTTTGACATTGATTTTGATCATTTCAGTCATCTTGATTACAATTAAATCAAAGAGGCACTTGTAAGTCAGACAAATATAACATAACATTTATAATGAAATAACCACAAATGTCTTTTCTGTGCTCACATCATTATCAGTTTTATTCAACCCCCAAGTGACATTCAATCTTAGTACTTAGTACGACATCCTTTTCCAGTTATAACAGCTTTTAAACGTGAAGCATAGCTTGACACAAGTGTCTTGCAGCGATCTACGGGTATCTTCGCCCATTCTTCATGGGCAAAAGCCTCCTGTTCAGTCACATTCTTAGGTTTGCGCGCTGCAACTGCTTTCTTTAAGTCCCACCAGAGGTTCTGAATCGGATTTAAGTCTGGTGACTGCAATGGCCACTTCAAAATGTTCCAGCCTTTAATCTGCAACCATGCTCTAGTGGACTTGGAGGTATGCTTGGGATCATTGTCCTGTTGAAAGGTCCAACGTCTCCCAAGCCTCAGGTTTGTGATGGACTGCATCACATTTTCATCCAATATCTCCTGGTACTGAAGAGAATTCATGGTACCTTGCACACGCTGAAGCTTCCCTGTACCTGTAGAAGCAAAACAGCCCCAAAGCATGATTGACCCCCCCGCCATGCTTCACAGTAGGCAAGGTATTCTTTTCTTCATAGGCCTTGTTCTTCCTCCTCCAAACATAGCGTTGATCCATGAGCCCAAACAGTTCTAATTTTGTTTCATCAGTCCACAGAACACTATCCCAAAACTTTTGTGGTTTGTCCACCTGACTTTTGGCATACTGCAGTCGACTCTTCTTATTCTTTGGAGACAGCAAGGGGGTGCGCCTGGGAGTTCTGGCATGGAGGCCTTCATTACGCAGTGTGCGCCTTATTGTCTAAGCGGAAACTTCAGTACCCACATCTGACAAATCTTTTTTCAGTTCCTCAGCAGTCACACGGGGACTTTTCTCCACTTTGCGCTTCAGGTAGCGCTCAGCAGTCGAAGTCAGCATCTTCTTTCTGCCACGACCTGGTAGCGTTTCAACAGTGCCCTTTGCCTTGAATTTGCGAATGATGCTTCCTATGGTGTCTCTTGGTATGTTTAACATCTTTGCAATCTTATTATAGCCATTGCTATATGTCTAGAAGGAGCTGAGTATCACAGTCATTTTACATCTGCCTAATTGGTGCTTATTATGCTTGATTGCTGCTCCTTGACATCCAGAGGTGTTTTCAATACCTGATCGAAAACACTTGAATGAACCTCCGTTCTTAAGAGCGGTAGTCTTTAAGGGGTTGAATAATTGTGTCAATGATGAAATCACAAAAAAAACATTTAATACTGTATTACAAAAACAATTGATGTCATTTTAGTTGCATTTGGTTCTTTAAAAAGTAAGATTTCATTCTGAACACAATTACAAATGTACACTAAATTCCCTAAAACCCTTTACAGCATTGGGGGTTGAATAATTTTGAACACAACTGTATATATATATATATAGGCACTATATATATATATAGTAGTGTTGAGCGAGCATGCTCGGTCGAACTGGTGCTCAACTCGAGTATCGCTATGCTCTGTTCAGCCGAGTATTCGGCCGAACACTTTGGGTGCTCGACTACCATTGAGAACAATGGAAGTCCTAAGCATTAAACCACACAACGCCCAGCTCGGAAGAGAAGAGGGTGTCTGGTTCCTTAAAAAAACAGTTCTTACATGTCTGGGCTCCGTAGCCGCTCCAGTCAGGGCCTATCCGGGCGCATGGAGCGTCCCCATCACCATGGGAATGCCTCCGGGGTTAGAATGTACTGTCGGATGTGAGATTTCACGATTTCACAAGACAGAATAGTCTTTTCCTAACACTATTCATCTAACAGAGGGCGCTGTTCATGAGTCATGACTAATAGAGGGCGCTGTTCATTAGATGAAAAGTGTTATGACAAGACTATTCCATGTTGTGAGATGTATCTCAAATCGGCAATTGGAAAATTCGCTATATGTAAATTCGCAATATGAAATTCGCGATCAACACTACCCATGTCTGGGCTCCGTAGCCACTCCAGTCAGGGCCTGTCAGTGCGCATGGAGCGTCCCCATCACCATGGGAACGCCTCAGGGGTTAGAATGTACTGTCGGATGTGAGATTTAGTGTTTATCGCAAATATTCTAATCGCGCATTTTAAACACGAATATTGGCACTTCGGGAATTTGAGAATATCTAGAATATAGTGCTATATCTTTGTAATCGCGAATATTCTAGATTTTTCTTTGTCAGTACCCATGATCCCTCACTGCTTCTTGCTTGTGGGCCAATTAGAAGGCTGCAATATCTTTGATTTTAGGAGTAGTGTTGATCGTGAATTTTCGTATCACGAATTTTCCAATTGCTGATTTGAGATAGATCTCACAACATAGAATAGTCTTGTCATAACACTTTTCAACTAATAGAGGGCGCTGTTCATGAGTCATGATTCATGAACAGCACCCTCTATTAGATGAATAGTGTTATGACAAGACTATTCCCTCTTGTGAGATCATCGTGGAATCTCACATCCGACAGTACATTCTAACCCAGGAGGCGTTCCCATAGTAATGGGGACGCTCCATGCGCAGGGACGGGCAGTGACTGGAGCAGCTACGGAGCCCAGACATGTAATAACAGTTTTTTAGGGAACCAGACACCCTCTTCTTTTCCGAGCAGGTGGGGCCTGGTTGTCTCCTATTGAATTCCATTATACTCGGGTGCTCGGTCGAGCCCACGAATATAGCAATTAGAGATGTCCCGAACTATTCGCCGGCGAACATAGCTTGTTCGGTTCGCCGCGGTGGGCGAACATATGCGATGTTCGGTCCGCCCCTATACATCCTCATTGAGCAAACTTTGACCCTGTACCTCACAGTCAGCAGGCACATTCCAGCCAATTAGCACCTTCCCTCAAACACCTTACCAACTCCTATAAAAAGGGCACCCATTTTAGATTTAGTCTGAAACTGCATGTTAGTGAGAACAGGGAGACTGCATCTGCTGCTGTGCTGATGATTGTGAATTCATAGGGAAAGCGTTAGGGCTCTTTCACACTAGCATTTTGTTTTCCGGCATAGAGATCCGTCGTCGGGTCTCTATGCCGGAAAAATCCTGATCAGGATTATCCCAATGCATTCTGGATGGAGAGAAATCCGTTCAGGATGTCTTCAGTTCAGGAACGTTGTTTGGCCGGAGAAAATACCAGCGGATGCTGCGCTTTTTGCTCCGGCCAAAAATCCTGAACACTTGCCACAAGGCCGGATCCGGAATTAATGCCCATTGAAAGGCATTAATCCGGATCCGGCCTTAAGCTAAACGTTGTTTCGGCGCATCGCCGAATCCGACGTTTAGCTTTCTCAATGGTTACCATGGCAGCCTGGACACTAAAGTCCTTGTTGCCATGGTAAAGTGTAGTGGGGAGCGGGGGAGCAGTATACTTACCATCCGTGCGGCTCCTGGGGCGCCCCAGAGTGACGTCAGGGCGCCCTACACGCATGGAAGACGTGTTCGCATGGATCACGTGATCCATGCGCATGGGGCGCTCTGACGTCATTCTGGAGTGCCCCGGGAGCCACACGGACTGTAAGTATACCGCTCCCCACTACTACTATGCCAACCAGGACTTTAATAGCGTCCTGGCTGCCATACTAACCTGAAAGCATTTCGAAGACTGATCAGGATCCTGATCAGTCTTCTAATGATTTCAGGTGACTTGCGTTCTGACGGATCCGGCGGGACGAAAGTGCCTGCCGGATCCTCAGAACGCAAGTGTGAAAGAGGCCTTAGCTAGGCCAGTGTTCTGTGTCCACAGACTCATCTGCTGTAAGGACAGCGTCACATCATCACCCCAAAAAGTCCTTTTTAGGGCTGCTACATTAGTCTGCTTTTATTTATTTATTTCTCCATATATATATTGCAGTTGCCTGGCCCGCCCGTGTGTGAGGAGCTGCAGGCCCACAGACTGTAGTGTGCCCACTGCCAGTGCCCACCACTCATACCGGGTGGCACAGGACTTTGCATGAAAAAAAGGCATTTCATTTTTACCCTTTAATTTAAGGTTAGTTGCCTGCCAGTATGTGTCAGGCCGACATCCACTGACTGTAGTGTGCCCACTGCCAGTGCCCACCACTCATACTGGATGGCACAGGACTTTTCATCAAAAAAAGGGATTTAATTTTTACCCTTTAATCTAAGGTTAGTTGCCTGCCAGTGTGTGTCAGGCTCCCTTCCACTGACTGTAGTGTGCCCACTGCCAGTGCCCACCACTCATACCGGGTGGCACAGGACTTTGCATAAAAAAGGCATTTAATTTTTACCCTTTAATCTAAGGTTAGTTGCCTGCCAGTATGTGCCAGGCCGACTTCCACTGACTGTAGTGTGCCCACTGCCAGTGCCCACCACTCATACAGGGTGGCACAGCAGTTTGCCGATAAATAAGGCATTTCATTTTTACCCTTTAATCTAAGGTTAGTTGCCTGCCAGTGTGTGTCAGGCCCACTTCCACTGACTGTAGTGTGCCCACTGCCAGTGCCCACCACTCATACCGGGTGGCACAGGAGCTTGCCGATAAATAAGGCATTTCATTTTTACCCTTTAATCTAAGGTTAGTTGCCTGCCAGTGTGTGTCAGGCTCACTTCCACTGACTGTAGTGTGTCCACTGCCAGTGCCCACCACTCCTACCGGGTGGCACAGGACTTTGCATAAAGAAAGGCATTGCATTTTTACCCTTTAATCTAAGGTTAGTTGCCTGCCAGTGTGTGTCAGGCTGACTTTCACTGACTGTAGTGTGCCCACAGCCAGTGCCCACCACTGATACCGGGTAGCACAGGACTTTGCATAAAAAAAGGTATTTCATTTTTACCCTTTAATCTAATGTTAGTTTCCTGCCAGTCTGTGCCAGGCCGACTTCCACTGACTGTAGTGTGCCCACTGCCAGTGCCCACCACTCATACCGGGTGGTACAGTAGCTTGCCGATAAATAAGGCATTTAATTTTTACCCTTTAATCTAAGGTTAGTTGCCTGCCAGTGTGTGTCAGGCCGACTTCCACTGACTGTAGTGTGCCCACTGCCAGTGCCCACCACTCATACCGGGTGGCACAGGACTTTGCTTAAAAAAGGCATTTAATTTTTACTCTTTAATCTAAGGTTAGTTGCCTACCAGTGTGTGTCAGGCCGACTTCGACTGACTGTAGTGTGCCCACTGCCAGTGCCCACCACTCATACCGGGTGGCACAGTACCTTGCACGCATAGTACCACTAATGAAATAAAAAAATTGACAGGCAGAGGCAGGCCACCCCGCAGGGGCTGTCGTGGTGCTGTGATTTCCCTTGGCCCTAGAATAATGCCCAGTGTTCAAAGGCCACATACCCTGAACTCGAAAAATTCTGAGTACATAGTTGACTGGCTTACACAGGACACCCAGTCTAATACAGCTTCCGCTCGGAACCTTGTCTCTCAAGCCTCCTCCCACCACCACCACAAACACCAGCACCACAGCCACTTCATTTGTTCTGTCAGAAGATTTATTTACACATCAGATGGAAGAAATGAGTGATGCGCAACCAATATTGCCAGAGGATGTAGATAACAGGGATATATCTCAGTCAGGCAGCATTACACACATGGACGTACGGTGTGATGATGATGATGTTGTACCCGCTGCTGCTTCCTTTGCTGAATTGTCAGATACAAGTGAAGCGGTTGATGATGACAACGTGTCCGTGGATGTCACGTGGGTGCCCGCTCGAAGAGAAGAAGAACAGGGAGAAAGTTCAGAAGGGGTGACAGAGAGGAGGAGAAGACGAGTTGGAAGCAGGGGGAGGTCGTGGCGAGCTAGTGGCACAGTCAGACAGCATGTATCGGCACCCGTGGCCAGACTTCACACCAATCAACGCATGCTGTTGCCACCACCAGAATGCTGTCATTGCAAAGCTCAGCCGTGTGGCATTTTTTGTGTGTGTCTGCCTCTGATAACAGCGATGCCATTTGCAACCTGTGCCAAAAGAAACTGAGTCGTCGGAAGTCCATCACCCACCTAGGTACAACTGCTTTGCGAAGGCACATGATCTCACATCACAAACGCATATGGGATCAACACATGAGTACAAGCAGCACAAAAACTCAAAGCCACCATGCTCCTCCTGGTCCAGCATCTTCAGCGACATCAACCACTGCTGTCCTCCCTGCCCCCTCTCAACCACCCGCCACTCCGCCTCTCACCTTCAGAAGTTCCTGCTCATCTGCCCACAGTCAGGTGTCTGTCAAGGAAATGTTTGAGCGTAAGAAGCCAATGTCACAGAGTCACCCCCTTGCCTTGTCATGAGTGTGTCAACTATTGACAACAACTCTTTGCGGTTGTTTGCGGTGCGTTAAAAGGGGAGTTTGGTCTGTCAGAGTTTGGTCTGTCACTGTGAAGCGGGCGTTACCCTTACACTACCTGATCGATACAACATCATACCTGATGGTATGCACACACTGGTCTTTTTAAAGCATGTTATTCCAAACAATTTAGGAATGTTAGAGGATTTATGTCCTTTATGGATTAAAACCCGACTCTGCGTCAACTACGTAATTTTCCATGGGAGTTTTGCCATGGATCCCCCTCCGGCATGCCACAGTCCAAGCGTTAGTCCCCTTGAAACAACTTTTCCATCACTATTGTGGCCAGAAAGAGTCCCTGTGGGTTTTAAAATTCGCCTGCCTATTGAAGTCTATGGCGGTTCGCCCGGTTCGCCCGTTCGCGAACATTTGCGGAAGTTCGCGTTCGTAAACGGAAAATTTTATGTTCGCGACATCACTAATAGCAATGTGTTCGGGCCGAATACCCGAATATTTTGGTGCTCGCTCATCACTTTAGCATTTAGATTTGTTTTTAATTAAGTATATTTAAAAGTTTAGGTGCACTTTAATAAACATATTTGAAATGAGAGAATCGATTGTGAACTAATCGGATTTATTACAAATTTACAAAAATCCTGTTGCCAAATGAATTGGAAGTTTTGGCAATTTGCTTTGGAGAAATCATGCAACATGGAGCCTGTGCCATTTTACAGTGGAAATTGGTGGGGAAAACATCAGGGAAGATGGAGGATCACATGACCCTGGAAGGGGACTTAACATGATTGTCTCAGAGGCTGATAAACAGCCTGTGAGACTGTGATCATGGGCGTAGCTATAGGGGGTGCAGAGGTAGCAGTCGCTACCGGGCCCAGGAGCCTGAGGGGGCCCAAATACCCTTGTGCCGCATAAGAAGACACACAAAGCACTGAGGGAAGGGGGGCCCAAGCTGAACTCTTGCACCAGGGCCCATGAGCCGTTAGCTACGCCCCTGGCTGTGATCCAATTAACCCCTCCAAGACCTAGGACGAGAATGCTCCTAACTCGTGGCTACTTAATGAACTAGGACGAGCATTCTCGTCCTAGGGTTAATGTGCTGCCCCACACCTCCTGCCACAATCAGCAGCAGGGGTCCGGCTTATACTGACAGCCAGACCCCTTCTTTATCCGCCAGCATCGGTGAAAACACTGATGCCGGTGGATTAAACCCCTGTATGCTGCGGTCGCACTGACCACAACATACAGGAAGTTTGCGGCAGTTTCTACATCCCTATCGGGTCCCCGTGTTGCGGTGATGTGGACCCGATGGTTGCTATGGCAGCCCCGATGCCTTGAACGAAGTAAAAAAAAGCCACCTTTGTCACCTTACATCACTAAAAGTGCAACACCAAGCGATCAAAAATGTGTATGCCCCCCAAAATAGTACCAATCTAGCAGTCACCTTATCCCGCAAAAAATGAGCCCCTACACTAGACAATCGCCCAAAAATAAAAAAAACTATGGCTCTCAGACTATGGAGACACTAAAATATGATTTTTTTTTTATTCAAAAGTGATGTTATTGTGTAAAATGTAAATAATTAAAAAAAAGTAGACATATTGGGTATCGCTGCGTTCGTAAGAACCTGCTGAACACTGTAAAAAAAAAATGTGTAAAAAAAGCCATTTTTTGTCACCTTACATCAGAAAAAGTGTAATACCAAGCGATCCTAAAGTGATACACACCCCAAAATCATACCAATCAAACAGTCATCTCATTCTGCAAAAAATGAGACCCTAATTAAGTAAATTTCCCAAAAAATATAAAAACTATGGCTCTCAGAATGTGGGGACACTAAAACATGATTTTTTTTTACAGAAATGCTTTATTATGTAAAACTGAAACAAACAACCCAAAAAAGTACACATATTTGGTATTGTCTCCTCCGCAACAACCTGCTCTATAAAAATTCCACATGATCTAACCTGTCAGATGAACACTGTAAATAACAAAAAATAAAAACAGTGCCAAAACTATTTTTTGTTACCTTGCCTCACAAAAAGTGTAATACAGACCAACCAAAAATCATATGTACCTTAAAAAAGTAGCAACAAAACTGCCACCTTATCATGTAGATTCCAAAATGGGGTCTTTTTTTGGAGTTTCTACTCTATGGGTGCATCAGGGGGGCTTTAAATGGAACATGGTGTTAAAAAAACAATCCAGCAAAATCTGCCTTCAAAAACTGTATGGCATTCCTATCCTTCTGCGACCTTCCGTGTTTCCGAACAGCAGTTTACGACCACATATAGGGTGTTTCTGTAAACTACAGAATCAGGGCAATAAATATTGAGTTATGTTTGGCTGTTAACCCTTGATTTGTTACTGAAAAAAATTTATTAAAATGGAAAATCTCATCTCCATTTTCCATTAATTCTTCTGGAACACCTAAAGGTTAACAAAGCTTGTAAAATCAGTTTTGAATACCTTGAGGGGTGTAGTTTCTAAAATGGGGTCACTTTTGGGTGGTTTCTATTATGTAAGCTCCGCAAAGTGACTTCAGACCTGAACTGATCCTTAAAAAGTGGGTTTTGGAAATTTTCTGAAAAATTTCAAGATTTACTTCTAAACTTCTAAGCCTTCTAACGTCCCCCAAAAATAAAATAGCATTCCCAATATGATCCAAACATGAAGTAGACATATAGGGAATGTAAAGTTATAACTATTTTTGGTGTTATTACTATCTACTATAAAAGTAGAGAAATTAAAATTAGCAAACTTGCTAATTTTTCAAAATATTTGGTAAATTTGGTATTTTTCATAAATAGAAATTCATTTTCTTTACTCAGTTTTACCACTGTCATGAAGTACAATATGTGTTGAGAAAACAATCTCAGAATGGCCTGGATAAGTAAAAGCGTTTTAAAGTTATTTCTACATATAGTGACACGTCAGATTTGATAAAAATGGCCTTGTCCTTAAGGTGAAAAATGGCTGGGTCCTTAAGGGGTTAAGGCCTTATGCACAAGGCCATTGCCAGGCCATGGCTGTATTGCGGCCTGAAAACAGCGGGTCCGCAATATGCGAGTGTGATGGACTGAACCGTCACTGGGGCTGCTGGAGAAGACTGAGGGCTAGCCTCCTTCGTACAGACTATGGACCCAAATCTATGGAGACCCCCTCAGACCTGTTGGGGTTACAAGGAACTATTAACCCTGATTTATGTGTGGAGTTATAGACCACATCTTTCCTATTACCCATTAAAGGTGCAGGGTGTGAATCCTGCAACTCAAAAAGGGTTAACTCTGCACTGAGACTCCCAATGAATGTGTTAGTTTATTTGTCCCTTTGTTCTATTGTATTAGTGATGGGATTAAGATAACTGACTCTGGGAGTTGCCGACTCCGGGGTAGCGGAGTAGATCCCCCCATAATACACTCAGGAGCAGTGGCGTAACTAGAAATGACCGGGCCCCACAGCAAATTTTTAAACGGGCCCACCACCCCCTTCACAACCCCCTTCTCCCACGCAACCCCCACACTTGTGGCTTGTGGCAGTCACATGAAATCCAGCCATGTTGGTTTTATTGCGACTGCCGTAGCGATACCATCCATTTCTAAGGGATAACAAGTACTCAGCGATCCTGGCTGTCAAACGACCAGTGTCTCCATGTAGCCTTAGCCTAACAAATACCTCTCCTCTCTCAGCTGCCTTACCCTCATAATCCGAACCTGCAATATGCCCTCTTTCTGAGGCAGGGCACATACCTGCAGATGGCTGCCATTCCTTTTTCTCCTTCTGGTCTGGTCCTTCTGTTTCCAGGTGCTGCACACGTCACTCATAAACAGAGCACCATGCCGACACAGGGAACAATGAGGACAGGATGGCAGGGCGTGGAGCACCATAATAATCCTTTTATGAATTAAAGAGGCCGGGTACCAATTTTACAACATGTTGAGGGAGCCTGGCAACAAAATCATTTAGTATTGCTGCCGAAGCCAGGAGCAGCTGCTTTCCTGCTTCCCTGATAGATACGCCACTGATGCCAGTCTTAGGCCTCGTTCACACAACTAAAACTTACAAAAATCAGCATCCACTTTTTTTCAGCTCGAAAAAACACTTTTTTTTATTTTTTTACGCGTTTTTTTTTTTTATTGAAGTTCACTTCAATACAAAAGTAAATTTTCAGCTTGAGGTTTTTGGAGATCTGTGCCAAAAAATGCAGCGAAAATGCACAAAAACTACATCGACTGACATTTATTTTAATGGGAGATTCAGTGCTGATTCTGCGCCAAGATAGGGTGCGCTGCTTCTTTTTTCCACGTTTTTTTCTGTAAAAAAAAAAAAAAAAAGGAAGCGCTGCTTCCCATTGAAGTGATTGGAACTTTAAGTTTTGAGACTTAATTTGGAGCTGATTTTGCAGCAGAAAGGCTCCAAAATCAGCGCCAAAAACCTCAGTGTAAACTGGCCCACAGGCTGTATTTACATCAGATTTTTGCCCCAGATTCAGCGTATACATATTACTTATACATTACACAGTGGCCTCAGGCAGGATTCAGACAGGGTATTTGATTCTTTAACATACATGTGTTTCTACTGGACTATGACGTATACGATACAAATGCGCAGCACTCCTCGTTCTTGTATCCTGCACAATCCGTTAAAACAATAGATACTTTTTATTTATTTTTACAATTAAACTCTATGGTGAACAGATGTCACTGTCATGGCATCAGTATGAGGCATCTGAATAAGTTTTTTTGTATACATTAAAGATATGGGAAAATCGTGATGTGAACCCAGCCTTAAATGTGGGACAAAAATGTGATGTAAACTAGTGGCGCATTGTACAGTTGTTGAAAAAACCATACTCGCCTTCTCCGTGATTTTCCAGTCCCCATTCTGCAAACGTTTGTTTGCATGGGGGTCAGATGACTGGCCTCATATTAGTGTCCCTAAGCAGCACATTGGCGCCCAGAGGACTGTGGCATCAGATGGATAGGGGGTCTAGAGGAGAGGGCATCAGATAAGCAGGGGGCCCACAGGACTGGAGGGAGGGGGGGCAAAGAGCAGCAGATGGTTGCAGCTGGGGAGGGGGGGGGGGGTGGGGGGCTATATGAGATGCAGGACAGCTAGTGTTGTCAGGGATAAGCCTGGAATGTATGGGCTCCTCAGAGTGACAGGCACAGGCTCTTCCTCTTGCAGCACTTCCTGTCACTATTTAGTCTCCCCTCTCCCTCCTGTTATTGCCGACTACAGAGCAGTCTCTGTAGTAGAAGCTGGGCTGTACTAATAGCAGAGGGAGGGGAGACAGGATCTCCCTGTAGCACACTGTACTGAGCCCTGGCTGCACTATTAAGCAGACATGCTCCTCTATTAATGGTCCGTGCTGATGGGCGGGGCTTATCTCCCTGCTCCCTGACATTCTAGAGCAGTGAAGTGAGTGTAGAGGGGGGGGGGGTGCCCAGTCTGATACTGTTTAGTACTGCTTTGGGCCCCTTGTCAGGCCGGGCCCCGAAGCAGCTGCTTCCTCTGCTTCCCTGGTAGGTACGCCACTGCTCATGAGATAATCCCATCACGTGTGTCTCCCTCTCCCTATTCTTTCATTAAGACACTGGGGAGGGGATGTCTGTTTGCATGCTGTTCATGTTTGATTGAGTTATGTTGTTAGACTTCTTGAACTGTATATATACTGAGTTGGTCTTCAATAGAGAGTTCTTGATTTTTGTGCCACCTACACTGAGTCTCGACCAGTGACTGGGGAAACTGGGAGTTACAGATCAGCGGTTTGCAAAATCTCCTAGTAAGGAAGAATGCAGATGCTGACATACTCTTCCCGAGTACTCGAGGTCCCTCACAGCGGGCACCGGCCGTGTGCTCCCCGCATCACGGATGAGGACCCAATAACTTAAATGAGTCCGTAATCCAGAGCTGCGTTGCGGAACAGTGGCACAGAACCCCACGGAAGTACTATGGAGTGTTTCCGTGGTCTTTCTGTCCGTGCCTCCACACAGCAAAAACATAGAACATGTTCTATTTTTTTGCAGTGCGGACGGATCATGGACCCATTCAAGTTGAATGGTTCTCAATCCGTCCCGGCCACTGCACGGACGTTGCCAGTGCTTTGGGGACCGCAAATTGCGGTCTTGTGCATGAGGCCTAGGGCAGAATTTAGCCAGGTCCTTCAGGCTCTGGGCTACAAATACAACATTATGAGTACAGCTTGCGATCTGAGGGCATATATTTTGGCTGTGTCTGCCAAAAAACAATTGCAGGACACAAGCCATTAATCTAGGTGTGGTAAAGAGAGTATAGGGACAGTATCAGAATATATTTTATTAGGTACATTAAATCAAAAGTCAGATTTTTATCATGGAAAGCATAGGGGCTAGTCACTTCTAGCTAGTCCTATGTTTCATACTGTTTTCATACAGCTGCTGGTAAGTGAAACGTTCATGTAGTACTGCAAATTCTGCAATCAACAAAATCCAGCAACAACCTTATTTTTTTCCATAAATGGAGAGCCTGATTACCTTTTTTTTGTAAAAACTAGGATTGAGCAGTTGACTTCGATTTAAATTTCATGATAAATTGGATTTGCAGTAAAGCTGAATTTCCTTGTGCTTTGCGGTAGCGAATCAATTTAACCTGAAATAGTGTAAAAAAATTTAAATAATAATAATACTTACCTGCTCCATTTGCTCGCAACAGGCCACCTGCTGCCATCTTGCTTGAAGGTCTCAGACGAAATACCGTGTGGACGCTTGACATCACTACGCCGGCCGGCATGATGACATCATCTTTGGCCTCTCGAGATTTCGTACCAGACTTTCAACCAAGATGGCAGCAGCCTGGATCAGTTAAGTATATCAGATGCCGCGATCATGTATGAAAGCGGCATCTGATGGGTGCAATGACTGTCATTTCACCCACTACTTACAAAGAAATGTTATTCGTGACAATGTAATTAGTCATGAAGCGGATTTTTTGGTAAAATTTGGCGAAGCAGCCAAATAAAATTTTAACAAACTTTGCTCATCTCTAGTAAAAACCTTTTTTCTACAGTTCATAAGTGTTTTATGGACTTATTCCCATCATCTCCATGTAACATAACCACATTATCAAGAGTCCCCCTGTTGATGACCAATGTAATTGAATAAGGATCCAGATGACTCAGCAAAGCACAGAGCGCAGCAATGACAAAAAGAGCTAATTTGCACAATCATATCTCTGCTATTTGGAAACCTAAGGTATCATTGTAAACAACATGATTAAGCCTGCCAGGCAGTATGCTTGGTTTAACCCCTTTAGGACACATGACGTACCGGTACGGCATGTTTCCCGAGTCCTTAAGGATACATGACTTACCGGTACGTCATGAGTTGTTCCGATCACTGCTGCTCAGCTGGCAGTGATCGGAACAAGGTACCTGCTGAAATCATTCAGCAGGTACCTTGTTACAATGCCCAGGGAGGTCCTATGACCCCCCCATATGGGCGATCGCTGCAAACCACAGGTCAATTCTGTGAGATCTCTCAGACATAGACCGCGGGGATCAGAGAGTTAATGCCCCCAAATTCATGATCTTTAACCCCCCCTGCAGCCCCCAATCATATTTTGGCTGCGGGGGTGAAGGGGGGGTGGTTGCGGGTGGCGGGAGGCGGGCGGTGCGGCGGGCGGGATCGCGATTGCGATCCCCCGCCCACCTCCTCTGATATGTTTCCATGGTGTCTAGTGGGTCTATCAGAGTGTCAGCACATTACTGACACTCTGATAGAAACGGCTGGCATCTGTGCTTGATCAAATGCCAGCCGTTTAACCCCTTCTATACCGCGGTCCGTACGGACCGCGGTATGGAAGGATTAACAGGGAGGGAGCTCCCTCTGCCATCGCGGGGCTGCTGTGCCTTTGCAGCCCCCCAACAGGATGGGATCACAGAGGGAGGGGGCTACACTCACTCACCATCCATCACCCGCTGCTTTCTGATGGCTGCGGGTGATGGTTGCCATGGAGACAGGACGCTTTCAGAAGCGTCCTGCTCTCCATGGTGCTGAAAGTCTGAATAGACCTGCTAAAGGTCTATTCAGACTTTGTAAAGTACAAAATACAGCACAGTGCACTATATAGTGTACTGTACTGTATTATACAGACACCAGATCCACTGGATCTTTCAGAACCAAGTGGGTCTGGGTCAAAAAAAAATGTAAAAAAGTGAAAAAAAGTAAAAATGAAAAAAACACATATCACTGAATAAAAAAATAAAATAAAAATACACTACACATATTAGGTATCGCCGCGTCCGTAAAAACCTGCTCTATAAAAATATCACATGACTGAACTCCTCAGGTGAACGCCATAAAAAAAAAACCAAAAATGGTGTAAATATGCCATTTTTTGGCACCTTATATCACTAAAAGTGTAATACAAAGCGATCAAAGAGGTGTTTGCCTCCCAAAATAGTACCAATAAAACCGCCATCTCATCCCGCAAAAAATGAGCCCCTACCTAAAACAATTGGCCAAAAAATAAAAAAACTATGCCTCTCAGACTAAAACATGATTTTTTTTGTTTCAAAAATGCTTTTTAGTGTTAAATGTAAAAAAAAAAAAAAAAGAAAAGTAGACATATTGGGTATCTCCACGTCCGTAAGAATCTTCTCTATAAAAATATCACATGACCTAACCCCTCAAGTAAACACTGTAAAAAAAATTTAATAAAAACTTTGTCAAAAAGCCATTTTTTTGCCACCTTACATCACAAAAAGTGTAATAGCAAGCGATCAAAAAGTCATATGACCCCCCAAATAGTGCCAATCTAACCATCACCTCATCCCGCAAAAATGATACCCAACCTGAGACAATTGCCTAAAAACTGAAAAATATATGGCTCTCAGACTATGGAGATACTAAAACATGTTTTTTTTTAATTCAAAAAGGATATTATTGTGTAAAACCAAAATAAATAAAAAAAAGTATACATATTATGTATCGCCGCGTCCGTAAGGACCTGCTCTATAAAAATATAACATGACCTAACCCCTCAGATGAACGCTATAAACATAAAAAATAAAAACGTTGTCAAACAAGCCATTTTTTTGTCACCTTACATCACAATAAGTGTAATAGTAAGCGATCAAAAAGTCATATGCACCCCAAGATAGTACCATTCAAACCGCCATCTCATCCCGCAAAAAATGACCCCCTACATAGGACAATCGCCCAAAAAATATATATATATATAGCTCTCAAACTATGGAGATACTAAAACATGATTTTTTTTTGTTTTAAAAAATTATATTATTGTGTAAAACTTATATAAATAAATAAAAAGTATACATATTATGTATTAGTAAAACTTCACTTTTATTAGTAGTTCTCTAAAAATGTTTGTGAGTTTTGACACACTTGTTAAAACTACTGCTCGAATTTGCACACTGCTATCGCACAGGTTGCTAGTGGTAACGGAGGGTGTGCACTACCCTCCTAACCTTCCCACAAGTTTGCAATCAGTGTATAACTACCTGCCTGACTAATCCTGCAGGGTACTCGGTGCTGTGAACATACACCCTAAAGTAAATAACTGTTTCCTACTGTTTCCTACTCAGTGTTTAGCAACTCGAGCAGAGCTAAAACCAACAGATTCTGTCCCCCAACATGTTTCACCAGATAAACTGGCGTCTTCAGGGGAAAGGACAGACTGGTCTGTCCTTTCCCTGAAGACGCCAGTTTATCTGGTGAAACATGTTGGGGACAGAATCTGTTGGTTTTAGCTCTGCTCGAGTTGCTAAACACTGAGTAGGAAACAGTAGGAAACAGTTATTTACTTTAGGGTGTATGTTCACAGCACCGAGTACCCTGCAGGATTAGTCAGGCAGGTAGTTATACACTGATTGCAAACTTGTGGGAAGGTTAGGAGGGTAGTGCACACCCTCCGTTACCACTAGCAACCTGTGCGATAGCAGTGTGCAAATTCGAGCAGTAGTTTTAACAAGTGTGTCAAAACTCACAAACATTTTTAGAGAACTACTAATAAAAGTGAAGTTTTACTGATTTAAATATTAAGGGTAAAAGTGGTGAATTGAGCTCAATTGAGCAAAGTTTTTTTGTTGCTATGGAACTCTAGTTTTTTTGTATCATATTATGTATTGCCGCGTCCGTCACAACCTGATCTATAAAAATAACACATGACCTAACCCCGCAGCTGAACACAGCAAAAAAATAAATAAATAAATACGGTGTCAAAAGCCATTTTTGTCACCTTACATCACAAAAAGTGTAATAGCAAGCGACCAAAATGTCATATGCACCCCAAGATAGTGCCAATCAAACCGCCATCTCATCCCGCAAAAAATGAGCCCCTACATAAGACAGTCGCCCAAAAAAATAAAATAAAACTATGGCTTTCAGAATGTGGAGACACTAAAAAATAATTATTTTCAAAAATGCTTTATTATGCAAAACTGAAACAAAAAAACACAAAAAGTAGTCATATTTGGTATTGTCGCGGCCGTAACAACCTGCTCTATAGAAATAGCACACAATCTAACCTGTCAGTTCAACTATGTAAATAACAAAAAATAAAAACGGTCACAAAACAGCTATTTTTTTGCAAATTTTCCATTGTAATCCATTTTTCCAGTAACAAAGCAAGGGTTAACAGCCAAACAAAACTCAATATTTATTGCCCTGATTCTCTTTTCTGCACAAACACCCCATATGTGGTCGTAAACTGCTGTATGGCCAAACGGCAGGGCACAGAAGGAAGGGAACGCCATATGGTTTTTGGAAGGCAGATTTTGCTGTACTGGTTTTTTGACACCATGTCCCATTTGAAGCCCCCCTGATGCACCCCTACAGTAGAAACTCCAAAAAAGTGACCCCATTTTGGAAACTACGAGATAAGTTCTCAGTTTTGTTGGTACTATTCTAGGGTAAACATGATTTTTGGTTGCTCTATATTGCAATTTTTTTGAGACAAGGTAACAAAAAATAGAAATTCCGAAATTTCATCTCCATTTGCCAATAACTCTTGTGGAACACCTAAAGGGTTAACAAAGTTTGTAAAACTGGTTTTGAATACCTTGAGGGGTGTAGTTTCTTAGATGGAGTCACTTTTATGGAGTTTCTACTCTAGGGGGGCTTCAAATGGGACATGGTGTCAAAAATCCAGTCCAGCAAAATCTGCCTTCCAAAAACCATATAGCGTTCCTTTCCTTCTGCGCCCTGCAGTTTGGCCATACAGCAGTTTACGCCAACATATTTGGTGTTCTTGCAAACTGCAGAATCGGGGGAATAAATATTAAGTTTTGTTTGGCTATTAACTCTTGCTTTGTTACTGGAAAAAATGGATTAAAATGAAAAATTTTACAAAAAATTGAAATTCTGAAATTTTATCTCCATTTGCCATTAACTCTTGTGGAAAACCTAAAGGGTTAATGATGTTTGTAAAATCAGTTTTGAATACCTTGAGGGGTGTAGTTTCTAGAATGGTGTCATTTTTGGGTGGTTTTATTATGTAAGCCTCACAAAGTGACTTCAGACCTGAACTGGTCCCTAAAAAGTGGGTTTTTGAAAATTTCTGAAAAAGTTCAAGATTTGCTTCTAAACTTCAAAGCCTTGTAACATCCCGAAAAAATAAAATGGCATTCCCAAAATGATCGATACATGAAGTAGACATATGGGGAATGTTATTCAATAACTTTTTTTGGCAGTATTACTATGTATTATAGAAGTAGAGTAATTTAAACTTGTAAAATTGCAAATTTTTCAAAATTTTTGGTAAATTTGGTATTTTTTTATAAATAAAAATGAAATTTTTCGACTTCATTTTACCAGTATCATGAAGTACAATATGTGACGAAAAAACAATCTCAGAATGGCCTGGATAAGAAAAAGCGTTTTAAAGTTATCACCACATAAAATGACAATGGTCAGATTTTGAAAAAATGGCCTGGTCCTTAAGGTGAAATAGGGCCGTGTCCTTAAGGGGTTAAAAGGGTCAGTTGTGCTGACAGATGCTTTGTGATAAATGCAGAGGGCAGATTTATGTGCAGTTCTGGTGCAGATTTCTTGCAAATTTTCTGCACACATATCTGCACCTTGTGCAGCCACCCTTAGAGTTATATGCTCTAGTATGTGTTAGGTGTTTTGTGCAGTGCATGCCTAATGTGAGAGTGGAGCCTGTGCTCTATGGTCTAATACATGGGATGTACCGTATATGCAGCACAAGGAAAAAGCGTATGTGGTATGTCTCCAGTGCATGTAGTATGTGTGAAGTGTCCAACATGTTACTGACATGTGTGGCATATGTTCTTTGAGTTTGCAGGGTTTGCGCATATATGTGTTATATTGTGAGAACTTCTTCCATAACAAACTTAGCCAAGCAGGGCCAGGACAATATGTAGGCAAAGGTACACACTGTGGCTCATTTATTTTGGCAGTACAGTAGGGGCATTAGGCAGCATTATACACTAATGTGGGAATACAGGACTGTAGTGGACACATTGTTGGTTGAAGCTACAGGATGGCAGTGTTAAAGGGGCAGCTGGACAGAAAGGTTATTTGCTATAGAGGATGGGGATGGACTGCAGAAGTAATGAGTCAAGGCAGAGGTGTAACCTAACCTAGAGCTTCAACATGCAACAAAAAGAAATGAGAGTGAGACAAAACATTTTTTGATCATTCAATTAATTGAAAATAACGATTAAACTGAAACAGGCTGTTTTACAGCTGATCCAAATTTTAGGACCACATGCCTTTAAAAGGCCAAATCTGTGCAAAGATGTGGATTCATTCTCATTTTCTGTCAGGTAGTCACAAGTTGTGATAGCAAAGGTAAAAAAACTCTCCCTTTTTGAATGTGGTCGGGTTGTTGAACTGCATAAGCAGGGTCTCTCACAGGGCACCATTGCTGCTGAGGTGGGACGCAGTAAGACAGTCATTTGGAATTTCTTAAATGATCTTGAGGGTTATGGAACAAAAAAGTCAAGGGGAAGACCCAACAAAAATTTCACCAGCACTGAGCCGGAGGATCCAATTGGCTGTTCGTCAAGACACTGGACGATCCTCGACCAAAATTAAGGTCCTTACTGGTGCTGACTGCAGCCCCATTACCATCAGACGGCATCTGAGACTGAAGGGCTTCAAAAACAAAAAACGTCTTCAAAGACTTCATCTCCTTGAATGCCACAGAACTGCTCGTTTGGACTTTGCAAGAGAGTACTAAACATGGGACATTCAAAGATGGAAGACAGTTTTATTCTCTGATGAAAAATAATTTAACCTTAATAGTCCAGATGGTTTCCAACGTTACTGGCATGACAAGCAGATCTTACCTGAGATGTTTTCTACGTGCCACAGTGGAGGGGGCACCATAATGGTCTGGGGTGCTTTTTCCTTCAGTGGAACAATGGAGCTTCAAGAAGTGCAGGGGCGTCAAACGGCCGCTGGCTATGTCCAGATGTTGCAGAGAGCATTCCTCATAACTGAGGGCCCTTGTCTCTATGGTAACGACTGGGTTTTTCAACAGGACAACGCTACAGTGCACAATGCCCGCAGGGCAAGGGACTTCTTCCAGGAGAATAACATCACTCTTTTGGCCCATCCTGCATGTTCCCCTGATCTAAATCCAATTGAGAACGTTTGGGGATGGATGGCAAGGGAAGTTTACAAAAATGGACAACAGTTCCAGACAGTAGATGGTCTTCGTGCACCTGTCTTTACCACTTGGAGAAATGTTCTCACTCACCTCATGGAAACGCTTGCATCAAGCATGCCGAAACAAATTTTTGAAGTGATCAACAATAACGGCGGAGCTACTCAGTACTGAGTTTTTTTTTGGAAATTTGAGTTCTGTTTAGAGGGGGGTGTCGTTTTTTTTTGGAGGTGTGGTCCTAAACTTTTGATCAGCTGTAAAACAGCCTGTTTCAGTTTATTCGTTGTTTTCATTAAATTGAATGCTCAAAAAATGTTTTGTCTAACTCCCATTTCTTCTTGTTGCATGTTGAAGCTCTACTTGGAACCTTGTTAAGATCCAGCCATGCTAAATATGATTTTTTGCAATTTTTTAAGTGGTCTTAAACTTTTATCAGGACTGTATTAATCTTGGTGTCTTCTTACATAGCAGGTGGGTTAGTATACGCTTGGCCAAAGACATCTGAGCATGATGATCAGGACCCCAATTGCCCTGAAAAGTTGTGTATGATACTCTAAGGTCTCCAAGGACTCTATCCATCCCATCTCAAGAAGAAAAGGAAAGTGAACAACTAAAATCTGTGGGGATGTCACCTGTAGGTCAATGAATTTACAGCGGGTAAACCTGTGACTGTTTCTTATAAAATGTGTTTAAGAAAGTAGGGTCAGTGTGAATGAATTTAGAAGGAGGGGGCACAATTTGCCTGTTCTGCCTAGGGAATCAAAATACCTTGCGGCAGCCCTATAGTTAATAATGCCTTTATTGACTTTGCTTGGTGTACTGGGACACAGTTATGCTGAAACAGAAAAGTGTCTCCCCAAACTGTTTCAACAAAGTCAGACACATACAGGTGTTCAAATAGTCTTCGAATGCTGAAGTATTAAGATTTCCCTTAACTGGAACTAAGGGTCTTAGGAGGTCAGTTTTTGGAGGACAATCCTATAGCATTATATTTCTTCACTGCACACTCCTATTTAAACCCAGATAACAGCAGTGACTATTGGTTGCTGTATGCAGCACAACAGGCGCCTCCGGTGTATTACTGTTGAGGCACCGTGTGCGCACTTTACCCTGTCATTGCTTCCCTGTTGCACACCGCATGAGAGCTCGACCTGGCATTTACTGATAAGTATTCAAGAGAGACTTAACTCCTGACTGTGCTCTTCTTATTTTCCTTTACAGGCGTGTTCCAAAAGTGTTTACTTTATTGTCTCTATGAATAGGCTTACAGCTTAAGAAACGCGTTGGAACATTACTTGTTTGTTGTTTAGTGTATCTGAGCATCAAGGCTTTGACGGCTCAGTGTTGCTACCATCTTTCTCTCCCTCTCTTTGCTTTGGGCGAATGATCGGGCAGCCCACCTTGTCGTTGAATTTAGGGACAGTCTGAGAGAGAGATTGAGGAGGCTATTTATGAGGTGGATGCAGGGCAATTATAGGTCTGAGAGACCTGATCCTGTATTCTTTCCATATCTTCACTTCTCATGCCTCCCTTAGTCTCTAATTAGCAGTGTATACGCACATTGTATGCTACTGGCATCTATACATCTTTAGTTTTTATATTCACCATCCACTGTGGTGGGGCTTATTTAATTGATATACTGTAATAAATGTTACATTTTAAAGGGTTACAATATACATTATTTTTCATTATATTTCTTCCATAAAATTTTACAGTTGGCACAATGCATAAAAGCATGGTTAGGTACATTTGCTGTGGAAAAACTTGACTGGCCCACACAGAGCCCTGACCTCAACCTCATTGAACACCTTTGGGATGAACTAGAATGGAGATTGTGAACCAGGCATTCTTGTCTGAAATCAGTTTCTGACCTCACAAACGATCCCCCAGATGCATTCCTTTAATTCCCATAAAGACACTCCAGAATCTTGTAGAAAGGCATTTCAGAAATGTAGAAGCTGTTTTAGCTGTAGTTGGGGGACTAAAACCATATTAATGCCTATGGATTTAAAATGAGATGTCATAAAAGCTCCTGTAGGTATAGGTGTCCCAAAACTTTTATCCATATAATGTATGCTAAGATATGCATCAAGTTATCATTCTGTCATTACATTGCCTGGGTCTGTTGCACATTGCTGTGCAGAGGGATAGAGTGAAAAAATGTATGCCAGGCAGTAAATGTTTTTCACAAGGTGATTTATAGGGAATCTGACACTAGGAAATTCACTGTTAAACCAGGCACAATGCCTTATAGTGTTAGCTCTCAACTGAATGCAATCATACTTTTCACTTTCAAAAAAAAAACTACTGTTGATCCTTGGGCATATGAGGAGTTAATTGCAATGAGGGTGGGCCCAAGTCACTCTGCATACCCTTGATTCTCCTGCTTCCTCTGCCAGCACCTTCCCTACGAGAGGAACCTGCATAGGAGAGATTCCGGCAGAGGAGGCAGGAGGAGCAAGGATATACAGAGGACACCCTGTGTGCACATTCTTCTAAGATATGTTGACTAGGAAGGCCGTTGAAACAGAGAAATCACACAAGTCACTGCAGTTAGTAGGAGTAAAATTGAGTTACTTAGATAACTCTATTATACGAAGACTTAAAAGAATAATCTTTCCCCAAATAGAATCACAATCTCCCCAATCCTCTAAACATCCATAGCTTATCATTCATTACATGCAATAATAATTAGAGCCATGGAAAGAAAACTACCCTGCTATGAGGTTTAATACTTTACAAGTTGCTCGCAGCAGAGAGTACTTTATTTTTTTCAGATGATTATTATTTTTGAACTAAGGATGCAGGAGAACATTTTACATGAACTCTTTATACTGACAGTTGTTAAACCTTTATAGATATGAAAAACTGTATAAAATAATATTCATCATTTTTAAGACTAACCAAATTAGCTTTAATAGTTATTCCCAACACATAATGTAATGGTATATTACTAGGATTATAAGTGCTAGGGGTCTGACCTTAAAGGGGTTCTCTAATTTCACCGTTACTAAGATGAGATGAGACACAGGCCTGACAACCAGCCATCGGGAAACAGCAAAGCGTTTCAGTAGCTAACATTGTGGTGCATGAGATCTAATGAAATAGCATAGTACAGCAAGTTATGCTGTTTCTCTTACTCCGAAACATCATAACTTGTTGTGCTATGCTGTTTCCATAGCTCTCATGCACAGTAATGCGAGCTACTGAGTTTCCTGGCTGGCTGGTGGTCAGGACCAGTGTCAGACTGGGGTACCTAGGGCCCACCAGTAAAATTTATTTTGGGGGCCCACCGTATGGATACATTCAAATATAATAAATAATATAACAAGTTTTTTATATGAACATAGGCTGGTTGAGGTGTTGTACATTGAATATATGTATGTGGTGCAGTAAGTCTACTGTTTTATGTACGACTTGTGCAGTGGGTGGGAGACTAGGGGCCCACCTTGCTCAGGGGCCCACCTGGGGATTCCCCTGTACCCCTGTGGGCCAGTCCGAGCCTGGTCAGGACTGTGTCTAATCTCACGGCCATCTTGATTAAATTCAACATGCCAAATCTCATGCATGCTGATGTGTGATGTCACCACATCATCACGCTGGCCGACTGCGTTCACCCAGTGTGATGACTTGATGATGTCATCACATCAGCGCATGCAAGATTTGGTGCGTTGTCTTCAATCAAGATTAGAGATGAGCGAACACCTGGATGTTCGGGTTCGACGAGTTCGGCCAAACTTTCGAAAAATGTTCGGGTTCGTGATCCGAACTTCATCCCGAACCCGAACCCCATAGAAGTCAATGGGGACCCGAACTTTTGGGCACTAAAAAGGCTGTAAAACACACCCGGAAAGGGCTAGAGGGCTGCAAAAGGCAGCAAAATGTAGTTAAATCCCCTGCAAACAAATGTAGATAGGGAAATGATGAGTTAACATAAAATAAATAAAAATTAAACAATATTAATTGGAGTGAGGTCCCATAGCACAGAATCAGGCTTCAAGTCACCCACCAATGGAGAAGGTCACTTACTATTATTTTGACCACAGCACCCAGACAAAGGAGAGAGGTCCCACAGCAGAGAACCAGGCATCATATCACCCACCACAGGAGTAGGCCACCATTTAGTTACTTTGACCCCTACACCCAGACGGAGGAGAGAGGTTACACAGCAGAGAATCAGGCATTTAGATCACCCACCACAGGAGTAGGCCACCATTGAATCAGACCCCGGCAACCATGTCAGATGGCACAATCATAAGCTTTATATCAATCAGCACAGGAGAAGGCGACTTTGACAGACTTTGACCCCTACACCCGGACGGAGGAGAGAGGTTTCAAAGCAGAGAATCAGGCATTTAGATCACCCACCACAGGAGTAGGCCCCAATTTAATGGGACCCCGGCAACCATGTCAGATGGCACAACCATCAGCTTCATATCAATCAGCACAGGAGAAGGCGACTTTGAAAGACTTTGACCCCTACACCCAGACGGAGGAGAGAGGTTTCACAGCAGAGAATCAGGCATTTAGATCACCCACCACAGGAGTAGGCCCCCATTGAATCAGACCCTGGCAACCATGTCAGATGGCACAACCATCAGCTTTATATCAATCAGCACAGGAGAAGGCGACTTTGAAAGACTTTGACCCCTACACCCAGATGGAGGAGAGAGGTTTCACAGCAGAGAATCAGGCATCATATCAACCACCACAGGAGAAGCCACCATTTAGTTACTTTGACCCCTGCACCCAGGAAGAGGAGAGAGGCCCCACAGCACATATTCTGGCATCATACTAACCACCACAGGAGAAGCCACCATTGAGTTACTTTGACCCCTGCACCCAGGAAGAGGAGAGAGGCACCACAGCACATATTCTGGCATCATATCAGCCACCACAGGAGAAGCCACCATTGAGTTACTTTGACCCCGCACCCAGGAAGAGGAGAGAGGCACCACAGCACATATTCTGACATCATATCAGCCACCACAGGAGAAGCCACCATTGAGTTACTTTGACCCCTGCACCCAGGAAGAGGAGAGAGGCCCCACAGCACATATTCTGGCATCATACTAACCACCACAGGAGAAGCCACCATTGAGTTACTTTGACCCCGCACCCAGGAAGAGGAGAGAGGCACCACAGCACATATTCTGGCATCATATCAGCCACCACAGGAGAAGCCACCATTGAGTTACTTTGACCCCGCACCCAGGAAGAGGAGAGAGGCACCACAGCACATATTCTGGCATCATATCAGCCACCACAGGAGAAGCCACCATTGAGTTACTTTGACCCCTGCACCCAGGAAGAGGAGAGAGGCCCCACAGCACATATTCTGGCATCATATCAGCCACCACAGGAGAAGCCACCATTTAGTTACTTTGACCCCCGCACCCAGGAAGAGGAGAGAGGCACCACAGCACATATTCTGGCATCATATCAGCCACCACAGGAGAAGCCACCATTGAGTTACTTTGACCCCTGCACCCAGGAAGAGGAGAGAGGCCCCACAGCACATATTCTGGCATCATATCAGCCACCACAGGAGAAGCCACCATTGAGTTACTTTGACCCCTGCACCCAGGAAGAGGAGAGAGGCCCCACAGCACATATTCTGGCATCATACTAACCACCACAGGAGAAGCCACCATTGAGTTACTTTGACCCCGCACCCAGGAAGAGGAGAGAGGCACCACAGCACATATTCTGGCATCATATCAGCCACCACAGGAGAAGCCACCATTGAGTTACTTTGACCCCTGCACCCAGGAAGAGGAGAGAGGCCCCACAGCACATATTCTGGCATCATACTAACCACCACAGGAGAAGCCACCATTGAGTTACTTTGACCCCGCACCCAGGAAGAGGAGAGAGGCACCACAGCACATATTCTGGCATCATATCAGCCACCACAGGAGAAGCCACCATTGAGTTACTTTGACCCCCGCACTCCAGGAAGAGGAGAGAGGCACCACAGCACATATTCTGGCATCATATCAGCCACCACAGGAGAAGCCACCATTGAGTTACTTTGACCCCTGCACCCAGGAAGAGGAGAGAGGCCCCACAGCACATATTCTGGCATCATATCAGCCACCACAGGAGAAGCCACCATTTAGTTACTTTGACCCCGCACCCAGGAAGAGGAGAGAGGCACCACAGCACATATTCTGGCATCATATCAGCCACCACAGGAGAAGCCACCATTGAGTTACTTTGACCCTTGCACCCAGGAAGAGGAGAGAGGCCCCACAGCACATATTCTGGCATCATATCAGCCACCACAGGAGAAGCCACCATTGAGTTACTTTGACCCCTGCACCCAGGAAGAGGAGAGAGGCCCCACAGCACATATTCTGGCATCATACTAACCACCACAGGAGAAGCCACCATTGAGTTACTTTGACCCCTGCACCCAGGAAGAGGAGAGAGGCACCACAGCACATATTCTGGCATCATACTAACCATCACAGGAGAAGCCACCATTGAGTTACTTTGACCCCTGCACCCAGGAAGAGGAGAGAGGCCCCACAGCACATATTCTGGCATCATATCAGCCACCACAGGAGAAGCCACCATTTAGTTACTTTGACCCCTTCACCCAAACAGAGGAGAGAGGTTCCACATCAGAGAATCAGGCATCATATCAACCACCACAGGAGTAGGCCACAATTTAATGGGACCCCGGCAACCATGTCAGATGGCACAACCATCAGCTTCATATCAATCAGCACAGGAGAAGGCGACTTTGAAAGACTTTGACCCCTACACCCAGATGGAGGAGAGAGGTTTCACAGCAGAGAATCAGGCATCATATCAACCACCACAGGAGAAGCCACCATTTAGTTACTTTGACCCCTGCACCCAGGAAGAGGAGAGAGGCACCACAGCACATATTCTGGCATCATATCAGCCACCACAGGAGAAGCCACCATTGAGTTACTTTGACCCCTGCACCCAGGAAGAGGAGAGAGGCCCCACAGCACATATTCTGGCATCATACTAACCACCACAGGAGAAGCCACCATTGAGTTACTTTGACCCCTGCACCCAGGAAGAGGAGAGAGGCCCCACAGCACATATTCTGGCATCATACTAACCACCACAGGAGAAGCCACCATTGAGTTACTTTGACCCCTGCACCCAGGAAGAGGAGAGAGGCACCACAGCACATATTCTGGCATCATATCAGCCACCACAGGAGAAGCCACCATTGAGTTACTTTTGACCCCTGCACCCAGGAAGAGGAGAGAGGCACCACAGCACATATTCTGGCATCATATCAGCCACCACAGGAGAAGCCACCATTGAGTTACTTTGACCCCTGCACCCAGGAAGAGGAGAGAGGCCCCACAGCACATATTCTGGCATCATATCAGCCACCACAGGAGAAGCCACCATTTAGTTACTTTGACCCCTTCACCCAAACAGAGGAGAGAGGTTCCACATCAGAGAATCAGGCATCATATCAACCACCACAGGAGTAGGCCACAATTTAATGGGACCCCGGCAACCATGTCAGATGAGCACAACCATCAGCTTCATATCAATCAGCACAGGAGAAGGCGACTTTGAAAGACTTTGACCCCTACACCCAGATGGAGGAGAGAGGTTTCACAGCAGAGAATCAGGCATCATATCAACCACCACAGGAGAAGCCACCATTGAGTTACTTTGACCCCTGCACCCAGGAAGAGGAGAGAGGCCCCACAGCACATATTCTGGCATCATACTAACCACCACAGGAGAAGCCACCATTGAGTTACTTTGACCCCTGCACCCAGGAAGAGGAGAGAGGCACCACAGCACATATTCTGGCATCATATCAGCCACCACAGGAGAAGCCACCATTGAGTTACTTTGACCCCTGCACCCAGGAAGAGGAGAGAGGCCCCACAGCACATATTCTGGCATCATATCAGCCACCACAGGAGAAGCCACCATTGAGTTACTTTGACCCCTTCACCCAGAACAGAGGAGAGAGGTTCCACATCAGAGAATCAGGCATCATATCAACCACCACAGGAGTAGGCCACCATTTAATGGGACCCTGGCAACCATGTCAGATGGCACAACCATCAGCTTCATATCAATCAGCACAGGAGAAGGCGACTTTGAAAGACTTTGACCCCTACACCCAGATGGAGGAGAGAGTTTCACAGCAGAGAATCAGGCATCATATCAACCACCACAGGAGAAGCCACCATTTAGTTACTTTGACCCCTGCACCCAGGAAGAGGAGAGAGGCACCACAGCACATATTCTGGCATCATATCAGCCACCACAGGAGAAGCCACCATTGAGTTACTTTGACCCCTGCACCCAGGAAGAGGAGAGAGGCCCCACAGCACATATTCTGGCATCATACTCAACCACCACAGGAGAAGCCACCATTGAGTTACTTTGACCCCTGCACCCAGGAAGAGGAGAGAGGCCCCACAGCACATATTCTGGCATCATATCAGCCACCACAGGAGAAGCCACCATTGAGTTACTTTGACCCCTGCACCCAGAACAGAGGAGAGAGGTTCCACAGCAGAGAATCAGGCATCATATCAACCACCACAGGAGTAGGCCCCAATTTAATGGGACCCCGGCAACCATGTCAGATGGCACAACCATCAGCTTCATATCAATCAGCACAGGAGAAGGCGACTTTGAAAGACTTTGACCCCTACACCCAGATGGAGGAGAGAGGTTTCACAGCAGAGAATCAGGCATCATATCAACCACCACAGGAGAAGCCACCATTTAGTTACTTTGACCCCTGCACCCAGGAAGAGGAGAGAGGCACCACAGCACATATTCTGGCATCATATCAGCCACCACAGGAGAAGCCACCATTGAGTTACTTTGACCCCTGCACCCAGGAAGAGGAGAGAGGCACCACAGCACATATTCTGGCATCATATCAGCCACCACAGGAGAAGCCACCATTGAGTTACTTTGACCCCTGCACCCAGGAAGAGGAGAGAGGCACCACAGCACATATTCTGGCATCATATCAGCCACCACAGGAGAAGCCACCATTGAGTTACTTTGACCCCTGCACCCAGGAAGAGGAGAGAGGCCCCACAGCACATATTCTGGCATCATATCAGCCACCACAGGAGAAGCCACCATTGAGTTACTTTGACCCCTGCACCCAGGAAGAGGAGAGAGGCCCCACAGCACATATTCTGGCATCATACTCAGCCACCACAGGAGAAGCCACCATTGAGTTACTTTGACCCCTTCACCCAAACAGAGGAGAGAGGTTCCACATCAGAGAATCAGGCATCATATCAACCACCACAGGAGTAGGCCACAATTTAGTTTATTTGACCCCTGCACCCAGGAAGAGGAGAGAGGCCCCACAGCACATATTCTGGCATCATATCACACACCACAGGAGAAGGCCTCTTTCAGTGATTTAGGCCTTTGGACCCAGACAGAGGAGAGAGGTCAGAGATTAGCTTCATATCCCCCAGCACAGCAGAAGACCGCTTTATTTGACTTAGGCCTCAGCACCCAGACAGAAGACAGAGGTAGCATGGCAGAGGTTATGGCTTCATGTCACCCGCTAGTTTAACCGGCCACTTTCATCTGGTTAGCCCCGGCGCCCAGACAGAGAAGAGTTTCATTCAACTGTGGGTTTCATAAAATTTGTATCAAATAAAGAAGTGGCCCGTAGCACAACAAGACATGTTTTAGGCAGTTAATAAGGACTACTCTGCACAAGGGAGGGACAGGTCCTGTGGGATCCATGCCTGGTTCATCTTTATGAAGGTCAGCTTGTCCACGTTGGCTGTGGACAGGCGGCTGCGCTTGTCAGTAATGACGCCCCTGCCGTGCTGAATACGCGCTCAGATAAAACGCTGGCCGCCGGGCAGGAAAGCACCTCCAAGGCATAACATGCTAACTCTGGCCACGTGGACAATTTCGAAACCCAGTAGTTGAATGGGGCCGAACCATCCGTCAGGATGTGGAGGGGTGTGCAGACATACTGTTCAACCATGTTAGTGAAATGCTGCCTCCTGCTAACACGCTCCGTATCAGGTGTCGGTGCAGATAGCTGTGGCGTGGAGACAAAACTTTTCCACATTTCTGCCATGCTAACCCTGCCCTCAGATGAGCTGGCCGTGACACAGCTGCGTTGGCGACCTCTTGCCACTCCTCTGCCTTCACCTTCCACCTGTTCCCCTGTGACATGTGGGAATGCTCTCAAGAGCGCTCTATCAGCGTAGCGCTTGTACTCACGCATCTTACGGTCGCGCTCCAGTTCAGGAATTAAAGTGGGCACATTGTCTTTATACCGGGATCCAGCAGGGTGGCCACCCAGTAGTCTGCACACGTTAAAACGTGGGCAACTCTGCTGTCGCTGCGCAGGCATTGGAGCATATATTCGCTCATGTGGGCCAGGCTACCCATGGGTAAGGACAAGCTGTCCTCTGTGGGAGGCGATCGTCATCGTCCACCGTATCCCCCAGCCACGCACCAGTGATGGGCCTGGGCTGCCACCCCGCTGTGAACTTGCGCCATCCTCGTCCCCTCCACCTCCTCCTCCTCATCCTCCTCGTCCTCCAGTACAGTGCCTTGGCTGGCGACTTGTGAACCTGTCCTCTGCTGCTTAAACAAACCTCCCTCTGAGCCAATTCGAACAGACTGGCCCGAAAGTGTTAGAAACGAGCCCTCATCCTCCTCCTCCTCCTCCACCTGGGCCACCTCCTCTAACATCATTGCCCTAAGTGTTTTCTCAAGGAGACATAGAAGTGGTATTGTAACGCTGATAACAGTGTCATCGCCACTGGCCATGTTGGTGGAGTACTCAAACAGCGCAGCAGGGCACACAGGTCTCGCATGGAGGCCCAATCATTGGTGGTGAAGTGGTGCTGTTCGGCAGTACGACTGACGCGAAGCGTGCTGCAGCTGAAACTCCACTATGGCCTGCTGCTGCTCGCACAGTCTCTCCAGCATGTGCAAGGTGGAGTTCCACCGGGTGGGCACGCCGCATATGAGGCGGTGAGCGGGAAGGCCGAGTTCCGCTGTAGCGCAGACAGGCGAGCAGCGGCAGGATGTGAACGGCGGAAGCGCGCACAGACGGCCCGCACTTTATGCAGCAGCTCTGACATGTTGGGGTAGTGGTGAATGAACCTCTGCACCACCAAGTTCAGCACATGCGCCAGGCAAGGGATGTGCGTCAAACCGGCTAGTCCCAGAGCTGCCACGAGATTTCGCCCATTATCGCATACCACCAGGCCTGGCTTGAGGCCCACCGGCAGAAACCACTCGCCGGTCTGTTGTTCAATACCCCGCCACAACTCCTTGCGCGGTGTGGGGCCTGTCCCCCAAACATATGAGTTTCAGAATGGCCTGCTGACGCTTACCCCGGGCTGTGCTGAAGTTGGTGGTGAAGGTGTGTGGCTGACCGGATGAGCTGGTGGAAGCAGTGGAGGAGGAAGCCGAGTAGGAGGAGGAGGCTACAGGAGGCAGAGAATGATGCCCTGCGATCCTAGGGGGCGGAAGGACGTGCGCCAAGGAACTGTCCGCCGGGGCCCAGCCGCCACTACATTCATCCAGTGTGCAGTTAGTGAGATATAGCGTCCCTGGCCGTGCTTACTGGTCCACGTATCTGTGGTTAGGTGGACCTTGCCACAAATGGCGTTGCGCAGTGCACACTTGATTTTATCGGACACTTGCATGTGCAGGGAAGGCACGGCTGTCTTGGAGAAGTAGTGGCGGCTGGGAACCACATACTGCGGGACAGCCATGGCCATCAGCTGTTTGAAGCTGTCTGTGTCCACCAGCCGGAATGACAGCATTTCAAAGGCCAGCAGTTTAGAAATGCTGGCGTTCAGGCCAAGGGCCTCGAGGGTGACTCGGGGAATTTGCGCTTCCTCTCTAAGGTTTGAGATATTGAGAGCTGAACGCTGCTGTGTGATATAGTGGAGACGCTAGTTGACGGTGGCGGTGGTGGTGGTGTCGGTGGCACATCCTCTGTTTGCTGCTCGGCAGGTGGCAACATTCCTCTCGAGGCGGAAGCCGAGGCAGCAGCGGTAGAGGGAGCAGGGGGAGCCTCAGCGAGTGCCTGGTTTTTAAGGTGTGTACCCCACTGCAGTTCATGCTTTGCATGTAGATGCCTGGTCATGCAGGTTGTGCTGAGGTTCAGAACGCTAATGCCTCGCCTCAGGCTCTGATGGCAGAGCGTGCAAGTCACTCGGGTCTTGTCGGTAGGACATTGTTTAAAGAAGTGCCATGCCAGGGAACTCTTTGAAGCTGCCTTTGTGGGGCTGGGTCCCTGTTGGCGATGTCCAGTAGCAGGCGAACTCTGGGGCGGCGGCTCGCCTGCTTTGGCCCCTGCTCCCTCTTTGGCTTCGCTTGTTGTCTCGGTCTCACCACTACCTCTTCCTCTGAACTGTGAAAGTCATCGCCACGACCTTCAGTCCATGTGGGGTCTAAGACCTCATCGTCCTCTGCATCGTCTTCCACCCAGTCTCCTCCCTGACCTCCTCCTGTTCAGTCTGCACACTGCAAAAAGACGCGGCAGTGGGCACCTGTGTTTCGTCATCATCAGAGAGTCGGTGACTCTGCTGTGGTGGTATTCCCATGTCCTCTTCATCTGAGACATAAGTGGTTGTGCGTCAGTGCATGGTATGTCTTCCTCCACTGGGGAAGGGCTAGGTGGACGCCCTGGGAAACCCTGGAAGCAGAGTCTTCAAACAGAAGAAGAGACTGCTGCATAACTTGTGGCTCAGACCGTTTCCCTGATATGCTTGGGGGTGATGTGACAGACTGATGGGCTTGGTTTTCAGGTGCCACCTGTGCGCTTTCCGCAGAAGACTGGGTGGAAGACCATGTGGTGAACGTGCTGGAAGCACTGTCGGCCACCCAATCGATTAATGCCTGTACCTGCTCAGGCCTTACCATCCTAAGAGCGGCATTGGGCCCCACGATATTCTGGCATCATACTAACCACCACAGGAGAAGCCACCATTGAGTTACTTTGACCCCGCACCCAGGAAGAGAGAGAGAGGCACCACAGCACATATTCTGGCATCATATCAGCCACCACAGGAGAAGCCACCATTGAGTTACTTTGACCCCTGCACCCAGGAAGAGGAGAGAGGCCCCACAGCACATATTCTGGCATCATATCAGCCACCACAGGAGAAGCCATCATTGAGTTACTTTGACACCTTCACCCAAACAGAGGAGAGCGGTTCCACATCAGAGAATCAGGCATCATATCAACCACCACAGGAGTAGGCCCCAATTTAATGGGACCCCGGCAACCATGTCAGATGGCACAACCATCAGCTTCATATCAATCAGCACAGGAGAAGGCGACTTTGAAAGACTTTTGACCCCTACACCCAGGATGGAGGAGAGAGTTTCACAGCAGAGAATCAGGGCATCATATCAACCACCACAGGAGAAGCCACCATTTAGTTACTTTGACCCCTGCACCCAGGAAGAGGAGAGAGGCACCACAGCACATATTCTGGCATCATATCAGCCACCACAGGAGAAGCCACCATTGAGTTACTTTGACCCCTGCACCCAGGAAGAGGAGAGAGGCACCACAGCACATATTCTGGCATCATACTAACCACCACAGGAGAAGCCACCATTGAGTTACTTTGACCCCTGCACCCAGGAAGAGGAGAGAGGCCCCACAGCACATATTCTGGCATCATATCAGCCACCACAGGAGAAGCCACCATTGAGTTACTTTGACCCCTTCACCCAAACAGAGGAGAGAGGTTCCACATCAGAGAATCAGGCATCATATCAACCACCACAGGAGTAGGCCCCAATGTTAATGGGACCCCGGCAACCATGTCAGATGGAGCACAACCATATCAGCTTCATATCAATCCAGCACAGGAGAAGGCGACTTTGAAAGACTTTGACCCCTACACCCAGATGGAGGAGAGAGGTTTCCACAGCAGAGAATCAGGCATCATATCAACCACCACAGGAGAAGCCACCATTTAGTTACTTTGACCCCTGCACCCAGGAAGAGGAGAGAGGCACCACAGCACATATTCTGGCATCATATCAGCCACCACAGGAGAAGCCACCATTGAGTTACTTTGACCCCTGCACCCAGGAAGAGGAGAGAGGCACCACAGCACATATTCTGGCATCATATCAGCCACCACAGGAGAAGCCACCATTGAGTTACTTTGACCCCTGCACCCAGGAAGAGGAGAGAGGCACCACAGCACATATTCTGGCATCATATCAGCCACCACAGGAGAAGCCACCATTGAGTTACTTTGACCCCTGCACCCAGGAAGAGGAGAGAGGCACCACAGCACATATTCTGGCATCATATCAGCCACCACAGGAGAAGCCACCATTGAGTTACTTTGACCCCTGCACCCAGGAAGAGGAGAGAGGCCCCACAGCACATATTCTGGCATCATACTCAGCCACCACAGGAGAAGCCACCATTGAGTTACTTTGACCCCTTCACCCAAACAGAGGAGAGAGGTTCCACATCAGAGAATCAGGCATCATATCAACCACCACAGGAGTAGGCCACAATTTAGTTTATTTGACCCCTGCACCCAGGAAGAGGAGAGAGGCCCCACAGCACATATTCTGGCATCATATCACACACCACAGGAGAAGGCCTCTTTCAGTGATTTAGGCCTTTGGACCCAGACAGAGGAGAGAGGTCAGAGATTAGCTTCATATCCCCCAGCACAGCAGAAGACCGCTTTATTTGACTTAGGCCTCAGCACCCAGACAGAAGACAGAGGTAGCATGGCAGAGGTTATGGCTTCATGTCACCCGTTAGTTTAACCGGCCACTTTCATCTGGTTAGGCCCCGGCGCCCAGACAGAGAAGAGTTTCATTCAACTGTGGGTTTCATAAAATTTGTATCAAATAAAGAAGTGGCCCGTAGCACAACAAGACATGTTTTAGGCAGTTAATAAGGACTACTCTGCACAAGGGAGGGACAGGTCCTGTGGGATCCATGCCTGGTTCATCTTTATGAAGGTCAGCTTGTCCACGTTGGCTGTGGACAGGCGGCTGCGCTTGTCAGTAACGACGCCCCTGCCGTGCTGAATACGCTGCTCAGATAAAACGCTGGCCGCCGGGCAGGAAAGCACCTCCAAGGCATAACATGCTAACTCTGGCCACGTGGACAATTTCGAAACCCAGTAGTTGAATGGGGCCGAACCATCCGTCAGGATGTGGAGGGGTGTGCAGACATACTGTTCAACCATGTTAGTGAAATGCTGCCTCCTGCTAACACGTCCGTATCAGGTGTCGGTGCAGATAGCTGTGGCGTGGAGACAAAACTTTTCCACATTTCTGCCATGCTAACCCTGCCCTCAGATGAGCTGGCCGTGACACAGCTGCGTTGGCGACCTCTTGCCACTCCTCTGCCTTCACCTTCCACCTGTTCCCCTGTGACATGTGGGAATGCTCTCAAGAGCGCCTCTATCAGCGTAGCGCTTGTACTCGCGCATCTTACGGTCGCGCTCCAGTTCAGGAATTAAAGTGGGCACATTGTCTTTATACCGGGATCCAGCAGGGTGGCCACCCAGTAGTCTGCACACGTTAAAACGTGGGCAACTCTGCTGTCGCTGCGCAGGCATTGGAGCATATATTCGCTCATGTGGGCCAGGCTACCCATGGGTAAGGACAAGCTGTCCTCTGTGGGAGGCGTATCGTCATCGTCCACCGTATCCCCCAGCCACGCACCAGTGATGGGCCTGGGCTGCCACCCCGCTGTGAACTTGCGCCATCCTCGTCCCCTCCACCTCCTCCTCCTCATCCTCCTCGTCCTCCAGTACAGTGCCTTGGCTGGCGACTCTGTGAACCTGTCCTCTGCTGCTTAAACAAACCTCCCTCTGAGCCAATTCGAACAGACTGGCCCGAAAGTGTTAGAAACGAGCCCTCATCCTCCTCCTCCTCCTCCACCTGGGCCACCTCCTCTAACATCATTGCCCTAAGTGTTTTCTCAAGGAGACATAGAAGTGGTATTGTAACGCTGATAACAGTGTCATCGCCACTGGCCATGTTGGTGGAGTACTCGAAACAGCGCAGCAGGGCACACAGGTCTCGCATGGAGGCCCAATCATTGGTGGTGAAGTGGTGCTGTTCGGCAGTACGACTGACGCGAGCGTGCTGCAGCTGAAACTCCACTATGGCCTGCTGCTGCTCGCACAGTCTCTCCAGCATGTGCAAGGTGGAGTTCCACCGGGTGGGCACGTCGCATATGAGGCGGTGAGCGGGAAGGCCGAAGTTCCGCTGTAGCGCAGACAGGCGAGCAGCGGCAGGATGTGAACGGGCGGAAGCGCGCACAGACGGCCCGCACTTTATGCAGCAGCTCTGACATGTTGGGGTAGTGGTGAATGAACCTCTGCACCACCAAGTTCAGCACATGCGCCAGGCAAGGGATGTGCGCCAAACCGGCTAGTCCCAGAGCTGCCACGAGATTTCGCCCATTATCGCATACCACCAGGCCTGGCTTGAGGCCCACCGGCAGAAACCACTCGCCGGTCTGTTGTTCAATACCCCGCCACAACTCCTTGCGCTGTGGGGCCTGTCCCCCAAACATATGAGTTTCAGAATGGCCTGCTGACGTTTACCCCGGGCTGTGCTGAAGTTGGTGGTGAAGGTGTGTGGCTGACCGGATGAGCTGGTGGAAGCAGTGGAGGAGGAAGCCGAGTAGGAGGAGGAGGCTACAGGAGGCAGAGAATGATGCCCTGCGATCCTAGGGGGCGGAAGGACGTGCGCCAAGGAACTGTCCGCCGGGGCCCAGCCGCCACTACATTCATCCAGTGTGCAGTTAGTGAGATATAGCGTCCCTGGCCGTGCTTACTGGTCCACGTATCTGTGGTTAGGTGGACCTTGCCACAAATGGCGCTGCGCAGTGCACACTTGATTTTATCGGACACTTGCATGTGCAGGGAAGGCACGGCTGTCTTGGAGAAGTAGTGGCGGCTGGGAACCACATACTGCGGGACAGCCATGGCCATCAGCTGTTTGAAGCTGTCTGTGTCCACCAGCCGGAATGACAGCATTTCAAAGGCCAGCAGTTTAGAAATGCTGGCGTTCAGGCCAAGGGCCTCGAGGGTGACTCGGGGAATTTGCGCTCCTCTCTAAGGTTTGAGATATTGAGAGCTGAACGCTGCTGTGTGATATAGTGGAGACGCTAGTTGACGGTGGCGGTGGTGGTGGTGTCGGTGGCACATCCTCTGTTTGCTGCTCGGCAGGTGGCAACATTCCTCTCGAGGCGGAAGCCGAGGCAGCAGCGGTAGAGGGAGCAGGGGAGCCTCAGCGAGTGCCTGGTTTTTAAGGTGTGTACCCCACTGCAGTTCATGCTTTGCATGTAGATGCCTGGTCATGCAGGTTGTGCTGAGGTTCAGAACGCTAATGCCTCGCCTCAGGCTCTGATGGCAGAGCGTGCAAGTCACTCGGGTCTTGTCGGTAGGACATTGTTTAAAGAAGTGCCATGCCAGGGAACTCTTTGAAGCTGCCTTTGTGGGGCTGGGTCCCTGTTGGCGATGTCCAGTAGCAGGCGAACTCTGGGGCGGCGGCTCGTCTGCTTTGGCCCCCTGCTCCTCTTTGGCTTCGCTGTTGTCTCGGTCTCACCACTACCTCTTCCTCTGAACTGTGAAAGTCATCGCCACGACCTTCAGTCCATGTGGGGTCTAAGACCTCATCGTCCTCTGCATCGTCTTCCACCCAGTCTCCTCCCTGACCTCCTCCTGTTCAGTCTGCACACTGCAAAAAGACGCGGCAGTGGGCACCTGTGTTTCGTCATCATCAGAGAGTCGGTGACTCTGCTGTGGTGGTATTCCCATGTCCTCTTCATCTGGAGACATAAGTGGTTGTGCGTCAGTGCATGGTATGTCTTCCTCCACTGGGGAAGGGCTAGGTGGACGCCCTGGGAAACCCTGGAAGCAGAGTCTTCAAACAGAAGAAGAGACTGCTGCATAACTTGTGGCTCAGACCGTTTCCCTGATATGCTTGGGGGTGATGTGACAGACTGATGGGCTTGGTTTTCAGGTGCCACCTGTGCGCTTTCCGCAGAAGACTGGGTGGAAGACCATGTGGTGAACGTGCTGGAAGCACTGTCGGCCACCCAATCGATTAATGCCTGTACCTGCTCAGGCCTTACCATCCTAAGAGCGGCATTGGGCCCCACGAGATATTGCGGTACATTCTGCCGGCTAGTTGAGGGAGTTCGCTCCCTACTGTGTGCGCCTGGGGCCGAACGGCCACGCCCTCTACCAGCAACAGAGGCTCCACGGACACCACCACGACCGCGCCCTCGTCCCTTAATAGTATTTTTCTTCATTGTTGCGATTCAACTCGCACCACAATGAAATATATTATTTTTTATAAGCAAAATCCCCTCACTGGAATACTTTCAGTCTTTTGACTGTATGGATTACAGATGGAATGACTGTTATATGTGAGTACCGCTTTCTTTGACAGATTCTAGTATGGGTACATATATGTTTTCCCAACCCCAGCACATTAGTTTGCTAATTCCAGATGTATGAAACGCAGGCCTAACTGTATCTAGTATATTGAACGCCAGATAAACTAACTTGGCCTTTTTAAATAAAAAAATTCCCTCACTGGAATACTTTCAGTCTTTTGACTGTATGGATTACAGATGGAATGACTGTTATATGTGAGTACCGCTTTCTTTGACAGATTCTAGTATGGGTACATATATGTTTTCCCAACCCCAGCACATTAGTTTGCTAATTCCAGATGTATGAAACGCAGGCCTAACTGTATCTAGTATATTGAACGCCAGATAAACTAACTTGGCCTTTTTAAATAAAAAAATTCCCTCACTGGAATACTTTCAGTCTTTTGACTGTATGGATTACAGATGGAATGACTGTTATATGTGAGTACCGCTTTCTTTGACAGATTCTAGTATGGGTACATATATGTTTTCCCAACCCCAGCACATTAGTTTGCTAATTCCAGATGTATGAAACGCAGGCCTAACTGTATCTAGTATATTGAACGCCAGATAAACTAACTTGGCCTTTTTAAATAAAAAAATTCCCTCACTGGAATACTTTCAGTCTTTTGACTGTATGGATTACAGATGGAATGACTGTTATATGTGAGTACCGCTTTCTTTGACAGATTCTAGTATGGGTACATATATGTTTTCCCAACCCCAGCACATTAGTTTGCTAATTCCAGATGTATGAAACGCAGGCCTAACTGTATCTAGTATATTGAACGCCAGATAAACTAACTTGGCCTTTTTAAATAAAAAAATTCCCTCACTGGAATACTTTCAGTCTTTTGACTGTATGGATTACAGATGGAATGACTGTTATATGTGAGTACCGCTTTCTTTGACAGATTCTAGTATGGGTACATATATGTTTTCCCAACCCCAGCACATTAGTTTGCTAATTCCAGATGTATGAAACGCAGGCCTAACTGTATCTAGTATATTGAACGCCAGATAAACTAACTTGGCCTTTTTAAATAAAAAAATTCCCTCACTGGAATACTTTCAGTCTTTTGACTGTATGGATTACAGATGGAATGACTGTTATATGTGAGTACCGCTTTCTTTGACAGATTCTAGTATGGGTACATATATGTTTTCCCAACCCCAGCACATTAGTTTGCTAATTCCAGATGTATGAAACGCAGGCCTAACTGTATCTAGTATATTGAACGCCAGATAAACTAACTTGGCCTTTTTAAATAAAAAAAATTCCCTCACTGGAATACTTTATGGCTTTTCACTGTATGGATTACAGGTGGACTGGTATTAGTAGGGGTGACACAAGCACACCCAAGTCCCTGATGTAGGATTTCTATGGCACAGACCACTATTACAAGTGATTAATGGACGTTGGGAGAGATTGTGCTGCAGCACTAGTCCCAAGATGGCCGCCGCCTATCAGCCCAGTAACATGTGCCACAAAATGGTCTGCACAACCTTTAAAAAAATAGCCTTGGACTGTGCTGCTAAATCGCTATTGGTCTGAATCCCAGGTGTAGATGTCTGACTTGTTTGGAGCTTTGGAATGCACACTGTGGCAGCTTCTGCTGCAGCACTACAAGTCGCAAAATGGCGGCCGGCGGTCAGCCCAGGTACATGTGGATGGAAAAATCACTCTGGCCACTCTAAAAATAGCCAATCCCTATCAAAAAAGCAGCTCAGCTGCAGTTGTTCAGATGAATCACAGGTGGAGGAGAGAAATTTGCTTCCAGTTATTCAATTATCCCTGCCTATTCTCGCCCTAGCATCAGCTGCGTCTATCCCTGTTCTATTCACATCGGGAGTGAGCACGTCCCGACGTGCGCACAAGCTTATAAAGAGGCTGAGTCACATGCTGCACTTGGCCAATCACAGCCTTGCCAATAGTAGGCATGGCTGCGATGGCACCTTAGGGCAAGTAGTATGATGCATGTTGATTGGCTGCTTTGCAGCCTTTCAAAATGCGCCAAAATACATGCCGAACGACGAACCCGAACCCGAACTTTTACGAAAAAGTTCGGGTTCGGGTCCGTGTCACGAACACCCCAAAATTCGGTACGGACCCGAACTATGCTCGAACTGTTCGCTCAACACTAATCAAGATGACCGTGGCGGCATCTCCGAAAGCAAATGGATGAGGTGAGTATGTTTTTTCTAAACCACTGATTAACCCCTTAAAGGCCTCAATGTTTGCAGTGCTAATCGCAGCATCTGAGGGTTTCAATGACGAGGGGGGAGCAGTGCAATCACCGTTACCGGTTATTGCCTTCCAAAATATAATGGAATGCGTGACAAAGTAATTAGTCACAAATCGAATTTCTTTGTGAACTTGACATAACTTGAGAGATGCTTTGAAAATTATTTTTCAGCTGTGCAGTGAATGAGACTTAGTTGCAAAATCTAATTTTTTAAAACTTCGCTCACCTCTTGACATAATAATAAACACAGCTTCATTATTTACTAGATAAATGTACTCCTGTAAATTATGAGATTAGAAGTCAGTACTAAAGAGTTTGGTGATCATATGAAAGCATGAGCCCATTGCTTCTTCCATTACCAAGATGTATGTATAAACAGCAACTGGCATCTGATCCCAAATAGGGATCATATTTGGTCCTTTTTCTAACTTTGAAAAGAATAAAAAATCTGACATTGCAGTGTGTTTTATGAACTGTGTTTTTTTACTACCATCAACCATCTATTTACCCATAATTGTATATGTCACTGTTGCTTTGACATTAATAATGCTGTTTTAGCATTAAAGAGCTTTAGATGGGATGGATAGAGTCCTCGGAGACCTTAGAGTGTCATACATGACTTTTCAGGCAATTGGGGCACATTCAATTCGGGTCGAATTTGTTTAGACAACATTGAATCTGATGACCCAATCAATTAAATTGGATCTGAATTGAATTTCAGGAAATTCACTCATCTCCAGTTATCTCGGGAATTTTATATGCGTATTACATTCTTGACAAACCACAGGATTTTTATTTCTAATTTTATTATTTCAGCTTCTTGCACAACTAATAAACTGGTCAGAACTGATAACATCTACCACTTGTTCACCATATTTCTCATGTGCTGTGTACCCATATACTCCAGAAGAAGACCATACTGCTACTTGGTCTCATCACACAGTGGCGTAAAAAGATTAAAAGGGACACAAAACTGACATTCTGAACATATACAGTGGCAAGAAAAAGTATGTAAACCCTTTGGAATGATATGGATTTCTGCACAAATTGGTCATAAAATGTGATCTGATATTCATCTAAGTCACAACAATAGACAATCACAGTCTGCCTAAACTAATAACACACAAAGAATTAAATGTTACCATGTTTTTATTGAACACACCATGTAAACATTCACAGTGGAGGTGGAAAAAGTATGTGAACCCTAGACTAATGACATCTCCAAGAGCTAATTGGAGTGAGGTGTCAGCCAACTGGAGTCCAATCATTGAGATGAGATTGGAGGTGTTGGATACAGCTGCCCTATAAAAAACACACACCAGTTCTGGGTTTGCTTTTTCCAAGAAGCATTGCCTGATGTGAATGATGCCTCGCACAAAAGAGCTCTCAGAAGACCTACGATTAAAAATTGTTGACTTGCATAAAGCAGGAAAGGGTTATACAAGTTTTTCCAAAAGCCTTGCTCTTCATCAGTTCACGGTTAGACAAATTGTCTATAAATGGAGAAAGTTTAGCACTGCTGCTACTCTCCCTAGGAGTGGCATCCTGCAAAGATGACTGCAAGAGCACAGCACAGACTGCTCAATGAGGTGAAGAAGAAAGTAGAGTGTCAGCTAAAGACTTACAAAAGTCTCTGGCATATGCTAACATTGCTGTTAGCGAATCTACGATACGTAAAACACTAAACAAGAATGCATTCCATGGGAGGATACCACAGAGGAAGCCACTGCTGTCCATAAAAAACATTGCTGCACATTTACAGTTTGCACAAGAGCACCTGGATGTTCCACAGCAGTACTTGCAAAATATTCTGTGGACAGATAAAACCAAAGTTGATTTGTTTGGGAGAAACACACAACACTATGTGTGGAGAAAAAGAGGCACAGCACACCAACATCAAAACCTCTTCCTAACTGTGAAGTATGGTGGTGGGGGCATCATGGTTTGGGGCTGCTTTGCTGAGTCATTGAATTCCCACATTTATCAAGACATTTTGCAGGAGAACTTAAGGCCATCTGTCCACCAGCTGAAGCTCAACAGAAGATGGGTGTTGCAACAGGACCACGACCCAAAGTATAGAAGTAAATCTGCAACAGAATGGCTTAAACAGAAGAAAATAGGCCTTCTGGAGTGGCTCAGTCAGAGTCCTGACCTCAACCTGATTGAGATGCTGTGGCATGACCTCAAGAACACGATTCACACTAGACATCCCAAGAATATCGCTGAAATAAAACAGTTCTGTAAAGAGGGATGGTCAAGAATAACTCCTGACCGTTGTACACATCTGATCTGCAACTACAGGAAACGTTTGGTTGAAGTTATTACTGCCAAAAGATGTTCAACCATTATTAAATCCAAGGGTTCACATACTTTTAACACCTGCACTGTGAATGTTTACATGGTGTGTTAAAAAAAAACATGGTAACATTTCATTATTTGTGTGTTATTAGTTTAAGCAGACTGTGATTTTCTATTGTTGTGACTTAGATGAAGATCAGATTACATTTTATGCAGATTGTGCAGAAATCCATACAATTCCAAAGGGTTCACATACTTTTTCTTGCAACTGTAAGTAAGACATACCCACTGAAATGATAGAATGACACTGTTATCTTGGGCACAAAGCATCCATTTAGGATCATTGTGTGTTATGGAACCATAAAGCAAAGAGGAAATTGGCGAATAATGTGAACCAAGGGCTCCATGTCAGCTATCAGTGACAATGTCCCATGTTAGAATTGAAAGAATGGTTTAGTTAAGATGTGTGTCACCATTCATGACACATACCAATCTCACATAAAACCAACTAATACAATTGACAATAAGCACAAAAGCATTCCCTGCCGTACAATAAAAGAGATGCGATAAGCAATGAAGACAATGTCAAGTGCGAAAGTATTATAGGCAATTGCTGTAGTAATGACACAGTAAAGGATAAATAGAAGGTTGTAAAAGAAGTGCTAGGAAATTGTTCCCAGTATGAATCTAGAAGAGATTGCATTACAATGATCTCAATCTACTGCAAGCTAGTGTAATAATGATGTGCAATACCAAAAATGTAATAAGTGACTACATTTGAAGTATAGAGGAGAAAAGGGTGTTCAGTGACATATTGTTTCATTTCCTATAGCTAAAGATTGAAATATATAAATGAAACACATGATAATTCACTGAAAACACCATTGCCCATGATCAAAGCAGTTGGTTTCTGCTTTGGAGCATGAACTAAACTGGCACCAGATATGGATGTAAGGGTTTATTAGCATGTTCAGGGTTTATTAGCATGTCATGATAATGTATTAAATTAGTATTGTGCTCGACTATTTTTGGAAGTCCTATAGAATTAAATGGAGAGAGTGCATGCATGGCCAACTTTCCATTCCAGGCAGCATGAGACTGGGCTTTTCTCAACATAGGAGTGGGTCTCAGAGATGGGACCAGCACCTATCGGACATTTATGTCTACATAGGACAATACTTTTAATGAAATTTGCAGAAAAGTAACAGAAAACACATCTGTAGTCTAGCCTGGATACTGCAAAATTTGCGATATTTCTCAAATATTTGGTAGAATATTCATCATAAATTTTGCAAATTCGAGAATATTTTCTTGATTGCGAAAAAACTGTAATGTAATATTCGCGTAATGCAAAATACTGCATACAGTGGCTGCTGGGGAGGTTCTTGTATACTAAAGGGGTAGGCAACTTTCCTATTGGTTGCTAGGGATGTTACTAAGCTCAGACAAAGACATTGCAGCTTTCTCATTAGCCCACAAGCAAGAAGGGAGGCTACAGATTAAAAAAAAAATCTAGAATCTAGAATATTTAAAATTACGAATATATATCACTATATTCTAAATATTCATGAATTCTCGAAGTGTCGATATTTACGAATAATATTCGCGATTCGAATATTCGCGCCCAACACTAGTTACTGTATATTAAATTATTGTTTTGTGATAAAAAATCATTAATCAATATAATTTTTCAAACAATTAAATGGAGCAGTGATTCATGTGTACATTTAAGAAATGGTTTAAAAAAGTACAGGGTGAGGAAAGAGTCTTGACACGCCCTTTTAACTGGTATAATTGTAAAAAATTTACTTCCAATGTGTGAAAGTATTAATAGGGAGGGAGGCAGCATTGTTTGGTGGTGGAAGCGTTTTTATCCACAATTTTGAAATCCAAGACATTGAATTCAGCTTAGGTGTTTTCAAAGGGAAGGGGTTCATGATAGATCAGTCCTAGCTAGAATTTATTTAGAAACACACTGGGTGTGTTATACTGTACATAATGAGCTCTGTGTGAATTGCACTATATGGCTCACCTGAAATGGTCAATCCTACAGTGCTGTGCACAAATATCACTGTAGTCTTTCAAAGTGTTTGCAAAGATTGGATTTAATTTTTCAAAATGTGCATCTGGCAGGATGATGGACACAGAACATATCATCATATAAACTACTTTAGGTAACGTTGACCTCTCTTAACGTATAAACAGGTAAAGATAGGTAAAAACTGACACTTTCAGAGAGGATTTAAAAAGGTCCGCATGTCTTCCATCAACAACACATCTGTAAAGCGTGCTGCCCTTGCCGGCGTGGTCGTGGTAGGAGGAGGATTACTTTCACCTCTTCCCCTGTTAGATTCCCATTGTGCTCTGACATCACCCTTATAAGCTGTGTAAAGCATACTTTTTAACTTGCTTTGGAACTGCTACATCCTTTCCGACTTTTCAGCCACTTTCTGCTTATACCGGGAGTCTAGTAGCGTGGCCACCCAGTACAGGTCGTTCTCCTTCAGCCATTTTATATGAGGGTCGCTCAACAGGCATGACAGCATGAAAGACCTCATTTGCACAAGGTTGGATGCCGAGCTACTCATCTCCCGTTCCTCGTCCTCACTGATGTCATTGAAGGTCTGTTCTTCCCCCCAGCCACGTACAACACCATGGGTCCCAGATAGGTGACAACAATGAGCACCCTGGGATGCCTGCTGTGGTTGGTCTTCTTCCTCCTCAAAGCCACATTCCTCCTCTGACTCCTCTTTCTCAGACTCCTCTTCCAGCGTTGCCGCAGGTCCAGCAAGCGATGATGATAAGGCTGTTTATGGCGGTGATGGTGACCACAACTCTTCCTCTTACTCTTCATGCTCAACTACGTCCTGATCCAGCACTTTTCGCAGGGCACGCTCCAGGAAGAAAACAAATGGGATGAGGTCACTGATGGTGCCTTCAGTGCGACTGACTAGGTTTGTCACCTCCTCAAAAGGACGCATGAGCCTACAGGCATTGCGCATAAGCGTCCAGTAACGTGGCAAAAAAATATCCAGCTCCGCAGAGGCTGTCCTAGCACCCCGGTCATACAAATACTCGTTGACGGCTTTTTCTTGTTGGAGCAGGCGGTCGAACATTAGGAGTGTTGAATTCCAACGTGTCAGGCTGTCTCAAATCAAGCGCCTCACTGGCATGTTGTTTCGCGGCTGAATATCGGAAAAGTGAGCCATGGCTGTGTAGGAAAGCCTGAAATGGCCACACACCTTCCTGGCCGGCTTAAGGATGTCCTGTACGCCTGGGTACTTATACACAAAGCGTTGTACGATCACATTAAACACATGTGCCATGCACGGCACATGTGTCAACTTTCCCAAATTCAATGCCGCCAACAGATTGCTTCTGTTGTCACACACCACTTTGCCAATCTCCTGTTGGTGCGGGGTCAGACACTGATCCACTTGTGCGTTCAGGGCAGACAGGAGTGCTATTCCGATGTGACTCTCTGCTTTCAGGCAAGTCAACCCCAAGACGGTGTGACACTGTCGTATCGGGGATGTGGAATAGCCCCCGGGGAGCTGGGGGGGTGCAATTGATGTGGAGAAAAATGCAGCAGCAGAAGAGGACTCAGCCGAGGAGGTTAGCAAAGAGGATGGAGTAGGAGTAGGTAGCAGGAGGAGGAGGTAGCAGCAGGCCTGCCTGCAAGTCGTGGCGGTGTCACTAACTACGCTGCAGAGCCACGCATTCCATGCTTGGCAGCCGTCAGCAGGTTTACCCAATTCGCAGTGTACATGATATACCTGCCCTGACCGTGCTTTACAGACCAGGTATCAGTGGTCAGATGGACCCTTGCCTCAACACTGTGTGCCAGACATGCCATGACTTTCTTTTCCACAATATAGTACAGGTTGGGGATTGCCTTTTGTAAAAAAATATTTCGGCCCGGTACCTTCCACTGCGGTGTCCCAATTAGTGTTGAGCAAACAGTTCGAGCATAGTTCGGGTTCGTTGTTCGGCGATTTCTTCCCGCTTTCTGAAGGGCTGCACAGCAGCCAATCAGCTATTTTTTTACTTCTTGCCCTAAGAGCCCATCACAGCCATGCCTACTAATAGCATGGCTGTGATTGGCCAAGTGCAGCATGTGACCCAGCCTCTATTTAAGCTGGAGTCATATAGCGCCGCACGTCACACTGCTCTGATTAGTGTAGGGAGAGGACGCAGCTGCTGTGAGGGCGAGATTAGGCAGGGAAAAGTCTGCAAAAGCAGCTAATGAAGTGATCACCCCTAGAAACTCAGGATAGCAATTTCTATATTTTATTAAGGGGTTAAATACAATTGCCAAAATACCAATCCCCTAAATCTGGTGTTCCAGCTTTGGCTAGCCAAGTATAATACTGTCTGCTGTTTGGGAAAGGATAGATTATTTTCTGTGGTGAAATTCAATCGTCAAAATAGCAATCCCCTAAATCTGGTGTCCCAGCACTGGCTAGCAAACTATAATAGTGTCCGCCAAAACATATATTTTGTTTTGGGGTGAAATTCAATTGCCAAAATAGCAATACCATAAATCAGTGGTTTCAGCTGTGGCTGGCCAAGTTTCATAGTGTCCGCCAAAACATATATTTTGTTTTGGGGTGAAATTCAATTGCCAAAATAGCAATACCATAAATCAGTGGTTTCAGCTCTGGCTGGCCAAGTTTCATAGTGTTCTGCAAAGGATATATTTTGTTCTGGGGTGAAAGTCAATTGCCAAAATAGCAATACCCTGAATCTGGTGTTCCAGCTGTTGCAGGCCTAGTTTAAATCTGTCCATAAAAGGATACCTTTCATCCAGGGCCTAAATACTAGCCCTAAAAGAGATATTCCCCTAAATTAGTGGTTACTGCTGTGCCTGTATTAGTGTAATACGCTACATAAATAAATAGGCAGATAGTGTTAGGTGCCTGTAAAAAAAAGGCCTGAATTAGAAATCAATACATTGGGCCAAATATTTTTTTTCTTATTGTGGTGCTTGGTGAACGGTAACAATGATGAAAACATCTAGTAAGGGACTCGGACGCGGTTGTGGTGGTATTAGTGTACCCTCTGGTGCTGGGAGAGGATGTGGCCATTCAGCCACAGCCACACGTCCTAGTGAACCAACTACCTCAGGTTCCTGTACCCGCCAGAATTTACAGCGATATTTGGTGGGGCTCAATGCCGTTCTAAGGATGGTAAGGCCTGAGCAGGTACATGCGCTAGTCAATTGGGTGGCCGACAGTGGATCCAGCACATTCACAACATTATCTCCCACCCAGTCTTCTGCAGAAAGCGCACAGGTGGCTCCTGAAAACCAAGCCCATCAGTCTGCCACATCACTCCCATGCATATCAGGGAAACTGTCTAAGCCTCAAGTTATGCAGCAGTCTCTTATGCTGTTTGAAGACTCTGCTGGCAGGGTTTCCCAAGGGAATCCACCTAGCCCTTCCCCAGTGGTGGAAGACATAGAATACACTGATGCACAACCACTGATGTTTCCTGATGATGAGAACATGGGAATACCATCTCATCGCAGTCCGCACGTCTCTGATGATGACGAAACACAAGTGCCAACTGCTGCGTCTTTCTGCAGTGTGCAGACCGAACAGGAGATCAGGGAGGAAGACTGTGTGGAAGACGATGCAGGGGACGATGAGGTCCTAGACCCCACATGGAATAAAGGTCGTGCCACTGACTTTCATAGTTCAGAGGAAGAGGCAGTGGTGAGACCAAGCCAACAGCGTAGCAAAAGAGGGAGCAGGGGGCAAAAGCAGAACAGCCTCCTCCAAGAGAGTTCACCTGTTACTGGCCACCGCCACCAGGGACTGAGCACCCCAAAGGCAGCTTCAAGGAGTTCCCTGGCATGGCACTTCTTTAAACAATGTGCTGACAACAAGACCCAAGTGGTTTGTACGCTGTGCCATCAGAGCCTGAAGCGAGGCATTAACGTTCTGAACCTTAGCACAACCTGCATGACCAGGCATCTACATGCAAAGCATGAACTGCAGTGGAGTAAACACCTTAAATACAAGGAACTCACTCTGGCTCCCTCTGCTCCCTCTTCTGCTGCTGCCTCGGCATCTTGTTGGCACCTGCCGCCCACCAAGCAGAGGATGTGCCACCGACAACACCACCTGCGTCACTAAGCATCTCCACCATGTCACACGGCAGTGTTCAGCTCTCCATCTCACAAACCTTGGAGAGAAAGCGTAAATTCCCACCTAGCCACCCTCGAGCCTTGGGCCTGAATGCCAGCATTTCTAAACTACTGGCCTTTGAAATGCTGTCATTCAGGCTGGTGGAGACAGACAGCTTCAAACATTTGATGTCCATGGCTGTCCCACAGTATGTTCTTCCCAGCCGCCACTACTTCTCCAAGACAGTCGTGCCTTCCCTGCACAACCAAGTATCCGATAAAATCAAGTGAGCACTGCTCAACGGCATCTGTGGCAAGGTCCACCTAACCACAGATACGTGGACCAGTAAGCATGGCCAGGGACGCTATATCTCCCTAACTGCACACTGGGTAAATGTAGTGGCGGCTGGGCTCCAGGCGGAGCGTTCCTTGGCGCACGTCCTTCCGCCGCCAAGGATCGCAGGGCATCATTCTTTGCCTCCTGTAGCCTCCTCCTCCTACTCGGCTTCCTCCTCCTCTGCTTCCACCAGCTCATCCAGTCAGCCACACACCTTCACCACCAACTTCAGCACAGCCCGGGGTAAACGTCAGCAGGCCATTCTGAAACTCATATGTTTGGGGGACAGGCCCCACACCACGCAGGAGTTGTGGCGGGGTATTGAACAACAGACCGACAAGTGGTTTCTGCCGGTGGGCCTCAAGCCCGGCCTGGTGGTGTGCGATAATGGGCGAAATCTCGTCGCAGCTCTGGGACTAGCCGGTTTGACGCACATCCCTTGCCTGGCGCATGTGCTGAATTTGGCGGTGCAGAAGTTCATTCACAACTACCCCGACATGTCAGAGCTGCTGCATAAAGTGCGGGCCGTCTGTGCGCGCTTCAGGCGTTCACATCCTGCCGCTGCTCGCCTGTTTGCGCTACAGCGTAACTTCGGCCTTCCTGCTCACCGCCTCATATGTGACGTGCCCACCAGGTGGAACTCCACCTTGCACATGCTGGAGAGATTGTGCGAGCAGCAGCAGGCCATAGTGGAGTTTCAGCTGCAGCACGCACGCGTCAGTCGCACTGCGTAACAGCACCACTTCACCACCAATGATTGGGCCTCCATGCGAGACCTGTGTGCCCTTTTGCGCTGTTTCGAGTACTCCACCAACATGGCCAGTGGCGATGACACCGTTATCAGCATTACAATATCACTTCTATGTCTCCTTGAGAAAACGCTTAGGGCGATGATGGAAGAGGAGGTGGCCCAGGAGGAGGAGGAGGATGAGGGATCATTTTTTAGCACTTTCAGGCCTGTCTGTTAGAAGTGGCTCAGAGGGAGGTTTTTTGCAACAGCAGACGCCAGGTACAAATATGGCCAGCCAGGGCCCACTACTGGAGGACGAGGAGGATGAGAAGGAGGTGGAGGTAGGGTTGGGCGAAATATTGCCACGATAACGATATTAAGAAATTTATCGCGATAAATGCCCATTTAGAAGAAAAAAACACTTGGAGACATTATACTGTATGGGGTGGCCACAAGGAGACGTTATACTGTATGGGGGTGGCCACAAGGAGACGTTATACTGTATGGGGGCCACAAGGAGATGTTATACTGTATGGGGGCAGCCACAAGGAGACGTTATACTGTATGGGGGCCGCCACAAGGAGATGTTATACTGTATGGGGCAGCCACAAGGAGACGTTATACTGTATGGGGGCGGCCACAAGGAGACGTTATACTGTATGGGGGCAGCCACAGAGAGACGTTATACTGTATGGGGGCAGCTACAAGGAGACGTTATACTCTATGGGGGCAGCCACAAGGAGACGTTATCCTGTATGGGGCATCCACAAGGAGACGTTATACTGTATGGGGCAGCCACAAGGAGACGTTATACTGTATGGGGGCAGCTACAGGGAGAATCTATACTGTATGGGGGCAGCCACAAGGAGATATTATAATGTATGGGGGCAGATGCAAGGAGACGTTATAATGTATGGGGGCAAATGCAAGGAGACGTTATAATGTATGGGGGCAGATGCAAGGAGAAGTTATACTGTAGGGGGCAGATGCAAGGAGACGTTATACTGTAGGGGGCAGATGCAAGGAGACGTTATACTGTATGGGGCAGATGCAAGGAGACGTTATACTGTATGGGGCAGATGCAAGGAGACGTTATACTGTATGGGGGCACAAGGAGATGTTATACTGTATGGTGCACTGGGGAAGCCACAAGGAGACGTTATACTGTATGGGGCACTGGGGCAGCCACAAGGAGACGTTATACTGTCTGGGGGCAGCCACAAGGAGACGTTATACTGTATGGGGCAGCCACAAGGAGACGCTATACTGTATGGGGGAAGCCACAAGGAGACGTTATACTGTATGGGGGCAGCCACAAGGAGACGTTATACTGTATGGGGGCAGCCACAAGGAGACGTTATACTGTATGGGGTCAGCCACAAGGAGACGTTATACTGAATGGGGGCAGATGCATGAAGACGTTATACTGTATGGGAGCAGCCACAAGGTGACATTATAACCCCTTTCCCAAATCGGTATAATGTCTCCTTGTCGCCCCATACAGTATACAGTAATGTCTCCTTATTGCTCCAGTATAGGGGCCACAGGGAGACATTATAGTGGGGGGCTTCTACTGCTGGGCCTCCTGACAGGTATATTCCCTATCACCTTCTAGTGTGTAGAGAAGCCCTGTGAAGGGGCTACAGCTGGGGCCTAGGAGGAGAGGGCCACTATCTTTTACCTGCTTCTCCCTCCTTGGACAGTGGCGGGCCAGGATCTGGAGAACTCCCTGAGAGACCTGCATGGCCTCCCTCACTTGCTGCTGTCCCGGCACTTCCTGCCTTTGGTGGTGGGTGGGGCTAGGAGCCAGGAGGCAGCGGCTGTTGCAGGGAACTCCATGTGCTGATCCCCAGGGTCTCCAGTCTCCAGTGCCCCCAGCTTTCCTTTCTATGGACTCCAGGATGCGGCTGCAGTATGTAAGGGGCCGCTCTGTGCCCGCAATTCCCGGGCTTTGTGTCAGTTCAGGGGGCGGAGTCATGGTGCCATTTATTCGGCCGAACTTCCCGGAAATGTTCGGGTTCGGGATCCGAATTCGACCTGAACTTTATCCTGAACCCGAACTTTTAGGCACTAAAAAGACTGTAAAATAGTCCAGGAAAGGGCTAGAGGGCTGCCAAAGGCAGCAAAATGTAGGTAAACCCCTGCAAGCAAATGTGGATAGGGAAATTAATTAAAATAAAATAAAATAAATAAAAATTAACCAATATCAATTGGAGAGAGGTCCCACAGCAAGGAATTATGCGTCATATCACCCACCACTGGAGAAGGCCACTTTCAGTTATTTCGGCCCAGCACCCAGACCGAGGATACAGGTCCCACTGCAAGGAATCATGCGTCATATCAACCACCACCGGAGAAGGCCACTCTCAGTTATTTCGGCCCAGCACCCAGACAGAGGAGAGAGGTCCCACAGCAAGGAATCATGCGTCATATCACCCACCACTGGAGAAAGCCACTTTCAGTTTTTTCAGCCCAGCACCCAGACCGAGGATACAGGTCCTACTGCAAGGAATCATGCGTCATATCACCCACCACTGGAGAAGGCCACTTTCAGTTATTTCGGCTCAGCACCCAGACCGAGGCTAGTATTTAGGCCCTAGATGAAAGGTATCTTTTTATGGACAGATTTAAATTGGCCTACAACAGCTCGAACACCAGATTCAGGGTATTGCTATTTTGGCAATTGAATTTCACCCCACAACAAAATATATGTTTTTGCGGACCCTATGAAACTTGGCCAGCCACAGCTGAAACCACTGATTTATGGTATTGCTCTTTTGGCAATTGAATTTCACCCCAGAACAAAATATATAATTTGCAGGACACTATGAAACTTGGCCAGCCACAGCTGAAACCACTGATTTATGGTATTGCTATTTTGGCAATTGAATTTCACCCCACAACAAAATATATGTTTTTGCGGACACTATGAAACTTGGCCAGCCACAGCTGAAACCACTGATTTATGGTATTGCTATTTTGGCAATTGAATTTCACCACAGAACAAAATATATGTTTTGGCAGACACTATTATACTTTGCTATCCACAGCTGTGACACCAGATTTATGGTATTGCTATTTTGGCAATTGAATTTCACCCCAGAACAAAATATATGTTTTTGCGGACACTATAAAAAACTTGGCCAGCCACAGCTGAAACCACTGATTTATGGTATTGCTATTTTGGCAATTGAATTTCACCCCAGAACAAAATATATAATTTGCAGGATACTATGAAACTTGGCCAGCCACAGCTGAAACCACTGATTTATGGAATTGCTATTTTGGCAATTGAATTTCACCACAGAAAATAATCTATCCTTTGCCAGACAGCAGACAATATTATACTTGGCTAGCCAAAGCTGGAACACCAGATTTAGGGGATTGGTATTTGGGCAATTGTATTTAACCCCTTAATAAAATATAGAAATTGCTATCCTGAGTTTCTAGGGGTGACAATTAGCACAGCCAAGCCCCTGATGTAGGATATAGCAAAAAAAAAAAAACTAGTATTGATGGATTGATGGACTTGGTGGCAGCTTCTTCTGGTGCACCACAAGTCACCAAATGGCCATCAATCACCCCAGAAAATAAGTGACAGAAAAACGCTATGTGCTGCATAAAAACCAGTGAGCAAGTAATTAGCAGAAGTTTAATCATTCACAGCTGTAGATCGATCAGTTCATTAGGTGCTGTTGCTGACTTTTCCCTGCCTAATCTCGCCCTCACAGAAGCTGCGTCCTCTCCCTACACTAATCAGAGCAGTGTGATGTGTGGCGCTACGTGACTCCAGCTTAAATAGAGGCTGGGTCACATGCTGCACTTGGCCAATCACAGCCATGCCATTAGTAGGCATGGCTGTGATGGGCTCTTAGGGCAAGAAGTAAAACGCTAGCTGATTGGATGCTGTGCAGCCCTTCAGAAAGCGGGAAGTAATCGCCGAACAACGAATCCGAACCCGAACTTTTTTGAAAATGTTCGAGTTTGGGTCCGTGTCCCGAACACCCCAAAATTCGGTACGAACCCGAACTATGCTCGAACTGTTCGCTCAACACTAGTGTTGGCGAGTGGCAACTTGAGAGGTGCCCGAAGATGAGCTGGAGGAGGATGGTGCGTCAAGGTACCAAGCAGAAGCTGTAGAAGATTGGGTGTCCTGTGTATGCTAGTCAACTCATTTTTCGAGTTCAGGGTATGTGGCCTCTGAACACTGGGCATTATTCTAGGGCCAAAGGAAATCACAGACCACGACGGTCCCTGCGTGGTGGCCTGCCTCTGCCTGTCATATTTTTTTTTTTTTGATTAGTGGTACTAGGTGTGCAATATACTGTGCCACCCTATATGAATGGTGGGCACTGTCAGGCAACTGAAATTATATTATAGGGTAAAAATTTAATGACTTTTTTTACCTGAAAGGAACTGTGCCATCCGATATGAGTGATGGGCACTGGCAGTGGGCACAGTACAGTCTGTGTGGACCTGACACACACTGGCAGTGGCAGGCAATTGAAATTATATTAAAGGGTACAAAAGTTATGACTTTTTTATCTGCAAGGTACTGTGCCACCCGATATGGGTGGTGGGCACTGGCAGTGGGGACAATACAGTCTGTTTGGCCTGACACCCAGCTCTAAGTTAAATTTGCAATGCGATTAATGCAGGTTATATTAATCGCATTGCGAATTCAACTTAGAGCTAGGTTCCGAATAGTTGTATTGCTAGAATTATATAACGAAGATTGAGAATATAGTGCTATATTCTCAATCTTCGTTATATTCTAGCAATACAACTATTAGGAACCCAGCTCTAAGTTGAATTCGCAAATAAGATGTCCTGAACTATTCACTGGCGAACATAGCTTGTGCGCGTTTGCCGCGGCAGGCGAACATATGCGATGTTCGGTCTGCCCCCTATTCATCATCATTGAATAAACTTTGACCCTGTACCTCACAGTCAGCAGACACATTCCAGCCAATCAGCAGCATACCCTCCCTCCCAGACCCTCCCATCTCCTGGACAGCATCCATTTTAGATTCATTCGGAAGCTGCAGTCTTAGTGAGAGGAGGGACAGTGTAGCTGCTGCTGATTTAATAGGGAAATTGATAGCTAGGCTAGTGTATTCAGTGTCCACTCCAGTCTTGAAAGACTCATCTGATCTCTGCTGTATGAACAGCGTCCTGGCAGCATCCCAAAAAGCTCTTTTTAGGGCTAGTACATCAGTCTCCCTCCCAGACCCTCCCACCTCCTATCAAAAAGCAAGGACAGCATCCATCTTAGATTAATTCTGAAGCTGCAGTGTTAGTAGTTATAATCACAATGTGATTAATATAAACTGTATTAATTGCATTGCGATTATAACTTAGATCTGAGTTCCTAATGGTTGTATTGCTAGAATATAACGAAGATTGAGAATATAGCACTATATTCTGAATCTTCGTTAAATTCTAGCAATACAACCATTAGAACCCAGCTCTAAGTTGAATTCGCAATGCGATTAATGCAGGTTATATTAATCGCATTGCGAATTCAACTTACTACACTCTGCGTCAACTACGTAATTTTCCATGGGAGTTTTGCAATGGATCCCCCTCCGGCATGCCACAGTCCAGGTGTTAGTCCCCTTGAAACAACTTTTCCATCACTATTGTGGCCAGAAAGAGTCCCTGTGGGTTTTAAAATTCGCCTGTCTATTGAAGTCTATGGCGGTTCGTCCTGTTCGCCCATTTGCGAACATTTGCATTCGCGAACGGAAAATTTTATGTTCGCGACATCTCTACTCCTCACCATGCTTTAATCCATCTGCTTTAGGGAAACCGTTCTTTCTTGGTGTTCTCCCTACAGTATGTCTCTGGCCACTAATTCAGTGTATCATTCACTAGTTCTACCTTCCCTCCTCTCCACCTTGTTGTTGAGGTTCCTCAAAGTTCAGTCCTTGGTCCTCTCCTCTTTTCTTTCTACACAGGCCCTATTGGGCAGACTATCATCAGATTTGATTTCCAGTACCATCTCTATGCTGACGACACCCAACTATATACTTCTTCCAGTGACATCACACCTTATATATTACAGAACACTAGTGACTGTCTGTCTACTGTCTCTAACATCATGTCCTCTCTCTATCTGACACTGATTCTTTCAAAAACTGGTGTTTTCTCCTTTCACTAACCTACCTAAACCTGATATCTCCCTCTAAGTGTGTGGCACTAATACCCCTATATTCAATATCTTTCTCGCTCATGCCATCTGCACCTCAAAAACATCTTTAGAATCTCTCATTGTTGCCCTAATCCATTCCCACCTGGATTATTGTAACTAATTACTAAATAACCTCCCCCTCACCAGACTATCCCCTCTGCAATCTATCCTGAATGCAGCAGCCAGGCTCATCAACAGTATCTGTTTAAGCTGATGCCTCTGCCCTGTGCCTATCATTGCAGTGGTTGCCCATACAGTAGAGGATTCGATTTAACATTTAGCATAATCTGATCCTCTCACTCACATCTCCAAGACTTCTACCAAGACTCCCAGATCTAACCCTTCTCCATTCAACCCCCCCCCCCCCCCTTTCAGAATTATTTCTCTGATCTTTCACTATCCACCACAACCAATGCACACAGAAGCACTACATATATTGACTGGTTACTGGCTCATGCAGCCTTATATCTACTACCACATTGTGTTAAGATGCCAGGACCACTGTATAAAACAAGCACTTTTTTACCTATTGTGTAACATTTAGGTCAGCCCCATCTCCTCAGAGATTGTAAGCTCTTGTGAGCAGGGCCCTCATTCCTCTTGTTTTAATTGTTGACTTGTTTGCTGCTATGCTATTTATGACTCTGTACTTGAACCCCCTAATTGTAAAGAGCTGCAGGATTATGTTGGTGCTATATAAATACAGATTTATATCTTTATTATTATTAGGGCCACTAATACCCTACTGTTTTCACATCCACACTGTACTGTTGCTCCCATTTAAAAGTGAGAATATTTCAAGGCTTGTTCGAAACAAGCCACACTTTCTTCTGAAAATAACACTTGTGTGTGCATGAATACAGGCAGGCATTCTGCCTCTGTTACGCATAATTTTTGGATGCTTGAGCAGAACATTCCAATCTGTGTATAAACAGGGGTAGGGATCTGCTCCTGTTATGACATCATTTTGGATGCTTGATCCCAGCAAGCCTCAGTTTTTTTTCCAATATGTGTTTAAACACCATCTGCCCCCAAAAAAGGACAATTTATGGAGGCTTTTTATTATGAAAAAGCATAACACGTGATGGCTGAGTGTTTTATATACACAGGTGGTCATTTATTAAACTGATGTAAAGTAGAATTTGCTTAGTTGCCGAGAACAACCAATCAGATTCCACCTTTCATTTTGGACAGCTCCTTTGGAAAATTAAATGAAGCATCCTATTGGTTGCAATGGGCAACTAAGCCAGTTCTACTTTACTCTAGTTTCATAAATAAACTCCACAGTTCATTAATACCTTCAACAATGCAATTACCCATAGCAATATATGTCAATGCTACTCTTACATTATTTGCTATTGCTGTCATTGAATTCAAGAGTTTAAAAAGGTGGGGAAGGAGAGAGTGCAAAAACATAAAAAAAATATATATATATAAAAAGAAATAAAAATTTTCATTAAAAAATTTGAGTACTAAGAGACTACACAGTGCAATTTATCAAATTTCAGACCAATTAAAGCATATTGATCCCTGACGAAGGAGCCTGGTAGGCTCCAAAACACATTGGAGATTTTTCGTTCCTTGGAGGCACCAGTACCTATTGCGGTAACGTCAGATGCAGAAGATTCCGAGACATTGTCCCTGCAAGTTTTCTTACACAGCGTTTGCTGCCGGCCGGAGCAAGCATGTGCTTGGAGGTAGAACAAGAAGAACCAAGGATAACACCTGAGAAATACAGCTCCTGGCATTCAAGTTACTAGAAGCTCAGTTCATTCTCAGACCAAGGGCAGGTAATAGAATGCACAAAATAGACACAAAAACATCAATAAGTGTACCACTTACCTCTATAATCACTATACATTTGTTCCCCAACCTGTGCCAGTGCCCTACTCCGCTCTTCATTGCAGACTTTAAATTTAAGTCATATTTGATTTGGGTATAATTGATTAGAGTAAAAATCTAATTTCTTGAAAAATTTGTAGAATTGGACTCAAACACAGTTCAAGATGTTATCTCTTATCTATGACCGTTTTATTATGCACTGTTTTCCTCCATACCTACTGTACCTTCCTATTATGCCTTCATTTAATTTTTTTTGACCTCAGCCCCTCTCTCCTTTCCTCACTGACTGTATGTACAGCTTTCATGCACTATTCAGCTTCCTGAATCAACTTAACCCATCATGCCCCAGTGTGCAGCTCAAAATACACTCTTACAACTAAGTAAACTATTTGCTCTTTTTCGTCATTCTTTTGCTTTTAACTAAGGGGGATATTTTGCCTAACCCTGGTCCACCTCTTTTTGCCAACTTTAACTTATTCACCATGTCACATAAAAATCCTGCGAACCTCATCAAAATTTGTTATACTTCTTCTCTTGCTTCTCTTGACTGTGTGTTTTTTTGTCAGTGTGTAACAAACTCCCCGATATTTATGACTTCTTTCTTTCTAATTCTGTTATCCCACTGACTCTCACAGAAACTTGGATTTAGCAATCTGACACCACTTCCCATGGTGCTTTTTCTTATGATGGCTTAAAATTTTCTCATACAGATGTAGCATGGTTAGCACTCCTTTTTTTCTGAGATTTCTGAGTTTGGTTATCTAATCTAAGCAAACACCTTCAATTGTTTTCAATGGCTTTTTTCTCAAGATAATGAAATGAGTTAAGAAATTTGAGTTAACAGCGGGAGTGCTAACCCTGCTACATCTGTACCCCAAACCTAAGAACAGACATGGTGGAGGAGTTGGTATACTTCTATCTCCACAAAGCACCTTCCCCCAGTAGCATGACTCTCATTGCCATTTTTGAGGCTCACACTCTCAGACTTTTCCACATATTTTCCCTGAGAGTGACTGTTGTTTATTGTTCCCCTGGCTCACCCATCCAGTTCCTGGATCACTTTGCTGCATGGCTTCTACATTTTCTGTTCTCATAACTACCGAATCTCATTTTGGGTGTCTTTAACATTCCCACAGAAAACCTGATCTCCCTGCTTGACTCCCATCTTCTATCTCTAACCTCCTCTCTTACTGTAGCTTTTCACAACTTGCTAATTCTTGGGCGCATAAAGGTGGTAATACGCTCAACCTGGTCTTCCTCTGGCTCTGCTCTGTTTTAGACTGCACTAACTCCTCTCTAGCTCTCTGATCACAATCTTCTCTTTGTAACTATAGCAATTTCTCACTCAGATATAATATCTCAGCATGCTCCCACTTACCACGCATTCAGAAATCTACGTGCCATTGACCCTCAGAAACTTATAGACCCTCAGTCATCATTATCCCTAACCCCTTTTATCTCCTGTCCTGATGTGACTGCAAAACATTATAATGATACCCTCAGAAGTACCATAAATGAAGCAGATCTCTCTATAATCAAAACCTCCCAACAGAGATGAAAGCCACTCTGGCACACACCTCAAACTCACTTTTTACAGCGGTGTTCCAGGAGTATTTAACACTTATGGAGAAAACCTCATAGACCAGATTTCCTCAATTACAAATTTGTTTTGAGAACTTGCCATTTACCACATTAAACATACCTACTTCATGACTCTGATATCTGCATTATGTAATTATCCAAGAAAACTTTTTGACACTTTTCTCTCCTCAGTTCCTCCTAAAGTTCAAGTGCCTATAACAGTCCTCTATGCCTCTATGTGAAAGATCCGGCCACTTCCTTCAGAGAGAAAATTGAAAACATCCTGCATGAAATAATCTATCAGGCTCCATGTGTCATTAATCATCCTACCTACTGCGTCACTTTCTGTATTCGACCCAGTCACAGAAGAAGAGGTCTCGGGATCCTCTTTTCTTATTGCCCTACCACCTACATTAGTAACCTTATTTCCCCCCCCCCACACACACACACTCCCCAATTGTCCCAACTCAACTTACTAAAATTTTCAACCTCACTCTGTCTTCTGGTAACTTCCCCTTCTGCAACAATACATGTGGCTCACCGACTGAGTTGGTAGATGGAACTCAGGGGCACTCACCCCAATAGCTTCCCCAAGCTGAATAAAATGGATTATTAAAAACAAAAAAAAGGGGGCACTCACTATCATACGTCCCGCTAAATGGATACTAAGTGCAAAATTGCTAGTAATGTAAGTTTAATATTGATAGCTTAAGAATTGATAAAAATTATATAACATAAACACAAATGTCACAATCTTATCTCCTCTTCAAGTAGACCATCGGTGGCCAGCCCAGAGTCTCAATATAAAACGGATATAAACACTAACGTGTCCTTATAAAGAAAGTTCACACTTTGCACATCAGAGATATATTAAAGTTCACATTTGGCGCATCAGGAGATTGGTGGCCTCAATAATGGTATAAATAATGGTATATATCCCATCCAGGGTCATAATCGACTTATAATGCCATGAAAGTTGCGTTCTGTTATGTTTAGCGCATCAAACACATTAATGTCTCTAATGACTTCAGCAGAAAAGGATATGTCCCAATGATTACGCCGCAGACTTTAGCTATGATATAAACCGCACCTGTTATAATAGCTACGGCAACAATATGTGTCCTAATAAGTGCGCTGCAGGCTCAAACTACAATTTTGACTTAGTAATAGGAGTTATGGTGTACATTACCACCCCTTGATTGCTTGTTTCTAGAGCATAAGCGGTGTTATGAGAGGAGAGTCTCAGCTCAATGCTCTCCTTGGTACAAGGACCTTTGGTAACGTCACTAATAGCGTTTCATGTGATCTGTGAGTGTGGTCACGTGCTCCTAAGGGTAGATGGTGATAGGTCAGGAGACTCCCGGATTGTTTCAATTGTCTCACTCCGATTGCATATATGAAGTTTTTCAAGAGTTTGTGTTCAAAGCAATTTGTATCAGTCTTTTTATATAGCAAGCTTCACACTTCGCATCCCTCCATATAAAAATTATATCATCTATATAGCACGGCCATAGCACCAGACTCGTCCCAGGCAGTGGTTGCATTACTTCCGCTTCCCACTGTGCCATAAATAAATTAGCATAGCTTGGGGCGAATCTGGTGCCCATGGCGGTGCCCTTCTACTGTAGATAAAAACTCCCATTAAAGAAAAAAATAATTGTGTGTCAATATGTAGTATTTGACACCCTCCATCAAGAAAGCCACTTGTTCTTCTTTCCAGGTTGCATCATTACTGCATTGTTGATATAATGCCTGTAAACCTTGTGAGTGCAAAATAATTGTATATAGCAAGTTGACATCCAGTGTGCCTAGAATCCAACCCTCTGCACACTCTAATGGTTCTATAGTTTTTACTATATCCGTCATGTCTTTGATGAAGGAGGGTGTTTTCATATTTATGGGTTGCACTTGCAACATCTCATCTATATACCGTATTTTTCGCCCTATAAGACGCACAGGCACATAAGACGCACCTAGGTTTTTGAGGAGGAAAATAAGAAAAAAAATATTTTGAACCAAAAGGTGTACTTTTGGTGGGTTTTTTACTAACGGTGTTCTGTGCATGACACTATTATGACACACTGTTATCGGGAATCTGGGGATGGCACTGTTATGGGGGATCTGGGGATGGCACTGTTATGGGGAATCTGTGGATGGGACTGTTATGGGGAATCTGTGGATGGCACTGTATGGGGGAATCTGTGGATGGCACTGTATGGAGGTATCTGTGGATGGCACTGTATGGGGGCATCTGTGGGTGGCACTGTATGAGGGCATCTGTGGGTGGCACTGTATAGGGGCATCTGGGGATGGCACTGTATGGGGGCATCTGGGGATGGCACTGTATGGGGGCATCTGTGAGTGGCACTGCTATGGGGGGGATCTATGGATGACATGCTATGTGTCATCCACAGATCCCCCCCATAGCAGTGCCATCCCCAGATGCCCCCATACAGTGCCATCCACAGATTCCCCCATACAGTGGGTGGGGGTCCGGCATCTTGTTTGCTAATAATCGCGGGGCCCGGTACAGTAACTGTATTCTACTACACCGGGCCCGCTGTAGTAATGTTATGGCAGTGATTAAAACTATAATCTTAAGAACAGTAAATCCATGTTGTATTACCCTACCTAATGTACGATCACAGGCAGGAGGCCGGGCGGGCGGCGGCAGCGTAACGTCACGTGCCCGCTCTGCCCACTTTATGAATGAAGCAGGCGGAGCAGGCGCGTGACGTAGTCAGTTACGCAGCCGCTGCCCGCCCGGCATCCTGCCTGCAATCGTACATTAGGTAGGGTAATACAACATGGATTTACCGTTCTGAAGATTATAGTTTTAATTACTGCCATAACATTACTACAGCAGGCCCGGTGTAGTAGAATACAGTTACTGCACCGGGCCCCGCGATTATTAGCAAACAAGACTGCCGCCCCCAGCCCCTCCTCCTTGATACACACGCCGGCTGCGCTGTTCAGCAGCGCAGCGGTGTATCAGTGTTTGCCGCATTCGTCCCATAAGACGCAGCACTATTTTTACCCCACTTTTGGGGGAAAAAGTGCGTCTTATAGGGCGAAAAATACAGTATTTAGACAAATTGCTGGTTATTGAATTAATACCTGAGACAATTGGCCTACCTGGAGGTTCGACCATTGTTTGTGAATTTTATGATTGCAGTATAGTGTTGGTATCCTTTTTTCTGTACCACTAATGAATTTTGCTTCACTATCCAAAAGAATTCCCTTTTATGTTCCTATTTTACAAAGTTGAGACAATTTTATAAAATAATCTTCTGTGGGATCTCTTCAAAAATTTTTGTAAGTTTCTTCATCATTAAGTTGTCGCATACATTCTTTTATGTAGTCTTCAGTATTGAGAACTACAATTGCTCCGCCTTGTAGTTCTCAATACTGAAGACTACATAAAAGTCAAATCTATATTAAAATAATGAAATATCAAGGTTTTGAGATGTTAATTAGGTCCTAATATCTGTTCTTTGGAACAATATTTGCACATATAAGTGTTTTTATACTAATTAGTGAAAAAAACGCATCAATAACGCATACAAATCGCAAGGGCGTTTTTTTATATTTTTTAATATTTCTTACTTGTTTTGAAATTTTAACTGTTTTTTATTCACCATATATGCAATGGCACATCAAGACACCATAATATTTACAATAATGCCAAATACAAGCCGGACTGGAATATTTGTTGGACTTCTCTCTAAGAAGATAAGAAAGAAGCAAGGCAGCTCTCACCAGCTGTAGAACACCCTCTGTGCACGGATGCCGCACCTGGATGCGGGAGTATGCAATCAGAAGAAAGAAAAATCCAGCTCAGCTCGGGTGACTCGTATTCATAGACTTTATTCCAGCGGTAAAGACTTCGTACAAAATGCGAAAAACTGTTACGCATTTCAGACCTTCAGGTCTGAAACGCGTAACAGTTTTTCACATTTTGTATGAAGTTTTTACCGCTGGAATAAAGTCTATGAATACGAGTCACCCGAGCTGAGCTGGATTTTTCTTTCTTCTCTCTAAGAAGCTTATGCGATCTGGTTCACAATTTGCATATCCCTCACTCACCGAAGATACCCTGCGCCCTTTGATCAACATATAAAAGGACGTTCATTTATCCCCACTGCTCATCCACTGAAGAAGGGGTTACTTTGTACCCTGAAATGTGTCTGGGACGAGAGCAGTGAAGGATGCGAAGTGTGAAGCTTGCTATATAATAAGACTGATACAAATTGCTTTGGACACAAACGCTTGAAAAACTTCATGTATGCAATCGAAGTGAGACAATTGAAACAGTCTCCTGAGCTATTACCATCTACCCTTAGGGAGACACACTCACAGATCACATGAGACGCTATTAGTGACGTCACCAAATGTCCTTGCACCGAGGAGAGCATTGAGCTGAGACGCTCCGCTCAAAACATCGCTTATGCTCTGGAAGCGCACATTCAAAGTGTGGTAATGTACACCATATCTCCTATTACTATGTCAAAATTGTAGTGTGAGCCTGCCGCGCACCTATTGGGACACATATTGTTGCCGTAGCTTTTATAACAGGTGCGGCTTATTAGCTAAAGTTTGCGGCATAATCATTGGGACATATCCTTTTCTGCTGAAGTCATTAGAGACATTAATGTGTTTGATGCGCTAAACATAACAGAATGCAACTTTCATGACATTATAAGTTGATTATGACCCTCGATGGGATAAATACCATTATTGAGGCCACCAATCTCCTGATGCACCAAATGTGAACTTTATTATGAATCTCTGATGTGCAAAGTGGGAATTTTCTTTATAAGGACACGTTAGTGTTTATATCCGTTTTATATTGAGACTCTGGGCTCGCCACCCATGGTCTACTTGATAAGGAGATAAGATTGTGACATTTGTGTTTATGTTATATACTCTTTTATCAATTTTTGAGCTATCGATATTAAACTTATGTTCCTGGCAATTTTGCACTTGGTATCCATTTAGCAGGACGTATGATATTGAGTGCCCCCTTGTTTTGTTTTTAATAACTTCCCCTTCTATTTCATACATTCAGTCTAACCCCATCACCAAATAAACCATCTCTAGACCTGTCTTGCTAAACTAAGGCCTCTTTCAAACTGGCGTTTTATCTTTCTGTCCTAGAGTTCCATCCTCGGGGCTCTAAGACGGAAAGATACTGATCAGGATTATCCCAATGCATCCTGAATGGAGAGAAATCCATTCAGGATGCATCAGGATGTCTTCAGTTCAGTACTGAGACGCTTTTTGGCCGTAGCAAAATCCGCAGCATGCTGCGGATTTTGCTCCGGCCGAAAATCCTGAAGACATGCCGGAAGGACAGATCCGGAATTAATGCCCATTGAAAAGCATTAATCCAGATCCGGCTTCAAGCTAAAGCTCCATTTGGGCGCATTGCCAGATCAGACGTTTAGCTTTTGTGAATGGTTACCATGGCAGCCAGGACGCTAAAATCCCGGCTGCCATGGTAAAGTGTAGTGGGGAGGCAGGGGAGAAGTATACTTACCGTCCATGCGGCTCCCGAGTCCTGGGGATCCATGCTCGTGGGGCACTCTGACGTCATTGTGGAGCAACCCGGGAGCAGCACGGACTGTAAGTATCTGCTCCCCTGGCTCCCCAATACTTACTATGGCAACCAGGACTTTGGTAGCGTCCTGGCTGCCATAGTAACACTGAAAGCATTTTGAAGACTGATCAGTCTTCTAATGCTTTCAGTTGTCTTGCGTTGTGACCTTGGGGTGTCTTCCTTCCAAAATAGGGTCATTTTTGGGGTGTGTTCACTGTTCTGGCATTTTGGGCAGGGCTAAATTGTGAGCAACCCTGTAAAGCCTAAAGGCTGAAAAAAAATGTCATGTGGTATTGCCGTACTCATGAGAAGTAGGGCAATGTGTTTTGGGGTGTATTTTTACATATAACCATGCTTGGTGAGAGAAATATCTCTGTAAATTGACAACTTTGTATAAAAAAATAGAAAAAGTTGTCATGGAATACCTTGGGGTGTCTTCTTTCTAAAATGGGGTCACTTGGGGGCGTAGCCGCGCAGCCGAGGAAAATGGGCGCTTGAACACAGAGCTCCCGCTCCAGCAAAGCAATCCAGTTGAGCAGAACCCGGTAATTCGCCGTTCCACCTTATTCTTCGGTGCCTGCCGGCATCTGTACCTTACCTGATGATGACCAGAGGCAAAAGGAGCGTGAAGAACCAGGGCAAGCTCGAGTTCTTCTTCGGCCCGGATCGGGACAAAGATGGCGCCGTCACACAAGACTTACCTGCAGAGCCTGCTCCCAGCCCGACATCCTCAGCAAGTGCCTGCTCCCACCGCGACTCAGAAGGTGGCAGCTCACAACGCCAGAGCCCTGGTGGTTCCCCGCAACACAAACAGCCGGGTGAGTCCGGGAACAGCACAGGGGGAGGCAAGATGGCAGGAGGCAGCGTGTCCCAGGGCGCAATAGAAGCGCAACGATCCCCTACTACCAGCCCAATAAAGCAGAAACCCAGGTTAAGGGACTCTGCTGCAGATGACTGTGAGGCTTCTGAAGGCCATAGCTGGGGGGACGGTGAAACGCTTAAGGAGGTGCTCCACAAATTCCCCACAGATGAGAAACCAGCATCCAGCATCTTGCTAAAGGACATGCTGTTGGCCTTTAACCATTCAGTTACCACCCATCTGTCTCAACTGATAGTGCCTATCCAAGCATCTGTCACAGAGTTCAGCATATAGAACAAAAGATGGGCGAATTTGCAGAGTCGCATAACAACCTAATTGCCTCTCATGAGGCAATGTCTGAGGAAATTACAAACCTGCGTGCGAAAGTGGCGGATCTAGAGGATCGGTCCCGCAGAAACAACCTGAAATTGCGTGGAGTACCAGAGACAATCCTGAATACAGACCTCCAGGCCTACATCAAAGGTTGATCAAGCAAGATTTCATCATCGACCGGGCTCACAGGATTTCCAAGCCAAAGCACTTACCTGATGACACCCCGCAAGATGTCTTAGCCCGCCTGCATTTCTATCATGCTAAAGAGGGCGTCTTGGAGGCCGCAAGTAAGATGGACGCCTTGCCGAACCCGTACCAGCAGGTTAAGCTGTTTGCGGACTTTTCGGTAGCCATCTTACAGCTACGCCGCACTCTAGCTCCTATTACCCTAGCGCTGCGATCACACTCCATTCTCTATTGCTGGAAATATCCTGTGAAATTGCTAGTGCGCAAAAATGGGGCCTTGGTGGTTATACGCTCGGTGGAGGAGGGCAAAGCTGTTTTAGCCACTTGGAACATTAAGGTGGCGGACGTTCCTCCTGCGAAACCACATCGGCATATATCAGAGGATAGAGAATGGCACCGAGTAGAAAGGCGCCGAAGGAATAAACACCATTGAAGGGTTCTACCTCAATTTGTATCCAGAAGGAGCGGGGAATTGTTCTACCCTCTCTCTCACACCCTGTGGTAGGCATGACTGTTTCCCCCATACAAAGATCGCAAGGGGTTACGCGTTCTAACCCTTGGGCTAATCCTTTTCCTAACTCTTACTACAAAACATTCTCAGAATGTCTGCTCCCGCATCTCCATGCGGCCCTGTCTCGTGCCATGACAACTGGGAAAATGCCCAGAGAAATGCTACAAGCAGTCATAGTGACATTGCCCAAACCCGGGAAAGAACCCTCAGTCCCACAAAATTTTCGCCCCATATCCTTACTTAACACGGATCTTAAGATTTATGCGAAGATCTTAGCGACCCGCCTAGCAGATATTATTCCCACTCTGTTGGCCCCCGATCAGGTGGGGTTTGTCCAGGGATGGCAGATCACGGATAACTCTAGGAGAGTGCTGAACCTGATTGACTTTGTCAACCGTGCCAGATTACCGGCGGTGTTGGTCACCCTGGATGCCGAGAAGGCATTCGACGAGTTAACTGGTCATTTGTCTTCTCGGTACTCCATAGGATGGGATTTCCGGAGCCTATGATCCAAGCCATATGGGTTCTTTATTCGGACCCTTTAGCCCGAGTGTTGGCTAGTGGGGTGCTATCTGATCCATTTGCATTGTCTAATGGCACGAGGCAGGGGTGCCCCCTGTCACCCTTAATATTCATATTATCCCTAGAACCACTGGCTCAAGCCATACTACAAATGAAGGATGTGACAGGAGTACAAATTGGAGACAGACAACATTGCCTGTCTATGTTTGCTGATGACATCATCCTATCCTTAACCAACCCCCAGAGATCGTTAAGGGAGGTGATGAATATCATACGTTAATATGGAGCCCTATCATATTACAAAGTCAATGAAAGCAAATCTCAGGCCCTTCCGCTGGGGATCCCAGAGACGATTCTGTCATAGATGAAAGGGGAGTTTTTCATTGGATTGGCAGGACTCTATGGTCCAACACCTGGGTTTTAAAGTTACAGACACCCCTCAGGAATTGTATAAGATCAATTTCCCTCCCCTTCTGCAATCGATCTAGCCAGAGCTATATAGCATGGCCAAAATGGAACTCTCTTGGTTAGGACGCATTGCAGCTTTTCAACAACACATACTTCCAAAACTGCTGTATTTATTTCGGACCATTCCCATTCCACCATGTCCTTTTTTAATCTTGCCAATAAAATGCTAAACTGCTTCATCTGGAACAAGGCCAGGCCGAGAATAGCCAGAAGTATCATGTGTAGACATAAAATATGCGGGGGGCTAGGTATGCCCAACCTCTATGATTACTATCTGGCCTCTAGAATCAATCAGTTGAGGGAGTGGTGGACAGGGGAGACAGGGAAACATTGGGTGCATATCGAACAGTCACAGATCCCAGGGAGAAATCTAAGAGCTCTACTTATGGCAACCTTGCATGACTGCTATATGAGTCGCCAGCCCCCATATTATATATCCACTTCACTAGCCTTGTGGAAAATATACCACGAGAAAGGACATACGGTCCCAGCATCGCCGACTCCACTGATTCCAATTGAGGCACTCCAACACTTGATCCCTGATTTGAATTTAAAAGTGTGAAAGGAAAAAGGAATTACTATGGTGTCAGACCTACTATCAGGCTCAAATTTGAGATCCTTTGACACGATCAAACAGGTTTTCAATATCCCACACAGAGAAGTCTTCTCTTACCTGAAGATAAGACATCTGCTGTCGACTAATCCCTCGTTCACTCTTAAGGGACACGTCCAATTGTTAAAAAGCTGGTCTGTGCCTAAACCTATACACTCAGGGATTAAACCATTATACATGTATCTGGGAGACAGGGACTCGTTCCTTAAAACAGCACCCCTTGTAACGTGGGAAACAGACCTGAAGCAATCATTCACCCCGGTGCAATGGTCAGCTGCAAACAGGCTTGCTATCTCTGTTCTTAAATGCTCTTCACACTTCATAAAAACAGCACCTCGGTGGTATTACACCCCGGTCAGGCTGCGCACACTCTTTCCGGGTGCAAAGGTGGATTGCTGGCGAGGTTGTGGATGTAAGGGGACACTATTGCACATATTATAGGACTGTCCCAGGATTACTGGTCTTTGGTCCCAGGTGTTTCAGAAAGTGTCTGAGGTTGCTGGATATCGGATTACACTGGACCCATCTCTAGCCTTGCTATTCATAGACCTCAACAAAATCCCACTCAAGTCCAGAATTATCACTCTACACTTGTTTCTTGCTACAAAATTAGCACTAACAAGAAACTGGAAGAGCACCTATGTCCCGAGTCTCCATGAGATTATCAGGGTGGTTGACACCACAAAAACTTATGAGTGCATGATAGCCCACAAGTCGTTTCAAATGGCCCGGTATAATTGGCAATGGGAGTTTTGGGGTGAGCTGAGTCCAGCAGCATCAGAAGCTGACAGGTAGGGATGGAGGGGGACAGGGGAGAGGGGTGGTGCGTTGGAATGCCCTTGAGTCGCACTTGTACAGTCTTAACTGATCCAGCTAGGATGTTATGATGGATCGGTAGAGAGAGAAGACACGATTTGATCTTTTTTGTTTGTTATTAGTTATGATTTCATACCTTGATTGGATTATTATGTTTTCTGTAAAGACACTCTGCGAAAAAACTTATGGAGTCTTTAGCTCAAAGAGACATCTAGCTATAATTGTAATGTAATCTGTATGATATGAGCATTGTCTCCAATAAAAACCTATTGAAACTAAAATGGGGTCACTTGTGGGGTATTTATACTGCTCTGGCATTTTAGGGGCCCCTAATGCGTGAGAAGTAGTTTGGAATCCAAATGCGTAAAAATGCCATGTGAAATCCTAAAGGTACTAATTGGAATTTGGGCCCATTTACGCAACTTGACTGCAAAAAAGTGTCACTCCTGTGGTATCGCCGTACTCAGGAGAAGTAGGGCAATGTGTTTTGGGGTGTATTTTTACATATACCAATACTGTGTGTGAGAAATATCTCTGTAAATGACAACTTTTTAAAAAAACAATTGTACAAAGTTGTCAATTTACAGAGATATTTTTCTCACCCAGCATGGGTATATGTAAAAATACACCCCAAAACACATTGCCCTACTTCTTCTAAGTACAGCGATACCACATGTGTGACACTTTTTTGCAGCCTAGGTGCGTAAAGGGGCCGAAAGTCCAACAAGTACCTTTAGGCTTTGGAAGGTTGCTCACAATTTAGTCCCGCCCAAAATGCCAGAACAGTAAACACACCCCACAAATGACCCAATTTCGGAAAGTAGACACTCAAGATTTTTTATTTATTTTTGCCAGAAGTTAGCAGAAATGGAAACTTCTTTATTTATTTTTTTCCTCAGAAAGTGTCATTTTCCGCTAACTTGTGAAAAAAAATTAAATCATACATGAACTCACCATGCCCCTCCGCGAATACTTTGGGGTGTCTTCTTTCTAAAATGGTGTCATTTTGGGGGTATTTATACTATCCTGGCATTCTAGCACCTCAAGAAGCATGACAGCAGTGCTCAGAGCTGCTTCAAAATGCGGAAATTCACTTTTTTGTACCATAGTTTGTAAACGCTATAACTTTTGCGCAAACCAATAAATATACACTTATTGGATTTTTTTTATCAAAGACATGTAGCACAATGAATTCTGACACAAACGTGTATAGAAATGTAATTATATTTGAACAATTTTACCAGAAAAAGTTAATTTTACCAGAAAAAGTTAAAAATACACTTTTTTTTTAGAAAATTGTGGTCTTTTTTGATTAATATCAGAAAAACTAAAAAGCTCAGCAGTAATCAAATACCACAAGAAGAAAGCTGTATTTGTGAGAAGAAAAGGAGGTAAAATTAATTTGGGTGGTAAGTTGTATGACCGATCAATAAACCATGAAAATAGTGTAGTGCAGAATTGTAAAAAGTGGTCTGGTCATTAAGCTAGGGGGGCTGAAGTGGTTAAACACTGATCTTTCTATCAAGCACTATATTAAATTGCTTCTCGTTCATGCCGCCTGCATTTCAAAAACAATTCTAGAATTTTCCCCTTTCTTACTCTGGAAACAGCAAAAATTCTCATTGTTGCCCTGGTCCATTCTCGTCTTGATAACTGCAACTCATTACTAATCGGTCTTCTCCTCACTAAACTCTCCTCTCTCTATTCTATCATGAAAGTAGTAGCCAGGCCAATCAATTTGTCTAACCTTTACTCCGATGCCTCCACCCTATGCCAGTCATTGCACTGGTTGCCCACACAGTATAGGATTCAATTAAAAGTGCTTATTCTTACCCACAAGGCTACCCACAGTGCTGCACCCCCAACATATCTTCCCTCATTTCTGTCTACCACACTAACTGTGCTCTCCTTTCTTCCAATGATTTATAACTAAAATCCACCATAATCTGAACCTCTAACTGCCATCTTCAAGACATCTTTCGAACTGCACCAGTTCTCTGGAATGCTCTACTCCAAGCAAGAAGGCTAATTCATACCATCCACAGCTTTAGGTACTCTCTAAAACAGACCTTTAGGGTAGCATATAATATCCCCTAATGTAACAACTCTCTATTCGCCCCCTTCCCTTCAACATCATTCTGTTGAACCTGATCATCAAACACTATCCAACACACCCCAGGCACTCAAAAGCACTACAGATATCAGCTGATGACTGGATCATACAGCCTTTTATCTACTCCCCTATTTTGTTAAGATGGCTGGACCATTGTACAACACAATCACTTTTTTTTACCTTTGGTGTCACCCCTAATAGACTGTAAGCTCTTGTGCACAAGACCCTCATACTTCTTGTTTTAATTGTTGACTTGTTTGCTGCTAGGTAAAAAAATGATTCTGTTTGCACATGAACCCTCTGACTGTAAAGCACTGCAGATTATGTTGTTACTATATGAATACAGATTATTATTATGCATAAAAGATCTATAGAGATAAGCATTAACTTATATCTTAGCTGTACAAACATAAATAAAAGTTTTTAAAAGGTTAAAATGTTCCTTTCATTACACAAGTGATTTCTCTGCAGTTTTCAAGAACTGTAACACTACTTGTCTAATGCATTTCGATCAATGATAAACCCCCATGTTACCTCTGAAGTGCTGAGCTGTCTGCAGAATCTAGATGCTGATTAAATAAATGTCTCACCAGGAAATCCTATGCATTAGAAGCAGTTCTCACACTTAGAATTTGAATCCATGAATCTGAGTTTCAACTAAAAAGATATTCACTTTCGGATATTTTTATTATTGTCCTTATTTTTACTGTAATAATGTATATGATATCTATTGAAGATTACCATACGGCATTTGATAATTATCAAAGTGAAAAAAAAGGAAACCCACATGTGGATGCAGAAAGAATGATTTAGAGCAGGAGGAGATGATCTGTAGTTTATTTTAATAAAATATTCCGTTTAACTTGTAATGTAAATCCCTGCTCTTTCCATGCTTAGGAGTACGGTGGGCAGTGCTATTCAATGACTAACAGCCTTCCCTGTATTAGTGTGCATATAGAGTTAGCTGTCAATCAACAAATATGACTTCCCACTGGACTTTTATGCCAAACATAAACATAAATTTGAATGAAAAAAGTACTAGTTCTACTGAATCTTTTCCCTCAATCTAGATGTCAATCTACTCCTGCTGTGTAACCTAATGCCTTAGTGACAGCCAATGTACCTTTTTATAGCTGCCACTAAGGGGCTTTAGACTAGGCGCTGCATGCTTTTCCCATGCAAGAGAGAGCAGGAGGTCAGCTTTTACATGACAGCCAGGCTACTTCTCTAAAGGCCTGGATTGGCAGAAGCACTGATTCTGGCTGTTTAACCCCTTAGATTATGCAGTCGATAGAGACTACACGGTTTCAGAGGGAGGGGCTCCCTCTTTAAAGCATTGGCACAGCCAACAGTGAGACTGCAGGGTATTGTTGACTTTGCATTTCAGTTGGAGGCCTAATCAAGGCCACTAGTCCTGCCCCTATTGTCTGATAGGTGCGGATCCCACTGCTGGGACCCGCACCTCTATTGATAACGGAGCAGGGAGAGCTGTGTGTATGCCTATCAGGCTATGACAAAGGCGCAGCCTGAAAAAGTGCCTTGCAGTTTTTTACTGACAGTATAATACATTGTACTACATTGAGACTACAGTTTATTATAGAAGTGATCATGGAATCACATGTCAAAGTCCTCTTGTGAGATTAGTAATAAGAATGAAATAAAGTTTTTTTTATTTTTTTAGGTTTTCCAAGGTTAAAGCCTCCCTGAAGGTGGTCCCTGATCAATCTATTATATGCTAATCTGGGTTTTCTACCCTTCCAGAGAAAGTGGGTAAATATAGCTTTAGCTTGGACAAAAAACTGTAGTGTAGGAGTATGGACAGCATCAGAGGTAACAAGGTAACATAGTAACATACTGTAGTAACATAGTTTATAAGGCCAAAAAAAGACATCTGTCCATCCAGTTCATTCTATTATCCTGCAAGTTGATCCAGAGGAAGGCAAAAAAAAAAAAAACACCTATGGAGGTAGAAGCCAATTTTCGCCACTTAAGGGGAAAACAATTTCCTTCCCGACTCCAATCAGGCAATCAGAATAACTTACTGGATCAACGATCCCTCTCTAGTAGCTATAGCCTGTAATATTATTACACTCCAGAAATACATGCAGTCCCCTCTTGAACTCTTTTAGTGAACTCACCATCACCACCTTCTCAGGCAGAGAGTTGTATAGTCTCACTGTTCTTACCTTAAAGAATCCTCTTCTATGTTTGTTTGCAAACCTTCTTTCCTTCAGACGCAGAGGATGTCCCCTCGTCACAGTCCCAGTCCTGGGGATAAATAGATGATGGGAGAGATTTCTGTACTGACCCCTGATATATTTATACATAGTTATTAGATCTCTCCTCAGTCGTCTTTTTCTAAAGTGAATAACCCAAATTTTGATAATCTTTCAGGGTACTGTAGTTACCCCATTCCAGTTATTACTTTAGTTGCCCTCCTCTGAACCCTCTCCAGCTCTGCTATGTCTGCCTTGTTCACAGGATCCCAGAACTGTACACAGTACTCCATGTGTGGTCTGAATAGTGATTTGTAAAGTGGTAGGACTATGTTCTCATCACGGGCATCTATGCGCCTTTTGATGCAACCCATTTTTTTATTGGCCTTGGCAGCAGCTGCCTGACACTGGTTTCATGCAGCTTAGTTTGCTGTTCACTAAAATTCCTAGGTCCTTTTCCATGTCAGTGTTACCCAGTGTTTTACCATTTAGCATGTACAGGTGACTTGCATTATTCATTCCCATGTGTATAACCTTACATTTGCCAGTGTTAAACCTCATCTGCCACTTCTCTGCCCAAGCCTCCAATCTATCCAGATCCATCTGTAGCAGTATACTGTCCTCTTCCGTGTTAATTACTTTACACAGTTTAGTGTCATCTGCAAATATTGATATTTTACTAAGCAAGCCTTCTACAAGATCATTAATAACTATAATGAAAAGAATAGGGCCCAATACTGACCCCTGAGGTACTCTACTAGTGACAGTGACCCAATCTGAGAGAGTACCGTGAAAATAACCACCCTCTGTTTTATATCACTGAGCCAGTTAATTACAAACATATAGACATTTCCTCCCAGTCCAAGCATTCTCATTTTATATACAGTGCCTTGCAAAAGTATTCACCCCCTTGACTTTTTTCGTGTTTTGGCCCCTGACAACCTGGAATTAACATGGATTGTTTTAGGATTTGCATCATTTAATTTACAGAACATGCCCACAACTTTGAAGATGTTTTTTGTTTTGTTTTTGTTTTGTTTTTATTGTGAAGCAAACAACAAATAGGACAAAATAACATTTGTCAGCCAGGTAATGTATAGCTTAGTGAAATAAGTAATAGTTAAATAAGTTCATGCTTCAATAGAATTCTCCCAATGTTATGCACATTAAAGTAGAGAATCAAGAATGAAAATCAAATAAAAATTGCTATTCAAAGGGACTTCCTGGTGGGCTCATGCTTATGCATAGTAACTTAGTAGAGAAAGACTGGTTTCACACAAGTGAGTTCAACGCATAGAATTTGCAGCGTGTGTTTACGGAAGCTCCTGTATTGACCTCCCTAGCAGTGATGGGGTCCAATAGCATTATATTGATTTGTGACCCCATGTAACCTTTAGAGTTTTGGAAAGTATTAAATAACACTAACATAATGATGTCAGTATGGCACCAGCAGTGGTAGTCTTTAGTGTAGGTTCCTGTCTTAAAGAGGACCTTTCACTGGTCCACAGTTTATTAGGCAAAGGTATGTACATGGAGAGCGGCACCCAGGGATGTCCCTGCACTTACTTGTATCCCTGGGTGCCACTCTGTTCGTCCTCTGTAGCCCTGAATATGAGCTGAGCGCTGCGATTGGCCAGCACTCCAGCCCTGGGAGAAGGAGACACCCAGGGCAAAATAAGATGTCTCTGCCCCAGGCAAAATTGGAGAAGCACGAGCGCTGGTACCGGGGGCTACAGAGGACGAACGGAGTGGCACCCAGGGATACAAGTAAGTGCAGGGTCATCCCTGGGTGCCGCTCTCCATGTACATACCTTTGCCTAATAAGCTGTGGACCAGTGAAAGGTCCTCTTTAAGGAGATAGCCTTGTCGTTGCTGGACAGACACAAATGATTTTGTACAAAATGTATTGGCCAAGAATCTAAAATTTATAACGTAGCACTAGCATTAGTACATTTTCTATAATGAGTATGGCACTATTGTATTTACTTGATTATTTGTGTTTGCAGAGTGCTGTTGCATCGTGTTTTTGCTTTTTTGCCTTCAGCCATGGCAATTGGCACTTGTGCATTAGTATGTGCTGAACTAACCCCTATTTTTTTCCTTTGTAATATAATCATTAAGCTGTTAATGGTGGCATATCCTTGAGTGGGTATATCTTGTTATATATTTTTATTAATACCTTTTATGGAATACATTTTGTTTTGTGGGTCTTTGTAATAATATATGCATAGATATGTTTTAATAGGCTAGATATATTTCCATTAGGTAAAATGAAACAGGGCTAGAAAGCTTCCAACCAACAATTTTTGAGAAATATCCAAGCAGGCAAGTGTTACACATGTAGTGTACGGGAGCTGTAATGCCCGTCACTACAGAAGGGTCACTTGTGTGCTGTTGTTCCCCTCATTTATGGGGAGGTTGGTATAAATTATTTTCAATTCAATGTAATGCTATTTACTTCCCTGTTACTGTGATATTGCATGTGCAGGCCTGCTAGGGATGTCATTCCAGCTCTAGGTCAGTAGAGGGAGCTAGGGAGCCCTAGTTTATATATAGGCCCAGTCAGGGAAGGTAGAGGCAGTCTAGCCCAGGCCATGAGCCTGTGAAGTCTAGCCCAGGCCATGAGCCTGTGAAGTCTAGCCCAGGCCATGAGCCTGTGAAGTCTAGCCCAGGCCATGAGCCTGTGAAGTTAAGTCCAGGCCTTGAGCCTGTTGAATCTAAGTCCAGGCCTGGAGCCTGCAGACTAGGAGAGGGCATTGCAGTCCCTGTAACCGGGTTCCATATCCAAGGAGAAGGTTCCCCTCCTGAGTCCGTATTTGCAGAAGTAGGAACACCACAGTTAACTAGCCGAGGAAGCTGAGAGAGGCAGAGCCAAGTGCAGTAAAGCAAGCGGTACTAAAGACAACAGAGGAGGTACTTGATAATTACAGACCCAAGGATATACGCCAGATATAGGGCATTGGGGCCTTGGAGGATAGTTTCCATGTTCCAGGATCAGACAGGTAGAGAGTGCAAGCTGCATGTACTGCAAGAGTCCTGTGTTTTACCCTCTGAGAATCACCTTGCTATGTCAGAGACTGCCGTATGTAACCATAACCTGTAACTTACTGAAACCAACCGTCTTCTAAGGAACTGCGCTTCCATCTATGTCCATGTATGATTACTACCAAAGCTTCAATAAAGTTCAAGTTCTCTAAAATATATAATAAAGAAAAATGTCCCAAACCACACAGTCTTTATCAGCGCAGCAGGTCTTTTGGTGAGGTAGGTTCAACTTCACTTCCTATAAACATTTCTAATGTGAAGACCGCGCAGCTTTTAATATCTTCCCAGAGGTCCAGAAGAAAAAGGAGTGGAATCCAGAATCTGCGTTTTTCAATGCATCCGATCACTGAATCTCCGATTTTCTGTCACCTCCTAGATCTCAATTAAGAGGACTCCACATAGTGAAATACCGCCACAGTTATTTCATAAAAGGATAATTTATTATACTCACAAAGGTACAAATTTTCATGCGTTAAAATGTCCAAAATCTGTGCTCGCCCGACCCGGGTTTCGCCTGTGTTTGCTTCGTCAGGGGCAGCCCCTCAATTATTCCTACTATTAGCAAACGGTGTGCCACCGTTAATTGGCACTGGCGTCACGAACTCTACCTATAACTACCTGTCCTTGCAGAAATACCAGAGAGTCAGCCTGTCTCAGGTTAGTGGTCATAATTGCACTACAACACCCAGGAACACTACTGAACCATAACTTGAGTACGCTGCACACATAAGTAGTGACTAACTTATCTGTATACATCATTTTAAGACATTAACTGAACTTAATAACCTAAATAAGTATGATGGAATCAAATTGAGTGTACCGTCCGTGACTAGTAAGGAGGAAAAATGTGATTTCCAGTGTTGGAGTAACTAAAGTTTACTTCATGAACTGGAGTAACCTACAGTATGAAGTTTCACCTAGGTAAGTCAACATCCCTTTATCAAAATGTAACATTTATTAAACATTTTAAATTCTAATTGTCATCTACAAAATTATACACAGCCCACCATGGGCGATATTGCCTGTACTGGGTATAAATAGAACACACTATTCAATAGGTGGGCATTCACCTTGCTTGGCTGTGCTGACAATAAGCACAACTGTAGTGTAGGCAACAAAAATAAAAATGCAGGCTGATGTGTTTTCCTCTTGAAAAGTAGTAAAAAAACAAAAGTAAAGAGGAACTCGATTAGAGTGAGATGATTAAAGCAGATAGCATAAAGAAAGACTTTGGGGGTCATTTATTAAACTGGTGTAAAGTAAAACTGGTTTTGTTGCCCATAGCAACCAGATTCCTCCTTTCATTTTCCAAAAGAATCGGTTCAAAATGAAAGGTGGAATCTAAATGGTTACTATAGGAAACTAAGCCAGTTCTACTTTAAACCAGTTTGATAAAATAACAGCGATTGACATAACTAAAAAAAGTAAGACACAACAATATGACATAAAAACATTTCCTTGTCAATTATTCCAAATTACAAATAACAAATGCACATTCTAGAGAATATAGCTAAGAAAAACCTTTGTGGGACACAATTCCTTCAAGTTAAAATACACTAGTGTAGTGGTCATCAGGACAACTGGTATCATACAGAATGCAGACATGATCATTTCAAGCTGAGAAGAAGGATTATAAGTAGAGTTAAGCGGACACCTGGAAGTTTGGGTTCGACGGGTTCAACCGAACTTCACAAAAAAATTTGGGTTCGGGATCCGAACTTAACCCGAACTAGTCCCATTGAAGTCAATGAGGACCCGAACTTTTGGGCACTAAAATGGCCATACAAATGTAATGGTAAGGGCTAGAGAGCTGCAAAAGGCAGCAAAATGTGCTTAAGAGCATGGCAAGTGGTCTGCAAACAAATGTGGATAGGAAAATAACTTAAAATAAAATAAATAAAAATTAAAAATTATTAACCTGCAACTCGGCGGAGGAGGTGGATATGGAGTCGGAGGTTGAGGAGGTGGTGAATGTGGTGTTGTAGGTGAAAGCGGTGATGGAGGAGAAGGAGGAGGTAGCCAGCTAACAATGTTTTTTTTTTTTTTTTTTTTATTGGGGTAGCCCCCAAAATAATTGGACAAATAAATAAAATAAGAAATCAAAGAATAAGTGCACTTGAGTACAAGAATGTATGGTTGAGGCGGGTATAAATGTCTATTCTGCACAAGGTACATACAAGTCTTGTGGGATCCAAGCCTGGTTCATTTTAATGAATCTGAGCTTGTCCACGTTGGCTGTGGACAGGCGGATGCGTTAGTCTGTAATGACACCCACTGCTGTGCTAAGTACGCGTTCGGACAATACACTGGCTGCAGGGCAGGCCAGCACCTCCAAGGCATAAAGGGCAAGCTCAGGCCACGTACTGTTCCACCATGTTGTACAAATGCTGCCTCCTGCTAAGACGTTCCATATCAGCTCCTGCTAAGACGTTCCATATGTTGCTAGTTGCTGTGACGTGGTGACAAAGCTTTTCCACATGTCGGCCATGCTAACCCTGCCTTGTGAGGTGCCTTCGCCTTCACTTGTCCCCCGGTTTTCAGTTAGGAATGCCCTCAGGAGCGCATCTACCAGCATGCGTTTGTAGTCGCGCATCTTCCTATCACGCTCCAGTGAGGGAATTAAGGACGGCAAAATGTTTTTGTAATGGGCATAAAGCAAGGTCGCAACCCAGTAGTCAGCACAAGTTAAAATGTGGGCAACTCTGCGGTCGTTGCGCAGGCACTGCAGCATGTAGTTGCTCATGTGTGCCAGGCTGCCCAGAGGTAAGGATAAGCTGTACTTTGTAGGTGGTGTATCGTCTGTGTCCTCTGTATCCCCCCAGCCACGCTCCAGTGATGGCCATGAGCTGCGTTGGGTGACACCCTGCTGTGAACCCGGTTCCTCCCTCTACCTCATCCTCCTCCTCCTCGTCCTCCAGAACTGTGCCCTGGTTGGCCACATGTGTACCTGGCCCCTGCTTGTGCAGGAACCCACCCTCTGAGCCACTTCTGAATGACTGGCCTAAAACCCTGTGAAATGCCCCCTCTTCCTCCTGTGCCACATCCTCTTCCATCATCGCCCTAAGTGTTTTTTCAAGGAGACATAGAAGTGGTATTGTAACGCTAATAACGGCGTCATCGGCACTAGCCATGTTGGTTGAGTACTCGAAACACCGCAACAAGGCACACAGGTCTCACATGGAGGCCCACTCATTGGTGGTGAAGTGGTGCTGTTCCGCAGAGCGACTGACCTGTGCATGCTGCAGCTGAAACTCCACTATCGACTGCTGCTGCTTGCACAGTCGCTCCAGCATATGCAAGGTGGAGTTCCACCTGGTGGGCACGTCTCATATAAGGTGGTGAGTGGGAAGGCCAAAGTTACACTGCAGCACAGTTACACAAGCGAGCAACAGCAGGATGAGAACACCGAAAGTGCGCACAGATGGACCACACTTCCTGCAGCAGCTCTGACATGTCTGGATAGTTTTTAAGGAATTTCTGCACCACAAAATTCAGCACATGTGCCAGACAAGGGATGTGCATCAAACCAGCTAGTCCCAGAGCAGCTACGGGATTTCACCCATTATCACACACTACCAGTCGGGGCTTGAGGCTCACTGGCAGCAACCACTTATCGGTCTGTTCTTCTATGCCCCTCCACAGCTCCTATGCGGTGTGGGATTTGTCCTCCAAACACATGAGTTTTAAAAGCGCTTGCTGATGTTTACCCCTGGCTGTTCTGAAGTTGGTGGTGAAGGTATTTCGCTGATGGGGTGAGGAGGTGGTAGAAGAGGAGGAGAAGGAAGCGGAGTAGGAGGCAACAGGAGGCAAAGAATAATGCTCTGTGATCCTCGGTGGTGGAAGGACATGCGTCGAACCGCTATCTGCCTCAGGCCCAGCCGCCACTACATTTACTCAGTGTGTAGTTAGGGAAATATAGCGTCACTGCCCTTGCTTACAGGTCCATGTATCTGTGGTTATGTGGACCTTGGCACGGATGGCATTGCGCAGTGCACACTTGATTTTATCCTCCCCTTAGTTGTGCAGGGAGGGGGCGGCTCGCCTGGAAAAGTAGTGGCGGCTGGGAACTATGTACTGTGGGACAGCCACCGCCATCAGCTGTTTGAAACAGTCCGTCTCCACCAGACGCAATGACAGCATTTCAAAGGCCTGTAATTTTGAAATGCTGGCATTCAGGACCAGGGATTGAGGGTGGGTATTTTCTCTTTCTCTCCAGTGTTTGGGAGATGGACAACTGAACATTTGCGTGTGACATGGTGGAAATGCTTGGTGATGAGGATGGTGGTGGTGGTGTTGGTGGCACATCCTCTGTTTGCTGGGTGGCAGGTGCCACTGTGACTCCAGAGGTGGAGGAAGAGGCATAGACAGCAGCAGAAAAGGAAGCAGGAGGAGCCTGAGACCTTTCTTGGTTTTTAAGGTGTTTACTCCACTGCAGTTTGTGCTTTGCTTCAAGTACTAAAAACATAGTTAAAATCACTAAATAATTCAAACACTGACGGATGTGATGATCAAAGATACATTACTGTACATTTGGTACCAGAGGTACATTACTCATTCATAAAGGGGCTACTTTTATTCAATCCCCGCAACGCTGAACTCAATATTGAGGCCGTATGGTTTCAGGGATCGTAAGGTATAGATCCTTTTTCCTTAATATTTTTTCCTTATCATCGCCCCTTCTAAGGGGGCTAACCGCATCAATGACTCTAAACCGCAACTGGTTGGTAGAGTGTCCACGCTCGATGAAATGTCTGGCGACAGGTTTATCCAACGCACCTTTTCTAATGGTGCTTTTATGTTTGTTGATCCTCTCTCTTATTTCCATTGTAGTCTCACCAACATATATAAGACTACAAGGACATTGTATCATATATATGACGTAGCTCGACCAACACGTGTAATAGCCACCAATTTTAAACATCTTTCCGCTGTACGGATGTGCAAACAAGTCCCCTTTCATTATGCCACTGCATTTGCAGCATGACAGACAGGGGAAGTTGCCATTCTTTCTAGGTGCCAAGTACAATTGTCGGTCAAGCTTAGGATCTCCTACGTCACTTTTGACCAGCCTATCTCGTAGGTTGGCATTCCTTTTGTACGCCATAATCGGGGGGACAGTGAATTCTTTAATATCTGGGAGCCCCTGTTGTAAAATGTGCCACTCTTTTCTAAGAATGTTGACAATAGTCCCACTGTCACCTCAAAGGTGGACACAAAAGGAATACGTTTCATCATCCTGTCACCAGACTTCACAGCAAGCACAGACTCCCTCCCAATGTCCATCACTCTCTTTTTTGTTTTCATGAGAAGCTGTTTAGGGTACCCCCTCTCAACAAATTTATTGCACATTTCATCCACCCTGTTAGAGAAGTTCTCTTATTGTGACACAATCCTCCTAACTCTCAATAGTTGGCTCCATGGAAGGGAGTCAATCATGGTCAGTGGATGGTAGCTATTATACACCAACAAATTGTTCCTATCTGTGGGTTTCTGATATATATCAGTCTGAAGGTCCCCCTCATAGAGGTAAATCCTGACATCAAGGAATTGCAATTCACTATCTGATACTGTGATAGTGAACTGCAATCCAGGGACTCCAGCATTCAGATGAACATGGAAGTCATGTAGCTCTTCCATAGTACCTCCCCAAATCATAAATATGTCGTCGATGTAGCGTAGCCAGCACAGGACCCTCCCAGAAAATGAGGATCGATAGACCAGTTTGTCCTCAACCTCAGCCATGAACATATTGGCATAAGTTGGGGCCACATTGGCCCCCATAGCCACGCCCCGCTGTTGTTGATAGAAGGTGTCACCGAAGAGAAAATAATTTCTAGTCAGGACCACCCCTAGGAGGTGTAAGACAAACCGGCCAGCATCCGGGGAGAGACCTGTGCCAGATAACGCCACATCGACGACATTCAGACCATAATTATGGTCGATCAATGTATATAACGAAACAACATCAAAGCTGACCAACAGGAATTGCGCAGGCAGCTGTACCTGTCTAAGTTTACATAAGAAATCACCCGTGTCTTTGACATAGGAGGGGGCCGAGGTTGCATGGATCCGTAGCAGTCTGTCAAGGAAAACCGAGATTGTGTTAAAAATGGAGCCCCTTCCCGATACAATCGGTCTCCCGGATGGGTCCTCCAAGCCTTTGTGTATCTTGGGAAGAATATATATCATGGGGGTGATTGGGTGATCAACTCGCAAATATCTATGTAGATCATCATCAATGACAGCCTTTTGTAAGGCATCATCTATGATCTCACCAATCTCCCGCATGATATCCCATTTGGGATCAGTTCCCAACATCTTGTAGACATCCACATCCTCTAGTTGTCTCATAATCTCCTTGACATACCCACGGGTATCCATTACAACAACGGCACCCCCCTTGACCGCCGGTTTGATAGTAATACATTTGTTGTCCACAAGTTCCTTAATAGCCTGTGTTTTCTGTATAGAGAGGTTGGCTCTGACGTGAACATCACCCTCAGATCTCAAGCTCTCTATTAGTCTGTTTACAATTACAACATACGATTCAATGACATGGTTGTTATGTGGTGGGGAAAAATTACTATTACGTTTGAGTTCAAATTGTTTAAATGACAATTCCACAACATCCTTACTGCTTTGAGAGTGAGTATGGGTATCCCTATTGGAGGAAAAGAAGCCCTTTAGTCTAAGCCTCCTAAAAAAGCGTTGCAAGTTCAACTCAAGATTGAACCAGTCCCTTGTCCCTGTTGGAGAAAATGTTAACCCACGACTCAACACCTGTATCTGAACGGGGGTCAGCGGTATTGCAGAGATATTAACAACTAATTGTCTAATTTCCGTGGATTCCGTCGTGTGGGTCTCCCCACATTGTGGTTCGGGCCCGAATAGGGAGGTGGAAGGCTTCATCCAGAGCCGATGATGTCTAATGCCCCCCCTCCTACATCTCCGCCTCCTGCCTTTTTTGTCCTTGATCAAATCTCCGACCTTTTCTTCTCCGTGATCTACGTGGGGCAGTTGAATTCTGCCAATTATATACTTTGCCTTGTTGGTAGTCTTCCAGATCTCTATGCCATTTATCACACTTCATTCTTTCAACTTCATTTCTATGGCGTGTGATATAATGTGCCACTTTATCTTTGTGGGACGTGAAATCATCAGCCCCAATTAAGTTTTGGATCTGTGTGTCAAGGCCAGTGATTTTAACTATGTTTTTAGTATTTGTAGCGGAAACCATCCACACGTTACCTTGCAGCCTATAAATATGTAAATAACTACTATTTGGCCCTCAGATGTGATCTTCTTAACCCCATTGCAACAACCGCACCACTATTATGGATGTGGCATGAGTCTGATCCGCATTCTGTTGTGTGTACGTCCACTCTGCTACATGCGCTGGAACATTTGTTGTGACACATCACCTCGGTAACAGGATATGTGAGGACTGTTAGGAGGTGTGAGTTGAACTCCCTACTTAATGTTGGTTTGTATCACTTTGTAACTATGCTTGACAAAGGCTGGTTACAGCCGAAACGTTGCATCTGCACTTTACTTGTATCTATGCTGTGAAGTCCTCTGAATAAAAGGAAAGAAACCGGATATGCTGCTGCTACTTCTTTATGTCTGCTGTTCGTTTTGACCACTGGGCATCCGTGGCCTGTTCTGCAGCTGTTGCATTCCGGTGTCCCGACAAGACCGTGTGTGCTGCCTTCATCTACCCGTTAGGTGCTGGTAGTTGGAGACTCCATTATTAGGGAAACAGATAGGGCAATCTGTCACAAAGACCGTGATTGCCGAACAGTGTGCTGTCTTCCTGGCGCTAGAGTTTGCAGGGGCTGGAGAAGATCCAACAGTCATGGTCCATATCGGAACCAATGACAAATTTAGAGGTAGGTTGAGAGTAGGGTTGAGCGAACCCGAACTGTAAAGATCGGGTTCGTACCTAACTTTAGGGTTTTTGGTACCCGGACATTTCCGCTAAAGTTTGGGTTCGGTGTTCGGTGATTTCTTGGCACTTTTTTTAAAGGCTGCAGGGCAGCCAATCAACAAGCGATTCACTAGTCTGCCCTTAGAAGCTATCACAGCCATACCTACTAGTGGCATGGCTGTGATTGGCCAAGAGAGCATGTAACCCAGCCTCTAAATAGGCTGGAGTCATGTAGCGCTGCACGTCACTCTGCTCTTCTCAGTGTAGGGATAGGTTGCTGCTGCTGTGATGGAGAGATTAGGGAAGAATTCTGTTGAACTTGGTGGTGTTCAATCTTCAAACTACAGAGATTATTGAGGGTGCTATGCTATTTTTTTGTACCAGGCCCTGAGCCCAGTAACACTGAAAAAGCAGTTTTAATCCATCTGCTAGTTCGGTGGGCGTCGGCGGCCATTTTTGCATGTGCAGTGCCCTTGTAACTGCATGTGAACTGCATGTGTGCCAGGGACAATACTTTAATTCTGTTTTGGTAGCTCAGTGGAGGGCAAATTCACTTTCTTGGCCGTTCAAGTACCCTTGCGGCCTACAGCGCATACCTGGCAGTGAAAATTATTAAATTACATTAGTCTGTCACATTTTTTGCAACAGGCACTGCATATCTGACAGTCCAATAAAACTGCTAAATACTGCAGTTACCTCGCTGATGCCACAATTTTTTGCAAGATAGTAAATGAATGGGCTATGCCGCAATTCTGATAGTCCAATTAAAACGTTGCATACTGCAGTTACATTGCTGCTATAAAAGAACAATTTTTTTGTGCTAGATAGGTGACAGGAACATAAATTTGTAAAAATCGTCTGTTCCATTGGTGGGTGACGTTTTACCAGTTTTGCCGTATACAAACCCCTGCTCTGCATAGATGACAGGGACATAAATTTGTATAAATCATCTGTTACATTAGTGGGTGACATTTTGCCAGTTTTGCCGTATACAAACCCCTGCTCTGCATAGGTGACAGGGAGATAAATTTCAAAAAATCATCTGTTACATTGGTGGGTGACCTTTTACCGTATACAAACCCCTGCTATGCATTAATTACAGGGACGTAAATTTGTAAAAAAAAAATCATCTGTTCCATTAGTGGGTGACTTTTTGCCAGTTTTGCTGTATCCAAACCCCTGCTCTGCATAGGTGACAGGGAGGTAAATTTGTAGATTCCAGAAACACTCAATATGTGCTCGTAAACTGCTTTATGGCCATAACGCAATATGGTTTTTGGAAGGCAAATTTTGCCGGACTGGTTTTTTGACACCATGTCCCATTTGAAGCCCCCTTGATGCACCCCTAGAGTAGAAAATCCAAAAAAAGTGACAACATCTAAGAAAGTACACCCCTCAAGGTATCCAGAACTGATTTTACAAACTTTGTTAACCCTTTAGGTGTTCCACAAGAGTTATTGGCAAATGTAGATGAAATTTCAGAATTTCTTTTTTTGTTACCTTTCCTCAAAAAAGTGTAATATAGAGCAACCAAAAATCATATTTACCCTATAATAGTACCACCGCCACCTTATCCCGTAGTTTCCAAAATTTTGGACTTTTTATTGTAGGGGTGCATCAGGGGGGCTTCAAATGGGACATGGTGTCTAAAAACCAGTCCAGCAAAATTTGCCTTCCAAAAACCATATGGCGTTCCCTTCCTTCTGTCCCCTGCCGTTTGGACATGTTTCTATAAACTACATAATCAGGGCAATAAATATTGAGTTTTGTTTGGCTGTTAAGTATTAAGCAAGTATTGCTGTGTTTGTGGGAGGGGAGGCTCACTACAAGGTTATTTATATGCAGCTGTGGGCCTAGGCTGGCTGATTGCTAGGCTATTTATAGGCACCTATGGGCCCAGGCTGACGTCGATTAAGCTGATTTCACTACCTCTGGGTCAGCTCTAGGATACAGCAGCATGGTGTGGAGGCTCCTTACAGCTGGGCGACGGCAGAATCTCTCAGGAAGGCACTGGTATTCATGGTAGGATCGGAGTGGTTTGCACGGGACCCACACTGTGGTCCACGACATGTAGCGCTCTGGGATGAAGCAGAGTTTGGGTGCTAATAATCGAGCAATGGCATCAGTATTGTTTGTCTGGCTTTTCAGAGGCCTGCGGGGGCCATTGCATACAGTTATCGGGGTAGCATGCGCCTAGAGTAGGTATGGTTCTATGTCTCTGATACCTGGTTACATTTGGGGTGCGTGTCTACAGTTGGCTCAAGCCATGTACGCTGTGTTTAAGTGTTGTGTATCAATGGTCAATGAGGCAAAGAAAAAAAAAGAAAAAATAAAACACGCAGCTGCATCGTGTGCAGGCTCATTCACGCCTGGGCAGCGACAAAGTGCCAGGCGAGTGCTGGCATTCACTGTAAAATCTCAATTGTTGGCACGAGACCCACACTGCGGTATGCGATCCGTAATACTCTGGCATGAAGCAAGTTGGGCACTAATGGTCAAGTGACTGTTAGTATTTTTGTCCGGCTGTTTAGGGGATTGTTGGGGGCTAATGCATATAGGTATTGGTGTTGCATGCGCCTAGAGTAGGTATGGTCGCATGTTTTCTGATATCTATATCATACGGGACACGTGTCTCCAAGCTACGCAAGCTGTGTTTAAGTGATGGTATTATTTAGTTATCTCTCTGGAAGGGTCATGTATCAAGGGTCATTAAAAAAGAAAAAAAAAAGTGCATGTTTTTCTGTCACCTGTTGTACATGTTGGGCGCACAGCCGCAGTTAGCGCCAGACATGCAAGGTGTTGGTGAATGTGTATCAGTGGCCCATATATGGGGGTACTAGCAGGTTGATCAAGGCACCTGTATTTGAGTACTGATGCTCTGGTAAGTGTGTTTAATCTATAAACTGTATGTTTTGGGCCCGCATGTGTCAGCGGTTCTGTGCTATTGTGTTGATTAATTGGCGTTGCATCAGGGTTTATGTTCAACCACGTTTATGTTTTCTTACAGGAACACGAGGTGGTGTTGTGGTGACCGTCATTTAAAAGATAAAATAAAATCCTGCAGCATTATGTGGAGGTTCATTTGCACCTAGGCTCGGACTTGGTTACACGGTCCGTGACTTGTAGCGCTCTGGGGCGAAGGGGGTTGGGCACTAATGGTAGAATGATCATGGCTAGGTTCGTTACCTGCAAAAGCTACGTCTGTGTGTCTGCATTTACATTTTGTCCTATACTCCATTCTCTACCAGAGCTGCGTTCATGCATCTGTTGTATCCTGTTAATACTCTGCTCACTTTAGATTGCATTCATACGGCTGCTTTATATCATGCTCTTCATGCTCACACTCCGAGCTGCGCCCATACCATGTGTTGGGCACTACTCACATCCAGAGCTGCAGTCACCCACCTGTTCTTACACCATGTGTTTATACACTGCTTCCACTTATAGCTACATTTTTCCTTTTTATTTTGTCATATTTTTATCATGGTTAGCCAGTATTTTCACTAGGGCAGTCAGCACACCGCTCTGACACTGCTCTCCCGATAAACATAATAGCTGCATTCTTTTCAGGCTTGCTTATTTCCTCGTTGGTTTGTTACAATCCGAAGGCCTACTTCTACTTTTTCTGTTCACTTCAGTAAAAAAAAAAAAAAAAAAAATTATAAAAAAATGATAAAATAAAAAGAAAAATTTTATAATTTTTTTTTGTTGTTGTTTCAGTCCTGGTTTGCATTTACTTAGACTGGTCTGCTTTACTTCTGGTTCATATTCACTCAGATTGGTCTCTGGCCCCAGTTAACCAAATAGCTTCTCAGTGGTCAGTGGGCCAATAGGAGTACGTTTCCTACTATATTTCCACAAATCCTTCATTTGTCAAGATAAGGGTCTTCTCTTAGCAAACTGCAAGGCCTCTGGCTCTTTTCTCTCATCTGTTCAAATTCATGGATGGTTAATGTTTATTTATGCACGTGGTTCGCTTCACTAATGTCTATGCATATCCCATCGGGTCTGGCTCATATTTAATTACTTATCGTCACTGTAAAGTCATTCAGTTCAGTCTCATGGCTTTGGAGGGCCCGATGATCGCTTCGGCCTCATGGCTCCGGGGGGCCCTTTGACCGTCCTTCATGTTGTTCGTTAGGGGTACCATATGGTTGTAGGCTGTTTAGTGTCTTACAGTAGGTTCCCTGTCAGGGGTTCATGGTTACGCAAGTTCCCAAGACATACTGGTGCTGCATAACCCCTTAAGGACACAGGGTTTTTTCATTTTTGCGTTTTCGTTTTGCGCTCTATGCCTTCCAAGAGCCATAACTTTTTTATTTTTCCGTTCACATGGCCATATGAGGGCTTATTTTTTGCGGTACAAGTTGTACTTTCCAACGCCATCATTTAATAATGCATACGGTGTGGTGGGAAGTGGGAAAAAAATTCCAAATGGGGTGAAATTGCAAAAAAAAAGCAATTTCACCACAGTTTTACGGGTTTCTAAATTACGACGTTTGATTTGCGATAAAACTGACCATTTAGTTTTATTCTACAGGTCAGTACGAATCCGGTGATACTTGTATTGGAGTTTATGAGCATTTTACTACTTTCCTATGAAGCCCTATTGCTAACAAGGGCTCCATAGGAAATGGTAAGTGATAGCCATAAGCTGAATGAAAGGCTTAAGGCTATCCCTTACAGCGCTCCGATTCTCCCGATCACCACTAGGGGGAGCCGGAGCGCTGCCGAAAGTTTTACTTTCGGTTTTAGCGCGCGCAGATGCCGTGATCAGGATTGATCACGGCATCTGCGGGGTTAAATGATCGCGATCGGCAGCGCTGCCGACCGCGATCATCAGCTGCGGGGGTCAGCTACAGGAATCAGCCAGACCCCCGCAGCGATGGTGCCCGCAGCAAGCAGGAGCGGGCGCTATCTTCTGGGACTGGACACATGACGTACCCATACGTCATGTGTCCTTAAGGAGATAAGCTGCTTTATAAAAAAAAAAATTAAAAAAAAATCTGCCATTAGAGTCTCGCATGCATGGCTCCGCCATTAGTCTACCACGCATGGCTTCTCCGTTTATGTTTTACATACATGACTCTGCCATTAGAGTCTCACGCATGACTTCTCAGATTTAGTGTTACACATATGACTCCGCCATTAAAGTCCCTCATGCATGACTTCACCAATTAAGTGTTACACATATGATTCCGCCATTATAGTCTCTCAAGCAATGCTTCTCCGATTAAGTGTCTGCCATTAGAGTCCCTCATGCATGACTTCTCCGATTTAAGTGTTTGACATATGACTTCGCTGTTAGTCTCTCACGCATGACATCGCCATTACATTCTCTCACGCATGACCTCTCCGTTTTATGTTTTACACACATGACTTCGCCATTATAGTCTCTAAAGCAATGCTTCTCCGATTAAGTGTCTGCCATTAGAGTCTCAAGCATGGCTTCTCCGATTTAGTGTTACACATGTGACTCCACCATCAGTTTCTCACGCATGGCTTCTCCAATTAAGTGTTCGCCATTAGAGTCTCTCACGCATGGCTTCTCCGTTTGTTTTACACACATGACTCCGCCATTAGAGTCTCTCACGCATGGCTTCTCCAATTAAGTGTTACACATATGACTTCGCCATTAGAGTCTCTCACGCATGGCTCTCCGATTTAGTGTTACACGTATGACTCCGCCATTAGTCTCTCACGCATGGCTTCTCCAATTAAGTATCCGCCATTAGAGTCTCTCACGCATGGCACTGCCATTAGAGTCTCTCACGCATGGCTTCTCTGTTTATGTTTTACACATATGACTCCGCCATTAGTCTCTCACGCATAGCTTCTCTGTTTATGTTTTACACACATGACTCCACCATTAGAGTCTCACACATGCCATTACAGTCTCTCACGCATGGCCTCTCCAATTAAGTGTTACACATATGACTCCGCCATTAGAGTCTCTCATGCATGGCTTCTCCAATTAGGTGTTACACATATGACTTCGCCATTAGAGTCTCTAACGCATGGCACCGTCATTAGTGTCTCTCACGCATGGCTTCTCTGTTTATGTTTTACACATATGACTCCGCCATTAGTCTCTCACGCATAGCTTCTCTGTTTATGTTTTACACACATGACTCCACCATTAGAGTCTCACACATGACACTGCCATTACAGTCTCTCACGCATGGCCTCTCCAATTAAGTGTTACACATATGACTCCGCCATTAGAGTCTCTCATGCATGGCTTCTCCAATTAGGTGTTACACACATGACTCCGCCATTAGAGTCTCTCACGCATGGCTCTTCCAATTAAGTGTTACACATATGACTTCGCCATTAGAGTCTCTCACGCATGGCTTCTCCAATTAGGTGTTACACATATGACTCCGCCATTAGAGTCTCTCAAGCATGGCTTCTCCAATTAGGTTTTTGACATATGATTTCGCCATTAGAGTCTCAGACTCTCACGCATGGCACCGCCATTAGAGTCTCCTACGCATGGCTTCTCCGTTTGTTTTACACACATGACTCCGCCATTAGAGTCTCTCACGCATGGCTTCTCCAATTAAGTGTTACACGTATGACTCCGCCATTAGTCTCTCACGCATGGCTTCTCCAATTAAGTATCCGCCATTAGAGTCTCTCACGCATGGCACTGCCATTAGAGTCTCTCACGCATGGCTTCTCTATTTATGTTTTAAACAAATGACTCCGCCATTAGAGTCTCACGCATGACACTGCCATTACAGTCTCTCACGCATGGCCTCTCCAATTAAGTGTTACACATATGACTCCGCCATTAGAGTCTCTCAAGCATGGCTTCTCCAATTAGGTGTTTGACATATGACTTCGCCATTAGAGTCTCTCACGCATGGCACCGCCATTAGTGTCTCTCACGCATGGCTTCTCCGATTAAGTGGTTCATATATGACTTCACCATTTGAGGTCGGTCACGTGGCCCCACCACAAGTAGGTTTCATGTCTTTTTCTGCCACTCGGGCTGAGGGTGTTGGTGTCGGGCCTAAGTCCTGGGTATCAGTCCGTCTTCCAGTAGGTACAGTACAGTAATAGGCGCAATTCACAATGTCTCACGTCTACAGACACGACAAGTCCAATCACGACTACAGGCGCAGCATACATAGTTATCACGACCTTAAGCTTATTTCCTGTTACAACTGCAGGTATGGTGTGTACGTTCTCTGTCCTCATTACAGGCAACATTAGCTCGTTAATTGAAATAGCCATGTATTCGTGTTGATGGTTCCCCAGGCCTGGTGAGTTTATACATTCCACTTAATCTACTAATAGAGAAAGACGGCATACACCATGTTCTAACTTTTTGGCCCCTTATATATAAAAGGTGTGGCCTGGGGAATAAGTAGAGGTGTAGTAGTTCGCAACTAGGAACAGTTGGTGCCCGATCAGGGCCCTCGGCGAATGCTTGGAATCCATTTAGGCCTTCCAACAGTTTCACCATTGTTTGTTTCAGTCTGCAGCTCTGAGGATTCAGACCCTCTCGTAATATGTTCACACGTTGTTAGTATACTGTGGGGAGTCGCTCTGGTAGACAGCGGTGCGGGTGCAGTTTAGAGGCAAAACAAGGAGTCCAGATTGTGCATCAAACAGTGTTTTATTCACACTTGCACACCAGAAATGAAAACAGTCTCTTGGTGACAGTTCACACACAACAGAAATCATGTGGCAAAACCAAAAACAGGCCAACACAGGGTCCAGTCACCTTGGGTGGTTTAAGTGCGGGTTCACACCTAGCAGTCGGTTCAGCCGCAAGCGATTCCTCCTTCAGGCTGCAGGAAACACCACCTTGCTGAGCTCCGTCCTCCAGCACAGAGAACTCCTCAGCCCTGTTAGCAGGCTCCAGGATAATCACAGCCTCAGACACAGCTGATGGCTGTGTTTTATACCCGCCCAAAACTCGGACTGGACCGTGGGGAGCAGCCACCCACCCTACTCTTTAGCTGCTCCCAGTAAGAGCCGGCCCGGATCGGCTTTGCAGCCATGCTATTTAAAAGAGCCAAACAGCACTAGCTGCTGCAGTCAAAAACCCGGCTCTCACCTCACCGAGGCCAGCAACCTCGGTGACACGTACCTGCCATCGCAAATGACACCTTGCACCTTACCACATACCCCCCTTTGTTCAGCCCTGAGGGGTGAACACACGTGAGGCAGTGGACGCGGGACAGGGCATCTGCGTTGCCCTGCAAGCGGCCTGCCCTGTGTTCCACGGAAAACTTGAAATTTTGAAGAGATAGGAACCACCTGGTGACCCGAGCATTCCTCTCCTTGGCCTGACTCATCCATTTGAGGGGGAATGGTCGGTCACCAGACGGAACCTCCTCCCTAACAGGTAGTAGCGGAGAGATTCGAGTGCCCACTTGATAGCCAGGCACTCCCTCTCCACTATACTATATCTGGACTCGGCGGGACTGAGCTTACGGCTCAGGAAGACAACGGGATGTTCTTCCCCGTTGACCTCCTGCGACAGTACCGCACCGAGGCCTACCTCCGAGGCGTCGGTCTGTACGACAAACTCCTTGTTGAAGTCGGGTGTCACCAAAACCGGGGACCCACACAGGGCCGACTTCAACGCGGAGAAAGCCTCCTCCGCCTTCTCACTCCAGCTAACCCTCCCAGACTTTCGCCCCTTCAACAGGTCTGTCAATGGCGCTGCTATTGTGGCAAAGTGGGGCACAAACCTCATGTAGTAACCTACAATCCCCAGGAACGACTTTACCTGCCTGGTGGTGACCGGTCGGGGCCAGTTACGAATGGCCTCTACCTTAGTTACCTGAGGTTTGATGACTCCCCGCCCAATTATATATCCCAGATATTTTGTCTCCTCTAACCCTATGGAGCACTTCTTTGGGTTAGCGGTCAGTCCGGCTTTCCTCAGGGCATCCACTACCGCCTGCACCTTGGGCAAATGGCTTTCCCAGTCGGTGCTGTGGATGACTACATCATCTAAGTAGGCCGAGGCGTACCGGCGATGTGGTCGCAGCACTATGTCCATTAACCTTTGGAAAGTGGCGGGGCGCCATGCAGGCCAAAGGGTAACACCTTGTAGTGATACAGGCCCTGCGGGGTAACAAATGCGGTTTTTCCTTAGCCGACTCCGTTAAGGGTACCTGCCAGTACCCTTTAGTGAGGTCCAGCACAGAAAAATAACGGGCTTGTCCTAAACTTTCAACCAGCTCGTCTACTCGGGGCATGGGATACGCGTCAAACTTGGATACTTCATTTAACTTGCGAAAGTCGTTGCAGAACCGCAGCGTCCCATCCGGCTTAGGTATTAGGACTATGGGACTGGCCCACTCACTTTTCGACTCCTCAATGACCTCGAGCTTCAACATTAACTGTACTTCCTCCGCGATGGCCCGTCGCCGAGCCTCGGGTACCCGGTATGGTTTTAACCGGATCTTGGCCTGAGGCTCAGTGGCGATGTCATGTTGGATGAGAGACGTGCGGCCAGGGAGGTCGAGAACACATCCGTGTTCCGACTGATGAACTCCCTGACTTCCTGAACTTGTTTGGAAGACAGGCTGTCTGCAATTTTTACCGTGGTTACTGCTTCACAGGCCTCGAACTGTGGGGCTGGAGCCTTTTCACCTAGAAGCCCTGGCCGGGGCTGTGGTCGTCGGCTGTGTCCCTATCTTTCCACGGCTTAAGTAAATTCACGTGGTACACCTGCTCCGGCTTGCGCCGCCTGGCTGGTGTACTTTGTAATTTACTTCCCCTACTTCTCGATCACCTCATAGGGGCCCTGCCACCTAGCTAGGAATTTGCTGTCAGGGTGGGTACCAGAACCAAAACCCGATCTCCCGGATTGAAGCCCCGTACCCGAGCCTGACGATTGTACACCCTACTCTGGGCTTGTTGCGCTGCCTCCATATGCTCCCGGACCAGCGGCAACACCCTTTCTATCCGTTCCTGCATCTGGGTGACATACTCAATGACACTTTTGTGGGGACAGGCTGTTGTTCCCATGCTTCCTTGGCGATATCCAACAGGCCCGAGGGTGTCTGCCATAAAGCAGTTCGAAGGGCGAGAACCCAGTAGAGGCCTGGGGTACCTCTCGCACTGCGAACATGAGATAGGGCAGAAGCAGGTCCCAGTCCTTCCCATCTCTAGACACCACCCTTTTTAACATATTTTTTAGAGTTTGGTTAAACCTCTCAACAAGACCGTCTGTTTGCGGATGGTAAACGGACGTCCGTAACTGCTTTATACGCAACAATTTACACAGTTCCTTCATTACTTTGGACATAAAAGGGGTCCCTTGGTCTGTCAGAACCTCTTTTGGCAGGCCCACACGGGAAAACATCTCCATTAACTCTTTGGCAATGAGCCTAGCTGAGGTATGTCGCAGGGGCACCGCCTCCGGATACCGAGTGGCATAGTCGAGAACTACCAGAATGTGTTGGTGGCCCCTGGCAGACTTTGGTACAGGCCCAATTAAATCCATAGCGATTCGCTCAAACGGTACTTCAATAATTGGCAGAGGTACCAGAGGACTACGGAAATGAGGCTGGGGGCTAGTTATCTGACAGGTTGGACAGGACTTACAATAATTTTCTACCTCCTTGAACACACTGGGCCAATAAAACCGCTGCAGTATGCGGTCCTGGGTTTTCTGCCACCCCAGGTGTCCCCCAAGAACATGTTGGTGGGCAAGCTCCATGACAAGCTTGCGATACGCTGTGGGCACCACCAACTGTTCAACAGGTTCACCTCGGACTTGGTTCACCCGATACAACATATCCTGTAGAACAATAAATCGTGGGAACATTAATTCAGCCCCTGGTTTCTGGGGTTTACCATCAATTTCCAGCACATTCTCCCAGGCCCTGGTTAGGGTTTGGTCCCGGTGTTGTGCGGTCCCAAAATTTTCCCGGAGACATTGAGGTCTGCCAACTCAGGTCCCGGTGGCAAGTCCTCCGTGTCTCCCACCATTACACTCAGTGGGGTTGTCTCCCCCTCTACCGCTGGAGCAGTGGTCACCCCTACCGCCGGCCCTTCAGACTCGGGCTCCCAGGGTTCTGGCCTTCCAGCGGTATCAGGCCACTCTACTAGGGTCACCCCTGTCTCGGGTCCCTCAGATACCTTTATTGCCGGCCACAGCGCCGGAGAAAACCGGGAAGTCCCTCCCAAGTATTAGTTCATGTGGGAGTTTAGTAGCGACAGCCACCTCGTGGGTCCACCTACCAGCCGCTGTGGACAAAGTCACTAGTGCAGTGGGGTAGTCTTTCAGGTCTCCGTGGATGCACAGGACCCCGACTTTACGGCCAGTATACTCCACAGGCCGTACAAGGGCAGCCCTTACCAGGGAGACTAAACTCCCGGAGTCCAGCAGAGCCACCGCCAGCGAATCTCCCACCTCTACCTGACACAGGTGGTTATGGTCTTGCACCTCACGGGTGCCAGTTGCGCACAGCTTCCGTGCATACAAGGAGTGGCGACCCCATAGTTCACCTCCATCGGCTCATCCCGATGCGGACAGTCGGCCCTGATGTGGCCTGGCTCCTGACACCTCCAGCATACCACGGGAGGCGGACTCGCAGGGGTATCTTCCGTACAGGCCGCTCTGTCGCCGGACGTCGGAACTGGGGCAGAGGCCTCCGGGGTTTGACTGACCCCTTCCCAGCAAGACTCCCCTGCAGGTTTCTGGTGGCCTCGTACCGCTCCACCAGGTCGACCATCTCCAGGGCATTGGTGGGCGATACCTGGCCGACCCAGTGCTGGAGAGGGTAAGGCAAAGCCCTCCAGAAGACATCGGCTAACAGACGGTCGAGCATAGCAGTGGGAGTCAGTATGTCTGGCTGCAGCCATTTTGCAACCGTTGTAGCAAGTCATAGTATTGTGGCCTGGCGGGTTCAGCCACGTTAAAGTCCCACTGGTGGACACGCTGAGCCCGGACCAAAACATTCACCCCCAGTCTTGCCAGGATCTCACCTTTCACAGTTGGGTAGTCAGCTGCTTGGTCATCTGGGAGGTCAAAAATACTTGCTGGGGTCCAGACGCCAGGAACGGAGCGACGACCTCTGCCCACTGTTCTCGGGGTAATTTCTCCCTCACGGCCACCTTCTCGAACACCGCCAGATAGGTCTCCACATCATCCGAGGGGTCATCTTAGGGATCGCGGCACGGACAGCTTTCCGGGCATCATGGGCGCGGTGGGACGCTCCTGCCGCTTGCAACGCCATCACGTGCTGTAGCAGTAGCTGGTTGGTCTCCCGCTGCTGCACGTTAGCCTCTATGAGGGCTTTCACAGCCGCCTCCATTTTGTCGGGGATCACAGGCTGCAACTTTGCCGGCTTAATATAGGACATTCACTTTTGCACAGCAAAACAAAGTTCGGCGTTCACGCCAGCCTCACTGCGCATGCCCGCATCCGACACCAAATGTGGGGAGTCGCTCTGGTAGACAGCGGTGCGGGTGCAGTTTAGAGGCAAAACAAGGAGTCCAGATTGTGCATCAAACAGTGTTTTATTCACACTTGCACACCAGAAATGAAAACAGTCTCTTGGTGACAGTTCACACACAACAGAAATCATGTGGCAAAACCAAAAACAGGCCAACACAGGGTCCAGTCACCTTGGGTGGTTTAAGTGCGGGTTCACACCTAGCAGTCGGTTCAGCCGCAGGCGATTCCTCCTTCAGGCTGCAGGGAAACACCACCTTGCTGAGCTCCGTCCTCCAGCACAGAGAACTCCTCAGCCCTGTTAGCAGGCTCCAGGATAATCACAGCCTCAGACACAGCTGATGGCTGTGTTTTATACCCCGCCCAAAACTCGGACTGGACCGTGGGGAGCAGCCACCCACCCTACTCTTTAGCTGCTCCCAGTAAGAGCCGGCCCGGATCGGCTTTGCAGCCATGCTATTTAAAAGAGCCAAACAGCACTAGCTGCTGCAGTCAAAAACCCGGCTCTCACCTCACCGAGGCCAGCAACCTCGGTGACACGTACCTGCCATCGCAAATGACACCTTGCACCTTACCACAATACATAGGAGTAAATCGTTTCTGATTACCGGCCACCCCTTTAATCGCATCAGCCACCTCCAAGAACGATGTGCCAGTTCACATGACAGAGGTAAGGTAGATGGTAGTCACTGTGGTATGTACAATATATTTCGCACCTTCATCGGGAAATGTCTTTTACGTGCAAAGTGGGTGTAGTAATGGTATGTATATATTTTGCTCTAACCTAAGGTCTGCTCTTTTTGGCCCCTTTAGGCTGCCCTACCGCAGCAGTTATGGCACAATTCTACTGCTTGTTGTAGATGGGGTTAGATAGGTTAGGTACACCTTTCTGATAGCCAATCCGACCACAAGTATTAAGCAAGTATTGCTGTGTTTGTGGGAGGGGAGGCTCACTACAAGGCTATTTATATGCAGCTGTGGGCCTAGGCTGGCTGATTGCTAGGCTATTTATAGGCACCTGTGGGCCCAGGCTGACGTCGATTCAGCTGATTTCACCCACCCACCCACACCATCTTACAGTCATTTCATATTAGGGTGGCCCCCTTTAGGCTGCCCTACCGCAGCAGTTATGGCACAATTCTACTGCTTGTTGTAGATGGGGTTAGATAGGTTAGGTACCTATCTAATCCCATCTGATAGTTACCTTTCTGATAGCCGATCCGACCACAACCCTTGCTTTGTTACTTGAAAAAATGAATTCAAATGGAAAATTTGATCTCCATTTGCCATTAACTCTTGTGGAACACCTAAAGGGTTGACGACGTTTGTAAAATCAGTTTTGAATACTTTGTGAGGATTACGTAATAAAAACCACCCAAAAATGACCCAATTCTAGAAACTACACCCCTCAAAGTGACTTTAGACCTGAACGGATCCTTAAAAAGTGGGTTTTGGAAAATTTCAAGATTTGATTCTAAGCCTTGTAACGTCCCCAAAAATTAAAATGGCATTCCCAAAATGATTCAGACATGAAGTAGACATATGGGGAATGTAAATTAATAAATATTTTTGGAGGTATTACTATTTATTTTTCAACACTTTTAGTAAATTTGGTATTTTTTTATAAATAAAAATGAACTTTTTTGACTCAATTTTACCAGTGTCATGAAGTACAATATGTGAAGAAAAAACAATCTCAGAATGGCCTGGATAAGTAAACGGGTTTTAAAATTATCACCACATAAAGTGACACTGGTCAGATTTGCAAAAAATGGCCTGGTGCTTAAGGTCAAAATGAGCTTGGTCCTTAATGGGTTAAGATAGTTGGGTGATCTGTACCCCTTCTATATTTCAAAGTACCCCTGCACTGCATACCTGACTGAGAAATATATTCAGTAAATTAAGTGGCCTTCAGATTGTTAGGTGATCTGTACCCCTTCTTTCTTTCAAAGTACCCCTGCACTGCATAACAGACAGGGAACTAAATTCATTACAATTGGCGGTTACATTGTTGCCTGACATAAAGCCTTTTTTTTTGTTTGAAAACAAAGGTAGTCGCCAACAACAATCTGTTATTTTTTTTCTTTTTTTTTAAATAAATTAGGATAGACCCCAAAACATTGGGAAATATAAAAAAGAAAACAAAGAGTAAGTGCGCCGTAGTATAACAATGGTTGGGTGAGGCCGGTATACATGTCTATTTTGCAAAAGATACTAACAAGTCCTGTGGGATCCATGCCTGGTTCTTGAGATTGTCCACGTTGGCTGTGGACAGGCGGCTGTGCTTGTCTGTGATAATGCCCCCAGCCATGCTAAACACATGTTCAGACAATACACTGGCTGCAGGGCAGACCAGCAACTCCGAGGCGTACAGGTGAAGCTGAGGCTATGTCCCCAATTTGGAGACCCAGTGGCGTAGCTAGAAATGACTGGGCCCAACAGCAAATTTTTGAATGGAGCCCCCCTCCCCCAGTAATTTTTTCACAACCCCTTCCTTTCATGCCACCCCCATTCCTGTGGCTACTAAAGATCGCTCTCTCAGACCAGGCCCGGCAGCTGTTCCATCCGTTTTCAACACTGTCTATACTGCCACTGTATATGATTTCATTTTATAATACTTTTGAGGGGGCCCTGACAAAGTCTTTTAGTCCTCCTCCTCCTGGATGGACCCCTTCTGGGTCAGGGCCCTAAATCAGCCGCTTTCCCAGCTTCCCCTGTAGCTACGACCCTGGGCAGACCCATCAGTCAGTAAGTGTAGGCTTGTGCACAGATACTATTCCACCATTTTGCAAAAAATGCTGCCTCTTGAAAAGACATTCAATATCTGCTGGTGGTGCTGGTTGGTGTGGTGAGAAAGCTTTTCCACATTTCGCACATGTTAACCCTGCCTTCTGAGGTGCAGGCGGTGACCCAGGTGAGTTGGCAATTTCTTCCTCCTCCTCCTCTACTTTAGCCTTGTGCTTCCAATGACCCCCCGTTGTCAGGTATGAATGCCATCAGCAGCGTGTCTACCAGCGTTGGCTTCTTCCATTCACGCTTCAGTGACGGAATTAAGGATGGCACGTTGTCCTTGTAACGGAGATCCAGCAGGGTGGCCACCCAGTAATATGTACATATTAGAATGTGGGCAACTCGGCAGTCATTGCACAGGCACTGCAGCATGTTGTCGTTTGCCAGGCTGCCCAGAGGCAAAGTCAAGCTGTCCTCTGTGGGAGGTGTATCATTTGTGTCCTCCGCATCCCCCAGCCATGCTCAAGTGATGGCCATGAGCTGCTTTCGGTGCCATCCTGCTGTGAACACGGTTTCTTCTCCTCCTCCTCCAGAACTATACCCTGGCTGGACAATTGTGTGCAGGAACCCACCCTCCGAGCCACTTGTATATGACTGGCCTTATAAGTTAAGGGTAAGACATGTATATAGTTTTGTTTGTTTAGTTAGTTTATCTGACTTATAGTTATTTAAATGTGTTTATAAGTAAATTTGTAAATAGTTTGTGAATGGGCATAAATGAGTGGTTTGAGTGAAAGGGGGTGCAGGGTGGGAGTCTGGTCGGGTTGATTTTCTCTTTTTGAAATGTTCCTTGAAATTTTTTTTTACGATTTATAATAAAAAGTTCTGATAGTCATGGAAATGTTACCCAACAATCTAACCAACAAATTTAATACAATTATTTGTCTGTCACATCTGTAGCCCAAGTCTCAGGGGTCCTTGATCGCCAATAAAAGTGAATTTGTCCCACCAGAATCTAAGAGCCGGATTAACTGAATTGATTTTCACTGTCAGGTGTTCAGGAATTTCTGCACCACTAAAATCAGCACATGCCCCAGGCAAGGTATGTGTGTCTAACCGGCTTGGCCCAGAGCTGCTACGAGATTTCACCCATTATCGCACACCACCAGGCCAAGCTAGAGGCTCAGTAACACCAACCACACATTGGTCTGTGGTTCCATGCCCGTCCACAGCTCCTGCGCAGTGTGGGATTTGTCCCCCAAACAGATGAGTTTCAGAACAGCCTGCTGTTGTTTCCCCCTGGCTGTGCTGATGTTGGTGGTGAAGGTGTTACACTGAAAGGATGAGGGGGTGGTAGAGGAGGAGGAAGCTGAGTAGGAGGCAACAGGAGGCAAATAGAAATGGACTGCAATCCTCGGGGGTGGAAGGACATGTGCCAAACTGCTATCCGCCTCTGGCCCAGATGCCACTACATTTACCCAGTGTGCTGTTAGGGAGATATAACTTCCCTGCCCGTGCTTACCGGTCCATTGGTGGTTATGTGGACCTTGCCACAGATGACGTTGCGCAGTGCACACTTGATTTTGTCAGCTACTTGGTTGTGCAGGGAAGGGTTGGCTTGCCTGGAAAAGTAGTGGTAGCTGGGAACCACGTACTGTGGGACAGCCACCGCCAAAAGTTTTTTAAAAGTCTCCATCCATCTCCACCAGACAGAATGACAGCATTTAAAAGGACCAGAAATTTTTAAATCCTAGTATTCAGGGCCAGGGATCGCGGGTGGGTGGGGGGTAGTTCGGCTTTCTATTTCTCTTTCTCTCCAGTGTTTGGGAGATGGACAGCTAAACGCTTCCATGGTATAGTGTGGAGATGCTTGGTGATGGTGAAAGATGTGGAGGCGTTGCTGCCACATCCTCTGTTTGTGTGGTGGCAGGTGCCACTGTCACTCACTTGTGCTCAGTTTTAGAACGTTTATTTAATACTTTTATGTATTTTAAGTTATTTAACCATCCAAATTTGTTTGCAGGGCACTTGTCCTACTCTTACTACAATTTTGCTTCAATTTCCAGGCCTTTCAAGGACTTTTTTAGAGCCATTTTAGTGCCCCAAAGTTCGGGTCCCCATTAACGTCAGTGGGGTTCGGGGTCAAGTTCGGGTCAAGTTCAGGTCCTGAACTCGAACTTTGCAGCGAAGTTCGGCCGAACCCAGTGAACCTGATCTTCCAGGTGTTCGCTCAACTCTAGTTGAGAGTCCTTAAAAGTGATTTCAGGGATTTAGGTTAAAAGCTTAGGGCAAAGACCTCAAAGGTAGTATTTTCCAAAATACTGCCTGTACCACGAGCCACACAAGAAAGGCAGCGGGAGATTAACAAGTGGTACAAGAACTGATGTAGGAAGGAAGGGCTTGGGTTCTTGGAGAACTGGGCCGACTTCTCTGTTTGCTACAGGCTCTATCGTAGGGATGGGCTGCACCTCAATGGGAAAGGGGCAGCTGTGTTGGGAAGAAAGATGGCTAGAAGGTTGGAGGAGTGTTTAAACTAGGGACTGGGGGGGAGGGTAATTGCACTATAGGAAGGGAAAATAGTGCAGATAGAGACCAGGGACGAGGTAGTGGGACTGGGGGAGGAATGGAAGGAGGAACTAGAACAGTTCAGAAGGAAAGTTGTAGTGTTAAAATATACATAAACCTCTCAATTGTATGTATACTAATGCCAGAAGCCTGACTTATAAAACTGGGGAACTGGAATTTGTGATGTGTGAGGAGGACTGTGACATAGTGGGAATATTGGAGACATGGCTGCATGATAATTATGACTGGGCAGTTAATGTACAAGGTTACAGTCTGTTTAGAAAGGATCATCAAAACCGGAGAGGGGGGAGTGGTCTGCCATCATGTAAAGTCCTGTCTAAAGCCCACAGTCCGAGAAGATATAAGTGAGGGGAATGAACATGTGGAGTCACTGTGGGTAGAAGCAAAAATACATGGGGTGACAGCACCATTGTAGGTAAATACCCAAAGTCCATATAGTGGCGGTGCCTGCGATGTTAGGACCTGACCATTGGTCCCCAATGTATGAAGAGTGCTTTATTGACTGACATCTGTCATTGATTCATTATATATGAGATCATTGTGTCTCTCTGTGTGATGGCATTCACCCACCTCTTTACCGGTCCTTGGATGAACTTGATCATGATATGGCACGGAGATCGGGGCGATCATTTTTGATAACAGAAACTGTGTTAAAATCCTGAATGACATGTTTACTATGTGCAGTCATGTGATGGTCACATGATCGGAGTGGCAGTGACGTCATCTCTGATGCGTGTGGACACGTGACCTGCTATGAAGATAATTGAACTCCTGACCCGGAAGGAGTAGACAAGGCTATTGCTTATGTTTACTTATATATCGCTGCGCTACGATTTTTTGATCAGCGAGACTTTCATGACATGGTTGGATTTAACCCTGATGCTCTTATGTTACATATTCATATATATTTTTATATTGTGTACTACTTTTACATGATGATGTCACAGGAAGAGGGAGGGTGTTTTCCTCCCACTCACCAATGATGTCTGGGGGTGGGGTATATATATCTGTCACTTACTCAATTGTGTATGCTTGATAAAGACATGATTAAAGTCGAAACGTCGCACTTTAAGGTGGAATAAAGAACATTTTCTACAGACGAAAGAGTGCCGCGATCCTTTCTTGTTTGGTGTCACTGTGGGTAGAGATACATGGAGCCAAAACCACCTAATATATCCACAGAAAATCTACTACTAAGCGAGATAGACGAGGCGGCAAATCATAATGAGGTGGTTATTATGGGGGACTTCACTACCCAGATATATACTGGGAAATTGAAAGCTGTACATCACACAAAGGAAACAGGTTCTTAAAAATAACCAAAGACAATTACCTTTCCCAACTGGTTCAGGACCTGACTAGAGGGACAGCCATACTGGACTTCGTATTACCCAATAGACCTGACAGAACAACAAACGGGCAGGTTGGGGGACAACTGGGAAACAGTGACCATAAAGTAATAACCTTCCAATTATCATTCAAAAGAGTGTTTCTTCAGGGAGGAACAAAAATTCCACGCTTCAAAAAAGCAAAATTTAGCCTCAAAAATAAAAATACAGCCACAAAATGGGATATTTTTAAAAGCATCCTCAAATCAATTTGTAAGAGGTACAAACCTTGTGGGAATAAAAGATTAAGAAACAAGAAGAAAGCAATGTGGATAAATAGAATTGTAAAATAAAGCAATAAATGACAAACAGAAATAATTTAAATCACTAAAACTGGAGGGTAGTGAGGAAGCACTGAAACTATAAGGAGAAATATATGTAAAAAACAAATAAAAGTGGCCAAACTAGAGACCGAGAGATTAATTGACAAAGAGAGCAAAACTAACCCTAAAATGTTCTTCAATTATATAAATGGTAAAAAGTATAAATATGAAGGTGTTGTCCCTTTACAGAGTGATGGAGGAGGGGGGGGGGGAGTTGCAGAGAGCAATGAGGAGAAGACAAAGCTATTAAGTACTTTTTTTCTCCACTGTAGAAATTTTTTTCTCCACTGAAGAAAATAAACTGTCAGATGAAATACTGAATGTAAAAGTAAATTCCCCATTAAAAGTGTCCTGGAAGAAGTACAGTGGTGTCTTAAAAAGATTAAAATAGATGCAGCGTACTCAAGTTAGGGTTAATAGTGTTCCTGGGTGTTGTAGTGCAATTGTGACCACTAACCTGGGACGGCTGACTCTCTGCAAGGACAGGGAGTTATAGGTAGAGTTCGTGACGCCAGTGCCAACTAACGGTGGCACGCCGTTTGCTGATAGTAGGAATAATTGAGGAACCACATGATAGTAAAACAGAACTTGAACTTTACTGGATCTTTAGTAGTAGTCATACATGGACATAGATGGAAGCGCAGTTCCTTAGAAGACAGTTGGTTTCGGTACATTTAATGGCAGGCGACAGGTAGCAAGGTGATCACAGAGGGTTAACGGTTAACACACAGGACTCTCACAGTACAGGCGGCTTGCACTCTATTCCTGACTGATCCTGGAACATGGACACTATCCTCCAAGGCCCAAATGCCCTCTCTCGGCTTATATCTTTGGGGTAATAATTATCGAGTACCTCCTCTGATATTTGTAGTACCTCTTGCTGTCTTGGTTACTGCTCTGCCTTTCCTCAGTTCACTCAGGCTGGTGACCAGTGATGCTCCTGCAGGGATCCTTGTCCTGTTTGCAGCTTGACTAAGGAGGCAACACTTCTCCACTAGTCCTAGGGTATGGACTGCTCCTCCTAGGGAATGAATCTTCCTAGGCTGGACCCTCTCAGGCTATAGGGCCTGGGCTGACTTTAACAGGCTCAAGGCCTGAGCTAGAACTTCACAGGCTCATGGCCTGGACTTAACTAACTTTCCCTTCCCTGACTGGGCCCATTTATAAACTAGGGCTCCCTAGCTCCCTCTAGTGACTCAGAGCTGGAATGACACCCCTAGCAGGCCTGCACATGGCAAATATCACAGTAACAGGGAAGTACATAGCATTACATTACATTACATTTTATGAAGATGACTTATACCAACCTCCCCACAAATGAGGGGAAACGACAGCACACAAGTGACCCTTCTGTAGTGACGGGCATTACAGCTCCCGTACACTACATAGAGAAATCACCATGACCAAGTGGCATACACCCCTGTATCCTGAGAATTAAGTAATGTCATAGCCAGACCCTTATTTCTGATATTTAAGGACTCTATACCGACAGGGAGTGTTCCACAGGATTGGCGCATAGCAAATGTGGTGCCAATATTCAAACAGGGCCAAGAAACTATAGGCTAGTAAGTTTAACATGCATGGTGGGTAAACTGTTTGAAGGTTTTTTTAAGAGATGCTATCTTAGATGATCTCCACGGAAATAAGTAAATAACGCCATATCAGCATGGCTTCATGAGGGATCAGTCATGCCGAACTAATTTAATCAGTTTCTATGAGGAAGTAAGTTCTAGACTTGACATCAGTGAATCAATGGATGTTGTATATCTGGACTTCTCAAAAGCATTTGACACTGTATCACATAAAAGGTTAGTATATAAAATGAGGATGCTCGGACTGGGAGAAAATGTCTGTATGTGGGTAAGTAACTGGCTCAGTGATAGAAAACAGAGGGTGGTTATTAATGGTACACACTCAGATTGGGTCACTGTCACTAGTGCGGTACCTCAGGGGTCAGAATTGGGCCCTATTTTCTTCAATATATTTATTAATGATCTTGTAGAAGGCTTGCATAGTAAAATATCAATTTTTGCAGATGACACTAAACTGTGTAAAGTAATTAACACTGAAGAGGACAATATACTGCTACAGAGGGAACTGGATAGATTGAAGGCTTGGGCAGAGAAGTGGCAGATGAGGTTTAACACTGAAAAATGTAAAGTTATGCAGACGGGAAGGAATAATGCCAGTCACCCGTACATACTAAATGGTAAAACACTCGGTAACACTGACATGGAAAAGGATCTAGGAATTTTAATAAACAGCAAACTAAGCTGCATAAACCAGTGTCAGGCAGCTGCTGCCAAGGCCAATAAGGTAATGGGTTGCATCAAAAGAGGCATAGACACCCATGATGAGAACATAGCCTGACCACTTTACAAATTGCTAGTCAGACCACACATGGAGTAATATGTACAGTTCTGGGCTCCTGTGAACAAGGCAGACTTAGCAGAGCTATGGAATGGGGCAACTGCATTACCCTGAGAGATTATCAAAATTAGGGTTATTCACTTTAGAAAAGAGATGACTGAGGGGAGATCTGATTACTATGTATAAATATATCAGGGGTCAGTACAGAGATCTATCCCATCATTTATTTATCCCCAGGAATGTGACCAGTGGACATCCTCTGCCTCTGTAAACAAACATAGAAGAGGATTCTTTATAGGTAAGAGAAGCGTAATCCTTTATTTCTATCCCATTTTTACAATATAATGAACAGTCATTGGAGGCCATTTACAAAGAACAAAAATTTACAAATCAGTCATAGTGTAAATGCAACTGGAGGAAGGTGCCACCAGTTTATTAAGAGGCGTAGGCATCTTAACCCCTTAAGGACACGGCCATATTTCACCCTAAGGACCAGGCCATTTTTTGAAAATCTGACCAGTGTCACTTTATGTGGTGGTAACTTTAAAACTCTTTTACTTATCCAGGCCATTCTGAGATTGTTTTTTCGTCTCATATTGTACTTCTTGACAGTGGAAAAATGGAGTCAAAAAAGTTCATTTTTATTTATAAAAAAATACCAAATTCACCCAAAATTTTGAAAAATTTGCTAATTTTCAAGTTTCAATTTCTCTACTTCTATAGTACATAGTAATACCTGCAAAAATAGTTATTATTTTACATTCCCCATATGTTCTCTTCATGTATGGCTCATTTGGGGAATGTCATTTTATTTTTTGGGGACTTTACAAGGCTTAGAAGTTTAGAAGCAAAGGGTGTAATTTCTTAGATGGAGTCACTTTTTTGAGTTTCTACTCAAGGGGTGCATCAGGGAGGCTTCAAATGGGACATGTGTCAAAACAACAGTCCATCAAAATCTGCCTTCTAAAAACTATATGGCGTTTCCTTCCTTCTGCACCCTGCCGTTTGGCCATACAGCAGTTTACGTCCACATATTGGGTGTTTCTGCAAACTACAGAATAAGGGCAATAAATATTGAGTTTTGTTTGGCTGTTAACCCTTGCTTTTTTACTGTAAAAATAGATTAAAATGGAAAATTTGCCCAAAAAATATTGTGTGCTATTTCTGGAGAGCAGGTTGTTACGGACGTAACAATACCAAATATGACTTCTTTTTGGGGGGCTTTGTTTCAGTTTTACATGATTCAAGCATTTTTGAAAAAAATATTTTTTTGTGTCTCCACATTTTTTTAGGGGCTAATTTTTTGGAGGATGAGATGTGGTTTGATTGGCAATATCTTGGGGTGCATATGTAATTTTGATCGCTTGCTATAACACTTTTTGTGAAATAAGGTGACTAAAATGGCTTTGCTGTGTTCACCTGAGTTGTTAGGTTATGTGTTATTTTTATAGCGCAGGCTGTTACGGACGCGGCGATACTTAAATATGTATACTTTTTATTTATTTAAGTTTTACACAATTATATCATTTTTGAAACTAAAAAATCATGTTTTAATGTCTCCATAGCCTGAGAGCCATATTTTCTTATTTTTTTGGGCTATTGTCTTAAGAAGGGGCTCATTTTTAGCAGGATGAGATGTCGGTTTAATTGGCACTATTTTGGGAGGTTTTTATTTTTATTTTTTTGCGCTATTTACCTGAGGGATTAGATCATGTGATATTTATATAGAGCAGGTTTCTACGGATGCAGTGATACCTAATATGTATACTTTTTTATTTATATTACTTCAAAACATTAACAGCATTTTAGAAAAAAAAATTATCATGTTTTAGTGCCTCCATAGTCTGAGAGACATATTTTTTTATTTTTTTTTTGGGCGACTGTGCTATGTAGGGGCTCATGTTTTGCAGGATGAGATGTTGGTTTGATTGGTACTAATTTGGGAGGCATACGCCTTTTTGATCGCTTGTTATTACACTTTTTGTGATGTAAGGTGACAAAAAATGGCTTTTTTAAACCATTGTTTTTTAAATGTTGTTCACCTGAGGGGTTAGCTCATGTGATATTTTCAAAGAGCAGGTTTTTACTGATGTGGCGATACCTAATATGTTTAGTGTATTTTTATTTTTTTTATTCCGTGATAAATGTGTTTTTTTATTTTCACTTTTTTAATTTTTTGTTTTGACCCAGACCCACTTTGTTCTTGAAGATCCAGTGCGTCTGATGTCTGTATAATACAGTACACTATATAGTGTACAGTACTTTCACTTTTACACTTAGTCTGATCAGACTTTCCATTACCATGGCAAGCAGGACGCCTGTGAAGGCATCCTGTTGCCATGTTAACCATCGCCCGCTGCCAGAACAGAGCAGCGGGTGATGGGGAGGGAGGGGAGACCCCTCCCTCTGTGATCCCGTGAAGAATCGGGGGCTGCAAGGGCACAGCAGCCCCCGATGGGAGACAGAGGGAGCTCCCTCCCTGTTAACCCCTTCCATACAGCGGTCAGTACTGGTCGTGGCATGGAAGGGGTTAAATGGCTGACATAACAGCACAGATGTCAGTCATTTATAGCAGAGTGTCAGCAATGTGCTGACACTATGCTATACCCACTGGCCACCAATGATTATATTAGAGAGGAGGTGGTCGGGGAATCACGATCCCGCCCCGCACCGCCCACCGAACTTTTAGCGCCGCCCGCACTTTCCCCCTGCACAGCCCTCCAGCCATCTCAAAGAGGGCTGCAGGGGGAGGGGATAAAAATCTGCGAATGACACTGAGGGGGGTATCTGTGGATGACACTGAGGGGGTATCTGTGGATGACACTGAGGGGGTCATCTGTGGATGGCACTGAGGGGGGTATCTGTGGATGACACTGAGGGGGGTATCTGTGGATGACACTGAGGGGGGTATCTGTGGATGACACTGAGGGGGTATCTGTGGATGACACTGAGGGGGTATCTGTGGATGACACTGAGGGGGTATCTGTGGATGACACTGAGGGGGTATCTGTGGATGACACGGGGGTCTGTGGATGACACTGAGGGGGATCTGTGAATGACACTGAGGGGGATCTGTGAATGACACTGAGGGGGGATCTGTGAATGACACTGAGGGGGATCTGTGAATGACACTGAGGGGGATCTGTGAATGACACTGAGGGGGATCTGTGAATGACACTGTGGGGGGGATCTGTGGGTGACACTGAGGGGGGATCTGTGGGTGACACTGAGGGGGGATCTGTGGATGACACTGAGGGGGGATCTGTGGATGACACTGAGGGGGGATCTGTGGATGACACTGGGGGGGGATCTGTGGATGACACTGGGGGGGGATCTGTGGATGACACTGGGGGGGGGGATCTGTGGATGACACTGGGGGGGATCTGTGGATGACACTGAGGGGGGATCTGTGGATGGCACTGTCATGCGGTGGGGGGTCTGTGGATGACACATATTTATGATATATATCATATACCATAAAAAAGTCACAACGACTTGTTATCCCAAAAACAAGGAAGACCAACAAACAGCATGTACAGGGTCCACGTTCAGTGGTATAAGGAGTCTCAAAGAAAGGGTCCGGGGTAAAGGGCTGAATAAAGATACTAACTGTAACAGATTGACCTTGTTATATTAATGTCCCTGAATCGTCTCCTGTATGCTTCTGGGGTGATGACATGTCTTGCCAAAATTACCTCTTTCACCCGGTTATAGTCTGCAATCTCCTCGTCAGGTACAGCTCTATATGCCTCTGCTGCACGGCCAGACAGCTTACCAGCGAGGATCCGTACCCATTCTGCTGTGGGTACCTGGTGAAGCCTGCACTGCTGCTCAAAGTCTTGCAGGAAGCCATCGATCTCGTCCTCTGCTTAAACAAATTTTTTAAACGCATCATGCGGTACCTTGACTTTGGGTTCTGGAGGCGAAGTAATAGTTGGCGGTCTTTCCAATGCCCGCTGCTCTCCTATCCGGAGTTGGTTCTCTCTCTCCTCCCTTGCAGTGATCAAGCCATCCACCTGGTTCATGGTTGCCTGTACCAGCTCTATGGAGGGATTCTCTCCATAAAATGCTAGCCTGCGTTTCACCTCTCTGTCAAACTCTGACTCTGAGGTTTCTGTAGCCATACTACGTGCCCGGTCTCCCTCGGTCAGTTCAGCAATTAGCACAGCCTTCATTTTATTGCTGGCTATCCGCCTTCTCACTTACAGCAATTTCTTCGATGTTGTCCGGTGACTTTTTTATGGTATATGATATATATTAAAAGTTATGTTTTAGGTGGTTTTTTTCAGTGATAGTTGATTTAAATACACTACATAAGGGTCAATTTTTTTCAGTCATAGTTAACTTTTCTAATGGCTTGCTTGCTTTTTTTCTTAGGGACACTGTTCACGGAAGCACTTATCAATGAGGCTAAGGATATTTTTTCTGACAAAGATTTACTGGGTTTAAGTAACTCTATCAATTAAATAAATTCCTTCTTAGAGTTACACGAGGAATATAAAAATAATATAAAATCCTGGTGGGAAGTGAGATCACTGGAGAGTTACATTGAGTATAAAATTATTCCCAGAGGTTTACGCATTAATATTACTCCCGCAGAATGGATACAATCTCCTGGTCTACAAATCAAGTGGGAAACAGAATTAACATATAGTTCTTTACGGCTGGTCACTTTATTACTTGAAGAGGAAAAAAACATACTTTGCGAAATCATCTGAAAAACTGAGGGGTCTTATAGATAAGGTTTCAAACCTCAGGTCTGACTGTGAATTTGCAAAAAGAGAAGAATCTTTACAACAAGCGGTTGAACGTTTTCGGGGGGCAGATTAAGGAACGTAAGCACAAGCAGTTTAAAAAAGACCTCAAAGAATTCAAGGAAAATAGAGCGTATCAGCCGGTGTCTGTCTCCCCCCCCTAATATTCAGCTAATATGTGACTAACAAACTTGTTGCTTCACCTTTAGGCTAATCTATATGTATTCAGCTTATCATCTGTATTCAGCCTAAGTGTATTCAGCCTCACCTTTGGGACATTATTTGTATTCAGCTTGTGTACTCAGTGTACCATCCCATTTAATTCATATACCCCTATTGTTATATTGTATTATTTATCCCCTGATGAACCTTGTTATCCAAGGGGAAACGTGTCTGGATTAATAGTGGCATTGTTGTTTACGGTGTATCATCAACAGGTATGAATAAAGATAATTAAGTACAGGGACTATTTTTGGACAGGTCAGACAAGGTACGAGGACAGGGGATGCCTACCGTCAAGGGATTCCCCTGGGCTCAGCAGTGGTCTTGAGTAGAGATGAGCGAACACCTGGATGTTCGGGTTCAAGAAGTTTGGCCGAACTTCCCGAAAATGTTCGGGTTCGGGATCCGAACTCGACCCGAACTTTATCCCGAACCCGAACCCCATTGAAGCCAATGGGGACTAGAACTTTTGGCCACTAAAAAGGCTGTAAAATAGTCCAGGAAAGGGCAAGAGGGCTGCAAAATGTAGGTAAATGCCCTGCAAACAAATGTGGATAGGTAAATGAATTGAAATAAAATAAAATAAATAAAAATTAACCAATATCAATTGGAGAGAGGTCCCATAGCAGAGAATCATGCGTCATATCACCCACCACTGGAGAAGGCCACTTTCAGTTATTTCGGCACAGCACCCAGAAAGAAGAGAGGTCCCACAGCAAAGAATAAGGAGTCATATCACCCACCACTGGAGAAGGCCACTTTCAGTTATTTAGGCCCCAGCACCCAGACACAGGAGAGAGGTCCCACAGTAGAGAATCATTCGTCATATCACCCACCACTGGAGAAGGCCACTTTCAGTTATTTTGGCCCCAGCACCAAGACAGAGTAGAGAGGTCCCACAGCAAGGAATAAGGCATCATATTACCCACCACTGGAGAAGGCCACTTTCAGTTATTTAGGCCCCAGCACACAGACAGAGAAGAGAGGTCCCACAGGAGAGAACCATTCATCATATCACCCACCACTGGAGAAGGCCACTTTCAGTTATGTAGGCCCCAGCACCCAGACAGAGGAGAAAGGTCCCACAGCAAGGAATCATGCGTAATTTCACCCACCACTGGAGAAGGCCACTTCCAGATATTTAGGCCCCAGCACCCAGACAGAGGAGAGAGGTCCCATAGAAGAGAATCGTGCTTCATATCACCCACCACTGGAAAAGGCCACTTTCAGTTATTTCGGCCCCAGCAACCACACAGAAGAGAGAGGTCCCACAGCAAGGAATAAGGCTTTATATCACCCACCACTGGAGAAGGCCACTTTCAGTTATTTAGGCCCCAGCACCCAGACAGAGAAGAGAGGTCCCACAGCAAGGAATCATGCGTCATATCACCCACCACTGGAGAAGGCCACTTTCAGTTATTTTGGCCCCAGCACTCAGACAGAGGAGAGAGGTCCCACAGCAAGGAATAAGGCTCATATCACCCTCCACTGGAAAAGGCCACTTTCAGTTATATAGGCCCCAGCACCCAGACAGAGGAGAGAGGTCCCACAGCAAGGAATCAAGCATCATATCACCCACCACTGGAGAAGGCCACTTTCAGTTATTTCGGCCCCAGCACCCAGACAGAGGAGAGAGGTCCAACAGCAAGGAATAAGACGTCATATCAACCACCACTGGAGAAAGCCACTTTCAGTTATTTAGGCCTTAGCACCCAGACAAAGGAGAGAGGTCCCATAGCACAGAATTAAGCTTCATATCACCCACCACTGGATAAGGCCACTTCCAGATATTTTGCCCCCTTCACCCAGACAGAGGAGAGAGGTCGCATGGCAGAGGTTCAGGCTTCTTGTCACCCACCATTGTATCAGGCCACTTTCAGTTATTTAGGCCCCGGCGCCCAGATTGATGAGAGGTTCATTCAACTTTGGGTTGCACCGCAAGATCATGGTAAAGTTAAAAAAATGAGGATTCAATAAAGAAGTGCCCCGGAGTACAAGAATAGATGGTTGAGGGGGGAGGCAGTTATAAATGTATATTCTGCACAAGGGAGGGACAGGTCCTGTGGAATCCATGCCTGGTTCATTTTTATGAACGTCAGCTTGTCCACGTTGTCTGTGGACAGGTGGGTGCGTTTGTCAGCAATGATGCCCCCTGCCGTGCTGAATACAGGTTCAGACAAAACGTTGGCCACCGGGCAGGCCAGCACCTCCAAGGCATAAAATGCTAACTCTGGCCACGTGGACAATTTGGAGACCCAGAAGTTGAATGGGGCCGAACCATCAGTCAGTACGTGGAGGGGTGTGCAGACGTACGTTCAACCATTTTAGTGAAATGGTGCCTTCTGCTAACAAGTTCCGTATCAAGTGGTGGGGCAGTTAGCTGTGACGTGGAGACAAAACGTTTCCACATTTCTGCCATACTAACCCTGCCCTCAGAGGAGCTGGCCGTGACACAGCTGCGTTGGCAACCTCTTGCTCCTCATCTGCCTTCGCCTTGGGCTTCCACCTGTTCCCCTGTGACATTTGGGAATGCTGTTAGGAGTGCGTCTACCAGCGTGCGCTTGTACTTGCGAATGTTCCTATCACGCTCCAGTGCAGGAAGTAAGGTAGGCACATTGTCTTTGTACCAGGGATCCAGCAGGGTGGCAACCCAGTAGTCCGCACAAGTTAAAATGTGGGCAACGCTGCTGTCGTTGCGCTGGCACTGCAGCATCTAGTCGCTCATGTGTGCCAGGCTCCCCAGGGGTAAGTACAAGCTGTCCTCTGTGGGAGGCGTATCGCCATCGTCCACCGTATCCCCCCAGCCAAGCACCAGTGATGGGCATGAGCTGTGTCGGGTGCCACCCTGCTGTGAACCTGCTTCATCCTCATCCTCCTCCAACTCCTCCTCATCCTCCTTGTCCTCCAGTAGTGGGCCCTGGCTGTCCACATTTGTACCTGGCCTCTGCTGTTGCAAAAAACCTCCCTCTGAGCCACTTCTAACAGACTGGCCTGAAAGTGCTAAAAATGACCCCTCATCCTCCTCCTCCTACCCCTCCTGGGCCACCTCCTGGGCCACCTCCTCTTCCATCATCGCCCTAAGCGTTTTCTCAAGGAGACATAGAAGTGGTATTGTAACGCTGATAACGGTGTCATCGCCACTGGCCATGTTGGTGGAGTACTCGAAACAGGGCACACAGGTCTTGCATGGAGGGCCAATCATTGGTTGTGAAGTAGTGCTGTTCCGCAGAGCGACTGACGCGTGCGTGCTGCAGCTGAAACTCCACTATGGCCTGCTGCTGCTCGCACAATCTCTCCAGCATGTGCAAGGTGGAGTTCCACCTGGTGGGCAAGTCGCATATGAGGCGGTGAGCAGGAAGGCCGAAGTTACGATGTAGCGCAGACAGGCGAGCAGCGGCAGGATGTGAACGCCGGAAGCGCGCACAGACGCCCCGCACTTTATGCAGCAGCTCTGACATGTCGGGGTAGTTGTGAATGAACTTCTGCACCACCAAATTCAGCAGATGCGCCAGGCAAGGGATGTGCGTCAAACCGGCTAGTCCCAGATCTGCAACGAGATTTCGCCCATTATCGCAAACCGCCAGGCTTGAGGCCCACCGGCAGAAACCACTCGCCGATCTGTTGTTAAACACCCCGCCACAACTCCTGCGCAGTGTGGGGCCTGTCCTCCAAACATGAGTTTCAGAATGGCCTGCTGACGTTTACCCCGGGCTGTGCTGAAGTTGGTGGTGAAGGTGTGTGGCTGACTGGATGAGCTGGTGGAAGCAGAGAAGGAGGAAGCCGAGTAGGAGGAGGAGCCTACAGGAGGCAAAGAATGATGCCCTGCGATCCTTGGCGGCAGAAGGACGTGCGCCAAGGAACTCTCCGCCTGGGGCCCAGCCGCCACTACATTTACCCAGTGTGCAGTTAGGGAGATATAGCGTCCTTGGCCGTGCTTACTGGTCCATGTATCTGTGGTTAGGTGGACCTTGCCACAGATGCCGTTGTGCAGTGCACACTTGATTTTATTGGATACTTGGTTGTGCAGGGAAGGCACGGCTGTCTTGGAGAAGTAGTGGCGGCTGGGAACAGCATACTGTGGGACAGCCAAGGACATCAGCTGTTTGAAGCTGTCTGTGTCCACCAGCCTGCATGACAGCATTTCAAAGGCCAGTAGTTTAGAAATGCTGGCATTCAGGCCCGGGGCTCGAGGGTGGCTAGATGGGAATTTACGCTTTCTCTCCAAGGTTTGTGAGATGGAGAGCTGAAGGCTGCCGTGTGACATGGTTGAGATACTTGGTGACACAGGTGGTGGTGTCGGTGGCACATCCTCTGTTTGGTGGGCGGCAGGTGCCAACGTTCCTCGCGAGGCAGAGGAAGAGGCCGAGGCAGCAGCAGAGGAGGGAGCAGGGGCAGCCAGAGTGAGTTCCTTGCTTTTAAGGTGTTTACTCCACTGCAGTTCATGCTTTGCATGTAGATGCCTGGTCATGCAGGTTGTGCTAAGGTTCAGAACATTAATGCCTCGCTTCAGGCTCTGATGGCACAGCGTGCCAACCACTCGGGTCTTGTCATCAACACATTGTTTAAAGAAGTGCCATGCCAAGGAACTCCTTGAAGCTGCCTTTGGGGTGCTCGGTCCCTGGTGGCGGTGGCCAGTAGCAAGCGATCTCTCTTTTGAAGGCGGCTGTTATGCTTTTGCACCCTGCTTCCTTTTTTGCTACGCTGTTGGCTCGGTCTCACCACTGCCTCTTCCTCTGAACTATGAAAGTCAGTGGCACGACCTTCATTCCATGTGGGGTCTAGGACCTCATCGTCCCCTGCATCGTCTTCCACACAGTCTTCCTCCCTGACCTCATGTTCGGTCTGCACACTGCAGAAAGACGCAGCAGTTGGCACCTGTGTTTCGTCATCAGAGATGTGCGGACTCCATGAGGTGGTATTCCCATGTCCTCATCATCAGGAAACATCAGTGGTTGTGCATCAGTGCATTCTATGTGTTCCACCACTGGGGAAGGGCTAGGTGGATTCCCTTGTGAAACCCTGCCAGCAGAGTCTTCAAACAGCATAAGAGACTGCTGCATAACTTGAGGCTCTGACGGTTTCCCTGATATATGCATGGGGGTGATGTGACAGACTGATGGGCTTGGTTTTCAGGCGCCACCTGTGCGCTTTCTGAAAAAGACTGGGTGGGAGATAATGTTGTGAAAGTGCTGGATCCACTGTCGGCCACCCAATTGACTAGCGCCTGTACCTGCTCAGCCCTTACCATCCTTAGAACTGCATTGTGTAGTGTGTGAAGTTATTGAGGATGACCCTCTCAGCACTTGAATATACGCCTTGAGTGTAATATACCCTTTTATGGACAGATTAACACTTAGCCTGCAACAGCTGGAACACCAGATTCAGGTAATTTCTATATTGGCAAGTGCATTTCACCCCAGAACAAAATTTATGTTTTGGCGGACACTATTATACTTTGACAGCCAGTGCTGGGACACCAGATTCAGGGAATTGCTATTTTGGCAATTGAATTTCACCCCAGAACAAAATATACCCTGTTACGGACAGATTAACACTTGGCCTGCAACAGCTGGAACACCATATACAGGGTTTTGCTATTTTGGCAATTGAATTTCACCCCAGAACAAAATATATCCTGTTACGGACAGATTTAAACTAAGCCTGCAACTGCTAGAACACTAGATTCAGGGTATTGCTATTTTGGCAATTGAATTTCACCCCAGAACAAAATATACCCTGTTACGTATAGATTTAAACTAGGCCTTCAACAGCTGGAACACCAGATTCAGGGTATTGCTATATTGGCAAGTTACTTTCACACCAGAACAAAATATACCCTTTTACGGACAGATTAACACTTGGCCTGCAACAGCTGGAACACCAGATTCAGGGTATTGCTATTTTGGCTATTGAATTTCACCCCAGAACAAAATATATGTTTTGGCGGTCACTATTATACTTTGCCAGCCAGTGCTGGGACACCAGATTCAGGGTATTGCTATATTGGCAATTGAATTTCACCCCAGAACAAAATATACCCTTTTACGGACAGATTTAAACTAGGCCTGAAAATGCTAGAACACCAGATTCAGGGTATTGCTATTTTGGCAATTGAATTTCACCCCAGAACAAAATGTACCCTGTTACGGACAGATTTAAACTAGGCCTGCAACTGCTGGAACACCAGATTCAGGGTATTGCTATTTTGGCTGTTGAATTTCACCCCAGAACAAAATATATGTTTTGGCGGTCACTATTATACTTTGCCAGCGAGTGCTGGGACACCAGATTCAGGGTATTGCTATTTTGGCAATTGAATTTCACCCCAGGACAAAATATACCCTTTTACGGACAGATTAACACTTGGCCTGCAACAGCTGGAACACCAGATTCAGGGTATTGCTATTTTGCCAGTTGAATTTCACCCCAGAACAAAATATACCCTTTTACGGACAGATTTTCACTTGGCCTGCAACTGTTGGAACACTAGATTCAGGGTATTGCTATTTTGGCTATTGAATTTAATCCCAGAACAAAATATATGTTTTGGCAGACACTATTTTACTTTGCCAGCCAGTGCTGGGACACCAGATTCAGGGTATTGCTATTTTGGCAATTGAATTTCACCCCAGAACAAAATATACCCTTTTACGGACAGATAAACACTTGGCCTGCAACAGCTGGAACACCAGATTCAGGGTATTGCTCTATTGGCAATTGAATTTCACCCCAGAACAAAATATACCCTTTTACGGACAGATTTTCACTTGGCCTGCAACTGTTGGAACACTAGATTCAGGGTATTGCTATTTTGGCTATTGAATTTCATCCCAGAACAAAATATATGTTTTGGCAGACACTATTTTACTTTGCCAGCCAGTGCTGGGACACCAGATTCAGGGTATTGCTATTTTGGCTATTGAATTTCACCACAGAAAATAATCTATCCTTTGCCAGACAGCAGACAGTATTACACTTGGCTAGCCAAAGCTGAAACACCAGATTTTGGGGATTGGTGTTTTGTCAATTGTAGTTAACCCCTTAATAATATATAGACATTGCTATCCTGAGTTTCTAGGGGTGACAATAAGCACAGCCAAGCCTCTGATGTAGGATATAGCAAAAAAAAAATTGTATTGATGGATTGATGGACTTGGTGGCAGCTTGCTCTGTTGCACCACAAGTCACAAAATGGCCGCCGATCACCCCAGAAAAAAGTGACAGAAAAACGCTCTGTGCAGCCTAAAAACCAGTGAGCAATTAACTAGCAGAAGTTCAATCATTCACAGCTGTAGATCGATCAGTTCATTAGGTGCTGTTGCTGACTTTTGCCTGGCTAATCTCGCCCTCACAGAAGCGGCGTACTCTCCCTACACTAATCAGAGCAGTGTGACGTGCGGCGCTATGTGACTTCAGCTTAAATAGAGGCTGGGTCACATGCTGCACTTGGCCAATCACAGCCATGCCATTAGCAGGCATGGCTGTGATGGCTTCTTAGGGCAAGAAGTAAAAGGCTAGCTGATTGGCTGCTGTGCAGCCCTTCAGAAAGTGGGAAGAAATCGCCGAACAATGGACCCGAACCCGAACTTTTTTGAAAATGTCCGGGTCCCGAACACCCCAAAATTCAGTACCAACCCGAACTATGCTCGAACTGTTCGCTCCACACTAGTCCTGAGAGTTAATCAGGGAAAGTTGGTAGCTTTATTCAGCTCTTTACTCCGGACCGTTTCTTTGAGACTCCTTATACCCCTGAATGTGGACCCTGTATATGCTGTTTGTTGGTCTTCCTTGTTATGGTATATTATATATTAAAAGTTATGTTTTAGGCTACTTTCACACTGGCGTTTTGGATTCCGTTTGTTCAAAACGGATCAGTTCAGCCCCAATGCATTCTGAATGGATAAGGATCCGTTAAGAATGCATCAGCTTGGCTCCGTTCCGCCTCCATTCCGTTCTGCAGCTTGCAGTGTTTTGGTGTCCGTCTGACGAAGCGGAGCCGAAAGGATCCGTTTTGACTTACAATGTAAGTCAATGGGGACGGATCCGTTTTCAATGACACAATATGGTGCATTTGAAAACGGATCCGTCCCCCATTGACTTTCAATGTAATTCAAAACAATTATTTTTTAAAGCTAATGCAAACGGATCCGTTCTGAATGGATAAAAACATTTGCATTATAGGTGCGGATCCGTCTGTGCAAACACCAGACAGATCAGCATCTAACGCCAGTGTGAGAGTAGCCTTAGATGTTTTTTTTTCAGTGATAGTTGATTTAAATACAGTGATAGATGACACATATTTAACAGTGTCATCCTCAGATCCCCCATAACAGTACCATCCACAGATCCGCCCCCCCCCCCCCACCACCCTCCCATAACAGTGCCAGCTCTAATGTTCTAGCGCCCATTATTGTAACGGGCATAATGTCTTGTTTTTCCTATAATGTGCAAGCACAGCCTACGCTGCTGGATTGTAGGGTTGTCATAATCCTTGTATTACGAGAAGAGTGCAACGTGCCGCCCCCAGAGCACTATCGGGTCCTAGTGTGTAGGAGTGCCAAGTGGTATTTTGGGAGCTAAATAGTTGTGGGTGTCACAGTTCTCCTACCTTGATACCATCCACCCCCAGGGTTAGGCTCCATAGCATTCAAAGAACAGAGTTGTTGCAAATAAATTTATTGCATTTTCTGCTCTGTGCCAGAAACTGGTTTCCTAGATTTCTGGTATATTGTGCACCACTTTTCTGGTGAGCATTTTGTTAAATGAGTTGGGCCATAGATCTCACACTCGCAGCCTGCCTCTTCCCACTCACACCCACGCTTACCTTCTATGTATCGTCAGTGTTGACAGCTTTTTATCTCTGTTCTGTTTAGTTGTGATTTGTGTCTTTTGCTGAAACGGCTTTATTTCTATATTATACTACCCTATTTAGGACCAGCATATTATAAATAGGTCAAATTTACTTTGCAAGAAAGTAGTCTGCCATTTGGTTAATAGAGTTTTACCAAAGTTAGGAAGGAGCGAGGAGAATTACTATGTTTTTGATAACTTATTTTTATTTTAGGATCCATTAACCAA